>JAJQQW010000023.1:0-642500 GCA_025583905.1 Ia io
CTTATGTATAAAAAGCACTGTACTACTAATAAAAGCTGCACAGCTCCCTGAGAGCTGTGGACCTCCCGAATCCTGCTGTCCTGTCTTTCTTTCTCTTCTCAAATCCCATAAAACTCCGAATAACAGGCTGCCTCGAGCCCTGTGTCCTCCAACCTGCTGGCAGCCTCAGTAGAGGCCAGTTACACCTGCCTGCCTGCCAGGGTAAAGGCCCCAGGCCCCGTACCGGCTGCCTCGTTAAGGGGCGTCCTTCATAAAACGGAAGTTCTCAGTCATGGAGGCCTGCGGCATAAGGCATGCGTCTATTGAGGCGGCATCTCGCGAGCACGCTGTGTCTTGTGGGACTCAGCACCTCACTGCACACACTAGCTTCCTCAACAATGGCGGCCTGTACGGTACCCACTGCCACAGCCCGAGCGGGTTCTGTAAAACTGCCTGCCAAGAGGACGGCGGCCTCCAACCCCCTGGCTGCATGAGTAGAGGAGGCCTGCACCTGCCGGCCTGCCAGTGTGAAGGCTCTATGCCCAATACTGGCTGCCTGGATGGTGGGGGCCTGCGACGTACGGAAGGTCTCAGTCATGGCGGCCTGCAGCGAATAGCTTGAGTCAATTAAGGCCGCCTCTCCCATCCATGCTGCATTTCGCGGGTCTCACCACCTCGCTTTTGGGACTGGCTGCCTCAATATTGGTGGCTTCTAGGTTTCCAAAGGGTTCATGATGTCAGCGCAGCAGCCGAGGCCTCCCTTGGAAGGGAGGGAGCAGGAAGCGGCGAAAAACCCACAACTGTGACTTTGGTCCATCCAGGACGGAACGAATGCTGCCCTGCCCAGACTCTCTGATCTTGTCACCCTTTTTACCTGGGTAAAATTTTTGGTCGAGTTCACAGGGCTTTAGCTGAATTTCAGCACCAGGGACAGAGGCGCGGCGTGTTATTCCTGAAATGGCCACAGGAGGGCAGCAAAGGAAAGTTTTTACCTGACAACTTCCTTTTGAGGTCCAGTGTAATAAGTACATGGTTCCATAGACAGACATGTACAGTATAATCAGTAACTTACTTGAAAGAAAATGAAAACATTTATCTTATAAAACCACTGTATAACTGCCGGAGCCTGCCGGCATCAGTAGAACAGTACCGGCAAGGGGGGTGAGGATGAGAAATGACAGACAGGAAACAGGATAGGATCGGGAGGATGGAAGCACTTCCTGCTTGCCGTCCCCAGTTTATTTTTCTCCACACCTTTATACAGGGTCAGTTACATTCCATGCATTACATCATTCCTATAATGCGTAAGCATAATTACACCCCTTTGTGTAAGGTTTCCTACTGACCTTTACACAAACCTCCTTATCTTGGCTAAGATCCTAACGGCTATACCTATACACACACTTCGGACGCCACCTAAATTCCTTTCCATCATATAATCTAGCCATGCTTCTTGCTGAAGGATAATGACGTTTATACATTTACTGTGCTTAAAGGTTAACTAAGCTTTAGGGGGCAGAATGTGTGATTACTAAACTATTGTGCTTAAGGGTCTCTAACCCTAAGGGAAGCAGGATGTATGACTAACCTTGGGAATAGGCAGGCCACTTCGTGAAACCTGCCCTCTCAGGACTTTGTCAACTGAGGTCGCTCCCGACATGTAACCCTGCTCTATGATTACATTCTGATAAATCACAAAATAACGTGTACTTACTATTAGCACATTTCTATAACTCCCTACCAAGAAGACTGCGGCCTCCAACCCGCTGGCTGCCTCAGTAGAGGTGGCCTGCATCTGACGGCCCGCCAGCGTAAAGACCCCGGGCCCCGTACTGGCTGCATTGTTAGGGGGCGGCCTTCGCCTTACGGAAGTTCTTAGTCATGGCGGCCTGCGACGTAAGGCATGTGTCCATTAAGGCGGCCTCTCGCGAGCACACTGGGTCACGCGGGACTCAGCACCTCGCTGCACCCACTAGATGCCTCAACAATGGCGGCCTGTACCGTACCCACTGCCGCAGACAGACCGGGCTCCAAAAACTGCCTGCCACGAGGACGGCGGCCTCCAACTCCCTGCCTGCATGAGTAGAGGAGGCTTGCAACTGCCAGTCGGTCAGGATAAAGGCCCCGGGCCCCATATTGGCTGCCTCGTGAGGGGGGGGCCTACGCCGTAGGGAAAGTCTCAGTCATGGCGGCATGCGGCGTATGGCTTGCGTCAATTAAGGCATACAGCATGCGTCAATTAATATTTCTCTCTCATCAATGTTTCTGTCTCTCTATCCCTCTCCATTCCTCTCTGTGAAAAATCATTAAAATATATTTTTTTAAAAAGAAAAAAAATCCGATATATCTAATCCCATCAGTAAAAAAAATCCCATATACTAATCCCATCAGTAAAATCCCATCACCCTAATCCCCTCACCATAAACTCATCAACCTAATCCCATCAACCTAAAGCCATCTCCCTAAACCCATCAACCATAATCCCATCACACTCCTGGCGTGGGGGCCACGGCAGCCGGGTCATGACCCTCACAGCCCTGGGGCTGCCTGGCTCTGGCCAACCGAGGACACGCTGCCACTCACATCCACGCGGCTCCACCCTCGGACTCTCTGCTCAGCGGTCACCGCAGGCTCTGGGTACCAGGTCTGCGTACCAGGAGGGCAGTTCGGGCCAGGGAAGGAGGTCTGGGCCCCGGGGGGGGCAGTCTCTTACCTCACCTGGACATCTGGATTATGGAATGTTGGTCTGGGTTACACATAGAGAACTACACCTCTGATACAAGACTGGATTCTGTGTTAGAAACCTGGGCCCCGGGATAACCTCGTAACCGCCATGATGGTCTGGGACCTGGATGTAGGTCTGAACCCCGGATAGAGGTCTGGGTCCCAGGAGGGCAGTTCGGGCCAGGAAGGGAGTTCTGGGCCCCAGGGGGCAGTCTGATACCTCACCTAGACATCTGGGTTATGTTATGATGATCTGGATTACAGATGGAGAACTACACCCCTGATACAAGATTGGATTCTGTGTTAGAGACCTGGGCCCCGGGATAATCTTCTCGGACTTACAGTGATGGTCTGGGACCCAGATGTAGGTCAGAGCCCCGGAAGTAGGTCTGGGTCCTAAGAAGGCAGTTTGGGCCAGGGAGGGAGGTCTCGGGCCCAGGGGGCGGTCTGGTACCTCACCTGGACATCTGGGTTATGGAATGGTGATCTGAGTTGCAGATAGAGAACTACACCCCTGATACAAGACTGGATTCTAAATGTTAGACACCTGGGCCCCGGATAATCTTCTCGAACCCACCATGATGGTCTGGGACCCGGATGTAGGTCTGAGCCCTGGATAGAGGAATGGGTTCTCAGAGGATCGTTCAGGCCAGGGAGCAAAGCCTGGGCCACGGGGGGAGTTCTAGTAACTCACCTAGACATTTGGGTTATGGAATGGTGGTCTGGGTTACAGATAGAGAACTAAACCACTAATACAAAACTGGATTCTGTGTTAGAAACCTAGGCCCAGGGATAATCTTCTCGGACCCGCCATGATAGTCTGGGACCCGGATGTAGGTCTGAGCCCCGGATGTAGGTCTGGGTCCTAGGAAGGCAGTTCTTGCCATGGAGGGAGGTCTGGGCCCCGGGGGGCGGTCTGGTACTTCACCTGGACATCTGGGTTATGGAATGGTGGTCTGGGTTACAGATAGAGAACTATACCTCTGATACAAGACTGGATTCTGTGTTAGAAACCTGGGCCCAGGGATAATCTTCTCAGACCCGCCATGATGTTCTGGGACTCGGATGTAGGTTTGAGCCCCGGATAAAGGTCTGGGTCCTAGGAGGGCAGTTCGGGCCAGGGAGGGAGGTCTCGGGCCCAGGGGGCGGTCTGGTACCTCACCTAGACATCTGGGTTATGGAATGGTGGTCTGGGTTACAGATAGAGAATTACACCTCTGATACAAGACTGGATTATATCCCTAATCCCTTATATCCCTATATCCCTTATATTCCTTATATCCCTTATATCACTATATCTCTATATCCCTAGATCCCTATATCCCTTATATCTCTATATCCCTATATCCCTTATATCCATATATCCCTATATCCCTTATATCCATATATCCCTTATATCCCTATATCCCTTACATCGCTTATATCCCTATATCCCTTATTTCTCTCTGTACCATATACCTATATATTTATCCCTTATATACCTTTATCCCTTTATCCCTTATATCCCTGTATCCCTATATTTCTTATATCCCTTATATCCCCGTATCCCCATATGCCCATATCCCCATATCCCTTATATCCCTTATATCCTTTTATACCTATATCCCTATATCCCTTATATCTCAATATCCCCATTTTCCATGTCCCATATTCCTTATATCCCCTATATCCCTATATCCCTATCCCTGGTGAGGATTAACCAAAAAAAAAAAAAGGCAGCACTCGTACCTGGGGTGGCTTGGGCCCCGGAAGCGGTGAAGAACCCACAACTGTGACTTTGGTCCATCCAGGGACGGAATGAATGCCGCCCTGCCCAGCTTCTCTGATCTTGTGACCATTTTTTCCTGGGTAGAATTTTTGGTCGAGTTCACAGGGCTTTAGCAGGAATTTCAGCACGAGGGACAGAGGCACAGCGTGTTATTGCTTGAATGGCCACAGGTCGGCAGCAGAGGATAGTTTTTTGCCTGACAGCTTCCTTTTGAGGTCCACGGTAATAAGTATATGGTTCCATAGACAGACGTATACAGTGTAATCAGTAACTTACTTGAAAGAAAATGAAAGCGTTTATCTTATAAAACCAGTGTATAGCCCTGCTCTATGATTACATTGTGATAAATCACAAAATAAGGAGTACTTACTGTTAGCACATTTTATCTTTCATTCTGAAACAGACAGGCATAGGTATCGAGCAGAATCCCTTAAGTTACACGAACACGTTTCAAAATGACTGTATTGCAACACAAAACTATTAACTAGAATATTTTAATCAGAAAAAAAACTTGTTTACAACTAACTTACTAGGATAAACAAGTGCTCAGTAATAATAACTTTAATAACAAAGAAGTAACTTGAAAAAATATGGAGCAATATTGGATTTACTAGGATCCAGGAAAGAGCGACTCATTTGGATGCTTCTCAAATACAGAGTCATAAAAAAAAATTTCAAATACAGAGTCATTCACATTTTGCAACACAAATTCACCTTTTACCCTTCAAATTCATCTTTCGCAAATCAAAGTCATCTTTTGTCAAGTCCAGCCTGACGGGTTGAACAGGGCTGAGGTAGGGAGGTGGGATTGGAGAAAAGAAAGAAAGACAGGACAGCGGGATTCGGGAGGTCCACGAACTCTTGGGGAGCTCTGGCGACTTTTATTAGTAATACAGTGCTTTTTATACATAAGACACTAAGCAGGGACTCAATCACAAGGAAAACATTCTTTGTTTCTCTAAAATCACTACTGGAGGGATAAGTTGAAGGACAGGTCTCTTGTTACAATAAATCTCACTAGTTGGATACATATTTCTTGGTAAGCCATGAAAGTAGCTCTTATCCTACTGATAGCAGTCATATAAACAAACCCTGGGAAAGCTCTGTAGGCAGGGGCTGCTCTCGTTATACTGATTAGTTGACATCCAAACAGGTCTGGGAAATCTGTGTGGGTAGGGTGCCAGCCTTGCTAGCCCCTACAGGTGCAAGGACCGTGTCAGCTTACATCCCGTTCCCCACAATCTTTTGCAAACCAAATTCTCTCTTTCCAATTGAAATTCACCTTTTCCACTTCTGACCCTGACCCTGACCCCGACCCCGACCCCTCACCCTGAAACCCTAACATCAACCCTAGCCCTAGCCCCAGTCCCAGCCTGGGCCTCTGACCCTTGAGTGCCCTCAAATTTATATTTTTAAAAGTGAGTAGAGGGAGCTTGAGGGGAAGGGAATGGGGCGCAGCCTGCCCAGCGGATCTTGCCGAGGAACTGGCCTGGTTGCAGGACCCCTGGTGGCGGCCGGCGGAGTAGCGCTCCCCAGGGAACAATGGCGGCCCCTGGGTCCCTGCACACCATCTGGCATCGGGCATCCCGGGTCTCCAGCACGCCAGCCGCCGTCCTTAGGGCCCTCAAGATGGTCAAGGGCATATCAACCGCATGTTCGACAAGAACCTGCAGGACCTGATGCATGGCATCGGAGAGGACAAGCCCTCAATGACACTGGAGCCTCCCCTGACACATGCCTCTCCTTTGGCCTCCATCGTCACAGCCAGCAGCACAGCCTCATCTATCTGTCTGATTCTGACCCTACTGCCACCCCCTTATAAGGGCCGCTGCAATCACACTGGGACCTGTGCGGAATCCAGGGTGCTCCCCATCTCAGGAGATAGAAAAGGCTTGGATGTTCTCCCTGGAGCTTCTGGAAGGATCTGTCTTGTTACAGCACCTGCAGGACACTTGGAGTCTCACCTCCTTCCCCCAATCAGCTCCAAACAGCCACTGCTCCTTTAGCCTAACCCCTCAAGTGTTGCAGCCACACACACCGCTCCACGACACAACCCCTTGACCCTCTGTAACACATTAGCCTCCAGCTGCTCTTCTGCCACCACCTTGCTCACTATCCACCTTGAGCAACACCAGCCCTGAGTTGTCCCCACTGGAACTGGAAAAGTCCATCACACCACTTATGAAATAAGTCATGGAGATGTAACTGCAGCATAGGCAATAGAGACAGATGTGAACTAGACTTATGTGGTAATCACGTTGTAAGGTATGTAAATGTTGAATCACTGTATTGTACACTGGAAAGTAATGTATTACTGTATGTCAATTACAGTTAAAAATAAATTCAGAATAATAACAACAAAAGTGCATTCAATTAGTAGCTGGTGTTGCTCACTGGTTAGAACATTTGCTTGCCAGACATACACTCACCACTGTAGTTAACAACAGCACCAATGAACATATTAGGCATGGTGGGTGGGTCACCAAAAGGGGAACCTCAGTGCAGCAGTCTACAGGGGCCTCTCTTTGCAGAGCTGGGGCGGCAGGAGGTAAAGAACACAGAGCAGTGCCGAGGCCGGTTTGGCTCAGTGGATAGAGCGGCGGCCTTTGGACTGGGGGGTCCAGGGTTCGATTCTGGTCAGGGGCATGTGCCTTGGTTATGGCAACATCCCCGATGGGGGTGTGTGTGCAGGGGGCGGCTGATGGATGTTTCTCTCTCATCGATGTTTCTAGCTCTCTGTCCCTCTCCCTTCCTCTCTGTAAACAATCAATGAAGTATATCTTAAAAAAAGAACACAGAGCCATGACTAGAGAATGATTGCTGCCCTGGACAGCTTCAATGATTTTGTGGGAGGGGGTTTTCTGGGTAGAAATTTTGGTCGTGTTCACGGGGCTTTACCTGGAATTGCAGCACCATGGACAGAGGCACAATGTGTTGTTGTCTTCTTGAATGGCCACAGGAGGGCAGCAGAGGATTATTTTTGTGCAGGAATTGGTTGCTAGCGTCCCTTAAGGCCTAGCATAATAAACACATAGATCCATAGACATGTACAGTATAATAAGTAACTTAATCGAAGAAATAAATATATAAGCGTTTTATCCCTTAAAACCAGTGTATAAGTCTGCTCTATTATTACATTCTGAAAAATCACAAAATAAAGGATGCTTAGTCTTAGCATGTTCCTACAGGATTATTTTATCTTTCATTATGAAAGAGACAGGCATAGGTATTGAGAGGAACCCTTTGAGTTACAAGAGCAGGTTTCAAGACCAAAGTATTAACTAAAATGTCTTATTCAGAAAAAAATGTGTTTACAACTAATTTACTAGGAGAAGAAAGTACTCAATCTTAATAACCTAATGTCACTGCAGTAACTTGAAAAAATATGAAGCAATATTGGAATTTACTAAGATCTTGGAAAGGGAGACTCATTTGGATGCTGCTGAAATACATCCAAATTCTCCATTTCCAAAGCAAATTCACCTTTTGCACTTATGACCCTGGCAATGACCCAGACCCTGACCCCTCACGTTCACCCTCACCCTAAAACCCTACCCCAACTCCAGCCCTAGTTTCAGCCGCAGCCTTGACCTCGGACCCTTCACCGCCCCTCCGATTTATATTTTTTAAAGTGAATAGAATCCGTAGCTGGTGTAGCTCAGTGGTTAGAGCACAACTTGCCAGACATACGCTCACTCTCTACTCTCTAGTTAAGAGGCACCAAGGAACATTAGGCAGCATGGTGGGTCACCTTAAAGGGAACCTCAGTGCAGCAGTCTCCGGGGCCTCCCTTTGCAGGGCTGGGGTGGGAAGAGGTGGAGAACCCAGAGCCGTGACTTTGGTCCATCAGGGACGGAATGATTGCCGCCATGGACAGCCTCGAAGATTTTGTAGGTTTTCTTCTTTTTCTGGGTAGAATTTTTGGTCGTGTTCACAGGGCTTTAGCTGGAATTTCAGCACCGTGGACAGAGACACAGTGTATTATTCCTTGGATAGCCACAGGAGGGCAGCAGAGGATTATTTTTGCGCAGGAATTGGCTGAGAGCGTCTTTTGAGGGCTGGAGTAATAAGTATATAGAATCATAGATGTGTACAGTATAATCAGTTACTTACTTGAAGAAAAATGTAAGTGTTTATCCTATAAAAACACTGTATAAGTCTGCTTTATGTTTGCATTCAAATAAATCACTAAATAAGTCATGCTTGGTCTTAGCACATTTCTACAGGTTTATTTTATCTTTCATTCTGAAAGAGACAGAAACAGAGATCAAGCAGAACCCTTTTGAGTTACAAGAACACGTTTTGAAACCACTGTGTTTCAACACCAAACCATTAACTAGAATCTATGTTCAGGAAAAAAAATGTGTTTACAACTTATTTCCTAGGAGAAAAAAACCCACTCAGTAATAATAACCTAATATCACAGAAGTAACTTTAAAAAATATGAAGCAATATTGGAGTTTACTAAGACCCTGAACAGGGTTTGGTTAAGGATAAGATAAGCCTCTTAGTCGTAGAGAAGTTGTATGCCTGGCTTCAGTCAATCCGAGCCTATGAGGTAATTTAGCATGAAAACAGGAGGTGTTTCCTAACCCTGCATCCTATTATGAAAAGCTCTGCGTGCCTGCTACTCTGTAAGAGCCCAATTAGAGAGTACAGGAAGTCCATCCCCGGTGACCCAAATGGGGGAAGAACAGTGACCATCGATGGTCAGTGTGTCAACCATCTGGGCACAAAAGGAGTCAGAGGCCTCAAAGTGGAGAGCGCTGACCCTTCAGTATTCACAGAGGGTGACTCGGACCCACTCCCAGTCCAGACGAGGACGTTTTCCCGGTTTGCAGGGAGCAGATGGGAGACGAGAAGGAGACTCACAAGAGAGGCTGGGAGACTCGTGTGGCGAACTCTGATTAGGACCGAAGGTTCTTGTGCAAGAAAAGGCCTTGGATAAGAAGCCCTCTGACCCATAAAGGTTTGTGCTGTTCTGAACTTTTCAATCACTGCCTATTGATTACTTTAGAGCTGGCAAAGAATGAGCCTGTCCTGGATCGTGGCCAAACAATGTACCCACAAACAGGTCCAAGACATGTGGACCCTTGGTCAGAAGTTTGGGTATTGATAGATCCACCCTTCCCCAACTGATGGACGGAGTATGACGTAAACTCCACCTGCAGCCAGACATTCCTGAACACCTTTTATGGACTGTACATTGAACCACCAATCAGCACCTGCCAAATACCCTAAGCCCCTGATTCCTAAGTCCCTAGGTGCCTAATCATATACCTTACATGAAACCACCAGTCAGCGTGTGCTGAGTACCCTAAGCCCCGTCCCTTCCTTTTCCTCCCCTTAAAAGGTGCCTTTACCCCGACACATGCTCTCTTTCCCCTCTGGAAGGCGGCCGGCGGGGTGATCTCCAATAAAGCCTGTATCCTGGTATCCAATGGTCTCCGGCCCTCTGTTTCATCATTCAGTCTCCTTTACTAAGAATACTAGATATTAGTTTACAAGTTAATAGGATACTGGCTGCTCGTTACCAAGGTACGTGTTACTGGTTACTAGTTACCTGGTAACTAGGTAACTGGTTACCATGTAACTGGTTGCCAGGTCACTAGTTCCAGGTTAGTACTTACTAGGTTACCTTTTACCAGGTCACTAGTTATTGGTTTCCTAGTTACGAGGTGACTGGTTACTGGTTACTGGGTTGCTGGTTCCTAGTTACCAAGTTACTGTTGTAGCCATTTCAAGAAATAACACCGTGTGCTTCTGTCCATGGTGTTGTAATTCCAGCTAATGCCCTGTGAACACAACAAATAATTCTACCCCAAAACAAACAAACACCCCAAAAAAAGAAGAAAACCTCAAAATCATCGAGTCTGTCCAGGGCGGGAATCATTCCTTCCGAGGATGGACTAAAATCACTAGTCCAGATTTTGCACCCTATCACAGCCCAGCCCTGCAAAGGGCTGCTGCACTGACATGGTGAACGTGTGCGTTCACTATGTGAGTCCATACCCTAAAGGCGGCCATTTTTGAAGCACTCAGAACTGGTGAGGACGCCGTCCGCGAGGCATCCAGTTCCACGGAACCCGATAGGATTGCGACACTGGGTATGGTGCAAGCCATAATTATTGAGGCAGTCAGTCCTTACAGCGAGGTGCTGAGTACCGCAAGAGGCTACCATTATTTAGGCAGGCCATACCGTGCAGGCCGACATTACTGAGACCTTCCGTACGGCAGAGGCACCCCGCTAATGAGACAGCCAGTACGGGGCACGGGGCTTTTACCCTGGCAGGCAGGCAGGTGCAGGCCTCCTCTGCTGAGGCAGCCAAGAGGTTGGAGGCCACTTTCCTGGAGGAAGGCAGAAAAACGGAGCCCGCTCAGGTTGCGGCAATGGGTACGGTGCAGGCTGCCATTATTCAGGCAGCCAGTCCATACAGCGAGGTGCTGAGTACTGCGAGATACAGGGTCCTCGCGAGAGGCTGCCATTATTGAGGCAGGCCGAATGCTGCATGCCGACATTACTGAGACCTGCTGTACGTCAGAGGCCCCCGCTAACGAGACAGCCAGTTGAGGGAACGGGGTCTTTACCCTGGCAGGCTGGCAGGTACAGGCCTCCTCTACTCATGCAGCCAGGGGGTTTGAGGCCGCCGTCCTCCTGGTAGGCAGTTATATGGAACCCGCTTGGGTGCGCAAGTGGGTACGGTACAGGCTGCCATAATTGAGGCAGCCAGTTTGTACAGCAAGGTGCTGAATACCGTGAGACACAGCGTCCTCACAAGACGCCGCCATTATTGAGGAAGGCCGAATGCTGCAGGCCGACATTACTGAGACCTTCCGTACAGCAGAGGCCCTCTCCCCCCGCACCCCATGAAGGACACAGCCAGTACGGTGCCTGAGATCATTACACTGGCGGGCCGGCAGGTGCAGGCCACCTCTACTGAGGCGGCCAGGGGTTTGGAGGCCGCCGTCACCTTGGCAGGGAGTTATAGAAATGTGCTAACAGTAAGTACACCTTATTTTGTGATTTATCAGAATGTAATCATAGAGCAGGGTTATGCACTGATTTTATAAGATAAATGTTTTCATTTTCTTTCAAGTAAGTTACTGATCATACTGTACACGTCTGTCTATGGAACCCTATACTTATTACACTGGACCTCCAAAGGAAGCTGTCAGGCAAAAGCTATCCTTTGCTGCCCTCACGCCATTTCAGGAATAGCATGCTGTGTCTCTGTCCCTGGTGCTGAAATTCCAGCTAAAGCCCTGTGAACAGGACCAAAAATTTACCAAGGAATAAAGGGTCACAAGATCAGGGAGCCTGGGCAGGGCGGCATTCATTCCGTCCCTGGATGGACCAAAGTCACAGTTGTGGGTTCTTCACCGCTTCCTGCTCCCTCCCTGCGAAGGGAGGACTCGGCTACTGCGCTGACATCATGAACACTTTGGAAACCTAGAAGCCACCAATATTGAAGCAGCCAATCCGAACAGAGAGGTGCTGAGACCCGCGAAATGCAGAGTGGATGCAAGAGGCCGCCTTAATTGACTCAAGCTATTCGCTGCAGGCCGCCATGACTGAGACCTTCCGTACGGCGCAGGCCCCCACCATCCAGGCAGACAGTACTGGGCAGAGAGCCTTTACCCTGGCAGGCCGGCAGGTGCAGGCCTCCTCTACTCATGCAGCCAGGGGGTTGGAGGCCGCTGTCCTCGTGGCAGGCAGTTTTACGGAGCCCGCTCGGGCTGCGGCAGTGGGTAAGGTACAGGCCGCCATTGTTGAGAAAGCTAGTCCGTGCAGCGAGGTGCTGAGTCCCGCAAGACACAGCGTGCTCGCGAGAGGCCGCCTTAATAGACGCATGCCTTATGCTGCAGGCCGCCATGACTGAGAACTTCTGTAAGGCGAAGGCCGCCCCCTAACGAGGAAGCCGGTACGGGGCCCGGGGCCTTTACCCTGGCAGGCAGGCAGGTGCAAGCGGCCTCTACTGAGGCTGCCAGCAGGTTGGAGGCCACAGGGCTCAAGGCAGCCAGTTATTCGGAGTTTTATCAGATTGCTGCTGTGGTACCCAGCAGGCCGCAATTATTCAGGCAGCCATTCCGCACAGTGAGGTGCTGAATAACGCGAGACACAGCGTCCTCGCGGGAGGCTGCCATTATTGAGGCAGGCCATACCAGGCAGGCCGACATTACTGAGACCTTCCGTACAGCAGAAGCCCATGCTAACAAGGCAGCCAGTACGGGGCAAGGGGCCTTTACTCTGGCAGGCAGGCAGGTGCAGGCCGCCTCTCCTGAGGCAGCCAGGAGGTTGGAGGCTGCAGTCCTCGAGGCAGGCAGTTATACGAAGCCTGCTCTTGTTTCGGCAGTGGGTATCCTACAGGCCGCCATAATTGAGGCAGACAGTTCTTACAGCAAGGTCCTGAGTACCGTGAGACACAGCATCCTCGCGAGAGGCCGCCATTATTGAGGGAGGCCGAAGGCTGCAGGCCGACATTACTGAGACCTTCCATACAGCAGAGGCCTCTGCTATCAAGGCAGCCAGTATGGGGCACGGGGCCTTTACCCTGGCAGGCAGGCAGGTGCAGGCTGACTCTACTGAGGCTGCCAGCAGGTTGGAAGCCACAGGCCTCTACACAGCCAGTTATACGGAGTTTTCTCGGGTTGCTGCTGTGGTACCCAGCAGGCCTCCGTGATTGAGGCAGCCAGTCCATACAGCGAGGTGCTGAGTACTGCGAGACGCAGAGTCCCCGCGAGACGCAGAGTCCTCGCGAGATGCCGCCATTATTGAGGCAGTCCGTATGCAGTAGGCCGACATTACCGAGACCTTCAGTACAGCAGAGGCCCCTGCTAACAAAGCGGCCAGTACGGGGAACGGGGCCTTTACCCTGGCAGTCAGGCAGATGCAGGCCTCCTCTACTGAGGCAGCCAAGAGATTGGAGGCCGCTTTCTGGAGGCAGCCAGAAAAATGGAGCCCACTCAGGTTGCGGCAATGGGTATGGTGCAGCTGCCATTATTCAAGCAGCCAGTCCGTACAGCGAGGTGCTGAGTACTGCGAGATGTCAGGTCCAGCCTGACGATTGCACCTGGCTGAGGTAGGGAGGAGGGATTTGAGAAGAGAAAGAAAGACAGGACAGCGGGATTCGGGAGGTCCACAGCTCTCGAGAAGCTCTGGCAATCTTTTATTAGTAATACAGTGCTTTTTATACATAAGACACTAAGCAGGGAATCAATCACAAGGAAAACATTCTTTGTTTCTCTAAAATCACTACTGGAGGGATAAGTTGAAGGACAGGTTTCTTGTTACAATAAATCTTACTAGTTGGATACATATTTCTTGGTAAGCCATGAAAGTAGCTCTTATCCTACTGATAGCAGTCATATAAACAAAACCCTGGGAAAGCTCTGTAGGCAGGGGCTGCTCTCATTATACTGATTAGTTGACATCCAAACAGGCCTGGGAAATCTGTGCGGGTAGGGTGCCAGCCTTGCTAGCCCCTACAGGTGCAAGGACCGTGTCAGCTTACAGCCCGTTCCCCACAGCGAAATACAGCGTCCTCACGAGAGGCTGCCATTATTGAGGTATCCCGAATGCTGCAGGCTGACATTACTGAGGTTTTCAGTACAGCAGAGCCCCCCCCCCCGCCCGACTCCCGCTAAGGACCTAGCCAGTAGGGGGCACGGGGCCTTTACCCTGGCAGGCAGGCACGTGCAGGCCTCCTCTACTGAGGCAGCCAAGAGGTTGGAGGCCGCTTTCCTGGTGGCAAGCAGAAAAACGGAGCCCGCTCAGGTTGCGGCAATGGGTACTGTGCAAGCCGCCATTATTCAGGCAGCCAGTCCGTACAGCGAGGTACTGAGTACTGCAAGATGCAGCGCCCTTGCGAGATGCCGCTGTAATTGAGGCACACCATACGCAGCATGCCGTCATCACTGAGACCTTCTGTATGGCGGAGGCCCAGCCACCACCCTGCTAACGAGGCAGGCAGCTTCAGGACGCCTTCACTGAGGCAGCCAGTATGTTGAAAGCCGATGTCCTCGAGGCACTGAGTTACACGCAGCCCGCAAGTATTGCGGCAGTGGGTACCGTGCAGGCCGTCATTATTGAGGCAACCCATTCCCTGGATGTCGCCATTTTTAAGGCAGCTACTCTATTCAGCGGGGTGCTGCAGGATTGCAAGAAGCAGTGTCCTTGCGAGAGGCCGCCATTATGCACTAATGATGCAGGCGGCATGCAGGTCTCCTTTACTAAGGTTACTAGTTATTAGTTTACAAGTTAATGGGATACTGCTGGCTCGTTACCAGGGTACGTGTTACTGGTTACTAGTTACCTGGTAACTAGGTAACTGGTTACCAGGTAACTTGTTGCCAGGTCACTAGTTGCCAGGTTAGTAGTCACTAGGTTACCTTTTACCGGGTCACTAGTTATTGGTTTACTAGTTACCACTTGACTGGTTACCAGGTGACTGGTTACCAGGTTACTGGTTCCTAGTTACCAAGTTACTGTTGTGGCCATTCAAGAAATAACACTGTGTGCTTTCTGTCCATGGTGCTGAAACCCCAGCCAATGCCCTGTGAACGCAACAAATAATTCTACCCCAAAACAAACAAACAAACAAAAAAACACCCAGAAAAAAAAAAAAAAGAAAAACCCCCAAAATCATCAAGTCTTTCCAGGGCGGGAGTCATTCCTTCCCTGGATGGACTAAAGTCACTAGTCTGGATTTTGCACCCTATCACAGCCCAGCCCTGCAGAGGGCTGCTGCACTGACATTGTGAACGTGTGCGTTCACTATGTCAGTCCATACCCTAAAGGCAGCCATTTTTGAAGCACTCATAAACAGTGAGGTCACCGTCCTCGAGGCATCCAGTTTCACGGTGCCCGATAGCGTTGCAGCAGTGGGTACAGTGCAGGCCGTCATTATTGAGGCAGTCAGTCCTTACAGCGAGGTGCTGAGTACCACGAGAGGCTGCCATTATTGAGGCAGGCCATGCCAGGCAGGCCGACATTACTGAGACCTTCCGTACAGCAGAAGCCCCTGCTAACAAGGCAGCCAGTACGGGGCACGGGGCCTTTACCCTGGCAGGCAGGCAGGTGCGGGCCGCCTCTACTGAGGCAGCCAGGAGTATGGAGGCTGCAGTCCTAGAGGCAGGCAGTTATACGAAGCCCGCTCTTGTTTCGGCAGTGGGTATCTATCGTGTAGGCGGCCATAATTGAGGCAGCCAGTTCATACAGCAAGGTGCTGAGTACCGTGAGACACAACATCCTTGCGGGAGGCCAAATGCTGCAGGCCGATATTACTGAGACCTTCCGTACGGCAGAGGCCCTCCTCCCCCTCCCCGCAAACGACAAAACCAGTACGGGACACGGGGCCCTTACGCTGGCGGGCCGGCAGGTGCAGGCCGCCTCTACTGAGGCAGCCAGGGGTTTGGAGGCCGCCGTCCCCTTGGCAGGGAGTTATAGAAATGTGCTAACAGTAAGTACACCTTATTTTGTGATTTATCAGAATGTAATCATAGAGCAGGGTTATGCACTGCTTTTATAAGATAAATGTTTTCATTTTCTTTCAAGTAAGTTACTGATCATACTGTACACGTCTGTCTATGGAACCCTATACTTATTACACTGGACCTCCAAAGGAAGCTGTCAGGCAAAAGCTATCCTTTGCTGCCCTCCTGTGGCCATTTCAGGAATAGCATGCTGTGCCTCTGTCCCTGGTGCTGAAATTCCAGCTAGAGTCCGGTAAACTCGATCGAAATTTCTACCCAGGAAAAAAGGGTCACAAGATCAGAGAAGCTGGGCAGAGCGGCATTCATTCCGTCCCTGGATGGACCAAAGTCACAGTTGTGGGTTCTTCACCGCTTCCTGCTCCCTCCCTGCAAAGGGAGGACTCGGCTGCTGCGCTGACATCATGAACCCTTTAGAAACCTAGAAGCCGGCAATATTGAGGCAGCCAGTCCGAACAGAGAGGTGGTGAGACCTGCGAAATGCAGCGTGGATGCGAGAGGCCGCCTTGATTGACTCAAGCTATTCGCTGCAGGCCGCCATGACTGAGACCTTCCGTACGGCGTGGCCCCCGCCATCCAGGCAGCCAGTACTGGGCAGAGAGCCTTTACCCTGGCAGGCCGGTAGGTGCAGGCCTCCTCTACTCGTGCAGCCAGGGGGTTGGAGGCCGCAATCCTCGTGTCAGGCAGTTTTACGGAGCCCGCTCGGGCTGCGGCAGTGGGTAAGGTACAGGCCGCCATTGTTGAGGAAGCTAGTCCGTGCAGCAAGGTGCTGAGTCCCGCGAGACGCAGCGTGCTCGCGAGAGGCCGCCTTAATAGACGCATGCTTTATGCCGCAGGCCTCCATGACTGAGTACTTACGAAAGGCGAAGGCCGCCCCCTAACGAGGCAGCCGGTACGGGCCGGGGCCTTTACCCTGGCAGACAGGCAGGTGCAAGCGGCCTCTACTGAGGCTACCAGCAGGTTGGAGGCCACAGGGCTCAAGGCAGCTAGTTATTCGGAGTTTTATCGGGTTGCTGCTGTGGTACCCAGAAGGCCGCCATTATTGAGGCAGCCAGTCCATACAGCGAGGTACTGAATTCCACCAGACGCAGTGTCCTCGCGGGAGGCTGCCATTATTGAGGCAGGCCATCTACTGCAGGCCGACATTACTGAGACCTGCCGTACGGCAGATGTCCCTGCTAACGAGACTGCCAGTTGAGGATACGGGGCCTTTACCGTGGCAGGCAGGCAGGTGCAGGCTCACTCTACTGAGGTTGACAGGAGTTTGGAGGCCACAGGCCTCGACAAAGCCAGTTATACGGAGTTTTGTTGGGTTGTTGCTGTGGTACCCAGCAGGCCGCAATTATTCAGGCAGCCATTCCGTACAGTGAGGTGCTGAATAACGCGAGACACAGCGTCCTCGCGAGACGCCGCCATTATTGAGGCAGGACAAATGCTGCAGGCCGACATTACTGAGACCTGCCGTACAGCAGAGTCCCCTGCTATGAAGGCAGCCAGTACGGGGCACGGGGCCTTAACCCCAGCAGGCAAGCAGGTGCAGGCCGCCTCTCCTGAGGCAGCCAGGAGGTTGGAGGCTGCAGTCCTCGAGGCGGGCAGTTATACGAAGCCCGCTCTTGTTTCGGCAGTGGGTATCGTGCAGGCGCCATAATTGAGTCAGCCAGTTCGTCCATCGAGGTGTTCAGTACCACGAGAAGCACTGTCCTCGCGAGAGGCCGCCATTATTGAGGCAGGACGAATGTTGCAGGCCGACATTACTGAAACCTTTCGTACGGCAGAGGCCCCCCGCTAACGACCCAGCCAGGAGAGGGCACGGGGCCTTTACCCTGGCAGGCAGGCACGTGCAGGCCTCCTCTACTGAGGCAGCCAGGAGGTTGGAGGCCGCTTTCCTGGTGGCAAGCAGAAAAACGGAGCCCGCTCAGGTTGCGGCAATGGGTACTGTGCAGGCCGCCATTATTCAGGCAGCCAGTCCGTACAGTGAGGTACTGAGTACTGCAAGATGCAGCGCCCTGCGAGATGCCGCTGTAATTGAGGCACGCCATACTCAGCATGCCGTCATTACTGAGACCTTCTGTACGGCGGAGGCCTTGCCACTGCCCCTGCTAACGAGGCAGGCAGCTGCAGGCCGCCTTCACTGAGGCAGCCAGTATGTTGAAAGCCGACGTCCTCGAGGCACTGAGTTACACGCAGCCCGCAAGTATTGCGGCAGTGGGTACCGTGCAGGCCGTCATTATTGAGGCCTCCCATTCCCTGGATGTCGCCATTTTTAAGGCAGCTACTCTATTCAGCGGGGTGCTGCAGGATTGCAAGAAGCAGTGTCCTTGCGAGAGGCCGCCATTATGCACTAATGATGCAGGCGGCATGCAGGTCTCCTTTACTAAGGTTACTAGTTATTAGTTTACAAGTTAATGGGATACTGCTGGCTCGTTACCAGGGTACGTGTTACTGGTTACTAGTTACCTGGTAACTAGGTAACTGGTTACCAGGTAACTTGTTGCCAGGTCACTAGTTGCCAGGTTAGTAGTCACTAGGTTACCTTTTACCGGGTCACTAGTTATTGCTTTACTAGTTACCACTTGACTGGTTACCAGGTGACTGGTTACCAGGTTACTGGTTCCTAGTTACCAAGTCACTGTTGTGGCCATTCAAGAAATAACACTGTGCGCTTCTGTCCATGGTGCTGAAATTCCAGCCAATGCCCTGTGAACGCAACAAATAATTCTACCCCAAAACAAACAAACAAACAAACACCCCAGGAAAAAAAAAAGAAAAACCCTCAAAATCATCAAGTCTGTCCAGGGCGAGAGTCATTCCTTCCCAGGATAGACTAAAGTCACTAGTCCGGATTTTGCACCCTATCACAGCCCAGCCCTGCAGAGGGCTGCTGCACTGACATTGTGAACGTGTGCGTTCACTATGTCAGTCCATACCCTAAGGGCAGCCATTTTCCATTTTTGAAGCACTCATAAACGGTGCGGTCACCGTCCTCGAGGCATCCAGTTTCACGGAGCCCGATAGCATTGCGGCAGTGGGTACAGTGCAGGCCGTCATTATTGAGGCAGTCAGTCCTTACAGTGAGGTACTGAGTACCACGAGAGGCTGCCATTATTGAGGCAGGCCATACCGTGCAGGCCGACATTACTGAGACCTTCCGTACAGCAGAGGCCCCTGCTAACAAGGCAGCCAGTACGGGGCAAGGGGCCTTTACCCTAGCAGGCAGGCAGGTGCAGGCCGCCTCTACTGAGGCAGCCAGGAGTTTGGAGGCTGCAGTCCTAGAGGCAGGCAGTTATACGAAGCCCGCTCTTGTTTCGGCAGTGGGTATCGTGCAGGCCGCCATAATTGAGGCAGCCAATTCATACAGCAAGGTCCTGAGTACCGTGAGACACAGCATCCTCGCGAGAGGCCGCCATTATTGAGACAGGCCGAATGCTGCAGGCCGACATTACTGAGACCTGCCGTGCGGCAGAGGCCCCTGCTAACGAGACAGCCAGTTGAGGGCACGGGGCCTTCACCCTGGCAGGCAGGCAGATGCAGGCCGCCTCTACTGAGGCAGCCAGGAGTTTGAAGGCTGCAGTCCTCGAGGCAGGCAGTTATGTGAAGCCCGCTCTGGTTTTGGCAGCGGGTATAGTGCAGGCTGCCATAATTGAGTCACCCGGTTTGTACAGCAAGGTGCTGAGTACCGTGAGACACAGCGTCCTCGCGGGAGGCCGCCATTATTGAGGAAGGCCGAATGCTGCAGGCCGACATTACTGACACCTTCCATAAGGCAGAGGCCATCCTCCCCCTCCCCGCAAACGACACAGCCAGTACGGGACACGGGGCCCTTACGCTGGCGGGCCGGCAGGTGCAGGCCGCCTCTACTGAGGCAGCCAGGGGTTTGGAGGCCGCCGTCCCCTTGGCAGGGAGTTATAGAAATGTGCTAACAGTAAGTACACCTTATTTTGTGATTTATCAGAATGTAACCATAGAGCAGGGTTATGCACTGCTTTTATAAGATAAATGTTTTCATTTTCTTTCAAGTAAGTTACTGATTATACTGTACACGTCTGTCTATGGAACCCTATACTTATTACACTGGACCTCCAAAGGAAGCTGTCAGGCAAAAGCTATCCTTTGCTGCCCTCCTGTGGCCATTTCAGGAATAGCATGCTCTGCCTCTGTCCCTGGTGCTGAAATTCCAGCTAAAGTCCTGTGAACTCGACCAAAAATTCTACCCAGGAAAAAAGGGTCACAAGATCAGAGAGTCTGGGCAGGGCGGCATTTATTCTGTCCCTGGAAGGACCAAAGTCACAGCTGTGGGTTCTTCACCGCTTCCTGCTCTCTCCCTGCAAAGGGAGGACTCGGCTACTGCGCTGACATCATGAACCCTTTGGAAACCTAGAAGCCACCAATTTTGAGGCAGCCATTGTGAACAGCGAGGTGCTGAGACCCACGAAATGCAGCGTGGATACGAGAGGCCGCCTTAATTGACTCATGCTATTCGCTGCAGGCCGGCATGACTGAGACCTTCCGTACAGCAGAGGCCCCTGCTGGCTGCCTTGTTAGCAGGGGCCTTTACCCTGGCAGGCAGTCATGTGCTGGCCACCTCTACTGAGGCAGCCATGAGATTGGACGCTGCAGTTCTGGAGGTAGAAAGTTATATAGAGACTGCTCGGGTTGCGGCAATGGGTACCAAGTAGGCTGCCATTATTGAGGCGGCCAGTCTTACAGCGAGGTGCTGAGTACCGTGAGAGGATGCCATTATTGAACCAGGCTATACCCTACAGGCCGACATTACTGAGACCTTCCGTAGAGCAGAGGCCCCTGCTAACAAGGCACACAGTACGGGGCACAGGGTCTTTACCCTGGCAGGCAGGCAGGTGCAGGCAGCCTCTACTGAGGTTGCCAGGAGTTATGAGAGTACAGGCCTCAAGGCAGCCAGTTATATGGAATTTTCTTGGGTTGTGGCAGTGGTACCCAGCAGGCCACCATTATTGACGCAGCCAGTCCGTACATCAAGGTGCTGAGTACCGCAAGAAGCCGCCATTATTGAGGCAGCCCATATGCTGCAGTCTGACATTACTGAGACCTTCTGTACCGCAGAGGCCTCTGCTAACAAGGCAGCCGGTATGGGGCATGAGGCTTTACCTTGTCAGGCAGGCAGGTGCAGGCCTCCTCTACTCAGGCAGCCAAGAGGTTGGAGGTCACTTTCCTGGAGGCAGGCAGAAAAATGGAACCCGCTCAGGTTGCGGCAATCAGTACGGTGCAGGCCACCATTATTCAGGCAATCATTCTGTATAGTGAGGTGCGGAATACCTCGAGACACAGAGTCCTCGCGAGAAGCCGCCATTATTGAGGCAGGCCAAATGCTGCAGGCCGACATTACTGAGACTTGCCGTACAGCAGAGTCCCCTGCTAACAAGGCAGCCAGTACGGGGCACGGGGCCTTTACCCTGGCAGGCAGGCAGGTGCAGGCCTCCTCTATTCAGGCAGCAAAGTGGTTGGAGGCCGCTTTCCTGGAGGCAGGCAGAAAAACGGAGCCCGTTCAGGTTGCGGCAATGGGTACTGTGCAGGCTGCCATTATTCAGGCAGCCAGTCCGTACAGCGAGGTACTGAGTACTGCAAGATGCAGCGCCCTCGCGAGATGCCGCTGTAATTGAGGCACGCCATACTCAGCATGCCGTCATTACTGAGACCTTCTGTACGGTGGAGTCCCCGCCACCGCGCCTGCTAATGAGGCAGGCAGCTGCAGGCCGCCTTCACTGAGGCAGCCAGTATGTTGAAAGCCGACGTCCTCGAGGCACTGAGTTACATGCAGCCCGCAAGTATTGCGGCAGTGGGTACCGTGCAGGCCGTCATTATTGAGGCCTCCCATTCCCTGGATGTCACCATTTTTAAGGCAGCTACTCTATTCAGCGAGGTGCTGCAGGATTGCAAGAAGCAGTGTCCTTGCGAGAGGCCGCCATTATGCACTAATGATGCAGGCGGCATGAAGGTCTTCTTTACTAAGGTTACTAGTTATTAGTTTACAAGTTAATAGGATACTGATTGCTCATTACCAGGGTACATGTTACTGGTTACTAGTTACCTGGTAACTAGGCAACTGGTTACCAGATAACTTGTTGCCAGGTCACTAGTTGCCCGGTTAGTAGTTACTAGGTTACCTTTTACCGGGCCAGTAGTTATTGGTTTACTAATTACCAGTTGACTGGTTACCAGGTAACTGGTTACTGGTTACCAGGTTACTGGTTCCTAGTTACCAAGTTACTGTTGTGGCCATTCAAGAACTAACACCGTGTGCTTCTGTCCATGGTGCTGAAATTCCAGCTAATGCCTGATGAGCACAACAAATAATTCTACCCCAAAACAAACAAACAAACACCCAGAAAAAAGAAAAACCCTCAAAATCATCGAGTCTGTCCAGGGCGGGAATCATTCCTTCCCTGGATGGACTAAAGTCACTAGTCTGGATTTTGTACCCTATCACAGCCCAGTCCTGCAAAGGGCTGCTGCACTGACATTGTGAACGTGTGCGTTCACTATGTCAGTCCATACCCTAAAGGCAGCCATTTTTGAAGCACTCATAACCGATGAGGTCACCATCCTCGAGGCATTCAGTTACACGGAGCCCGATAGCATTGCGGCAGTGAGTATGGTGCAGGCTGTACCAGCAGGTTGGAGGCTGCAATCCTCGAGGCAGGAAGGTCTCAGTCATGGCGGCCTGCATGCGAACTGGCTGCCTCAATTAAGGCGGCCTCTCACGATACCCACTGCCAAAACCGCGCGGGCTCAGCACCTCGCTGTTCGCAGACTGGCTGCCTCAACACTGGCTGCCTCTACGTGACTGGTTTCCAAAGGGTGCCCACTGGCTGCCTTGTTAGCAGGGGCACGGAAGGTCTCAGGGCTCCGGCCTTTAATAGCATGAGTCAATTAAGGCGGCCTAAAGAACCCACAACCGTGGGTCTTCCTCGGTCCTGGCTCCAGGGACGGAATGAATGCCGCCAGCAGCCGAGCCCAGCCTCTCTGTCTGATCTTGTCACCCTTTTTTCCTGGGGGACGGAATGAATGCCGCCCTGCCCAGACTCTCGGGTTTTCCTGGGTAGAATTTTTTGGGAGTTCTTCAGCTGGAATTTCAGCACCAGGGACAGAGGCACAGCGTGTTATTCCTTAAATGGCCACAGGAGGGCAGCAAGGGATAGTTTTTGCCTGACAGCTTCCTTTTGAGGTCCAGTGGAATAACTACATGATTCCATAGACAGACGTGTACAGAATAATCAGTAACTTACTTGAAAGAAAATGAAAACACTTATCTCATAAAACCAGTGTATAAACCTGCTCTATGATTACATTCTGATAAATCACAAAATAAGGAGTACTTAATATTAGCACAATTCTATAACTCCATGCCAAGAGCACTGCGGCCTCCAACCGCCTGGCTGCCTCAGTAGAGGCGGCTTGTACCTGCCGACCAGCCAGGGTAAAGGCCCCGGGCCATACTGGCTGCCTTGTTAGGGGGCGTCCTTCGCCGTAGGGAAGGTCTCAGTCATGGCGGCCTGCGGCGTACGGCATGCATCAATTAAGGCGGCCTCTCGCGAGCATGCTGCGTCTCGCGGGACTGAGCACCTCGCTGTACGGACTGGTGGCCTCAACAATGGTGGCCTGCGCCGTAACCACTGCCTCAGCCCGAGCGGGCTCCATATAACTGCCTGCCTAGAGGATGGCGGTGTCCATCCTCCTGGACGCCTCAGTACAGGCGGCCTGCACCTGCATACCTGCCAGGTAAAGGCCCTGTGCCCCGTACCGGCTGCCTGAATTGCGGGGCCTCCGCCGCTTGGAAGGTCTCAGTCATGGCGGCCTGCAGCGAATAGCATGAGTCAATTCAGGCCGCCTCTCGCATCCACGCTGCATTTCGCAGGTCTCAGCACCTCGCTTTTCGCACTGGCTGCCTCAATATTGCTGGCTTCTAGGTTTCCAAAGGGTTCAAGATGTCAGCTCAGTGGCCGAGGCCTCCCTTTGCAGGGAGGGAGCAGGAAGCGGTAAAGAACCCACAACCGTGACTTCGGTCCTTCCAGGGACGGAATGAATGCCGCCCTGCCCAGCCTCTCTGTCTGATCTTGTCACCCTTTTTTCCTGGGTAGAATTTTGGGTCGGGTTCACAGGGCTTCAGCTGGAATTTCAGCACGAGGGACAGAGGCACAGCATGTTATTCCTTAAATGGCCACAGGAGGGCAGCAAGGGGTAGTTTTTGCCTGAGAGCTTCCTTTTGAGGTCCAGTGGAATAACTACATGATTCCATAGACAGACGTGTGCAGTATAATCAGTAACTTACTGGAAAGAAAATGAAAACACTTATCTCATAAAACCAGTGCATAACACTGCTATATGATTACATTCTGATAAATCACAAAATAAGGACTCATTACTCTTTGCACATTTATACAGGATTATTTTATCTTTCTTTCTGAAAGAGACAGGCGTAGGTACATGAGCACGTTTCAAAATGACTGTGTAGCAACACCAAACTATTAACTAGAATATTTTAATCGGAAAAAAATTTGTTTACAACTAATTTACTAAGATTAAAAAAGTGCTCAGCAATAATAACTTTAATGTCACAGAAGTAACTTGAAAAAATATGGAACAATATAGGAAATGACTGTGATCCTGGAAAGAGCGACTCATTTGGATGCTTCTCAAATACAGAGTCATTCACATTTTGCAACACAAATTCACTTTGCAACACAAATTCACTTTTTCACTTCAAATTCATCTTTAGCAAAGCAAAGTCATCTTTTGAAAAGAAAATTCTCTCTTTCCAATTACAATTCACCTTTTCCACTTCTGACCCTGACCCCGACCCCTACCCCTACCCTGAAACCCTTATATCACCCCAGCCCTAGTCCCAGTCACAGCCTTGGCCTCTGACCCTTGACTGCCCTCAAATTTATATCTTTAAAAGTGAGTAAAGGGAGCATAAGGTGAAGGAAATGGGCCAAAGCCTGCCCAGAGGATCTTGCCGAGGGACTGGCCTGGTTGCATGCCTCGCGGTGGAGGCCGGCGGAGCCGTGCTCCACAGGGAGCAAGGGCGGCCCGTGGGGCCCTGCACACAAGTGAATAGAATACGTACCTGGTGTGGCTAAGTGGTTAGAGCACAACTTGCCAGACATACACTCACTCGCTACTCTCTGGTTAAAAGAGACACCAAGGTACATTAGGCAGTAGGTTGGGTCATCTTAAAGGGAACCTCAGTGCAGCAGTCTCCGGCCTCCCTTTGCAGGGTTGGGGTGGGAAGAGGTGAAGAACCCACAGCCATGACTTCGGTCCATCAGGGACGGAATGATTGCCGCCATGGATAGCCTCATGATTTTGCGGGGTTTTCTTTTTTCTCTGGATAGAATTTTTGGTGGTGTTCACAGGGCTTTAGCTGGATTTTCAGCACCGTGGACAGAGGCACAGTGTGTTATTCCTTAAATTGCCACAAGAGGGCAGCAGAGGATTATTTTGGCTGACGGCGTCTTTGGAGGGCTGGAGTAATAAGTATATAGAATCATAGATGTGTACAGTATAATCATTTACTTTACTTGAAAGAAAATATAAGCGTTTATCCTATAAAACCACTGTATAAGTCTGCTCTATGTTTACATTCACAAAAGAAATCACAAAATAAGGCATGCTCGGAGTTAGTACACTTCTACAGGTTTATTTTCTCTGTCATTCTGAAAGAGACAGAAACAGAGATCAAGCAGAACCCTTTAAGTTACAAGAACACGTTTTGAAACCACTGTATTTCAACACCAAAGAATTAACTAGAATCTTATGTTCAGGAAAAAATGTGTTTACAACTTATTTCCTAGGAGAAAAAAAATAGTAATAATAACCTAATGTCACAGAAGTAACTTTAAAAAATATGAAGCAATATTGGAATTTACTCAGATCCTGGAAGGGGTGACTCATTTTGATGCTGCTGAAATTCAATTAGACAAATTCACCTTTTGCAAACCAAATTCATCTTTTTTTTAGGTATTTTTTAAATTTTTATTTTTTATTGGTTTCAGAGATAGAGAGAGAGATAGAAACATCACCGTGGAGTGACTCAGAGGTGCTGGCCTTGGATGGCTTTCACATCTCCACTCCCCACAGGTGGGGACATCTCCACAGCACCAGGCCCCACATGCCTGCACACAATCTCTTTCTAATCCTTTCATCCAGTAGCAGGAGCCACATTCTATTCACACACAGTGATCTCGTGGAAAAAAAAAGTCATCTGAGGGCCAAACAGCGATGTCAAGTCACTTAGTGTAAGTGTGGGTGCTGCTGAGGGCTTCCAGTCAACTGCAAGCGGTGGAGAGAACACATGCCGCATGCCCTTGAGATTCGAAATGAAGTGAGCCATGAGCCATGAAATGATAGCAAACTACACATTTCCAAAGGAAGGGGCAGACATCTCTGCATGAAGGGTAGGCGAGGGCTTTCACACCAAGACGCCAGCACTGAGGCGGAGCCTTGAATGTGGTGACACCTTCCTTAAAGACCTAGGCAGAGCACAATCCAGGAAGGACTGAGCCACAATGCCCAGGGCACGCTCACACGAACCAGGCATGGGGCTCACCATCAGGTGGAGGAGAGGCGTGGGCCAGACTGACCAGGTTCCTGGACTGAGTGGAACTACCTGGGCACCGACACCCAGGCCACAGAGTGAGCACACGCAGCCCCGCACGCTGCCCTGAGCGCTGTCCCTGAGCAAACTCATCTTTTGCAAACCAAATTCTCTCTTCCCAATTACAATTCACCTTTTCCATTTCTGACCCTGACCCCGACCACGACCCCTCACCCTGAAACCCTAACATCAACCCCAGCCCGAGTCCCAGTCCCAGCCTTGGCCTCTGACCTTCACTGCCCTCAAATTTATATTTTTAAAAGTGAGTAGCGGGAGTGTGAGGGGAAGGGAAGGGGGGGGGCACACTGCCCACCACATCTTGCCCGAGGGACTGGCTTGATTGCATGCCTCGCGGTGGCGGCCGGCAGAGAAGTGCTCCCAGGGGAGCAAGTGCGGACCCTGAGTCCCTGAACAACATCTGGCATTGAGCATCCCGGGTCTCCAGCATGCCAGCCGCTGTCGTTAGGGCCCTCAAGATGGTCAAGGGAATATCAACCGCATGTTCCACAAGAACCTGCAGGACCTAATGCATGCCATCCACAACCACGGGGAGGACAAGCCCACAATGACACTAGAGCCTCCCCCTAGATATACCTCTCCTTGGCCTCCATCTTCACAGCCAGCAGCACAGCCTCACCTATCTTTCTGATTCTGACCCTACTGCCTCCCCCTTAGAAGGGCCGATGCAATCACCCTGGGACCTGTGGAGAATCCAGGGTGCTCCCCATCTTAGGAGATAGAAAAGGCTTGGATGTTCTCCCTGGAGCTTCTGGAAGGACCTGTCTTGTTACAGCAGCTGCAGGACACTCCTCCCCCCAATCAGCTCCAAACAGCCACTGCTCCTTTAGCCTAAGCCCCTGAAGTGTTGCAGCCACACACGCTGCTCCACGACACAACCCCTCGTCCCTCTGAAACACATTAGGCTCCAGCTGCTCTTCTGCCACCATCTTGCTCACTATCCACCTTGAACAACACCAGCCCTGGGTTGTCCCCACTGGGGCTGGAAAAGTCCATCACACCAGTTGTGAAATAAGTCATGGAGAGGTAACTGCAGCATAGGCAATAGAGACAGATGTGAACTAGACTTAATCACTTTGTGAGGGATGTAAATGTTGAATCACTATGTTGTACACCTGAAAGTAATGAATTACTGTATGTCAGAGTTAAAAATAATTTCAGAATAACAACAAAAGTGCATACAATTCGTAGCTGGTGTTGCTCATTGGTTAGAGCATTTGCTTGTCAGACATACACTCACTACTCCAGTTAACAACGGCAACAATGAACATATTACGCAGGGTGGGTGGGTCACCATAAGGGGAACCTCAGTGCAGCAGTGTACGGGGGCCTCCCTTTGCATAGCTGGGGCGGGAAGAGGTAAAGAACACAGAGCCGTGACTAGACAATGATTGCTGCCCTGGACAGCTTCGATGATTTTCTGGGGGTGTTTTTTCTGGGTAGAAATTTTGGTCGTGTTCACGGGGCTTTACCTGGAATTGCAGTACCATGCACAGAGGCACTTGTGTTACTCCTTGATTGGCCACAGGAGGGCAGCAAAGCTTTATTTTTGAGCAGGAATTGGCTGACAGCGTCCCTTAAAAGCTAGCATAATACATAGATCCATAGACATGTACAGTAAAATCAGTAACTTAATTGAAGAAAAAATATAAACATTTATCCCATAAAACCAGTGTATAAGTCTGCTCTGTGATTACATTCTAAAAACCACAAAATAAAGGATGCTTGGTCTTAGCATGTTCCTACAATACTACTTTATCTTTCAATCTGAAAGAGACAGGCATAGGTATTGAGCAGAACCCTTTGAGTTACAAGAACAGGGTTCAAAACCAATGTGTTTCAAAACCAAAGTATTAACTAGATTCTTTCATTCAGAAAAAAAAAAATGTGTTTACAACTAATTTACTAGGAGAAAAAAATAACTCAATCTTAATAATCTAATGTCACAGCAGTAACTTGGAAAAGTATGAAGCAATATTAGAATTTACTAAGATTTTTCTAACTCTCTATCCCTCTCTTCCTCTCTGATTGTTTAAAAAATTCCTTTGGTTCTGATTGCCCTATGCCAGTCAGTGTCAAAAGCTCCACCTCCTAGGTAGCCATTGGCTCCCATAGCACCCAGACTTGGTTCTCATTGGTTGGTTCCTATGCTAGTCAGTGTCAGAAGCTCCGCCTCCTGGGCAGCCAATGGTTCCCCACAGCACCCACCTTTGGTTCTGATTTGTTGATACCTATGCCAGTCAGCATCTCCAGGCCTTTCTCTGGGCCTGATCAAAGAGGTGGGGCTTAACAGCAGCCCCTTGGGAGGAGGAAGGCTGGGAGAGAAAGAAAAGTCTGGCTGCTGGCGAAGATGAGAAAGAAAAAGGGAGAGAGGGAGAGAGAGGTAAGTACACTGATCAACAGCTTCCACTGAGGCTGCAGATCAGACCCTGACTCACTTTCTGGGTCTCAGCCAGCTGAGTAGTCAGTGTTGGGTCTCCAGGCTGCAGCTGGGCAACCCAGCGCTGACTTCCGGATGGTCTGCTGCGTTTGGTCGCAGGCTCAGCCCCTTCCCAAGCCCCAGGCTTTAGGCTTGGGAAGCGCCCTCTCCCACCCCCCTCGCCCCGCCACTCCAATCGCAGGCTCGGGCCCTCCAGTGACCAGCTGATAGTGACCTGGGTGCCAAGGAGGTGCCAGGGACCCAGGTATATATGCAAATTAACCTCCATCTTTGCTGAGTTAATTTGCATACTCACTCTGATTTGCTATGGGCATAGCGAAGGCATGGTCAATTTACATGTTTCTCTATTATTAGGTAAGATTTTGGAAATCAAAGGTTGGTGGTGTGGGGGAATGAAAAATGTGAGGGGTGTGAATGAATGTGTCTGGGTGGAAGGTTTTGGCCATGAGGGTGGGGTGACATGGGCCCCAGACTGACAGGGCGGAGTGGAGGAGGCGGCCGAGGGCCCTGCAGCTGTGGTGGCTGAGCTCAGGGAGCTCACAGTGTCTAGCCGCTCAAGCACTGGCTTCCACACACCCTGGATCTCAGCTGCCCCTCATTCACACCATCCTACTGGCAACGACTCAGGACTACCTACTGTTCTCATCTCCCCCACGATCCCATGAGCACCAGGGGCACACACGTGCCTTGGCTCCTCACGGTAACACACACACAACCTGTTCACACACATCACCTGGCACAACAGGAAGGTGAGGCTCTTAGGACGAGGCCTGGAGGTGACAGTCCTGAGTGTCCAAGGCACCTGGGCAAAGGAGGTCCCCGGCGCCAGGAGGGACACCACACACAGGGCACCAGGGTCCGTGTGCTTAGGTCTGGCCACTGCCACCCCCAGAGCAGCTCCCCACATCACCATCCGGTCAGGGCAGATGGCCGAGAAGGCCCCCACAACCCTGCGTGTAACACGGACACATGAGACACAATGTCTGTGATGCCTGGGTTTGCGCACCCGTGCTGTGCAATGCTGGTCGGGGATCGCCAGCCACCGCCACACGCAGTGCTCAGGGTGCAGCTAGGTGAATAAGCGCGAGGCGTCCAGAGCATAAAACTTTAATGAAATTGAACAGAACATGTGGCAAACATAACGGATTACAACCTTAGAGTGAAAGGCACCCGCCACCTGCTGGGACACCCCACGCCACATGGAGAAGCCCCACAGGCACAGAAGTGCCAGCACGATCGGACTTGGGATCCATGAACATTTCTCAAACGCTTCCTCCAACATCGGGAGCGGGCCAGGGGCACACACACCTCCCAGCTGAGCCCCCAGGGAAGGCGGGAACCTCCTCTTCTCATCAGCATGAGGCTCTGTAACTTGCACTGAACGGTCGAATGTGCACACCTGTCTTCCCTGGGATAGTGGGCTGGCTCCCGGGGGCAGCTCAGCCCAGGTTGCCCTCCGCAAGCTCCAGAAGCGATCTGGCCACCCAGAAAGCATCGCTGGAGGCCTGGCTGTCGGACCACGGCACCTGGAAAGCCAACCCAGCATTGCACATGCAGGCGTCCCTGCCCGGCTCCCCCAGCTCATCTTTGGCTGACGTGTTCATTCTAAAGGCAGGCATGAATCTAGGAGTGAGGAAGGGACCCGCAGTACCTCCTAGGAAAGCCTCACCTGGCTTGGCAGCAGGGGCTCGCTCAGCTCCCCAGCAGGCACAGGCCCGGGAAAGGTCGATGGGGCAGGAGCCAGCTCCGGGAGGCTGGAGAAGAGGCCACGTCAGAACAGGGCTGGTCTCCAGTGGGCGTCAAGCCACCCCTTGGGGAACATGCCTGAGTGTGTCTGTGCACCAGGAGCCCCCCAGGTGCCAGAACCTCAGACCCATCTCCTCCCTGAGAGCCCTCAGGACACAGCGCCCAGCAGGGCCTGTGGGACATGACAAGCACATGGCTCGGTGGGTAGGGCACCAGAGTGGCTCACAGAGGACACGTGCAGCGCGGTCACGTAGAAGGGATGGGCTGGGAGAGTGAAGGAGACAGAGCACCTTACACCCAAACCAAGGGAGCAGAGGGATGGCGGGGATGGTGGCGGTGCAGTTCCCAGAGAGACCTGTCGGCAGGTCCCTAAAGGCAATCGCACACGTCTGTCCCGGACTCCATGTCACTGTGGAGAACGATCAGGGTTCTCCCACCATCTGACTTGGGATTGCCCCTCCCTCTCATGTGACCCTATAATTAATTCTGCCCTCACTTGGCACCTGGCCTTCAGTGACAGATTAGTGAGACACAAACTCTGGGGACCCAGTCCTGGAGGCCCCTCTCAGAAATTCCATCTAGCAGAGGACACCCGCCCCCCCCCCCGTACATTCATCCGTCCCTCCTGTGTGCCAGCTACGGGACCCTTGTCCCTGCCCACGGCCGCTCCACAGCACCTAGGCTGCCAAGGCCTTTAAAACTTCACTCTGCAAATGAAACCAGGATCTCTATGCTGCTCAGAAATCCTGACAGCCTTTAGCTGGGAAAGAGAAAATGCAAGAAAGAGGCTGCTGGGTGCCAGGGCAATCTCAGGGAAGAGGCCTAAACACCGTCCACAGCACAGATGTCGTGTCCACTCTCATTTTCCCAGGAGTTCTCTCTGGGCGAAAACCCACCCTCTTCTCTTCGGGAGACACAGGCTAGGGGACGGTTATAGTTTCCAGAAACCTGTGAGCAAAGGACTTCATCAGCACAAGCTCAGCCAACGCTGTGAGCCAGGGCTCCGCGGGCTTACCTCGGGGGCGGGACCCATTCCGGAGCCTGTGGCGGGGGCTGGCTCACCAGGAAGCTGCCTGGCTGTCCTGCCTGGCTGACGCTGGTGCCCAGACCCTCCTCCAGGAATGTGCTCTGGGGGTGGCTGCCGGTTGGGTCAGGGAACCCTGCATGAAGGAAAGGCCACAGCCCACTGCGGGGAGGAAGGGCCCAGCTCACACAGCACAGCCAAGACCTGCAGGACAGGAGTGTCCAGCCTGCCTGGCCGCAGCCCGCAGCCTCCCTCCCTGAAGAAGGACTGGACACAACTGTTCATCTCAGCGGCACCTTCAGGCTTCCAGAGGACAAAACAGGACAATGCTGCCTTGTCTGACTGTCCCCCGCCCAAGACTCAGCATCCGAATCTGACCACCCCACTGCCATGTGAGGCCGGGACATTGTCATTTTACCTTTGGCTTCACTGAGGTACAAGGTGCCACAACCTTACCTTGCCCCTTTCTCCACTCACATTATTTCGCAGAATAATGTTCTCTCTCTCTCTCTCTCTCTCTCTCTCTCTCTCTCTCTCTCTCTCTCTCTCTCTCTCTATATATATATATATATATATATATATATATATATATATATATATATATATATATATATATATATATATATATATATATATATATATATATATATATATATATATATATAAATTATTCGTGCACAGACGCATGTGTGTTTCTCAGCCCAGGCAGCCTGCACCCTCTCCAATCTGGGACCCCTTCTCACAATCCAGGACTGCTGGCTCCCAACCGCTCGCCAACCTGCCTGCCTGATTGCCCCTAACCGCTTCTGCCCGACAGCCTGATCACCCCCTAACCACTCTCCTGCCAGCCTGATCAACGCCTAACTGCTCCCCTGCCTGCCCAATTGCCCCTAACTGCCCTCCCCTGCTGGCCTGGTCAACCCTAACTGCCCTCCCCTGCTGGCCTAGTCAACCCTAACTGCCCTCCCCTGCCAGCCCGGTCGCCCCTAACTGCCCTCCCCAGCAGGCCCGGTCGCCTCTAACTGTCCTCCCATGCAGGCCTGGTCACCCCAAACTGCCCTCCCCTGCTGGCCCTGTCACCCATAACTCCCCTCCCTTGCCAGCCTGGTCACCCCTAACTGCCCTCCCCTGCAGGCCTGGGTCCCCCCCAACTGCCCTCCCCTGCAGGCCTGGTCCCTCCCAACTGCCCTCCCCTGAAGGCCTGGTCACCCCTAACTGCCCTCCCCTGCAGGCCTGGTCGCCCCTAACTGCCCTCCCCTGCTGGCCTGGTCCCCCCAAACTGCCCTCCCCTCCTGGCCTGATTGCCTACAACTGCCCTCCTCTGCTGGCTCCGTCACCCGTAACTGCCCTCCCCTGCCAGCCATCTTGTGGCGGCCATCTTGTGTCCACATGGGGGTGGCCATCTTTGACCACATGGGCGCAGCCATCTTATGTTGGAGTGACAGTCAATTTGCATATCACCTCTTTATTATATAGGATATACAATGAGTGGCTAGATGATGATGATCTTTGAATGCATAATAATCTGGCCATTCAGTGTATACCCTATATAATAAAAGGCTAACATGCAATTGTCCCCTTGACCAGGAGTTAAACCAGCAGGCAGGCAGGCTGGCCCACCGCCCATGTCCCCTCCCCTGGCCAGGCTGGCCAGACAGACCCCAACCATGCACGAATTCATGCACCAGGACTCAGTATATATATAAATATAAATATAGCAATATAAATATGTGTATATATATATATATATATATATATATATATATATATATATATATATATATATATATATATATATATATATATATATATATATATATATATATATATATATATATATTTCCAATTGATTTCAGAGAGGAAGGGAGAGAGAGAGACACATCAATGATGAAAGAATCATTGACAGGCAGCATACTGCATGCCCCACACTGGGGATCAAGCCCGAAAACCAGGCATGTGCCCTGACCAGGAATCGTACCGTGACCTCCTGGTTCATAGGTCGACGTTCAACCACTGAGCCACGACGGCCGGGCAGAATGTCACTTACTCTTAAAGATAAGCCCCTGTGGCCCTGGCTGCTGTGGCTCAGTGGATAGAGTGTCAGCCTGCAGACTGAAAGGTCCTGGGTTCAATTCCGGTCAAGGGCACATGCCCAGCTGGACACTCTGCTGTAGTGGCAGGTGCTGGCAGGTAGGCAAGTGCACCGAGCGGAGAGTGGAGGGCTGGCAGCTGCTTTGTTTTTTGTTTTTGTTTTTTAAGTATATTTTATTGATTTTTTTACAAAGAGGGAGAGGGAGAGAGTATTAGAAACATCGATGAGAGAGAAACATCGATCAGCTGCCTCCTGCAAGCCCCCGACTGGGGATGTGCCCGCAACCAAGGTACATGCCCTTGACAGAATTGGACCTGAGACCCTTCAGTCCACAGGCTGACGCTCTATCCACTGAGCAAACTGGTTAGGGCATGCTTTGTTTCATTTTTGCTCTTTCCTCGCGGTCTTATTTTGGTTCATGTGCATGTTTTACTTTGAAAAATAAAACAAATTAGAACTATAACCTGGGATGTTTGTCGAAGAGCCTCTTTGAGGTTCATTGGTTCTGGGTCTAATCAAACACAGGGTTCGGGCGGAAGCCCTGACCCTTCCCATACCTCCCGCCCGCCCCTGAGCCTCCCATGGCTGCAGCCTCTGGTGCAGAAACTCATGGTCCCAGTGGAGTGGACTCACCTGTGTAGCTGGGCTCGGCGAGCGTGGCGATGGACACGGACATAGAGGCATCCGAAGGGGGCATCCAGAAGTGCATCCCGTGGCTGGGCACCAGCTGTCCAGTCTGAGCAGAAGCGTCCCAGGGCGACTCCAGTGTCAGGGGCACCAGCCATGGATTGGGCGCAGCTAAAGGGTGCAGCAAGTCGCTGTGGCCAGCCAGCCCACTGAGGCCAGGATCAGGGTAGACGGCGGGGAGAGTGGATGGGTCGTGGCCAGGCCCCTCCGGATACATCTCACAGCCCTGCAGAGAGCTGGGAAACACACAAACACTGTCCCTTGGTGGATGGAGGCTCGCTCCGGCCAGGACAGTCCCTGGCAGCAGGGGCCACCACTCCCCAATCCTGCTGCCTTCACTGCTCGCCCTGTGGCTGCAAACGCTCTACAGACACTTAGAAGGAAGTATGACTGGAAACCCAAGATAGATACGCTCGCAGTTCCTTCAAAGGCCTCAGGGAGGCACTCTCCCACGGCACTGAAAGCTAGCCGGTGTTAGGAAGGGCCTAGCAGGCGACTGAATAATCAAGGATTGGTCTCAAAGGAACACAAGGCAGAGTGGATAATAGTGTAAAGAACTAATGATCCACAAATGCTCAGTGTCCAGAAGGTGCTCCTGGGCTCTGTCAACAGCCCCCACCCCAGGAACCATTGCAACAACCACAGGGCAGGGCCTACCAGTCCCCACTTCACAGGTGAAGAGAGAGAAACAGGGAGGTCACAAGAACCCGCCTAGAAACACAGCTGGTGCTGTCACGGGACGTCAGGTGCCAGGCCCAGGCACGATCCTGGTGCTGTAGGAACTGGCAGAGCTGGCTAGGATCAACCCAATGAAACCAACCACAAAAAATACCAGGAAAAAACTAACATGACAGCGGGGTGGGTGGGCCTTCAGGCAACAGGTTTGGGTGTTTTCTTTCTGCGTCTGTTTTCCCTTCTCCATCATGCCCAGGACACCAGGCTGTGAGTCAGTCTCGGTGAACAAGTGCCGGGTCCCTGACCTGGGCTCCTGGCAGGGCGCCCGAACCCCTGCGGCCACAGCCCTCGCTGACCTGGTCCCAGTTGGCCCAGCACGCCCATGCTCACTCCCCACCCGGTCTCCTACTGAGGGCGGGGGGGGAGCTGAGCCGGGCGAACAGCCCATGGGAATGGCAGTACCTCGGAGTCAGCGATTCGGGCACTGTCTTGTCTCCAGAAACGTCCGAGGCCAGGGTCGGAGGCTGCCACAGCACTTGAGTGGTCACCACGGTCCGTGCCGGCCCATTTTCCTCACATCCTGTAGAAAGCCGATCAGATGGGAGGGAGGCTGGATGGACCTTCAGTTCCAGCCTCCTTCCCAGCGATCCCAGGAGCCCTGCTGTGGGAAAAGGTGGGACCACCGAGTCCTTCCCACACGCTCTGTCCCGTGATCCACCTTTACTCTGAGCAACAATCCCTAATTAGACACCTGCATCCTGGTGCTTGGCCCGCTCGCTCCCCAAATCTACTGACGTGGCCCTGGCCAGTGGCCCCCCCCCCACACACACACGAGGGCAGCCGCAGCCCGTCTGACCCTTAGCTTCACTGTTCTTGCTCCTCAGGGTGAACGAGGTCAGGGTTAGGGTTAGGGTTAGGGTTAGGCCTGGCCCTGGACACGGTGCGGTGACCGGGCGGCTAAGGTCAGCTCCCAGCATGGGGACCTGTGGGACACTCACCTGCCCACTGAGGCGGGTGCCCACCCACGGAGCCGGGGTGTCGGCGGCCTGAGGGCGGCGGCTTCAAACGTCAGGGGACGCACCTTTGGGCGTGCGCGCTTGCGGCTATTGGCGAACCAGTTGTAGACCTGCCCCATGGTGAGGCTGGTCTGCGCAGCCAGGGCCTCCTGCAGAAACATGGAATCTGGAGCCCAGCAGCAGGGTGCTGGGGGAGAGCGTACACGGGGGAGGGGGGGGCAAGCAAGTCACCAGAGGCCAGACGCCGCACAGCAGGGCTCTCACCAGCTCGGCCTTGTTGGGCTTTCTGGTCACAGTTGAGGCGAAGTTCCGCAGCTTCTGGCGAACCTCGCTGGGGAAGCTGCGGCTCTTCAGTCCCTCAGGGCAGAGGGAGGGGGGCGGCGGGTTCCTGGGGAGAACGGAAAGGGGGTGTCACAGCCTCCTTTCTCCCTGGTACCCCTCCAGTTAAACCTCCGGCGCCCTGCACACTCTCCGCTCACGGGCCACTCCTCTCAGTTTCTATGCTGCCAGGTCCCAGGGGCACAGCCCCTGAAGGGGTGGGGGCTCCCCGGACCCACTTGCGAGGTCGCACCAGGTCTGCCGGGACGTGCAGTGAGATGCCAGCGCTGACAAATGGCCAAGAACTGGGGAAGCCGCATGAGGAGGATGCCGAGATGGGTTATGCTTGATCATTGTGAAAGTGAGTTATTTTAAAAGAAAATAGTGATGTCTAAACAAATAGCACCTGTCTACACGAAACTTAACACCCAAACACCCACTGAACAAATGCCCCGGCTGTCCAAAAGGCATCCCACTCACCCCAAATCCCAAGTGATCCTGTCCCCAGCCCTCCCCACACCCCTCAGCCCCCCCTCCTGCACACACGGTGAGAAGCCACCCCGTTCCAGCCGCTAGGCCAAGAGCACTGAGCCCGGCTTGATTCTTTCTTTTCCTCCTCAAATACACCCACGCCCTCGGCAAATCCTCCAAAGTGTACTTTTAAAAATATTTTTTTATTGATTTAAGAGAGGGAGAGGGAGAGAGAAATGGAAACATCAATGATGAGAGAGAATCATGGATTGGCTGCCTCCTGCATGCCCCCTACTGGGAATTGAGTCCGAAACCTGGGCCTGTGCCCTTGCCCGGAATCGAACCTGGGACCCTTCAGTCAGCAAGCCAACGCTCTATCCACTGAGCCAAACCGCCTAGGGAGGGCCAGACTTTATCTAACACAACCCTTTCTTCAGCCACTGCCAGAGACTCAGAACCTCCCGCTCCTGCTTCTGCACTGGCCTCTGCTGTAACTCCATTGTTCCCCCCTCCCCCCTTGCGCCCCTGGGGACCACCATCCACTTGCTCAGGTCTCTCCTCCAAGGACTGGATGGGCCTGTACCGCAGCCCTCCCTGCAGCAAGAACAATGGGCCACAGCCCCCTTCTGAGGACCGTCTCTGTCTCCCCCTTCCTCGCTCTGAATCATGGAATGTACAGTGTTTCCTTGACTGTTGTCTATCGTCTACCAATAGGTCAGCTCTGGAGAGCAAAGCCCAGTCTCAGTCCTCGGCACCTCCAATGGCACCCACAACAAGGGCCTCTGCTGGTCCCAAACCATTTCCCGTGCTGGACCCACCCGCCTGCACACTTGAAGACACCGAAGCTGATTAAATGTCGGGTCCGAAGACATGGCTCACTCTCTGCAAGCAGCATGAAACAATTCTCTCTGGTCCGAAAGGAATGGGTCTCTTCTGGCAACGAGGCCGTGAACCAGGACCTGGGGCTGAGAAGTCCTGTTCCTGGGCTGTCGGGAGCTCAGGAAACCTGGGAGCCTGCAGACCAGCGGGGACCCCACGATCAGGAGCAAAGCTCTACAGTCTCTGTGTCTGGCCTGGAACCGGGCTTTGCCTCTGTCTCCCTCGCGTCGATGTTTCTGCTCACAGGACATGTATTCGGGGAGAAGGGATGCTTGGAACACCTCCACCCCGTGCTCTTACAGGAACCCGCCGACCCCCTCCCTCTGCACAAATAAAGCTCAGCCGCCTACCTCTTCCTGCAGCGGAACTTCTGCTTCGAGGTCAGCTTGGCCACACCTAGCCTCTTCAATTCCAAATGGTAGTGAATGTCATTCCAGACCTGCACCAGCTCTTCACTGCCTCCTTCCATCCAGCACCCCTGTGGAGAAGAGAGTGCTGAGACCTGGCCACCTCACACCCTGGAGCCCTGCCATCACCCGGACCTGACCCTGAGAGGAGCTGCTCACTGCTGGGCACCCACTCACACCAGCACGTCAGCCCTCCCACAAAGCACACGAGGTGGGGACAGCTCAGTCACTCCTCGGCGGTGAGGAGCAAGAGGAAAGGGCAGGTAGGTGACTGGCTGGCAGCCACCCAGGAGGCAGAGCTGTTGTCATTGATGACCACATTGTCACTTTGAGAATCCAAAGCTCGGCCCGTGTCTCCTGTGAAAAGCTGTTTTCTCCCACAAGCAGGGAAGTGGAGTGAAGCCCAGGGTGCCCTGGTCCATTAACCATGCTTTGAAGATGGCCAGGACGTCTGGCACTGGCCTTCCCTGGACACCAGTCTGTGTGTTTCTCGCCTTTAACGCCGTGTTCCCAGCGCCATCTTGGCGAGGGAGGTGCAGATCATCAGAAATAGCCCATGTGGCTGGGCTGTGACTTACAGTCTCCGATGGGATCAGCCATCAGCCTCAGGCACAACAGTTGGGAAACCACGGACTCTCCCTGCCTGCTGGACGGCCTGGGCCTGAAACATGTGGTGGCTCCGGCATGTGGTGGCTCTCGGGTCTCAGCTCCACGGCACCTCTTCAGAGCGTGTCTAAGCCATCCTGACGGAATTGGGATCCCTCTCCTGGGAGTCTATCCGCACTGGTGTCACTCCTACATTTCACTGCTGAGACCTTCATGGCAGTTACCACGCCTCTAACTGTGGGTGCCCTTGTTTCTTTACTTCACCCATTTATTCGGACAGAGTTAAACACTGGAGCCCCTCCCATGTCGCCGGGTTATGCTGGGTGTCATCGATTGCAACGAGAACAGGGCGCGGCCCCTCCCTCCTGGACCCACAGTGGAGCCAGGAGAGACAGAGGAAGCACAAATGGACTCGAATTACAACCGGAGGGAGGAACCCGAGGACTGAATGTGGGGGTGCACTTGAGGCTACAGGGGCACCACCCAGACGGGGTGACGTGTACAGCAGAAACCTGGAAGGGAGGAAGGCACCAAGCTGAGGGAATGACGTGGGCATAGAAATGACGACACAAAGAAATGTCGTGGAAAGTCTAGGAACAGCCCGGAAGCCAGCATGGGCCACTCGGAGGAAGGGGAAGTGGGGGTTCAGGCCTGCAGAGCAGGCAGGCTCCGGCCCCAGGCCCTGGTGCACACATGGTCCCACCTGCAGTTTCACAACTTCCTCCAGCTGCTGCATGAGGGCAGAGGCGGGAGGAGTGCGCCTCCTGGCTTGGAGGGGTGGGGTGGGAATACAAGAATCTTGGAAGAATTGACTATCTTTACGGTAAGTGTGTGCTGAAACAGGGAAACATGGGCCCTCAGATCCATACATACATACTGAAGCCTGTTGAGCTATCTGGATGTTGGAATTCAGAATTTCTCGGATTTTATGAAGTAACACAGGCACACACTATATAGTACGTGCCACCCCATATAGTCTGGGGCAGGCAGCATACTGCATTCAAACATGTCAATATGTAGGCAGCAAAATGGACCACTGTGCACTAGGTAAATAAATAAAGACCGCTAATTCCTTCACATCAATGCAGGTTATGTTTCTGTGGAGAATGAGCGAGGCTCCCAGTGTCCCCCGGTGAGGGGCACAGATGTTTCTGGTTTCCGAGTTTCCGAGAGTGGGCCTTTGGCTCAGGGACAGTGGTGCCGGGTCTGCTTGACTGCTGGCTACTCGACTGGTAGCCGGCACTCCAAGCTGGGACCCCCACTCAGTGAGGATTTCACCAATGGGCCATTTTTCTCGGATAATCACGCTATTCAGACCTTGGTAATGTGAGAGGGGACCATCCTGGCTTGTTTACAAGAACCTCTCTCCAGGATCTGGCTGGCGTGTGGACTTTCCATCTTGCTCAGGATGCTAGTGGCTGCTGTCCCTCTCTCTGCACCTCCCACCACAACACCAGTGCTACCTCCAACAGCCTGCAGGCTGGCCTGGTGCTGCTCCTGCTGGGCCAGCACGCGGGCGCACACCAGGGCCACATCCTTGTTGTCCAGGAGGTACATGCGAGTGCTGGCTCCGCAGCACAGCCGTGACCAAGGGCTGCGCCTGGGCGAGGTCGTCCTGCAGGTCCCGGCACAGGCTGCCCCCGAGCCTCACCAACTCCTCCACGGGGGGGCCGGCGCCTCCACTCTCCCGCAGCAGCTGCAGGAAGCTCTGCATCCTCGGCTGGGTTGCGTCACTCTGCAAACAAGGTGGTAGGCATCACAAGAGCCACTTCGGACCCTGGGCTGATTGTACTTGAATCCTCAGACCAGCTTTGAGAGGCTGCTACGGGCACTGGTCAGGTGTCAATAGTGAGAGGTTACTGAGGACGGCGTGGGACCAGGCCCATGGCACTTCCTTTTAGTCCCTCCAAATCAGTCAGGCCCCACTGTGCACCTGACTGACCTGGGTGCTGTCCCTCACTCCTCTGCACCTTCCGCCCACCCCCAGTTTCCCCCCTCTGTCCTTCTCTATGTGGTAGTTAAGTTTTGTTTCCCTTCTCGGTGGGGGCAGGGAGCATGTGTGTTGGGGGCCATCAGGTTTCCCCAGCATCTGCCAAGCGGATGCCAACGCCTCTCCCAGCCGCTAGGAGGCGCCCCGGGCCAGGGGCTGGGCAGACGCCATTTACATTCATGTAACAGGGGCCATGGGCCCTGCGGGAACAGGACTAGTACCGTCTGGTTTTAACTGTTTTGATTTTTTGGGGAAAAACAAAAAAAACCACTCAAACTCATCATTTGGAAAGCACAGCGACTTAAAGGTTGGCCTAGTCACAGACACTGAAGAAGAGAAAAAGCACCTACACAAGGAATGGGTGGGGCTGGCCTCCCTGGGCCGCTAGTGCCGGTGCTGAGACCCCTGAGTGGGGCCCCAAACAAAGAGCGCTGACCCACTGCACCCCAAAGCCACTCTGTGCCCCGCCCCCCCAGGCATGTAAGCTATAGCAAGTGGACTTGAAGGCTTTGTGAGCTTTTTTATACAAATCCACGCATCCGTGCACCTATTTTAACCGCGGAGAACGCTTATCCGCTAGAATGACAGGCATTTCCCGGCGCCGATCGCATCCCGCGAAAAAGGGCCGTAACCCGCTCCCACGGCTCCCACCCGCGGAGGTTTAGGCAACTGGCTAGTGGCTGCTTTTCGAGGCGAATACCTAACGTCCATGGCTGTGCCTTCTTCAGAGAGGACACCTCCCTCCTGTGGACCAGGCTCCGCACCCACCGCGGACGCTCCCCTCTCCGCGCCGCGACTCCCTCTCCGCGCCGCGACTCCCTCTCCGCGCCGCGACTCTCTCTCCGCGCCGCGGCGGGCGGGCGGCCCTGGACCCCGCGGCCCTGCGGGAGCCGAGGCTCCAGGACATGGACGGGGCGGGCGGGGGAGAGCTCAGCTCAGGACCCGGTTCCGTCCGGAGCCCGCGCCGCAGGAGAGAGGCTACGGGCTGGGCGCATGCGGACACGGAGGGGACCGGCCCTGGGCGGGGACGGAGGGACGGAAGGGGGCTCTGCCGGGCGGCCTGACCCCTCCACTCCCCAGGTGGCGGCCCGAGGCCGAGTACCTTTCCCGGTGCGGCTCCCTGCGGAGGCCAAGAGTGCTGCTCTGTCGGGTGCACTTGGGGGCCTCTGGGGTGCCCCCCGCCGTCCCACGCCACTTCCATGCTCGTCCCCCGCGTACGTGCTCAGCCCGCACCTCCGGGGAGGAGGCGCCAAGGCAGCGGCCATCCGGCAGCTCGGGAGGTGCGGTCGCTACAAAGTATCTTGGCCACAAGCTAGTCCCAGCTTGGAGGGCACAGTCCTCTAAGCATAACTAAACTGAATCCTATAGCTGCTCCCTAGATCTTTCCGGGGTAGCTTTGGGCTGTGGGAGGTGCAGCAAGTGCTGCCAAAAAACAGTGAAACTTACAACAACATCGTAGATTACCTTGTTTGTCCCTGATTATGAAAAAAAGTACCAGTTTTGCAGTCTGGATCTCTTCTGTGGCCTCAGCAAGGCACCGAAAGATCCACCCAGCCCCAGCTTTCAAATCTATCTCTGTCTCCTCTCTTTATTTCTAATATTCCTCAATCCCTGGCCGCCTCCATTTAGAACCGGTTGGTTCATCTCTCTTTCCGTGCGGGACGCGGAAAAGGGAGATCCCCGCCATGTCTGGCCCCCCCACCATTGCGTTGTTCAGTAAAAGTGATGAGCATCCTTGTAACATCCTTTCTGAATGTACGGGTACACGTCTATTGTTTAACCACCAAGTATGACAAACTTCCTGAAGGGCTTAAAGGAGTTTATTTCTTATTTCGTATTTTAAAGTATTTATGGTTTCTACATTCCATCAATTGAATTATCTATACATAGATAATCATAGGGCTTTTCTTTTATCTGGGAGTGTGGTTATTTTTATGAAATGATTCACTGATACTGTCTTCCAAACAGCCCGTGTTCCAATTACGGTCACATTCAGCTGCATAGAAAGGAACCAACTCTCCCCGCACGCGCCGCCGCTAGTCTAGCACTCACGCCGGAGCTGCGGGCCGCGCGTTCCTTTTCCCCTCCGACTGCGGAGCGGGCGGGCGGGCGCGGGCGCCCGGTCGCGGCGGCAGCGGCAGCCTCGGCGGGCTCGGGCGCCAGTAGCGGCGGCGCGCAGCTCATCAGCGGGGCCGTACCACCGCCCGCCAGCCGCCAGCTCGCAGGGGGGCCGGGCGCCCCCGGCCGCACACGCCTCGGCAACCCCGCGGGGGTCGGGCGAGGCGTCGCGGGCACCCGGAGCCTGAGCGTGGAGGCGGGCCGTACCACGACCCGCGGTCGGGACCCCGCGGGCCGCGCCCGTCGCCGGCCCCACCCATCCGGGTCGAGGAGGCCAAGGCCGTGGCCGAGACGGAGGAGCGGAGCCTGGACGACTTCTTCGCCAAGAGGGACAAGAAGAAGAAGAAGAAGAAGAGGGAGCGAAGCAACCGGGCAGCGAGTGCCGCGGGCGCCACGGGTGCCGCCGGCGGGAGCAGCGGAGCCGCGGGCGCGGCGGGCAGTGGGGCGGACGTGGGGGCCCGGCCGGGCGGCGGCGGGACCGCGGGGGCGCGGGCCCTGGGGCCGCCACCAAGGCCGTGACGAAGGATGAAGATGAGTGGAAAGAATTTGAGCAGAAAGAGGTGGATTACAGCGGCCTCAGAGTTCAGGCAATGCAAATAAGTGAAAAGGAAGAAGATGATAGTGAAAAAAGAGAAGATCCTGGTGATAATTGGGAAGAAGGCGGAGGTGGTGGTGGTGGTGATGGTGTAGAAAAATCTTCAGGTCCCTGGAATAAAACAGCTCGGTACAAGCACCTCCTGCTCCAGTGATTGTTACAGAAACCCCAGAACCGGCAATGACTAGGGGTGTGTATAGGCCTCCTGGAGCCAGGTTAACCACAACAAGGAAAACACCACAAGGACCACCAGAAATATACAGTGATACACAGTTCCTATCCCTGCAGTCCACTGCCAAGCATGTAGAAAGCCGAAACAGGTACTTAAAATGAATGCTACCTGGAGTTAAATGACCACATATGACACATCCACATCTGTTAGGGCCAGGGGTGTTAAAAATTAAATAAAATGGGAAGAAATTAAAAAAAAAAAAAAAAAAAAACCAAACCAATTCTCTCCCCGCCCCAAAAGAGGGGTGGCTGAAACAACCCAGTTTTCTCTTTTGTGTAAAACATACCCAGATATTGGTAGTCTCCGGTTCTATAGGAGCTCCACCGTTGTCAGACAGGCAGTCCCTCTCCATTGCATTCTGGGGGTGGCTTCCCTCCTCAAGAGGAGTTCAGGTTCTAGGATGGCTACGGAAACCCGAACCATGACGTGCTGAGCGTTGAACAGGAAAGATGAAAAGACACGAGGGGGCTTTTCCCAGGAGTTTGTTTTCCTTCTGAAGAACCTTCATATTAGACCCTCTCAGCAACTCGTACTTCCATATCATTACTCAGAGTTTAGCAGCATGATTATACTTCATTACAAACAAAATGGAGAAATGGAGCTTTTTAGCAACCTACACTGCCATCAGGAAAACCAGTGACACTGGTGCAGTGGACACTACAGTGATCTGCTACTTGTAACAATGACATGGCTTTTCAAAAAACATACACACGATGACATGCATTTTGTTATTTCAGCATTACTTAAATCTATTACAAAAATGCCACATAGCTAAAATAAAGGAAATTGAAGTAGAATTAAAAATGACTATAGCTCAAGCTATACTGGGTAATAGATATAGAAAGAACTAATTAACAATCGGAAGATGCTACCAGGGAAAAAAGGCTCAATGAGCTTTTCTGTATGAGTCCACTAAAAATTTGAAGCCCCAAGTACTTCAGCCTACTTAGGTGATAAGGTCAATTCCTTGGCATTGCACCTTGAATGATGATCCCATCATGAGTGCACATACTGTGTGGAATTAGGAATTCTAAAGACATCAGGATAATCTAACCAGTTAGAAATGTACACCAGCCTGGCCATTGTGGCTCAGTGGTTGAGCGCTGACCTATAAACTAGGAAGTCAGGCTCAATTCCAAGCTGGGGGCATGCAGGAGGAAGCCAATCAATGATTCTCCTTCATCAGTGATGTTTCTCTCTCCCCTCTCCCTTCCTCTAAGAATCAATAAAATACACATATATTTTAAAAAGAAATGTACACCATATTGCTGTATATAACAAAAGAGGTAGCTGCCGGACCCACCTATAAAGGAAGCAAATAATATATATGTGGTTCCTATTACTAAAAGGTATTTAGTAAGTCATTTTATTCTAGCAAAAAGTTACATTTAAGAATTTTGCAATGAAGAGAATTTTTCTATCATTAATAAATGTTCTGGTTTAATAAGTTATGAATTTCAAATGAGTGTATTCGATGTTGATTTATGGAATTTCCTCAGAGTTTTATCATCTTTAAAAACCAACTTTCCAACATTCATTTCATTCATATGGTTCCGCAGCTGTATAAAATTATAGGAAGGTATGACTTTTTCGTAGGGTTCACCAAATCCACGGAGTTCCTGTGTGTATGCACTGATGTTTCTTTTAGATGTAAAAACAGCTTCCTGTGCATGCATGCTGTGCCTTCATAAGATTTCCATCAGTACAAGTTTTCCTGTGCACAGGATGATTTCATTTCTAGTTTCTCTTCGATTTGAATTGACTTTTGAGAGAAAGTTTCTGATTTTTAATTCATCAATCTTCCTCACCTGCATGAATTCTCTGATGCATAATGAGTTGTGACTTCCAACAAAAGGCTTTCCCACATTCAGTGCATTTACAGGGTTTCTCTCCTGTATGAGTCCTCTGGTGTGCACTGAGAATTAACTTCTGAGAGAAAGTTTTTCCACAATCATTACATCCATAGGGTTTCTCCCCTGAATGAGTTCTGTGATCTACAATGAGCTGAGATTTCGTTAAAAAATGCCTTTTCACATTCACTGCATTCATAGGGTTTCTCTTTTGCATGCATTCTCTGATGTACAATACGTCGTAATTTTCCACTGAAGGATTTCTCACACTGACTGCATTTATAAGGATTTTCCACTGCATGAGTTCGTTCATGCACAGTGAATAGTGACTCCCAAATGAAGGCTTTTCCACATTTAGTACATTGATATGGTTTTTCTCCAAAATGAGTTCTCATGTGTATAAGGAGGTATGACTTGCTACTAAAGGTCTTCCCACATTCACTGCACCCATAAGGTTTATCCCCTACATGAGTTCTCTGATGTGAAACGAGCTGATCTTTCCTATTAAAAGCTTTCCCACATTCACTGCATTCATATGGATTTTTCTCCTGTGTGAATTCTCTGGTGTACAATGAGTTGTGAATTGAAACCGAAGGATTTCCCACATTCATTGCATTCATGACGTTTCTCTCCTGTATGAGTACTCATATGTATAATGAAGTATGACTTACTCCTGCAAGCTTTACCACATTCACTGCATCCATAGGGTTTCACATCTGTGTGACTTCTCTGGTGTACAATGAGCTGTGACTTCAAACTAAAGGCTTTCCCACACAGGTTACATCCATATGGTTTTACCCAAGTGTGTGTTCCCTGATGTACAGTAAGCTGTGACTTGAAAGTAAAGGTTTTCCCACATTCACTACAACCATATGGCTTCTCCCCTGTATGGGTTCTCTGGTGTACAATAAGGTTTGACTTTGTACTAAAGGCTTTCAGACATTCACTGCATTCAAAGGGTTTCTCTCCTGTATGAATTCTTTGATGAATAATGAGCTGTGAGTTCAAACCAAAAGTTTTTCCACAGACACTGCATTCATAAGGCTTCTCCCCTGCATGAGTTCTATGGTGTGAAATGAGCTGATGCTTATGATTAAAGGCTTTCCCACATTCACTGCATTCATACAGGCTTTCTCCTGTGTGGATCCTCTGATATACAGTGAGTTGTGAATTAAAACTGAAGGATTTCCCACACTGAATGCACCCACAGGGCTTTACTCCTGTGTGAAGCCACTGATGGACAATGAACTGTGATTTGAAAGTAAAGACTTTCCCACACTCACTACAACCATAAGGTTTCTCCCCTGTTTGGGCTCTCTGATGTACCAGAAGGTTTGACTTTGTATTACTGGCTTTCTGCCATTCAGTGCATTCATACAGTTTCTCTCCAGTATGAATTCTTTGGTGTATAATGAGCTGTGAGTTCAAACCGAAAGCTTTCCCACAGTCATTACAACCATAAGGTTTCTGTGCTGAATTAGTTCTCTGGTGTGAAACAAGCTGGCCTTTCCTACTGAAGACTTTTCCACATTTACAGCATTCATAATGATTCTCGCCTGTGTGAATTCTCTGATGTACAGAAAATTGTGAATTGATCCAGAATGTTTTCCCACATTCATTGCATTCACATAATTCCTCTCCTGTATGATTTTGCTGATGTTCAATGAGGTAGGACTTGCTGCTGAAGTCTTTCTCAAATCCGTCACACTTGAAAGGCCTTTCCTCTGCATGAGTTTGCTGATGCACTACAAGGTATAACTTGCTACTGAAGACCTTCCCACAGTAATTGCATTCAAAGGGTTTACCTTCCATATAGATTTGTGGGCACATGAGTTGTGACTTCTTATTGACAAATTTTCCAGATTCATTACTTTCACAGTATTTTATTCCAAAAAGAGTTTGTTCATGTTCAGAATGGAGGAATGATTCCCTTTGTGCATAAAACCCATTAGGATTCTTTCCAGCATAATAAACATTTTGTTTTGAAAAACCACAATTTGTAGTAAGAAGACATAGTTTTCCAAAGGCAGTACAGTCATAGTATTTTGCCATATTTCCCAGCTTGCCTTGATTTTCCTGATACCATTCCATGTGATTATCAAATTCCCATACTTTGTCTATAAATAAAAATATGTTATAAATAATAACATAACCATGTTATAGCATAAAATTGCCTTAAAATGCCATGCCATCAGATTGTTTTAGTTTAATATATTACAACAGAAAATAAGTAAAATCTGAAGTGTAAATATCCCCAAACTCCTGGGCACTGGGGAAAACAAAGGAAAACTAAAAATAAAGATAGAAATAGGCAACTGAAAATAATTAAAGATTGTTTTGAGTTTAAAAGACTTGCACAGTGGGTAAACAAGCCAAAAAAGGCAAAAGGAAAAATGAGCAAAATATAAAGAGAATGGATAAAATCTCTAATCATTACAATCATCAATAATAATAAAAGCTTAATATGCTAAGTAGACCAGACATCCTTCTGGGCGAACTTCCAGATGAAGCCGGGGCTGTGAGGGAAGCCCGGGTCCCGGGTGCCAGAGGGAAGCCAGTGCTGGCAGCTGGGAGAAGGAAAGCCTACTCTTGCAAGCTGTGACCAGTGTGGCTTGGTTGAATGGAGTGTCATGCTTATATGCTGAAATGTCCCAGGTTGGATTCCTGGTCAGGGCACATACCCAGGTTGCAGGTTTGATCCCCAGTCAGGCGCATGTGGGAGCCAACCAGTTGATGTATCATTCTCATATCCATGTTTCTCTGTCTCTCTCTCTCTCCCTTCCTCTTTCTCTAAAATCAATAAAAGCATGTCCTCGCCCTGCTGGCCTGGCTCAGTGGTTGAACTTTGACCTATGAAGGAGGAGGTCATGGTTCCATTCCCAGTAAGGGCACATGTCCGGGTTTCAGGCTTGATCCCCAGTGTGGGGTGTTGTGGGAACCCTGTCCAGAGTATGCCAGATGTTCAAGCAAATCTGAGCATGGAAATCCTAATCAGAGTGTTCAAAGCTAAGTTGCTGTATGCTGGTGCAAGAGCAAGGACACAGTAATGTGACTATGTACACTGAGCAGGCATGCCCGTCTATAACCAAAAATAGTGATGTCACCATTTAGAAAGAAGTCTCTTTTGTCCAACTTAGCATCAAGTACGTTACTGACCAGCCAGTGTACAGCTGCTTGGGGCGGCTGGGACTCTAATATGGCTGCTGTGTGAGGCTCCCGCACAGCTCCTATGTGGGAGGCTGCTACTGCTTTGTGGGAAAGATGTATTGTTACATAGCCAGTGTGCAGCTACAGCATGGGACTTCCCTTTGAAGAACTGCTTTGTCTAATGGCTCCTACAATAGCAATGGCTACTTGGGCTACAATAAAGACTCTCTCATACCCACAACCTCTCAAATCTTCTCCGTCAAATGCCCGGCGCCCGAAGAGGTCCAGTCCCTGGAAGAGGGGCATAGTCGAGCAGGATAAAGGACCTGTGCACCCAACAGGCGTGCAGCCAATCAATGATTCCCTCTCAACATTGATGTTTCTATTTCTCTCTCTCCCTCTCCCCTCCTCTCTGAAATCAATAAAAATATATTTAAAAAAAAGAAGAAAAGTATCTACAGTGAGGATTAACAACAACAAAAACAGAATTAACATAGCCCTGGCTAGTGTTGCTCATTGGTTAGAGTTATAGCCCATGCACCGAAGGGTTGCTGGTTCAAGTCTCAGTCAAGGACACATACCTGGGTTGCAGGTTAGATCTCTAGCCCAGTCAGGGCATGTGCAAGAGGAAACCAATCAATGTGTGTGTCTCTCTCTCACCCCTCTCCCTCCGTTCCACTCTAAAAATCATCAATGGAAAAAATATCCTGGGGTGGGGATTAACAAACAAACAAAAAAGATGAACTAGCATAAAAAGGATAATTGAATAAACTTGACTAATCAGTAAAAAAAATACAAGAAATGAAACAATGTTGGCCTTGTGGGTGGAAAGTGAAAACATGGGGGACTTCTTCTTTAAAGGACCAGAGCACGAAGAGACCACAGTAAAACCAGTGAAGAGAACGGCACGTACAGGAGGGAGCTGACTCCCCAGCACCCAGGAGAACCAGGAGCACAGCAGCACGCACCAGCCATAGTCAGCACACACCAGCCATAGTCAGACACGTGGGAGACGTGGCTACGGGCAGTGGGAGGGACCATTCTAGTTTCTGAAAATGAGATAAGCAAGTGGCACGGGCAGCAAGATGCCCTGTGGGCCAATCATACCCAGTACCGAAGGGCAGGTGAAAGAGAATAAAGAACTTAAATATTTAGAACAGAAATCTTTTTAAAGTTATACTATATGAGGAAAGTGCTAAAAAAAAAAAATACCCCTTTGGACTCAGAGGGAACAGCAAGAGAAGTCCATGAAGTATGAGGAGAACCATCCCATCACGGTGCACTGTGACAGAGGGTGCAGTGGATGCAGAGGGGGAGGCTGCAGGCGGGAAAACGGACACTATCAAATGATGCAGAAATGCACTTGGCAAGGACAGTGCTAACATCAGTGATCAGCATGGAGAAACATGGACAGGGTGGTTTCAGGGAGAAGGAAGTTGGGACTGTTGTGAAATATAAGCGTAAGGGATTTTAAAATATATTTTTTAAAAAGGAAGGAAGGAGAAGGGATGTGGAAATTACATCAAGAGATGTCAAGGAGAAACTGCTTAGATGCATAATGAAGTGCGTCTGCTAGATGGGAAAGCAGGAAGACTGAGGAAGCCAGAGAGGAGAGGAAGTACGAGAGAATGGTTACAGACGACACAAGAAGCACAAACACGAGGTGCACATCACTGCAGAACCCGCACCGATTCTAAGTAAAAATGTAAAAATCCGCACGTCCTGATCAATCACCTGGACGGCCTTTACTGGGTACGCGGCCCTGCATCGCGCGCAGCTCTTCATGCTCCAACTGCAAGATGATATCAGGTTTGGTGGGCTGATACCCTGTGAATGGAGAACCACAGACAGTCTAGACCGAAACCACCCAGGGTTCAGGGGTGCTGAAGGATGGGACGATTCAGTTAAGAGGCAGCATGATGAAGCTGTCCTTTTGTACTTTGGCTACATACAGACATTCAACTAGCATGTCCTGATGACAAAGGGAGCCTAAGAAAACCTGGCCTCTAACTAGAAGTCTAAAATCACTAAGTACTTTACAAAAGCCCCGCTCCCCACTTCCCAGCTGTAAGCAACCAAGAGGTAGCCTGGAGACCACACACATTCCTTTCAGGGCCACAGCACTTACCCAGAGACACCAGGTTGCTGTAGTTCTCCAGCATCACACTCCTGTACAGGTGCTTCTGAGCAGGGTCCAGCAGCTGCATCTCTTCCCAGGTAAAGTGCACACACACATCCATGAACGACGACCGTCTCTGAAATACCAGGTTCCCTACAATCTCAGACGATCTTACTGAGTTTGTGGGAAACAACAGGCTGCCTACCTAGAGTCTTCATTAATTACATTTCATTTTGTGACAAAAGCAAAAAATTATTGAAAACCTTCCCATCAATATGCACTGTATTAGTCAGCCTTTGACTCAAGACACGACAGTATCAGGTGCCAGGTCCTTAAGGAGTTGCAGGTGACGTCACAGTGGGGAAACAGAGTCCTGCCCACAAGTGCTCAGCAATGCATCGGAAATCAAAGGCGAACGTGTATAAATGTAGCTGGGAGTCAAAGAGGCTGAAACAAACATGGATGGTTGGTCACCCTACTTCTGCAACAGCTCCTGGCTTTTCAACCAGGTGCCTGTGATATACAGTCCTGCTTGCAAGAAGCATTCAGCAGTGCAGAGGAAAGCAGAGTCACATACATACAAATAACACGGGGCGTGAATAACAGAGAGAACAACGTGGGCACAGAGGAAGAGGAGAGCAATGCTGCTTCTACATGTCAGGGGGAGGCATGGGAAGGGTGCTATAGAAGCGACCACTGCGAGAGAAGATACGTTAATAACTCAGGGGAGTAAAAGGCAATAGTTCTAAGTAGTGGCCAGTTTGCAGGGCAAAAGAGCTGAACGTAAAAACACATGAATGGGAAATAAGCATATAAAAAATGCTCAACATCATGTGTACCATTAGGAAATTGTACGTTAAAACAATGAGATACCATTACACACCTATTAGAATGGCTAAAATTAAAAAGAAAAAACACCTGACTATGCCAAAGACTCAAAGACTACAAAGACGCACGGAGACACATTACAACTACACTTTCTAAAGGCAAAGTCAGTGCTGCTGGAGTGTGAGGCATGTGGACACACCACCCTGCCGGCAGCAGCCACGTGGATGAGCGCAGGAGCACAGGTGCCTCATAAATGAGAGCTCACTGAAAAACGCAAGCATCGCAGCCAGATGTGCATGCACACACCAACGTGAAACAGAAAGACATTCACCGAAATAATAATGCACATGTGATAAACACGTCAACAACAGAATGTCAATGAAAATAATCTTAGGGGGTGAAAAAGGAGATGGAAGCTGAGCATGGAGAAATCGGGAAATCTGTAAATAAAGGTGGACGGGAACCTGACAGGAACTGCAATGATAAACAGGCCACCAACTGAGGAATGATTCGCTTACCCCTGGAAGTTATGAATCACAGCCCTCTCCCCAGCAGAAAAGTAAATAAATGAATGAAATAAAGAAGCAACTCACCTGGGACTTGGTGGTTTTCCGCTGTTCCTGGGAAATAAACAGCCACTCGAGGGCCTGCTCTGTCCTGTGGCTCTTGGGCCTCTGCTGGGGTCTTCCAGGGAGAGGCCTCTGGTCAGGGGTCCTCAGACCCACAATGGGTTCCTGACCTTGGCGCTTTCTGATCCTAGTGCCTGAACTGTCTCGTTCCTGCAGGGGTGGGACCTGTGGACTCAAGAGCAAACCACTTTAGGGAGCACATATCAATGGGCCCCAACAGGACGTGTTTGCAGGTCAGGCTGTGTGCTCTGCAGACTGTGGTCAGGGCTGATGAGGGGCAGAAGCGAGACAAATTAAAATGGGAAAGTCAACACAGTGATGACAGTCCCCCCACTCGACTCTGCAAAGGCTCCAGGAAACCCACACACATGATGAGCAGCTGAGACTTAAACAACTTTGGGCAGCCACTTAAGTATGAACTGATGCCAGGTGCTCAAAAGCAGACCCTGTTTAGGCAGGTGTGCACCAGCAGTAAAATTCATCAAAACCTACTGCTGGTGCACACCTGCCTAAACAGGGTCTGCTTTTGAGCACCTGGCATCAGTTCATACTTAAGTGGTTGCCCAAAGTTGTTTCGGTGAGAGCTCCTTCACTCACTATTTCTATGTCCATGAACAAATTCACTTAATCTCTCCCACTCATTGTTCCTCTTTGTTGTTAAACCACTGAGAGTAGGGTGAGGTCAGGGTATCAGTGGGGTTATTTAATCTCCCAAAAACTCCCAACAGAAACAAGAGGCCTACCAAAACAGTCAAAGCAAAAGCCCCGACACCGATCACACACAAAACCTAGATGACAGGTCTCTCAAACCTGGGGAGACAGGCAGATGGGACCCAAAAGCAGAGGGCAGTTCCCTGCAGAGGAAATGTGGGAAAGGAGGGAGGGTTCATGATGGGCCGCACACTGCAGCTCTCCAGTCACCAATAAATGTTCATCCCCAACTGAGAGCACCTCCCTGGAGTGGGATCGGAACACTGTTCCTCAGGCTCCGAGCTGCAGCTGACTACACATGTGTTCCTGAAGTCGCTTAGTGGCCCACCAGTGCTGTGGCCATGTGAGAACAAGAGGATCTAAGAAATAATCAGAGAGGGTGAGGGGGACGGGAGGAGAGGGAAAAAAGGAAGAGTACAGAGGAAGCTTATTCCAAAAAATTTCTTAACAACAAAATCCAAAATGTACGTGTGAGACAAGGCATGTGGAACTCCACACATGTGGCTCAGCCCAGGGGTGTGCCCCCCTGCACCCAAGGCAATAGCATCATGACTGACAGGCTGAGAGCAACACAAAGCAACCTTAAAACATTATGCTAGCCCTCGCTGGTGTGACTCAGTGGATGGAGCGTCGGCCTGCGGACTGAGGGGTCCTGGGTTCGATTCCGGTCAAGGGCATGTACCTTGGTTGCGGGCACATCCCTGGTAGGGGGTGTGCAGGAGGCAGCTGATCAATGTTTCTCTCTCATCAATGTTTCTAGCTTTCTATCCTTCTCCCTTCCTCTCTGTAAAAGAAACAATAAAATATATTTAAAAAACACACATGCTAAATGAAAAAGCCAGATACAAAAGGCTACACATGCCCTAGTTCTGTTTATATAGAAATGTCCAGGTTAATTCATAAAAAAGAAAAAAGAAAAGAAAAGAAACTAGATTAATGTAGGCAGGGGCAAGGGAAAGAATGGAGAGTTATGGGGAATGGGGACAGGGTTTCTTCATGGCTTGGTGGTTTTCTGGAATTAGATGGTGGTGGTAGTTGCAAAACTCCGTGAAGACAGCAGCCACCCCTCATCTGCCGTCTCACCTTCCATGGCCAACTACAGTACGAAAGCATCCAAGGAAGATCCCACAAAATGAAAGGACTCCCAAGTTTCACCTAGCACAGGCTTCGGAGCGCGCGATGAAATCTCGCGGATCCCGCTCTGCCACCAGGACGTGCACCGTCCGAGTCCAGCGCGGGTCGGCTGAGCTACCAGATGGGCTGCAGGGCGGCGCCGTGACTGCGTTCAGTTAACCCCCTTTCACTGGGCAACGGCCCCCAAGCGCAAGAGCAGGGGTGCTCGCGGCTCGAATGTGGCCCCGAGAGGCCATTGAGTGCTTCCTCTGGGCGGACGGAGCTGCAAGCCGAGCACAGCGCCGTGTGGACAGGGTCCTGCTGCCCAGGTGGCCGCCTCCCGTGGAGAAAGGGGGGCTACTGCACTAACCGTGACTGAAGGACGGGCTTTAAAGGAGGGATTTCCTGGTGTCTAAATTATACCTCAACAAGCTTCCATGACATGAGTAATTTCTCCACTTCAACGATTTTTGGTAATTCGACGTTTGGCAACAATCCTGTCATCAAATCAGGGCATTTCCATCGCCCTGGAGGCGCTGGGATGTGGACCCATCGGCCTCGGGGCAGCTTTTCACAAAGGAGAGGAAACCGACTCACCCAGATGGCAGCGGTGCGCACCCTGGTGCCCATGCCCACGCCGTCGGTGCGCCCTCGGGAGGGCCCGGAACGGGCTGCCGCGGAGACAGGACGGAGGGGCGGGTCCCCCGCTGTCCCAGGGGGGGGCTGGGAGCACTGACCGGCCCTTCCCTCAGGCAGCCGCCGGGCTCCCCACCTCCGCCCCTTCAACACCCGCGCGGGAAAGAGGGAGTGAGGCCAGACTCGTCGGTACCGTCCGCGCCTGGAAACGAGGGATGCGGCGGGTCGGCTCCGCATCCTGAAGGGCCAGAGAGGGAGGGTCTGGTGGAGACTGGCTGCCTCCACCTCCCGGGTCTGCAGCCAGACGACTGCGTCCTCGCGCTAGACTTTGAGGCGCCCCTCCGGGCGCTGGCGTGGCGGCTCCCGGGGAGAGGAGCCCACTCCAGTCTGGTCACCGCACCGGGTAACGGCTGCCAGCCGTCCACTGCGGAACCAAGCTCCTCGAGCCCGGCGGAGCCGCGGACTGCCGACAGGGACGCACAGGAATTGCGTCAATAAGACCAAGGCCAGAACGAACTACAACTTCCAGAAGCCTCCGCGGGCCAAGGGCGGGGAGGGGCTGTGCTGCAGCCGGAAGCTCTGGCTCTCCTGCCCAGCGCCTGGGAGCAGGCCCTGTAGGCTTTAAATAATGCAAGGAATTAAATTGACAGAAACAGAACAAACACAGCAGTGGTATAAATTAAGTGTACTAAGGTCCATGCTTTTTGGTGCTAATTTTGGGTGGCTTATTTCCTGAGCACACTTAATCCAGGTATTACTCAGGTTCCTTTTCGCACTCAAATGAGGACCCTCCTTAGTTTGTTCAAATACCCAAAGTTCCTCCAGGTCCCAGTGTAAAAAGAATCAGTTTTAAAATTCCCAGGAAACTTTAGCACCCTGTCTCAAAGAGTACAACTCTATGATCAAAATAACTGAATGGGAAACTTTGCTAGTAGATGCTTCTCAAGCTTCCTTGAAGGTGAAATAGAAAAAGCTAGACATCAATTTTTAATATTTAAAAATGTTTCTTCAGAAATTGTGACATTAACACTGAACAAACTATAAAACTCACTCATTATCCCATTAGGATACAATTTGTACAATAAAACAATTAGATAACAAATAAATTATATTCATTTAATCCATAGAAACCTTTTCAATTCTTGTACACATGCAAATGTTTTTAAACTAGAAGTAAATGTGTTGTTTCCATTATAAGCATTTTCCTAGCTAACCAAAATGTGATTATATTAGACACATAAAACAGACTAAACAACATTTAAGTATCAAAGAGGGATAATCATGTAAAAATAGTGTATTAATTCATTGAAATATTATTTTCCAACTTCTGTTACAATAACTATCCATGTTCTATTCTCAGCAACAACTCTCATTTATCTTTTTTAAGTAGCATTATTTACTTATATACTTATCTATTATATATATATTTTTTATTTTAGAGAAAGGGAAGGGAGAGATAGAACAATGATGAGAGAAACACCAATCAGCTGCCCCCACCACATATCCACCCCCAACTGGTGATCTAAACCTCAACACATGCTGGGCCAGGAATTGAACCAGTGACTTCCTGGTTCATGGGTCAATGCTCAACCACTGAGCCTCACCAGCCGGGATCATTATTTTTTAAAAAGAAGAAAGCAGGATCATCTCTCAACAACTCATCTACTTAATGGCTCCTTCTCAGATTTTAGCACTTAAGACTTGGTCAAAAATGCTCTCATGCCAATTACTTACATAGAACTTTGTGGAAAGAAGAAAATCTCAAGTATTTGTGTACGAAAGTAAAATCTGCGGGGTTTTTCCCCCCTCCAAGACCAATTCTCTAGTGCAAAAAAAATAAAGAATAGTACAAGACTGAAAGCCTTCCCACATGGATTACATATGTACAGCTTCTCTCCAGAGAGTTCTCCAAAGCTGTTACTGTTCTTTGTGAAAAGTTTTTAATATTCATTATATTAATATGTACTTTCTCTAATACCACTTGTCTGGTATCTAATAAGGTTAGGGCTATTAACAAGTGCTGTCCCACACCGATTACAGGTTAAGAACTGCTCTCCAGTGTGACCTATCTGATGTACTATAAATGGAGAGTTCTGGACGAAGGCAATTCCGCACCCATTACATTTATAAGTCTCTTCTCCAATATGGATCCTCTGATGCTTAATAAGATCATTCTTCCGAATGAAGGCTTTCTTACATTGACAACATTCATATGGTTTCTCCCCAGTATGAATTCTCTGATGCACAATGAGGGCAGAACTCTGGCTGAAGAATTTTCCCACAATCATGACATTCGTATGGTTTCTCTCCAGTGTGGGTTCTCTGGTGTGAGAAAAGGTGAGAACTTCGACTAAAGCATTTTCCACAATCTTTACACTCAAAGGGTTTCAGTCCAGAGTGAGTTCTATGGTGCACAACAAGGTGAGATCTCTGGCTATAAGACTTCCCACATTCATTACATTCATAGGGCCTCACTCGAACATGCGTTCTCTGATGCAAAATGAGATGTGTGCTCTGTCTGAAAGATTTCCCACATTCAGAACATTCATAAGGTTTTTCTCCAGTATGAGTTCTCTGGTGCCTAATAAGCCTGGAGCTATGAACAAAAGACTTCCCACACTGATTACATGTGTAGAGTTTGTCTCCCGTATGAGTTCTCTGATGGGTAACAAGGTGAGAGAACCAGCTGAAGGATTTTCCACATTCTTTACATTCATAGGGTTCCTCACCAGTGTGAGTCTTTTGATGTCCGATGAGGTGAGAACTACGGCTAAAAGATTTTCCACATTCTTTACATTCATAGGGTTTTTCTCCAGTATGAATAAGCCGATGCCTGGTAAGATTAGAACGCCAGCTGAAGAATTTTCCACATTCCTTACATTCATAAGGTTTCTCTCTATGTATGCCCTTGGATATACCATGGGATATGCCATGTCTATGAGAGTTATCATTCTCGGGGCACTTGTAGGACTTAACTCCTGTTTGAGTTTTTGCAAATTGAATACGGTGAATATTCCGACAGAAGGTTTGGTCACATTCACCACTGTTACTTGCAGAGCTTTCCTGATGACCACTAATAACTAAATCACCTTTTGAACTTTTAGTACAGGAGTCTTGTTTATGAAAATAGTCTCTCAGTACTAGCTGACTAGGAAGAAGACAGTTTTCCCTGAATTTACCACGTTCACTGACTCTTTCTGGAGAAAATACTTTCTTCTGGGTAAATGCGACTTGCCTCAAATGTCTCTCCTGGTTTTTCTGATACTTGTCCAACTGATCTTCACATTTCCAGACTTCTTCTAATGACAGATACCACAGATCACTCTTTGGAATTCCTTCCTTTTTAATGTCATGGAATTGTTTATCTTTAGAAATTCTCTTCTTGGAAACTGATTTAATTTCAACTCCAGTATCACAATCTGAAATAAATGAAAAAGGTTTGCATAACCAAAAAAATAAAATAAAAATAACATTAGAATGTTGAGATGTAAGTGGAGACAAAATATGAGACAGATAGAGTTGCTTTCGGACATGGTTACGAAACCTTGACAGAGATGAATACACCAGTACACAGGAAATGTGCTAGGTAACACAGTACATAAAAGCAGCAGAGAGACTAAGGAGAAACCACAGGACTAATTCAGGATATGCAGTGAAGTCGGGGAGGAGGGGCAATAAAAGAAATCCCACGGAGAGGTTTGCACTCCCATTCTCTAATCCTACTATTAATGACATAAGAACCTAATATATCTATTTGTTGCCAGGCCCTCTCCATGACATGCATTCTTCACACTACAGCCAATATAATGTTTCTAAATCATGAATGCAGACATGTCAGGCAATGCCTCTTATCACCAAAGCAATACAGCCTGAGATGCAGGGAAACACCTGACAGACTTATTAGGTATCAGAGAGAAATGAATATAAGCTGCACAGGGCTTAGAAAGCTGTGTGTCTATACTAACTCCCACAGGGTCACTGGTAAGTGTCCTGGCCGTTCGGCACAGGTGAAGTTGGGTATTTGCAGCATGACTCAGACAAGCAACACCAAAGAGGGCTGAGGGGGAAAATGTCTGAGTTTTGAGCTCAGAAAAGAAAATGTGTGACAAGATCATTTACAGAGAACAAAAAGAGGAGGAAAACCAGAGAGTACTTTGTGTCTCTTAGCCTAGAAGGCTGATTTTCTGTACACAGGGAAGGGAAATAGGGAATATAAGTGATGTTAGGAATTCACATAATAATTTGCCTTTTACATATGAAGATGAAAATAAATAGGTATAAATTGAAAAAGATTAAAATAAAGAGCAAGAGTGTGGTAAGAACACAGGTGCCTGAGAGCAGCAGTTCCGGGGAAGAGGAATCGAGCAGCAGGAACACACGGGCTCTGCTGCAGTTTCCTAACTGGCAGAGATATCTCAGGCAGGGGTAGGTGCTAGGGTCACCAGCCTACACACAGAGGCTGTGGGAAGCACCACGTGAAAGGTAAAAGACAGGCAAAGACAGAAAAATGATTCTGTAAAAATGAGAGAACGGGGATGCTAAGAGTTGGTCACTAGTTCTTATTCCTCCGAAATAAGGTACATACCCTCTTATTCTGAGGAGTAAGAACTAGTGACCACTATCTCCAGGGATGCTAGACCAATGGGTTATCTAGGCTACTGCCTGCAATGCATCTTGTCTGGTCCTCACCTGGATGGGCATCTTGGTGAGTCCCTCTCTCCAACAGCCATGGCTCTTCCCCTTTTTCCAACTGGAGGATCACATCTGGCTTGGGAAGGTGATGTCCTGTTCACAGTGAAAGATACCGAATTGGGCAAGGGTTGGAGAACTCAGAGCTGGACCCAGAGAAGCATCCCAGATTCAACACCATCCCCAACCATGGGGAATTCTGAAGAGCAGATAAGGTAAGGCTACAGAGGCAGCAAAATGTGCATTTTATAAAGTCAACAAATCAAAACAAATTTCCCCCCCACTAAGGGAGGAGTATAAAAACCCTATTCTATGCCCCAAAGATATTAGGTCCCTGAGCCCAAGCTCATACTGATACATGCTTCAGGGTCTTCAAACCTTTTGGTCAATGAAGAACCCAAACCATCACAGGCAGTGCATCTTCAAAAACAAAGGTTAGACTTACCCAAGGAAACCAGATTCCTATAGTTCTCCAACATCACATCTCTGTACATGACCTGCTGTGCAGCGTCCAGGAGCTTCCACTCCTCCCTGGTGAAGTTCACAAGTACATCCTTGAAGGTCACCAGTGCCTACAACATGAAACACGTTTGTACTGAGCCAGATGTGTCTGTCCTCCCTTTCCTGAATCCTGACAGAGTTTAGGCAGAGAGCACTGGGGGAGGGAAAGAAGATGAACCAGAATTTAATTAGGAGTCAGTAGTATTTGTGTTGGATTCTGGTCAAGTCCTAAAAGGTACTTATTGTCCCCAAACCAGTTCTGCTATGCTTTAGGTTTAGAAACTGTAAGAAGCACTTTCATTTAAAAGTGCGGACAAAAAGTGCTTCATTCCTCAATATTACCTCACTTGACTATTGACCATATTACTCACAAACTTGAATTTTTTTTTATTATGGAAGGAAATAAAAATGTTTCTACCAATAAAACAAACAAATAGTGCTAGTCTCTTGGAGAAGAATGTGTGAGATACAATTTCTGAAGGTCTAGGCAAAGGAACTTCAGAACTTAAGCAAAAAGAGATTCTCAGTTGGAAAACAAACACCGAAGGCTGAGCAGCTTACGGGGAACCAGGCAGTGCGTGGCTTGGCTTCCATGCCCTCTGCGTGCTTGCTGATGCTTTCTTGAGTAATGAGAGATCCGAGAAGACAAAGCTGGAGAAAAGAAAGAAAATGAGGAAAGTTAGCTGTGCCTGGGACGCTTCATAAATCCTCAGCCTAGACCCCCTCTTCCCAGCAGGATATAACTCAAAACCACCACACAGAGGAACATCAGAGACACTCCAGAAGTTCCCAGGAGTAGGAAGAAAGAGGTATGTAGATTGCCTTTCCCCCCTTAACCTCCAGGGTTCAATGCTAAATTTCATTTGGAATCAAATTGTTTTACTACCACAAATCCCTTTTTTATAGGAAATCAAACGAAAAACAAAACAAAAACTGACCTGATCTATCATCTTTACTTTACAGACAAGAAAAATGGTATCTCCAGCTAATCGCAGAAGGGAAGTCAAAGATTAGAAGCACAAGAAACATGTCAGCATTACTGGCCTGAAGGTACAAGGTGCCATGTGGCAAGAAGTGTGGGTAGTCTGGGGGAGCTGACTGACAGCTGGTACGGAAACAGGGACCTCAGCCTTGAGGCCAGAGGAACAGAGTGAGTACTTAAAGTGAGCTTGGAAGTGCATTTTCCCCCACCCTCCAGCTAAGAACTCACACCCGACTACACCTGCTATCAGCTGTTAGGTGTAAGAGCAGAGAACCCAGTCACAGTCTTCAGACGTATGCCCACAGAACTGTGAGCTAGTGAGTGCTGGTTGAAGCTGCTACATTTGTGGAAATTTGTTACACAGCTATAGAAAACTAATGCCCAGCCAGTTATTTTTTAAAGATACTTAAATATTAAGAAATAAATATACCTTTATTTGTGTACTTGGCAGTGCCTGTCATTCTTTCTTGTAGAGATTGATTCCCATTTGGTTTCATTTCCTTTATCCCTGAAGGACATCTTTTAACATTTCTGGTAACGTGTGCTGCTAATAACAAATTGTTTTGGCTTTTGTAAGTCAGACAAAATAAATGTCTTTATTTTGCCTTTGTACCTTTTTAAAACAGCTTTATTGAGATATAACTCACATATCATAAAATTAACCCAAAGTATACAAATTAAATGGTTTTCAGTATATTACTAATCTTTATAATTATGGTAAAATATATAAAACAAAATTTTCTGCTAAGTGTACAATTCAGCAGCATTAATTATATCCACAATGTTGTGCAGCCATCACTACTAATCCCAAAACTTTTCCTCAAACAGAAACTCCTAAACATTAAGCAATATTCCTTCCTCCCCTCAAACTCCAATAACCTCTAATCTACTCTGTTTCTATGAATTTGCCTATTCTGGAAATATCATCTAAGTAAAACATACAGTATTTGTGTTTTTGTGTCTAGCTTAATCTACTTAGCATGTTTTCCAGATTTATCCATGATGCAGCAAGAACTTCATTCCTTTTCATGGCTGAGTAATATTCCATTGTAAGGACTGATCACCTTGCATTTATCCATTCATCTGGGTTTTGGCTATTGTGAATAATGCTGCAATGGACACTGGCATACAAGAACCTGCTGGAGTCCCTGTTTTCAATTACTTTGGGCACATACCGAGGAGTGGAATTTGCTGTCGTATAGCAATTTTAAAGTTTAGCTTTTTGAAGACCCACAAAACCTTTCCATTGCAGCTACACGATTTTACATTCACCCCAGCAATGCACAAGGGTTCCAATTTCCCCCACAAACTGAGTTCCTCCATTGAAACAGCTATGACAGCCAGCCGAGGAGCGGTGAAGTGCCATTTCCCTGTGGCTTTAAACCCATTACTTTCCTGTGCTTGAGCCATTTGTGTGGCCTTCTTCGGAGAAATGTCTGTTCCAGTTCTGCCCATTTTAAATGTGGGTTGTTTGACTTTTGTTGTTAAGTTGTATTTCTTTTTTTTTTTTTTTTAATTTTTTAATTTCTTTATTGGTTATGGTATCACATAATTGTCCTCATTCCCCCTATTCCCATCCCGAACACCTCCCCACGTACGCCCCCACCCCCCTGTTGTCCATGACCACTGTAAGTTGTATTTCTTTATATATTCTGGATATGAAACCAGTATCAGATGTACATGATTTCTAAATATTTCCTCCCACCCAACTGGTATGGCTCAGTGATTGAGCATCAACCCAGGAACCAGGAGGTCGTCGCTGTGATTCCTGGTCAGGGCACCTGCCAGGCTTGAGGCTTGATCCCTCGTGGGGGCGTGCAGGAGGCAACCGATTGAAGATGTTCCTCTCTCATCAATGTTCCTATCGTTCTATCCCTCTCCCTTCCTCTCTCTCTAAAAAATCAATACATATAAAAAACACTTTCTCCCATTCTATACATTGCCTTACCTTGGTTGTTGAAATCTATTCTTGCTGACTATTGGCAGTAGACAGATAATTTTCCCTTCACTGCGTTCTAGATACTGCTCACGCCCAACCCTCTGGGAGCCTGCTGGGCTCCACTGCAGTTTCACCTTCCTCTGCTGTCACCTGCAAACCCTCTCCAAGCAATACGCTGGGGCGATCAGAGGGCTTACCTCGTTGGCTTTCCATCTCACAGGGATGACTGTCCTGCATTGTCTGACATCCAGTGTCTTCAAACAATTGTTTCATGTACTTTGCCTTTTTGTTGTTGAGTTGTTTGGGCAAGAAGATAAATCCACTCCCTGTTACTCCATCTTGGTCAGAAGCAGAAGTCTATAAACATTGCATTTTTAACTTGTTTTAAATTTAGACTATATTTTAAATTTCAATCTGTTGATTACTGTGTTAAAATATTTTTATTTTGTCTACATTTATAGTTCTTTTGTATTTTATGCTCTTTAATATGATTTGCCCCCTTTCTTTTCTGGAGATGTTAACAATTTCCACTTCAACTTTATACACATTTACATAAATAAAAGCACTATGGCTTCTGCCCCCCACACCGCTGACCGAGTCTCACCAATGACACCTATTACAGAGGGCACTGTGGGCCTCTCACCTGCTCTTGAAGCTCTCTACTTACTTTGCTTCCTTCTCCGTTTTCATCTTTGGTTCTTCCTAGTCTTCTCTAACGATTTCAAAAATTCTTACTAGCTTAACCATTGCATCCTCAGTCTTTTCCAGTCTCTATTTTCAATGAGGCTCGGGGTATCTTCAGGACACAACACACCTACTTGCTTTGTCCCCACTGTCTATCCCATCGTAGGGCACACAATGGGACCAACTGTCTACAATGAATAGACCACTATTTCTTCTATCCTTGTCCCTGACCTCAGGTGCACAGTTACAACGGTGGCACACAGCATGGATTCTGCAGCCAGGCCACCTGGGTTCAAAAACCTGCTCCATTACTGACTAGGTAGTTTCTTAACCTTTCAATGTCCCAGTCTCTTCATCTGTACAATGGGGATAAAATAGTGCCTACTTCACAGGGTCACTATGATCATTAAATGAGTCAATATTTGTACAACACTTAGAACACTGCCAGACACAGGGTAAGAATTGTTTGCTTGTTAATTAAGTAAACAATTGGGAGCTTCCGGTTGGTGAACGTGTGCCAATGAAGGGAAGACCCTTCCCACACACCTTGTCCTTCGCAGCACTTCCACCTGGCTGTCCCCGAGTTATATCCTCGTACAATAAGCCATTGATCTAGAGAGAGATTACTGGCATTTCATTATTTTCCACACGAATGGAGGAAGTAAAATTATTTTGCTTTTTCTTTCAAGTTTTGAAAGACTTTAATCCCTTAAAGTAACAAATGATGCCATGTAAGACGTTAGCAAAACCAAGCAGAGATGACTGAAGCTGAGAACTAGGAGACGTCAAAGGAAAGGTGGCCTATCCAGCTCCCACTGTGGGAAGAGCCAGCTGTACCTTGAGTGGCACGTGCAGAAACACCTGCCCAAAGGAGACAGAGTGCCGCCTGAAACTTCCTGTGAGACAGCCAGTTCCCACAACTGGAAGGAGGCTGAGGACCGCCTCCAACTTGTCAGTTACAAACACCTCACGCCACTCTGCGTCCCACCACCTCTCCCCTTCCTGGGGCAATTCCTTCCCATTCTGGAACACCATCCCTATAAAACACTTTCCTTCTAAAAATGTACATTAACAGCAAAATGGGACAGCTACAGACCCAGCAATGGCAGTGTCTTCCTCCACTTTGTTTTCTCAACATCCAATCAGTTATTACATCCTGTCAAATCCCTCTCCTTAAACACCGTGCTCTAGATTCCTACTGCTATGCTTGCTTCAAGCCCTCGAAATTCTCGACTTATAGACACCCAACGTGGCTTTCTGCCTCCGCCTCTCCCACTCCAGTGAGGTCTACATCAGCATCATTTCTGTAAAACACAAATTTCACTCCTTCTCTGCTGGTCTCCCAGAACTGACAGGGAAATTGAGCAAGTCCTTAGCATGGACTTTGTATCTTTTGGGTTGGACCCTTCTCTATCTACCTCACTGGCCCTAAATGTTCCATCACACTACCCACACTTTCTCCCATCACCATGGTAACTCATGCTGTTCTTATGTCAGGAATGTTGTTCCCTTTCTTGCCTCTTGGCAAAAAATTAACAAACAAATACAGCCTACAGGATCAAGTGACTTCCCTTTCTGTATCATTCCCTAATTTCTCTGGGAAGGTGTTGTGTTCCTTCCTCTTGACTCCCACAGTCCCTGGTACAAGCAGCAACACGGGCTGAACGAAGGTCCAGAGAGAACTAAGGGGCCTCTGATACCAGCCACAGGACCCGTCCTGACTGGCAAGGCCTAGTCAGGGACAGTGCTTCACTCAGGGGTATGGGGCATTTGCTTTGTGTTTTTCTTTAATATGTTTTTATTTTCTTTTTAATGTACTTAAAATTTTTTTTACTGATTTCAGAGAGGAAGGGAGAGGGATAGAGAGATGGAAAGATCCGACAGCAGACCATCCACTGGCTGCCTCCTGTAAGCCCCAGCATGTGCCCTGATGGGGAATCCAACCATGCCCTCCTGGGTCCACGCTCAACCACTGAGCCACGACGGCCGGGCATTGAGTACACACTTCTTAATAAAAGAGAACGACGGCCGGGCATTGAGTACACACTTCTTAATAAAAACAGAATCTGTTTATACGCTGAATAAATTCATGAGTATTTGGCATCTGCAAAGGGCAAGTGCTTGATCTTGAAAACTGAAAATATTACTATGACTGACATTTAAATGAATGTTTTAGACCAAACTGGTACACAGAACTCTGTCCAGCCTTGCCAGCCATCAAACTCACTAAAGCAGATGTAGGTCACCCACGGTGATAGCATGTACCTTCCACAACACCCTCCAGTAGAACCCAGTAGTGTATACAGGGTGCCCCACCCAAATGTGCGCACACATCAACAGCTGGTAGCTGTAGCTTCCTTTACATTTTGAAAATGAAATGTATTTCAATAAACACTTCCTTTATAACGTGCCTACATTTTTTAGGACACCCTGTATATTTAAAAAACGAGCATAACCACGTTGGATCTCTTCCAGGAACAAAACTAGAGCTTTTAAGGAATGCCCTATTCTCCCAAAAAGGAGACGACCGCCTTCAGCGACGCCAGGAAGGCCGCACGCGAAACGCTAACCGTCTGGACCCGACGGGCGGGCGGGCAGGATTAGACGAGGCCTCCCTCTCGGCCGGGAACACGGCCCGCGGCGCAGCAGGGGAACGGCCCGCGTTCCCGGGAGGCCGGGACCCTTTCTGTTCACGCCGCGGCGAGAATCCAGAAGAACCAGGGGAAGGAAAAAGAGGAAGTAGCGGGGAGAAGTCACTCCCTCGGAGGGGAAACCCCGTAAGAAAAGCTGTTCGCTAATGAAACCACCGTCTGCCCGGCACCACGAGGCTCCGAAGCCGCGACCTCAGAGGCGAACGCGCAGCGGCACCTTCGCGCGAACCTGCAGGGAGCCCGGGAGGCGCGATGGGGCGCGACCCGTCACCACGGCGGCAGCCCCGGCTCCTCACTGCGAGCCCGGCCTCGGTAGGCGGCGGGCAGAGCCGGCGCGCGGGCCGGACCGGCGGTCTCCCCGCGCCCCCCCCCCCACCACGCCCGCGCCCTCCCGCACCCCTCAGGCCCCCGCCGGCCTGAGCCCCCGCGCACCTTGCGAGACGCCGCACACTTCCCGACCCGCGCAGCGGTCCCTCTGTCCAGAGCTGCGGCGGTGACGCGATCCCAGAATCCCTCCGCGAGGCGGCGCGGAGGCTCCTGGGAAACGTAGTCCCAGCCCGAGCGCGCTCCGAGACCCGCCCTTCTCCCTGCGGCTTCGGGGGCGCGGGTCGCCGATCTCCTCGCCCTTCTCGCGGCGGCCCGGTAGTTCGGACGCTGAGAGGCAGGGTCCCAGACAAGTGAGCGCGATGGAGCCCGTAGACTCGGAGGGGACGCGGGGAAGGCGGTAGGTGGGGAGCGGGCAGCCGAGTTCTGCTGTGAGCTGGGCAGGCTCTGCCCGGAAAGCAGCCGGGGGAACGGGGGCTGGAAACGCGTGAAGTCAAGCGCGCGCGTGGGGTGCGGACACGGCCCCAAATCAGCCTCCTAGGTGAGGCCCTCGGAGGGGCGGGAACAGGCGCAGCTGAACGGGGCGTCTCCGCCGCGGGGAGCTGCTGGTGTCTGCAGGAGGCTGAGCAGGTTAGGGGTTTGACTTGACTCTAAGGAGAAGGGCAGGAATGTCCTGGATACACGTCTTCATCCCTAAATCTGTTACTGGGTGGCATCCCAGTACTATAATGTGTCAAAGGCAAACCTTAAGAGACTTAAAATTGTATGAGCAATAAAGAAAAATTGTATGAACTTTATGTGGGCCATAGCTTAAAAAGCTTTTTAAAAGCATGATATAACGTTTTAATACTGCCTATATAATTGATATTAAGGAATTGCTAATTTAGTAGGTGTGATCATATCCTGGTTATTTTTAAAAAATATTTTTTATTGATTTTTTTTAAAAAAAAATTTTTTTAAAGAGAGTAAGGGAGAGAGAGTTAGAAACATCGATCAGTTGCCTCCTGCACACCCCCTACTGGGGATGTGCCGCAACCAAGGTACATGTCCTTGACCGGAATCGAACCTGGGCCCCTTCAGTGTGCAGGCCAACGCTCTATCCACTGAGCCAAACCGGTTAAGGTGTTGAAAGGTTCTTATTCAGAGACAAATTCTGAAGTACTTATAAATAATGGCATTTCCAGGTCTCTTTCAAAATAGAGTGATGGATAGAGTGTGTTCATTATACTATTACATATAGTAACAATACTTTTTTACTTTTCAACCACTCTTGTATTCTTGGTTAATACCTGCTTGAGTGTGATATAGCACTACTTAAATACACTGCCATATTTAATGTATTGATATTTTACTTAGGACTTTTTTTGGTGTCCAGAATTATTGTGAACTTCACTCCTTCTTTCTCTTTTGTATTGACCTGAAAATATTTTACAAGTCTCAATAATTTGGGAAATACAACTTTTTTCTTCTATTCTTTAAAATAGCCTGCCCTGTCCCACCCCCCCAAAAAAAAAAGTCTTCCTTAAAAGTTTTGGGCTGAGCCCTAGCTAGTTTAGCTCCATGGATAGAGCGTCAGCCTGCGGACTGAAGGGTCCCGGGTTCGATTCTGGTCAGGGGCACATGCCTGGGTTGCAGGCCTGATCCCCAGTAGGGGGTGTGCAGAAGGCAGCTGATCAATGATTCCCTTTCATCATTGATCTCTCTCTCTCTCCCTTCCTCTCTGAAGTCAATAAAAATATATTTTAAAAAAAAGTTTTGGGCTGAAAATCTTTACGGGTACTTTACTTCTGATCCAGTTGTTTTTACAGTAGTTAATTATGTTTTTTAGTTCTTAGTCAATTTTGAACACTTAAGTTTTCCCAAAAATAATTCATCTTATCTGAAATTTTAAGCTTGCTTAAATTGTTCATGCTATTTTCATATTATTTTTTAAAAACAGTTTTTAGTAATGTTTAAAAAGCACAGCTCAAATTACAGCCTTTTATCTAGGTCATCTTTTTATTTTCTTGATTCATCCATAAAATATATATCTACATTATTCTTTTCAAAGAAGCAGATTTGGGTCATATTTTGTGATTTATCCTTTTTTTATTATCTAAAGTTTTACATGTCTATTTTTTTCCCCGCTTGACACCCCCCCCCCCAATATATTTTGGTTTTGTATTATGTCTTTGTGTTTTGGTTTTCTGTTCTGTAAATTTTGTTGTCAGTTCTTAAATTTTACTTTGTTGCCATTTTCCTAATTCTTGATTTGATTGCTTATTTTCTCAGTAACTGTTAGCTTTCTGAGAAATGTGTACATTCATTTTTAGGTCTAATATGTTAAGAGGCTCATAATAAAAACAGGAGGCCCGGTTCTTCTCAGTGGAAGCCGATGTAAAATGCTTTTCCAGCCTGGCTGGTGTGCTCAGTGGTTGAACACTGACCCATGAACCAGGAGGCCACCTGTTAGACTCCCAGTCACGGCACATGTCTGGTTTTTGGCCGAATCCCCAGTAAGGGGTGTGCAGGAGGTGATGTTTCTCTCTCATTGATGTTTCTATTCCTTTCCCTCTAAAAAAATCAATAAAAGCATATTTAAAAAATAAAATCTTTCCATTCCTTTTGCCTCACAGTAGAAACCTGTCATACCACCTTATCATTTTTCTCTCTTCCTGAACACATATCCCTAGGAGCCTTCCTTCCTTGTACTATCTAGACCAGCGATTGTCACCCTTTTTCATCTCATGCCACACATAAACTAATTACTAAAATTCTGCAGTACACCAAAAAAATGTACTTTTGCCGATCTGACAAAAATATAGGTATAATTTTGATTCATTCACATCGATGGCTATTGTGTTGGCTAGCCTCAACACTTTTTAATTTGATAATCTGTTCTCACTTTTTAATTTGATAATCTAAAGGAAAAGAGGTCTGTGCCCCTGATTACTCAGGTATTGCATGCTTTAAAAATTCTGGCAGCACACCATTCACTGATATAATAATCAGTTATTCTTTTCTTCAAACCCTCATGCAAAGATATGTGGGGTTTATTTAAAATATATTTTTATTACTTTCAGAGAGGAAGGGAGAGGGAGAGATAGAAACATCAATGATGAGAGAGAGGCATTTATTGGCTGCCGACTGCACACCACTAACCTGGGCATGTGCTATGAAAGGGAATCAAACCTGGTTCATAGGTTGACGCTCAACCACTGAGCCACACCAGCTGGGCTGCAGACATGTTTTTCTTGATTTTAGAAGGGAAGGGAAAATGAGGGGGGGAGGAGAGGGAGAGGGAGGGGGAGGGAGAGAGAGAGAGAGAGAGAGAGAGAGAGAGAGAGAGAGAGAGAGAGAGAGAGAGAGAGAGAGAGAGAGAGAGAGAGAGAGAGAGAGAGAGAGAGAGAGAGAGAGAGAGAAACATCCATTGGTTGATTCCTGAACACACCCCAACTAGGGATCAAACACGAAAATTAGGTATATGCCCTGACCAGGAATTGAACCCGTACCCTTTTTGGTGTATGGGATGATGCTCCCACCCAGACAGGGTGATCAGTTATTCTTTAGGCACACAGCACACTGGCATACTGGGACTTCCCTTTACCCTCATCTCTGTGTTAGACCTCCTGTTTCCTGGAATCTTCTTTTTTTCCAGGATAATAATCCTTTTATGTTCAGACAAATGTATTTCTGTAAGATATACACTAAAGTAACAGAGTTACATACTGTTCTGGTTTAAGGACCTAGAACCTACCTGTCTACATTACAATGCCGATTCTATATTTTTGTCCGTTAAAACTGAACTCCATTGAAGTATAATACTGATAGAAGGCTTGCATTTGAAGGTTATCATCTAATCTTTAAAAAGTTAGAGTTGTAGCTTGGCCAGCATGGCTCAATAGTTGAGTGTTGACCTGTGAATCAAGAGGTCCTGGTTCGATTCACGGTTGGGGCACATGCCCAGGTTGCAGCTTCTATTCCCAGTGGGGGGGGGGGGGGGGGGGTGTGTGTGCAGGAGGAAGCCGATGGATGATTCTCTTTCATCATTGGTATTTCTGTCTCTTGCTCCCTCTCCCTTCCTCTCTGAAATCGATTATATGTAAAGCCAGTATAAATAACAAAGATGCCCTAGCCAGTACGGCTCAGTGGATAGAGCATTGGCCTGAAGGGTCCTAGGTTCAGTGCCAGTCAAGGGCATGTACCTTGGTTGCTGCTTTCCTGGCCATGATTGAGGTGCATGCAGGAGGCAACGAATGGATGTTTCTCTCTGTCTCTCTCTCTCCCTTCCACTCTCCATAAAAATAAATGGGAAAATATCCTCAGGTAAAGACTAACAACAACAAAAATAATGATGACTAGGATGACTATAATGCATGTTATTACAATCCCAATAAAGGTTTAAGCTGGTCAGAACTTGCTGAAAGTAGGGAGATGGGTATACTTTTTTTTTATCTTGCCTCCAATGGGGCCTTGTTTCCACCTTTCTTCTTCTTTTTTTTTTTTTAAATATATTATTGATTTTTTACAGAGAGGAAGGGAGAGGGATAGAGAGCCAGAAACATCGATGAGAGAGAAACATCGACCAGCTGCCTCCTGCACACCCCCTACTGGGGATGTACCCGCAACCAAGGTACATGCCCTTGACCGGAATCGAACCCGGGACCCTTGAGTCCGCAGGCCAATGCTCTATCCACTGAGCCAAACCGGTCAGGGCTCCACCTTTCTTCTTTTAACTGAACTGCCTATGTACCTACAGGGAAGATGCTCAGTGAAATGCATTCCTGCCCTGATTGGATCAGAGAAACAAGAAAAGAAATATCCTGATCTCTCTACCCTGTTGTGCAGGTAGATGGTACTTTCAGACTCTTGAGATGACAGCTGTTGACCTATTTCCTATGTGGGCTCTGACTGCACAGGAATCTGCCTGTTTCTATGTGAGAAACACTGAGGAGGAAAGGATGGTGGCTGGATTCCAAGCAACCTGCTTACAGGGACCAGAGACATTTAAAGATGTGGCTGTGGAGTTCACACAGGAGGAATGGATGGTGCTGAACTCTGCTCAGAACGTATGTACATAAATGTGATGTTGGGAAACTACATAAATCTCACCTCAGTGGCATATCCATTATGCAGGCCTTCTGTGATCTCCCAGCTGGGTCAAGAAGAGATAATAACTATGAAAAGGAGAATTCCCAAAGCCGCTTACCTAGATTGCGAGATTCTAATTAAAAACAAAGAACCAACTCCTAAGCAGAATATTTTTGGGGAAAAGACACCCACTGGTAAGACGGTAAGATTCACACTGGATGATTGGTCTCCACATTAAGAGAAGACTGGGGAAACACAATATCCCAGAAGTTAATTTAAAGCAAATGATATTTACCCCCAAGAAAACAGCCTATCAAGAGAGATTCTCTGACTATCATGAATTAGAGGAAAACTCTAAATTTAGATCAAAACTTGTTTTTTTAAAAGAGAGTTTCCACCAGCAAACAATGCCATAACTGTTACTTAAATATCGAGTGTTTGAAGCATAATACCATCTAAACAATTATGGGGGAAATTTTGTGAATTGAGAAACTCTGTGAAAGTCATGAATATGCTAGAGCTCTGTGGCATCTTCAAAGAACTCAAACAGCACAAAAAGAGTTCATATGCTCCATACATGGTATACACTTCAAACATAAGATGCTTCCTATACATAACAATTTTCAAATGGCAGAAAATTCCTATGAATGTAATAAAAATAAAACTTGTCATCATTCATCCCTTAACAGGAACAGTCTCCTACTGGAGAGAAACGTTATGAATGTAATCAGTGTGGAAAAGCCTTCAAAAAGATTTCTAATTTTATTTTGCACAAGAGAAGTCACATGGGCAAGAAGCAATATGAATGGAAGAATGTGGGAAAGTCTTCAATGATTCCTCAACACTAAGGAGACATGTAGGAACTCACACTGGTGAGAAACCCTATGAATGTCATCAATGTGGGAAAGCTTTCAGTCAAAAAACATCTCCTAAGGCTCATTTGAGAACTCACACCAGAGAGAAACCCTATGAGTGTAGTCATTGTGGAAAGTCTTTTGGAACAAGTTCTTACCTTGTAGTGCACAAGAGAATACACACTGGGGAGAAACTCTATGAATGCAGTGAACTGTGGAAAAGCCTTCAACACAAGCTCCCACCTTAAAGTTCACAAGAATATACACACTGGGGAAGATCTTTATGAATGCAAGGACTGTGGAAAAGTTTAAGTGGCCTCTCATCCCTAGAATGCATGTGAGAACTCACACTGGAGAGAAACCCTTTGAAAGTATTCCATGTGGAAAAGCCTTCAGTCAGAGTTCTTCACTTATTATACATAAACGAATTCATACTGGAAGATAATCCCTGTAAGTGTTGATAATCCCTGTAAGTATTTTGAATGTGAAATTGCCTTTTTTATTGTCTTAAGATGAATTGCAAGCTCATTATTTCAATCTTTGTTCTCCAATATAAGCATTTAAGGCTATATATAGTCCTCTAAATACTCCTTTAGCTATATAACACATATTGGTTTATGTTATTTTGTTTTAATTCTAAGTGTTATACATTTATTATGACTTTTTGATCCATAGCTATTTAGATTTATGTATTTGTAATATGTGCGGTAAGGTTTTCAGTTACCTTCTTATTGATTTCTAAGTTAACTGCATTATGTTTAGAATATCTGGACAGCCCTAAAACTCAGCAAATGTCCCATGGGAGAGAACCACCTGTGTATTTGAAGCTTCTCACTTTCCTAATCTGCCAATCTCAACCTCAAGTGACCCCTAAAACTTTTGTGATTTCTTTTTCCCCCAAGCTCACATTCAAAAATCAGGAAATGCTTACAAGGGCAAAATCGCATGTGATTATCAGGTTACCTCAGCAGAGTTTTCCTCCTGGAATTTGGTTCATCTAGACCTCTGCTTCCACAGCTCGGTGATGCCTTTGAACATGATTTTTTATATTTATCTGCTTTACCTGGTTGCTTTCTCAATACTGCATCCCAGCTTGAAGCAGACTTTTTGAAGATATTATAAATAGCAGTTAAACTCAGTCTCATAACAACATTGCATTCAGTTGAAGGGTAATAGTGAAAGACAGCTGTAACCATATTTGACACACACAAGGACATGGCAGCTGCATCTGGGAGTGTGCCAATGTTGAACATCACTCAGCTGTCCACTCAGTTTGATTGTATCCAAGATAATGACCCTAAATGTAAACTCTAATTCAGAAAAGGTTTCACACAGAAACTTATGCAAGAAGTCATATTTGAGGACAGGTACCACGTGTTGTGTGAAAGATTACTGAATGTGCTCTTCTATGAAGGATAGACATGTTCACTGGAAGGGTGATGGTGTAATAGTGTGTGGATAATTGAATAAGCATGACAACAGATTAAGAAAATCCTGTAACTATCCAGAGGTATAATGGCTGCAGTCCTGAGTCTGTTTCACATGAATTTCACACACCTTGACTATGCAAACTTAAGATAACTGTATGTCGGAAATACAAACGTCTTACCTACATAGATCAAAATGGTCTAACTGGGTGTTTACCCCTTCACATGTATTGACATGGTCACACTATATATCACCACTATTTTTCCATTGCAACAGTACAACACAAATTCACACTGAAATATTATAGTATACAAGTAATTTGAAGTACAACATCATATATTTTTCTACTGTTGGTGCTTTTATATCTCAATTTGTCTGGCCACTATTATTAAATTTCATCTTAAAAAAAGAAGTTATTTTTATTGTCTTCTACCTCTGGAAAGCACCACAGCTTGTAAAAAATGCGTAAATTTGAAAAAATATAACAGATTTATGTGCTAGAGTGAAAGAAAGCAACTATGAACCTTGCCAGCGCCTTCCTGCAATGACCAATAAAGCACACTCTATAAAACAAAAACATCCACAATCTATTTCCTTTTTTCAGTGGCAACAGTGTTTTGACATCTATTTTACTGTATAATATAGGAATTATCTGTATTTAAGTTTAAGTAAAAATCATAGTTCTTATTTTCTTAAATATCTTACCACAAGGTAAGGAAGTTTTGAATGTTATGTAGTTTAGAATGGTGCTGCATGCAGGAAAGAGAAAGTTACTATTTTTGATAACATGACTCAGGTAATACATCTGTGAGCTGAACAACCTGTAAAGGCACTTCCTGCCTGATGGCCCTTCACTTACCTGATTGTAGGCCTCTTGTCTCTTTTTTTCCATCACTCTTTCCCTTGCTCCAATAAGGAGGTCACATTTGGTTTAGAAAGAGAAAGTCCTGCTTACAAGAGAGAGAAAATAGATACTTCAAAATATTATAGTTTTACTCAGCTCCAGACCCAATCTCTTAGTAAGGGAGGAAAAGCTGTTACAAGAACAAGAGCAGGGGGTAAATGCACCCACGTCCCTATTCCACCCATTTTTAATCATCTCAAGAGCATGGAGCAGGAATTCAGCTGGGCAATTTGGAGCCCAGCCCCTAATATTGCCTATGGAACTAGCAAAGATACCTAAATTCAGATTCTGATTTTGAAGGAATGATAACCGCCTCAGAAAAGTTTCCCATAGTTCGCCAACACTACATTCCCATATAAATTATTGTGGACAGGATCTAGTCAGCCCCACTCCTACTGAGAAGTCTGTGGCCACATTACTCAATGTTACAAACCTCTAAAATGATAAATACATTCTTGTTCACCAGAACACGCCCCGCCCCCCCCCCGCCCCCCACCTCACATGGTGCTGGGGAAAGTGACAATGCTGGCCACACTGCAGGAAAGGGAGGGTGTACCACAGAATTGTTCTGGTCAAGTTTGAGGCGTTAGGCCACTCTAGACAAGTAATTACTCAGCAATAGCTATGTGTTCTGTTGTCACACTGAATGGGGAAAAAATGCTAGTCTCTTGTTTTGTGAACAATTTACATACATGAAACAACAAATGAGGCACTTATTCAAGTACTAAATTGCACATTACACACACTAGATGTGAGGGAAGTTCTTACAAGAGGCAGTCAGTTGCTTCAAAGATAGGATAAACCTTTACCTGGGACATTAAAAAATGGGCAAGGTGTACATAGAAAGTGAACATAATATGGTTTATTTTCACAAGTATGGACTTACAAAATAAATGTTCTCACTGTAAATGCAACAAAAGAGGAAAACTACCTTGGCATTTTCCTGTGATGTAACTTACATTTATTTCTAACACATGTCTAGTCAGATTCAAGGATAAACATGAGTTAGCATAACCTTAAATCCAAACACTATCTCAGGTGAAATCGTAAGACACCCAAAAATGTCTCTACGATTGTATTTGTGTTTCCACACAGACACACTACTCTTGCTGATGTCAATATTGTGATAGTTGCATTTTCAGAATCATATACGATATATGATACTCAGCAAATATCAGATTAAGGATAAATCAAAAGATTTATTTATAGCTTTTTTGAACATGCTTTTTTTAAAAAAAGCTAAACAAAGATTCTCTCAGTAATTAAAAAAAAATTTTTCCCACACTGATATTTCCTCCAGGACTTCTCAGAACTCTACCCATTATAATGGTGCCCCCAGTATAATTCTATATATTTAAAATATTGCATAAATTCAACCTATAACCAATTCATTTATAGGGTTGCTTTTTCTCCTTAAAAGAGTATTTTAAAATTTAATAAAGCAGCATTCCCAAATCATTGCTTGTATGTATGACTGCTGCATTATGAATTGTGTGATTTCCAGGAAAAAGTGCGCCCTTACCCATGCATTCTGTTGTGCTTGAATTGACAAATGCAGGATGAGAGCTAATCTCCAACTAAGCTTTCTCACTTGCATTGCACTTGTATCCCTTTCCTGGCAGGAGTTTATAAATGTAGAGTAAGGAAATCCTACTAGAGGAAGAGTCTTCTCCATATTGAGTGACTGCACTTTCTGACATTACCAAAAAAAAGAAAAGGAAGCTTTAATGGCTTTCCCATATATTCCTCGGGTTTTTCTCCAGGCATGGATCACATGGCTTCGCCTTTCTTCACACCCTAACACATTCAACACATTCACATAAGGCTCTGAAGTCAAAGTAAGGCATTAGCTGCTATATTTTTAAATGCAAACATCCTTAGGTTTTCTCAACAGTATGAATTCCCTGGTGTTCAGTAAGGATTGAATGGAAACTAAATGAATTTTCATATTCACAGGGATTCTCTACAGTGTGTGTTCTCTGATGTTTAGCAAGGTTTGAGCTCCAGCTGAAGGATTTATTGCACACCTTACATACATAGGGCCTCTCCCCAGTATGAGTTATCTGATGTAGAATGAGGGAAAAGCTCCGACTAAAGGTTTTGTCACATCCAGTACAGGCATAGGGTTTTTCTCCGGTATGAATTTTCATATGTTGTATGAGGGATGCATGCCAAGTGAAAACTTTGCCACATTCATCACATTCGTAGAGCTTCTCTCCAGCATGAATTCTCTGATGTTTAATAAGGAAGGAGTGGCAACGGAAGGCTTTCCTACATTCAGTACACTCATAGGGGGTTTTGGTGGTATGAATGCTCTGATGTCGGGTCAGGTGTGAAGAACGTCGAAATGCCTTCCCACATTCAATGCATTCATAAGGTTTCTCTCCAGTATGTGTAATCTGATGACGAATGAGTTCTGAACCACTGCTAAAGGCTTTCCCACATTTCCTACACAAATACTGTTTCTTTCCTATGTGAATTCGCTGATGTCGAGTGAGGTTTGAGGCACGGCTAAAGGCCTTTCCACATTCAGTACACTCATAGGGTTTCTCCCCAGTATGTGTTCTCTGGTGTTCAATGAGGAACGAAAGGTAACTGAATGTTTTACTACAGTCCTTACACTCGTGGGGTTTCTTTCCAGTATGTATCATCTGATGTTTCACAAGGTTTGAGATCTGACTAAAGGTTTTGCCACATTCCTTACATACATATGGTTTCTCTCCTGTGTGAGTCCTCTGATGTAACACCAGGGAAAATCGCCGACTGAAAGTTTTTCCACATTCATGGCACCCATAGGGCCTCTCCACGGCACTGACACTATGTGAAGTCAGAGCTTCTTGATGAGAGACTGTCACTTGCCTGATACATCCCTGATTTCTTTGTAGCATCTCAGTAACATCCTCATATTTCCAGCCTCCTTTAAAACTGGAATGTTCAGGGCCTTGGCTCAGATTCCTCTCCTTTATCAAATACTGGGATAAGTCATCTTCATATATAACATTTTTTGGAGAAAATTTTCTGATCTCACCATTTGACTCTGAAACTGAAAAAACACACAAAGCAATGTTTCTTATTTTCTGTATTGAATAAAATAAAAGCCTTTTTTCTTTTTTTAATGAGAGAATTAAAATGGAAAAAAAATTATTACTTCATTGCTTTCATATTTGTCGTGACTTTGAAATCTAGGCATTCTGCCCAGAAATTCAGAAGACATCAAAGAGAGGAGAAATTTAGGTGAATAGGGAGAAAGGTTAAATGTAAGTAAAGGAAAGTGAAGGGAAAACAGCTATGAAGAAGGTAAGTAATTGGGAAGCATGAGTTTTTACCGTCTTCCTCACTTCGTTACTTGCTGCCAGAATGATGTGAAAACGAAAATGTTATAGTGCTAATAAAACTGCAAGTGCTCTCAAATCCCACCAACACATCCGACTGTTCCCCTAGCGCCTTTGGAACATCTTACAGCAACTTATTCTAAATAAATAAAGGATTTCTCTGAAAACCATCCCCTGTGATGCTCACTCTAACTCTACTTTCCAGACTGATATCTGAAGCTTAACTTTGGTATAACAGTCTTTCTATCAGATGGATTTAATAGACAAACATAAGCCCGAATTTTCTCCAGGCTAATTTTTGTTTTGTTACTCCTCACCAGACGATATTTTTTCCAATGATTTTCAGAGAGTGAAAGAGAAGGAGAGGGAGGAGAGAGAGAAACATTAATTAGTTGCCTCCCGCATGTGCCCCAACTGGGGACCGGGATCAAACCTGAACCCAGGTATGTGATCTTGAATGGGAATCGAACCCAAGACTCTCTGGTGCATGGGCCAACGCTCCAAGCAAAGAGCACATTGGCAGGGCACAAGGCTCAATTTTAAAGAGACTTTATCACTTGGGGGTGGGGGGACCGAATTTTAAAATAATATATTTTTTAAATGTACTAATATATACTTTCTTATATCTTTATTCTTATGAAATATGTAGGATTAAAATTCCATGGTGTACACAACTTATGCTCAAATATCTCCAGAAAAAACGTATACCAGATGATTTTAAAAATGGAACAAAATGTTAGCAGTAGGTAAATAGAAATAAAAACGTATGGGTATTCTCTGTATTAGCCTTACAACTTTTATGGAAGTTTACACATTAAAAAATTCCTTTTTCGCCCTAGTTGATTTGGCTCAGTGGATAGAACATTGGCCTGTGGACTGAAGGGTCCCAGGTTTGATTCTGGTCAAGGGCATGTACCTTGGTTGCAGGCTCCTCCCTGGCCCGGGCCTTGGTTGGGGTGTGTGCAGGACACAACCAATTGATGTGTTTCTCTCACATAGATATTTCTGTCATTCCCTGTCTTCCACTCTCTCTAAAAAAAAAATCAGTGAAAAAATATCCTCAGATGAGGATTATATAAGTAAAATTCATTTTGCACCCAGCCAGCATGGTTCAGTGGTTGAGTGTCGACCGATGAACCAGGAGGGCACAGTTCCATTCCCAATGGGGGTACATGCCCGGGTTGTGGGCTTGATCCCCCACTGTGGGGTGTGCAGGAAGCAGCCAATCCATGATTCTCTCTCATCATTGATGTTTCTATCTCTCTCTCCCTCTTTCTTCCTCTCTGAAATCAATAAATATTTTTTAAAAATGCTAAAAAAATTGTACATACACATGCATAAAAATGAATCTAGACACAAACCTTACACACTTCACAAAATTTGACAGCTCACAAACATACATGTAATGCCCATTTAAAGGGGACACCCATTTTTTTCTTTTTCTATCTTTTTGTTTCTTGGCTGCAAAGACAGACACAGCAGGAAGTGCATAGCAGAGGGGAAACTCACTCACTCACCTGGAAAGAAATCTGTTCTCACATCTCCTTTCCCCAGCCAGGGCTCTTTCCCTTGCTCCAGTAAGGAAACCACATCTGGCTTAGAAATGTTAAGACCTGCTTGCAGGAAATAAAATAAATTCAGAATCAGTTCTTGAATCCTCAGAAAAGAGGGACCATTAAAAGAAATGCCAGATGTAGATATGAAAGGTGTCTAAAGATTAGGTGGAGTTACAATGCCCATCTTAAAAAGGAGTAATAACCCACAGACACGGACTACAGTGAGGTGATGACCTGAGAGCCTGGGTGCAGGTGGGGAAAGGGGGGAAATTGGAGACATCTGTAATAATGTCAATAATAAAACTAAAGTTTAACAAATTTAACACAACCCCACAACCTAATTTTAAAAAAACAGCATACCTCCCTTGGGAACATTGAGCCAGTTAATGAAGATTCCCACCACCACCTACGGCCAAGTTCTAGCTGAAGGGAGGTGAGGAGCACTCACCCAGGGAGACCAGGTGGCCGTAGTTCTCCAGCATGACGTGCCTGTACAAGTCTCGCTGAGCAGGCTGAAGCCAGGCCCACTCCTCCGGGGAAAAGTCTATGGCCACATCTCTGAATGTCACCGACCCCTGAAAGGACAGACGGGTCTGTCAACGGCACCTTGCCTCCGCACGGCCCTGACCCAGGAGGGAAATGACTGCAGTGAGGAGGGTGGACAGAATTCTCGGTGACCAATGTGAGTATAACTAAGAGTAGAGCTGTGTTGTTTTGCTGTATAACGGAGAAAACGAGAAAAGACACACCATGTGATATGTCCTGACATATTTTACAGTTTTGTGAAAGGTAAAGGATTATACATGTGATTTCTGGCTTTGGTTGTGAAAACTCTTAAGGTCTCGCATCACTTCACGAATGAATAATGAAGACAATTCCTTTGTGTTTAACAGTCAATGGACAGTGTACTTAATAGCAGTCTCTTGCCCTAACCCCGTGATCGGCAAACTGCGGCTTGCGAGCCACATGCAGCTCTTTGGCCCCTTGAGTTTTTAGCAAAGGCCAGCTTAGGAGTACCCTAATTAAGTTAATAACAATGTACCTACCTATATAGTTTAAGTTTAAAAAATTTGGCTCTCAAAAGAAATTTCAAAAGTTGTCCTGTTGATATTTGGCTCTGTTGACTAATGAGTTTGCTGACCACTGACCTAACCAGTTTGGCTCAGTGGATACAGCGTCGTCCTGCGGACTGAAGGGTCCCAGGTTGGATTCCGGTCAAGGGCATGTACCTTGGTTGTGGGCACATCGCCAGTGGTGGGTATGCAGGAGGCAACTGATCGATGTTTCTCTCCCATCAATGTTTCTAACTCTATACCTCTCCTTTCCTCTCTGTAAAAAAATCAATAAAATATATTTTTAAAAAATAGCAGTCTCTTTTAACATAATTTGGCAAGAATTTCCTTTTTATAACAATTGGCTATAGCAGACAGCAGCAATGCCCTTCAAATGAGGCATGCACTCTCAAGCTTATCACACTCCTTCCATTCCTGAAGAAACAGCTGTGAAACTTAGCGTTTTAGAGACGTCACAGAACAAGGAGGATAAGCCCCAAAGTATTAGGGCCTCCCGAGGCAGGACTGCAATGCCTCCCATCACGGAACCCAGTACTTTTTTTTTTTTTTTCTTTAAATATCCTCAGGTGAGGATTTTTTAAAAATATATATTTTATTGATTTTTTACAGAGAGGACGGGAAAGGGATAGCGAGTTAGAAACATTGATGAGAGAGAAACATCGATCAGCTGCCTCCTGCACACCCCCTACTGGGGATGTGCCTGCAACCAAGGTACATGCCCTTGACCGGAATCGAACCTGGAACCCTTGAGTCCACAGGTCGATGCTCTATCCACTGAGCCAAACCAGCTAGGGCCGAACCCAGTGCTTTTACCCTCAGGGTGAGAGGGAACAAGAAGCTCCCGGTTTCCACCACTTGAGTGACCCATGTAACTGTTAGGCATGAAAAGGAATGTTAAAAGGTCCCACACTAGTAGCCTCAAATGTGTGGCAGGGTTATAGGTTATACCAGTGGTCGGCAAACCACAGCTCACGAGCCACATGCGGCTCTTTGGCCCCTGGAGTGTGGCTCTTCCACAAAATACCACGGCCTGGGCGAGCCTATTTTGAAGAAGTGGCATTAGAAGAAGTTTAAGTTTAAAAAATTTGGCTCTCAAAAGAAATTTCAATCGTTGTACTGTTGATATTTGACTGTTGACTAATGAGTTTGCCAACGACTGGGTTATACTTTACACTGAACAAAATTATTTTACGTGATAAAGATTATCGAGTCACAGAGAAAGAAGCTGCTTCCTGGTGAAAACAATGGGACTTGCAACTCAGGTGGAAGTCGGACTCCCCAGCAAAACTCTGGATTTGGACATAAGTATGACAAAAAGTAAGAGAGAAGTGGAACTATAAACAGAGGGACTAATTTGGGATGGTTGGCCTTCTTATTCACCTCTGAGAAGTATGATTGCCAGGCAGGCCTTTCGCCACAAAAATACCCAGTGTTCCTTGCAAAGAAACTGAATGTCAAGTCTGAAAAGTGAGCTCTGAGTTCAGAGATTTTATCTTGCTCACTGCTGCATCCCCAGACCTGGAAAGGGTCAAGCGTTCGCATCCCTAGGAGGGGCTGTTAACCAGACCCCCAGCTGCTGGCTTAGGAGGTCTTGGGGGTGACGGGGGGCGGGCTCAGAAACATCCACGTCTAATGAGCTCTCAGGCGACGCTGATACTGCGGGTCCAGGGGTCACCCTTTGAGACCAGATACAGATGCTGGACGTAGATGCTCAATGTAAATATGTCGAATACATGAATGAAAGGCAGCTGGAGCAAGAGACACAGAATAAAGCACTTCTCATTCGAATATTGCGAGAGAGGAGGCAACAGCACAGCTGGCTCCCCACTTTCATCCCTAAAACACACCTGCCAGGTCAGAAACCCCGCCACGCGGCAACAGCCCCCCGTCAACCCTCCTTCACCCTCCTACGAACCAGGCCATGCAGGAGAGGAGCGAGGCGGGGCAGGGAGTCCCTAAAGGCTGAAAGCACAGCTTCCCCCGGGAAAAGGGAGGGAGCACCGCCTACCTGAGACATGGCTCCTGTGGGACCGAGGAGGACAGCACAGTGTAGACCGGGAGAGCCGGCAGGAGAGAGAGCGGCCTGAGCGCGCGGGCCGGGCCCCAAGAACCGGGTCCCTCCTCAGGGGGTTCCCGTCGCTCCACGTCCACCCGCCCTCGTCACACGGGGGCAGGGAACCAAGCAGCCCGGGGCGCCCGCGAGGGCTCCCTTCAGGCCAGGAGTCCAGCCTGACTGCACCCCCTACACCTGCTCTTTGGCCGAGGTCACAGGACTGGCACTTCCTCTGCGATTCCGGCACCGTGGGCTCCGGGCTCCGGGCTCCGGGCTCCGGACGGTTACGGCCCAGGCCAGCAGGCGGGGATCCCGGCGCAGGCGGGGATCCCGGCGCAGGCGGGTTGGGCGCCTTCACCTACCTCCGGCCCAAGAAGCCCAGACTCCACTGGGCGTCCTAGAGTGCAAACGGCGCCTTCCGGAGCCCCGGGGACCAGACCCCCGCCACCGGACCAGGCCGCGGGCCCTAGACAACTGCACTTCCCAGGATCCACCGCTGCCTCAGCGCGCGTGGGAGGAAGGCTCGCCGTCGCACACTACAACTCCCACAACCGCCCAAGAGCGGAGAGACACAACGGGCCTCAGACAACTACACTTCCCAAGACACACCGCGGTCTCAGCGACCTGTGGAAAGAAGGCTCCCCGCCACACACTACAACTCCCATAACTCCCCACGCCCGCAGAACCAGAAGAGGCTCGTCCTCAGAGAACTACAATCCCCAGGATACACCGCGGCCCCAACGCTCCGTTGAATTCAGACATCCCATCACACACTACAACTCCCAGAACTTCCCACGCTAGCATTGACAAAAACTGGGAGCCTCAGACAACTGCACTTTACGACTCAGTCGCCTTTAGCACGCTTGCAGAGAAAAAGGCTCTCGGTCACACACACCAAAACACCCGGAACGAAGCAGTCAGAGACCTCGGTCTCAGACGACTACATTTCCCAGGATACACAGCGGCCTCAGCGCTCCGGGAGAAAATAGGCTCCCAGCAAAGACAAAAACTCCCACAAAGCCACGCAGGGGCGTTATGGCGCCTCCAGACAAAGGCCATTGTCCTCAGCAACCACAATTCCCAGAATGCTGCGAGGCCCCAGCATCCTGAGACCAAAAGCTCCACCTTCACACAACTACAATTCCCAGAACCCACTGTAGTCCCAGCGCGTCCGTCTATGCTTTCCAACTTTCTACAACTATCCTGTGGCCTGAACGCACGCCCTAACTACAAATACAATCAGGAAAAAACGACTTTATTGTGTTACTTCACTCTATTTTCAACCCTAATGGAATATGATTCTCAAAAGGTTGAATTTGCTTTACAAAAGAGTGAACTTGCTTTGCAAAGGGGTTAATTTCAAGTGTAAAACCTGTAACTGGAATTCCTCACCTCGGAGGACTGGTATTCCCAGAGACCCTCCTGGCCTGTGGAGCGGCCTAGCTACCAGGGGCTGGAAGCGACAGGACCCCCTGAGCAGATCGGTGGTGCGGAAAATACGTGATCTGGGTGCCACTGTTTGGAATCAGTGATGACCTATCACCATTAGCAGCGACCCTCCAGCAACTTGGTGCTCTTGATCCCCAATGGTGACACACTTCACTGACAGAGAACAGAGCAAGTTTTAAATATATTTCATTGATTTTTATTTATTTTTTTTTACAGAGAGGAAGGGAGAGATAGAAAGCTAGAAACATTGATGAGAGAGAAACATCAATCAGCTGCCTCCTGCACACCCTCTACTGGGGATGTGTCCTTGACTGGAATCGAACCTGGGACCGTTCAGTCCGCAGGCTGACGCTCTATCCACTGAGCCAAACCGGTTATGGCAAGTTTCCTATTTAATTATAAGCTACAGATATCACATGGAAACGTGTTCAGAGACCAGCCTGCAAGAAGAGGAGCTGCCTTCTTTGAAGGGGTCTTTGACACATGAGGATGAGGCAGGGTTGCTGTTATACAACAGGGCGGAGAGGAATGAGTGGGTTTAGTTGACCCACTCAGGAGCTTCTTGGATCTGCCTCGCCCAGTTGTGATAGTAAATGGATAAATCAAGTCGGGAATTAGGAGGGCATAGTGAATAGGACTCAGTAATTAGAATCTGGTTCATGCCATCAAGCGGGCCAATCACTTATTTTCCAGTCAACTCAGTCATTGATCCTCAATAAATCCTGCTCCCAAAATTTATCACAATATCTGCTTCCAGAGAATCCACTTATGTCTTGCATGAAGAATATTTGGATTATAAGAAACACAACTTGAACACCTGAAGCAAACATGGAGTTTTATTAGGAGGATATCTGTGATATTTCACAGAAGAACCCAGCAATCGTGAATGGGCAGAGATGAATGCATATCAGGACAAAAACCAGATTCTGGGACTCAGTCAGCACTGTCCCTTGCCTTTGCTTCCACAATGGCTTAATTTTCCTCTCATTGTAGATTATGCTTCTCCATGTGTTAGAAAACATAGCCACGATAAGCAATCACATTTATATATAAAGCTTCAGTTGCTAAAATTATATAGACAAGCTTGTTCCAGCTTTCTAATGGAAAAGATAAAACATGCAATGATTATATCACAGTGACAAATACATATACAGGTTCATAAAGGTTGAATAGGCATTAATAAGAAACAAGGGAATTTCAGTGGCAGATTTGCAAAAGGCATCTGAGAATGTAGAAATTTCAAGGAACTGCAAGTAGTTCAAGGAGGCCAAAAATTAGTAAGAGGAGAGGTAAAGTATTCCGAAATGATGGGCGTGTATTTGTCTCATGAAAATATACCATAAGCATATTTCACTTTCTTAAGTCCACAATTAGCTATTCAACATTTCAGCACAAGAGTGTGTAATCACAATTATATCTTAAAATAACTATGTATGAGTGTGAAAATAGACTAAAAAAGAATAAAAACGAGGTGCAAAAAATATGCATACAGTTGCAAGGATCATGGTTGAGTTAATCAACACTTAGGTCACGACTAGTTAATGAACATCTGAAAGCTTGGTACCATATTTTGTTTGTTTTTAGTAGTACTGTATTTGTAAACCAACAAGCACAATGAAACTGACAAACTGGGTATACTTGTATATTTCTGGGATAAATGAAATAACAAATTACTGTGGTTCCAAGCGTAGCTAGCAAATGATTATTGACCTATATTCTGCTTTTTAATACAGATAAATCTGGTATTGTGTGAATTTATTGATCCTCAATAAACATCCTGCTCCCCAAATTTCAACACATTATTTGTAAGAAAATGTTCTTGTAAGAAAATATCAGGAACACAGGGATCCATACAGAGATAACTGTCAGAAGATTCATGGCACACAAAGGAAAGCTGGAGAGAAAGCACTACTACGACAGACCTCAAAATTCATAGACTTCCAAAAGATCCATTTACTAAAAGGAATGCAATAGAAGTTGTCCAATGTAGAATTGTCTCCAGGTCAATGGAACAACCTAGGTAGTAAAAGAGGAATTATTAGGCCTGTTGCTCAATAGTTAGTGTCGGCTTTCAAACCGAGGGGTCTTAGTCTGATTCCCAATAAAGGGGACATACCTGGGTTGCAGGTTCAATCCTGGCCCTGTTCAGGGAGAATGTGGGAAACAACTAATGAATGTATCTCCCTCACATAGATATTTCTCTATCCCTCCCCTCCCTCCTTCCACTCTCTAAAAACAAACAAACAAACAAAATATCCTCAGGTTAGGATTAATACACATACACAAAACAGGAATGATGCTTCCTATTTTGTCTCAACTATTCTATCTCAGTGTGATGTATTGTGCTCCACAAAACTGTAAGTAAATCACTCTAAAACTGCTTTTCTTCTTAGTCCAGAGCAGGTAGCTCAGTTGGTTGGAGCATCGTCCCCATACGCCAAGGTTGCAGCTTTGATCTCTGCTAAGGGGATATACAAGCAACCAATGAATGCATAAATAACAAACAACAAATCTGTTTTTCCCTTTTTCTTCCTCCTTCTAAAATCAATAAATAAAATTTAAAAACTAAGAAAATAACAATACATCAATGTCTCTTTCCCTTCATCTCTAAAAACAAAAATTTTGGAAAATTACTTTTAAAATATTTTCTGAAATACCAAAAATAGCAACTCACAGAATCCATGTTCCATCATAATAAATTAAAATGCAAGCTGTAGTTTACAAAGCACATTACATATATTTTATACAGTGAGGCATCACAAAAAATGATATTTTGTACAGCTCTACTGCCACTTTGTTTGAATGCTGAGTAAAATGGTCACACACCGCCTTCCTTTTGCTTACTCAGCATATCATGAGTCACTATGGAAATTCTGTGGTACTGCCTTTGAATACTTATAAACCAGGGTTTTTTTTTATATATAAACTGTCTCAGACTCTGAGGACGCAGAAGACTTTACATAAAATGTTGGCTTCTGATACTGAAGTGAGGTCAGTAACAACAGACCTCTTTTATATACCAACAAACCATAGGGAAAAGAGATGTGGTTTTATTATTATTTAGCAATAATGCATATTATATTAATTAGTTACCATTTTTATAGCATCAGTAAGATAGAAAAGCACTGGCATGTCGTCTCTTGACAGACATTAGGGGCACTACAAGGCATGTGCATCTCATACTCCTAATTACATTGTCATATGCAGTTTCAAAATACGAAACACTTTATGTGACAAAAGAAAACCATAAATACACTAAGAAATTCCTAATTTAGAATTTTCAATTGTTCAGTTTATTCATGTATATTCATACCGCTGAGTGAAAACCTGTCAACCACTTAGAACTGGGGATTTTTGGTACTCATGTCTATAAAAAGAATATGGCTTCCCTTTAAAACATTATTTTAGGGGCACACATTTCCAATGTCTTTAAATTGTTAGGTTTATCCACAATATGAATTCTCCAAAATACAATATGGTTACATTATTTGTTAAAGAATGTTCCATATTTACTATTTTCATAGAACCTCATTTCTTAGAGCAATTTCTTACGTACACTGAGATGTAATTTTTTTGATAAAAAGGTTACCTCAGGTGCAACATTCATGGGGCTTTCCTTTACTCACTGGACTATGATTTAACCCCAGTGGGAATGTTTCTAACAGGTAATGAAATTTACACTTTGGAAGGCTTTCTGATATCCATAGTATTCCTCTTTGCTGTTAATTTTCTACTGTATTAGGTTTCACTATAATTTGAAAGCTTTTTAAAACACACTGCATTTCATAGGCTCATTCCTCTCTGACTTCTGATCTATAAAACTATTAAATATGCTGAAACTTTCCCTATAAAACCTCAATTACAGCTCCTACTTCCCCCCCCCTCCAAAGAGCACTCAGATGTATGTGACTATTATCTGATTTACCATACTGTATTTCCTGAAGTACAATAAAGTCAAGTCTCTGTCAAAGAAATATATTAACTTCATGTCTATGATTTCTTTATGGTATGAGTTCTATGGTGGTTAATGAGCTGTGACTTTTGGGAGAAGGCTTTCCCACAGCCATTGCATTGATAAGGTTTCTCTCCAGTATGAATTCTCTGATGATTAACCAGCTGTGACTTTTGAGAGAATGCCTTCCTACATTCAGTGCACCCATAGGGTTTCTCTCCTGTATGTGTCCTCTGGTGTGGTATCAGGTGTGATTTCCGAGAGAAGGCTTTGCCACATTCATTGCATTCAAACGGTTTCTCTCCTGTATGTATTCTGTGATGATTGATGAGACTTGATTTCTCCCTGAAGGCTTTTTGACATTCACTGCATTCAAAGGGTTTTTCTCCTGTATGAGTTCTCTGGTGTCTAATGAGCTCTGACTTCTCAAAGAAAGCTTTCTGACAAAGATTGCATTCATAGGGTTTCTCTCCTGTGTGAATTCTCTGGTGAGTATTAAGCTGTGATTTCTGGGCGAAGGCTTTTTCACAGTCCCTGCATTCATAGGGTTTTTCTCCCGTGTGGGTTCTCCGATGAGTCGCAAGACTTGACTTCTCTCCAAAGGCTTTCCCACATTCAGTGCATTCATAGGGTTTCTCCCCTGTATGTGTCCTCTGATGTGATATGAGATGTGACTTCTGACAAAAGGCTTTCCCACAGTCACTGCACATATAGGGTTTTTCTCCTGTATGAATTCTCTGGTGATTAGTGAGGCTTAATTTTTCACTGAAAGCTTTCCCGCATTCACTGCATTCATAGGGCTTTTCTCCCGTGTGAGTTCTCTGATGTCGAACCAGCTGGGATTTCCTGCTGAAGGCCCTCCCACATTTAGTGCATACAAAGGGTTTCTCTCCCGTGTGTGTCATCTGATGTGATATCAGATGTGACTTCTGGGAGAAAGCTTTTCCACATTGAATGCACCCATGAGGTTTCTCTCCTGTGTGGGTTCTCTGATGATTAACGAGACTTGACCTCTCTCGGAATGCTTTCTGACATTCACTGCATTCATAGGGCTTCTCTCCAGTATGAACTGTCTGATGTCTAATAAGCTCTGATTTCTCAAAGAAGGCTTTTTTACAATCACTACATCCATAAGGTTTTGTTCCTGTATGAATCCTGTGATGTGTAATGAGTTGTGACTTCCTGCTAAAAGCTTTTCTACATTCTCTGCATTCAAAAGGTTTCTCTCCTGTATGAATTCTCTGATGGTTAATAAGATTGGACTTTTCACTAAAGGCCCTCCCACATTCATGGCATATATAGGGTTTTTCTCCTGTGTGTGTTCTCCAGTGTGATATCAGATGTGACTTCCGGGAGAAGGCTTTCCCACATTCACCACATTCATATGGTTTCTCTCCTGTATGTGTCCTCTGATGGGACGTGAGTTGTGACTTTTGGGAGAAGGCTTTCCCACACTGGCTACAGTTATAAGGTTTCTCTCCTGTATGAGTTCTGTGATGTGTAATGAACTGTGACTTTTGTGGAAAAGTTTTGTCACATTTACCAGAGCCAATGGCTATCTCTCTTATATGTCTGCTCTGGTGCTTAATGAGACTTGATTTCTTACTGAAGCGTTTCCTACATTCACTGCATTCATAAAGTTTCTCCCCTAAACGATTTCTATGATATATGATAATCTGTGACTTCTTATAGTTAACATTATCATATTTATCACACTCATAGTGTTTTAACCAAGTATTAGTTTCCTCAGGCTTGGTATGGAGAAACAATTTATCAAATATATTTAAGTCATCTCGTTCTATTTTTCCATAATCAGCTTTTGGAAGAAGTAAATCTAAATGACGTTTTAAAGTTAATCCATCTACATCATCACCTTCATTGTTTGATTTTCTTAAAGGAACAAAGTTTATGCTCAGATTGAAATTCTTTCCAAATGCATCACATTCATAATCTTGTTTCGTATTTTTAGGCTTCTCTTGGTTATCCTGGTTCCACATCATGTGACTATTTACTTGAGAGTCTTGTTCTATAAAGAAAAATTACATGGTTATAACCTGACCAGTGTGGTTCAATGTTTAAGCATTGACCTATAAACCAGGAGGTCACAGTTCAAGTGTGGGGCATGCAGAAGGCAGCCAATCGATGATTCTCTCATCACTGATGCTCCTATCTATCTCTTTCTCTCTCTTCCTCTCTAATAAATAAAAACATGTATTTTTTTAAAAAAGGGAGGAAAAGAACAAACTCTTTGGGAGGAATAATGACTGTTCTCAAATACAGTAAGACTGAACAGAGTGGGCTTTCAATGGGTATTTCTCTGGGCATCAGACACACCCAAAACGAGGAAAAAGATATAAACTCTTAAATGTACAAAGCAAAAGTCTCATCAACCAGAGGAGAAGGGAGGACATACGGAGAGTAACATGCCGGAGGCAGAAAACCAAACAAAAAGTCAAAGCCCAAGATGTGACAGATGGGAGATGACATCATGGCCCTGACAGATGGGAGATGACATCATGGCCCTGACAAGCTGGAACAATTTCACTTTAGCCAAAAGCAAGAAGCCACATGTAAAAATATGACTTACTTGATAGCTGGTGCCAAAGGTTTAGAGAATTTGAAAGGAGCACTCTACAGCACATTTCAAAGATCCCACCCCAATAACCAGCTGAGGTTGTACTTGTACCGTCTCCCATCTGCCTGATTCTTATACACTCACCTGGAGAGTCTGAACTTGGAACTTCTCCATCTACTATCCACGGTGCTTCTCCTCGTTCCAACTTGAAAATGACATCAGGTTTCATAAATTCATACCCTATTCAAGGGAAATCACAAAGGTCTTGGCCCTGAATGCTTGGGCTTTATGGCCCCTGAGGAATGGGCAAGGTTTGGCATCAGAATAGACTCAGTTAAGCTAACCATTTGTATATCAACAGAGTAAGTGATTCTCAAAGAAATGGTAATGGTCTCCCTGGTGGCTAAAAGGGTCTAAGAATCTTTGACTTTTATGATTCCTGTCCAAAACTATTAAGCAATTCAGAGGCTCTAAAGCCAGTGTGTCTGGGTTCAATTAAATCGAGGCTCTTTCATTTCCTAGCTGTCAGTCCTTTGGAAAGTTACTTAACCTTTCTTTGCTTCAATTTCCTCATTAGAAAAATGAAGGAGAATAATCATACCTGTCATGCAAGATTATTCTAACGATTACCAGTGTCGATATATGAACAGCATGTGGAATACAGTGAGTTATCTACATTAGGTGCTACCAAAACAACTGCGACTATTATTGAGTCTCAGAGGCTGCACAATAAAAGACTTCATTATTGGAAAGTGATATCCAAATACTTTCCCTGGTGTCAGAGTCCAAGAAACTTTGGACTTCTATATTTAGATCCAAAATCATTAACAATTTCAGAGGTCCTACAACTCGCAGCAACGAAAAAAGAAAGAGCAAAGTACTGGGCACAATGAGGTCCTCTGGGTAGCTTCCTTACCCAGTGCCACTAGGCTGCTGTAGTTCTCCAACATGACATCCTTGTATAAGTCCTTCTGATAGGGGTCCAGCAGTTGCCATTCCTTCTCGGTGAAGTCCACAGATAAATGTTCAAATGAGATTGACTCCTGTAAAAGCACAATCTTAGTGAAACTGAATCAGTTATCACTCCATGATGTAGAAAAAGAAGTATTGGAGCTTGAGAACATTATTCTTAGCCTAGCAAGTCATAGACAATGCCTACTGTGCCCCTACATTTGTATCATACTGTGGGATAATATACCATTATTCATTCTTCCATCCTTACGTCTATGTAACACACAAGAATTGGACCACACAACTTTAAATCTTCTGAACCAATAAAATACTTAACCTCAAATTTGGCACCAGAAGAGGTGCTGGCAAAATAATATGATAAAACTTGTCATATTCTGTTACATTAAAATCTATTGTTTTATCTTGTTCTTTGAGTGACTCATTTACCCTTAATGATTTTACAACATATGCACTGGGCATGTGAAACGTATTGGTCCCGAGTTAAAAATCTCATACACACAAAAAAGGCTTTACCAGTTAATTCTGTAAACACTTAATGCAGTAATAATTCCAATTTTACTAAACTCATATAAAGCAAGAATATAACCCTAAACTTTCTGATACCAGTATAATCTTGGTGACAAGACCCAATAAGGATACTATAAGAAAGGAAAAGCAAAAGCCAACTCACACAAAAACACTGATGAAAATTCTAAACATATTACTAAACTAAATTGAGAAATATATAAAAAGCAAAATATATTAAGACCAAGTTGGTTTACATTTTTTAAAAAATCATGATATTCACTACCTTAATAGAGTAAGAAAAAATGTATAATCACCTCAACAGATGCAAAGTATATCTGAAAACGGAAGCATGCAAATCACAGGAACTGCAAATATAGAAACACCTAACACAGAGTTTTAAAAAGCACATTTAAATTCTTCAAAAAAAGAAGGTCTAGATTTCATAAGAAATAGTATGAAAATGAATAAACAGATTAAATAAACAAAATTAATATATCAATTACTGAAAAATAATTAACATTTATTTGTTATAAAAAGTCTTGGCAGCCCTAACCGGTTTGGCTCAATGGATAGAGTGTCGACCTGCAGAATGAAGAGTCCCAGGTTTGATTCCAGTCAAGGGCACAAGCCCAGGTTGCAGGCTGGATCCCCAGTGGGGGTTGTGCAGGAGGCATCCAATTAATGATTCTCTCTCATCATTGATGTTTCTATCTCTCTCTCCCTCTCCCTTCCTCTCTGAAGTCAATAAAAATATATTTAAAAAAAAATAAATTTTATGTACTGTTTTATCTTAATTGCAGGTGGGGGCTGGGGGAAAATATACAAACAACCTTGATATATCTTGCCAAGCTAGAAAGCAGTATTCCAATCAATAAAAAAAAAATGATAGAAGTAGGATGTTATCATTTTACAACGCCTAATGAAATACTCCATCTAGGCAATGATTTTCTAAAATTGCACACATGACAAAAAAAGAGAGAAGAGCAGACATATGAGCCTCCTGAAAGGACATACCACTACCTCTGAAGCATTCGTGCCAAAAACTGAAAATTGAATCTGATCAAATCTTTACATCAGACCTGTCCAACTGTTTTATTGTACCCCGAATCTCACAAAGGACACCTCAAAAAGTCAAATTATGGAGTCATTTATTAAAGGCCGGCGGCTACGAGGGGCAACATGCTTCACATCTCGCAGCCCAGAAAAGCTCACCACATCTAGCTTATATTGCCAGAATATCACAAAAGTATCAATTACATCTTTGGGTTTGGAATGAGGAACCTGGTTTGCACGAAGCAGTTACAGAATCGAAATTGAGCAAGTTAGTTATCTATAAAGATTAAGTATAGTTTTGGGTCTATGGATCACTGAATCAACAGAAACACATTATCTGGAGCCACTGAGGCAATTTAGAATAATTGTGCTGTCCTGGTCTTGGGACCACTGAGTCAACTGGAATGCATTATCTGTAGCTACTGAGACAATTTAGGGTAATTGTGCTGTTCTGATACCCAGAAAAATGTGCTTCGATAACCAGTGAGATCACAATCAATGTGATATTCAAACCACCATCAATGGAGTATTCAACTGATTGGGATAGCATACATAAATTCAGAAAATCAAAATAACTTTTCTATTGTTTTAGCAAGCAAATAAGTACAGAACCCAAAACAGCAGGGTTAAAGTTAAAGTTAAAGTTAAAACTGCAGTTTCTACTTGAGATGATTGCTACCATACTTCACAACTTTCTAAGGCGATGGAAATATTCTTTATCTCTGCTATCCAATTCCTGGCTGTCCAATTTATGCCTATTGAGCCCTTGAGGCTGGTGTTTAATTAAATTTAAGCAGTCCGCACATAGCTAGCAGCTTCTGCATGGGACAGCAACATTTCTAAATCTACCAACATAGAGGAAACACACTTTTAGAAAATATAAGAACAGCCAACAGATTAAAAGTGACTTAAGAGACAGATTAATTGGCTGCATTGTACGAATGTTATTTAGATTTTAATTCAAATAAACTAGGAACAGTTTATGAATTGTGAAACCACTGGGCATTTAAACATGGACTGGATTTGGTGATAGGTATTTAAGAAGCTGCCTTATTAAATGAAGGCTGTCACGGCAATGAGGTCACAAACAAACAGTTAAGTGAAAGCAGCAAACGCAAAGGGAAAGAACATAAATGAGTCTACTAGTATGTGCCAGCACACAAAACCAAACTGCAGTGTCTCAGGATGAATACTTAGAAATACACCAGTAAAGAAAAGCAAGAAAACGGTTATGAAATCAGGGTCCTCGCTCCCTGAGGAGGGAGACGCTGTGAACAGTAGGGCCTAATGAGGCTGTCCGTTGTCAGACGGGAGCTGTGACCGGGAGCGAGGCCACGGGTCTCCTTCTCAGGAGGGAGAAGTTAAGACCTGAATGGCAATTTCATGTGTATTCAATTAATAATTCATTAGGCTGTACTTCTTACCTTTTGCTTACTTTTCTGCATATTACTTTTTCTTTTAATTTTATTCTGCCTGTGTTTCTGCTTCACAATTAAAGAGGTAAATAAATAATTATAGTCACACTCTGTGAAAAATTGTGAAAAACGGCCATAAGACATGTGTATTTACCACAATGTTTCTCTTGAGGACGTTACCCACTGTATCATTTATTAAAAGACTTCATCAATGAGTGAGCAAGAAATATTTACTTTATATGAAGAATCAATTTGCTTTTCTCTTTGGACAATACAAGTCACGTAAATGTTCACATTTATTTAGGACATCTGCCCCAAAAATGGAGAACCAACAGTGCAGCTCATATTCAGTAATTATGGCCTATAAAAATGAAAACCTTGAAAATATCATAAAGGCCTATAGTTAATGTATTACTGCTCCAATTTTGTTCCAATCCAGATCTTTTCTTCTGAAGCTATTTCCCCCTAATTCCTTAACTATTTCTGTTTTTCTTTTTCACTGGAAAACTTACATACTTCTAATCTCCTGGAAAAATAATCAGGAATAAGCAATCCACTTACCTGTAACGTGGTCATTTTCTGTTCCCTGAGTGAGGTGATTAGCAAGTCTGAGATCTTTCGATCCTGTGTTTTCTCTGCTTGTGCCCCAGAGCTCTAGTGTGAGGTCGTGACTACGTCTCGGACACTGGGAATGAATTCTTGGCTCCAGGAACTCCTTTCTTATCTTGCAAGAGGAGGCTCATTTGTGAGAAACCAGGATCTACGGATGTAGGGAAAAACGCGCTTCAACTGGTATAGTCACACTGCACCTAAAATCTTTTCCTCTTGCTACGAACTAGGAATTCATGACCATTGAAGGCCAGAGGATGTTTCCTACATATAAAAACAGGGTTATTGGGCAGGAATGGGACATGGTGTGAAAGGACTTCATCCACACACAGATGAAGTAATATCAGAGCCCTGGCTGGTGTTTCCCTGTGTTTAGAGCATCGGCCCATACAAGGAAGGGTCCAGGGTTCGATTTCCAGTCCAGGGCAAGTGGCTGGGTACCAGGTTCGCTCCCCAGCCCAGTAGGGGCATATGTGGGAGGTAACCAACCGATGTGTCTCTTTCACATTGATGTCTCTCTCTCTCTCAATCTGTCTCTTTCTCCTCTCTCTCCCTCCCTCCCTTCCAGTCTCTAAAAATCAATGGAAAAAATATATCCTCGAGTAAAGATTAACAAACAAACAAAAATATCAGAAATAAAGTAAGTCTGAGATCCATTCAATGTTCACTGTGGAACGTAAAGTGTAAGTCACTTTAAGAGGTGCTGTGGCCCTGGCCTGTGTTGTAGCTCTGTCAGTTGTACTGTCATCCCATATACCAAGTGGTGGTGGGTTCAATTCCCGGTCAGGGAACATATCCCGGTTGCAGGTTTGATCCCTGGTTGTGGTGTGTACCAGAGGTAGCCAATTGATGTTTCTCTCTCTCCCTTCTTTTTTCTAAAAAAATCAATAAAAAGTTTAAAAAGAAAAAAAAAAAACACCCACAAATTTAAAAAAGAAGCTTTAAGAGATGCTGTGAAGATACTCTATTTTAGGCAGATAGAATCTTGGAAAGTTTATAGCAGAGAATATACAGAACTGAAAATTTCAGGTGAACAGGGTAGATAAGTCATCAGTATGGTAGTTTGAAAATATTTTTGATGAAATTTAGGTTTGCTACTCAGAACAATGAAAACTCACTCTTATTTGACTTTAATTTAAAAAATGTTTTTGGCCCTAGCAGGTTTTGCTCAGGGGTTAGAGCGTCAGCCTGTGGACTGAAGGATCCCAGGTTCGATTCCGGTCAAGGGCACATGCCCAGGTTATGGGCTCAATCCCCAGTAGGGAGCATGCAGGAGGCAGCTGATCAATGATTCTCTCTCATCATTGATGTTTCTCTCTCTCTCTCCCTCTCTCTTCCTCTCTGAAATCAATTTTTTAAAAAAATGTTTTTGGAAGTTGGCCCTTATGGGAGAAGTTCCCCTGAATTCTTATATTTGGCTCTCACATGTCCCCTCAGCAAATAGAAACCTAAGCCCTTCATTGTCGGGTTTTTTTTTACCTTGGCAGTTTCCTGAAGAACATTACAGCTCTCTGTGACAGCTCTCACATTTATCTTCAGAAGGAAGCAGCCACCTCCACCATCATCCTGTAGTTCCACCCAGCATCAAGTTCTGAAGGAATTTCAGAGGAAAGGCACAGAATCAGTAAAAGTAACATTTATGCTTACTACATGTCAGTGTCTCATATACCATATTGCCTTTTTTACTGCATTCAGCGCACAGCTTCATCAACTTGCCCAACATCAATGACAGGCAGACCTAGGAAGTGGCAGATCTGGGCCATTGGTCCCCTGCAGTCCACCCGAGAGCCAGTGACCACAGCAATAGTGGAGGGAAGGGAGGAAAAGGCCCAGAGTGCCTGCTTGGGTTCCTAGCATGGGTGCGATACAGTCCCGTCCAGAAAAGATGGCATGGGGCAGAATAAGCAAAAAACAAGACAGAGAGCTTGCCATCTCTCTTTTTTCCTGAGGACACCCCGATTCCCCTCCCTCTTTCATCCCTCAAGGCACATACTGCTCTCCCTCTTTCTCCGAAGTTTTAAGGGCCCGTCTGCTACCTCTGTAACTTTCTATAAACTTTCCCTTACTAAAAAAAAAAAAATGGCTCAGTTGAAAAACTCCCCAGGTTAATTTAAACTTACCACTTGGGTCAAAACATTCCAAGTTACGAAAAGAAATTCATGATATATTGTCATGGCTTTAAGCAGCATATACAGCATATTCCCAATTTTGTGTCTTTAAAGAAATATAAATAAGAAGTACTAAAAACATATACACACTAAAGGCTACAAGAAATGGCCAAAAATGTTAGCAGTGACTATCTCCTGTTGAAGGAATAATGATTTTCACTTGAACCTGTTTATCAAAATGCTCAAAATTTACTACAGTGGACATATTTTAAATTTATAATAAAGTATAATTTTTTTAACATTAGTCCTTAAACAAACAAACAAAGAGGCAAGCAGACCAGTTTGTTTAGCATTACATGATTGAAACAAAGCAAGCAACAAATAATTATAAAGTATTTTAAAAATATTTTTATTGATTTCAGAGAGGAAGAGATAGAAACATCAATGATGGGAGAGAATCATTGATGGGTTGCCTCCTGCACGCCCCCTACTGGGGATCGAGCCCGAAACCCAGGCCTGTGCCCTTGACTGGAACCGAACCTGGGACCCTTCAGTCCACAGGCCGACGCTCTATCCACTGAGCCAAACCAGCCTGGGCATAAAGTATGTTTTAATGACAGCAAAAAGCATGGAAACTGGGCGGGAAAAGATCACTTCTCTCCACTTCCTCATTTTCATAGGAAAACCGTGAGACCCAGAAATCTTCGGTGAAGACTTAAGGACTTCAGGCCAATGATGACGTCCCTGCCCCACCAGCACCGGCCACAAGAGTGTGTGTGTGTGTGTGTGTGTTTTCCGGGGGGGGGGGGGGGGGTGCCTTTTCATTTCTTTCTTTTTTTATTTTATTTTAGGAGAGAAAAGCTTTTAAAAACTGTAGATTAATGTAAAGCTGAGCTGGGTGAAGTCAGGTTGGGGGGATAACAGGCCCAGCAATCACGTCACCCTTCCCACGGGACTGCACTGGGGATCAGCCCTCACACAGCAACTCTTTCTGTTGGGCCTGGAGTCCCAGCCCTTCCTTCCACCGGACCGGACCGGACCGGGCTCCCAGCCCAGCTCCTCCAGGGATGCCACGTGCGGGAGGCGCCGATTGAACAAATCCGCCTGCAAGGCCAAAGGAAGTAAGAACCCAGGGGGGAAAGGGGGGAAGCCTCGGGAGAAAGGGCCCTTCTCCCCGCACTCGGAGCCCCGTCAGGACACCTCCGAGAGCCGCTACCTGGGCGCGCAGGCCCGGACCTGGCCCCGTCCGGCCAGGCCCCTCGGCTCCGGCTGCACCCCACCTGGACACCCGGACTCACTGCTGGCAGAAGCGCCACGCCTACCAGCCAAGAAGTCTGCAGCCCAGCGACCCCCAGATCTCCACCCGGGACTCCCCCGCCCCGGAAGCCCACACGCCCGAGCCGCCAACCCAAGGTCCGAACCCGCAACAACGCCAACACCGACTCCACTCCCCAAGTCTCTGACCTCGGACGCGCCGGCCCCGGAACCACGTGACCCGATCGCCGCACCCAGGCTCGCCGCACCCCCCCTCACACACCCCCGCCCCGGGCCAGCACAGCGCCTCCAGCCCGTGGGCCTCGGTGCGCCCCGGCGCGTCCGCGGGATCGGGACCGGCTGCAGCAGAGACGGTGTTCGCGCGCACTCGCCTCTCACGCGGCGCCGTAGGACAAAGAAATGGGGCGCTACCTGCAAGCGTCGGTGGCCATGGGAACGCGCGTGCTCGTACCCGAGAAGAAGGCACCTTCGGACTACATTTCCCAGAAGGCCCGGCGGCCCGGCGTCCTAGGAGCGCTGGTTGCCTGGAGACGCGGAAGGGCGGCGGGCCCTGCAGCGAGCTCGGCGAGGACGCTTTCGGGAGAGACGTAAAGGCTAGGATTTTAAAAGATTAGGAATTGAAACCCGAAAGTAGGTTTCTTAAAAAAGACAATTGGCGTAAGCATTCCATTGAGGGAAACGGAAATTTTTTAAAATACATTTATGGAAAGCAGATAGGAGTTAATCAGTGGGAAAAGGTAAAGCTGGTCCGTAATTCCAATGCTGTGAGGGAAAGTTATAAATATATTAGCAACTATTCTCATCAAGAGGGAAAGGGTGGGAGGAAAAAAGGATAACCAGACACAGCAAACTGAATGGGAATCTTCTCAGTGCTAATAAATTTGAAAAGTTTTAATGCCACGAATGGATATATCAAATTTGACCCAATAAATGAGAAAACCTAATCATGGGTGAAAACGACGACAATTTCAGAGATTCTCTGTCGAACAGCATCAGTCATGGAACCCTGGCGAGTAGCTCAGTTGGCTAGAGCGTGGGCCTTATTCACCAAGGTTTCTCTCTCTCTTTTTCCCTTTCTCTCTCTAAAAACCAACAAATTTTAAAAGTAAATAAAAATACAGAGAAAAGAAGGAAAGCATCCGTCATTGAGTTTCTGGTGAATTCTTTCAGACATCCAGCAGAGAATTATTAGGTTTAAATAGTTCCTGAGGAATTAGGAGGAACCCTTTATATTTATTAAATAGCATTAGGACACCAAAATCAACAAATGTAATGATTTAAAAAGGAAGCGCAGACAAAACTTAATCACTACTATCCTTGCAAAAATACTGGGAAGTTATTAACAGAAGAAGCTGGCAATACCTTACAAAAATATGCTATAACCAAGTGGATTCTATTCTAGAAATGCAAAGATGATCTGGCTATCCATTAATATTACCTTATCAATAAATCAAAGGAAAAATATAATCACCTCAATCAGATGAAAAGAAAAGTTTTAATTTAAATGTGCATTCCAGCCCGGCCGGCGTTGCTCATAGATGAGCATCTGAACATATCTTTCAATTTTTCTTTTCAGTTCCTTTATGAACTTTAATAGCATTTTAACATTTTATTAATAAATTATCAGTTTATATAAGTTTTTAAAAGATTTATTCCTGGGTCTGATTTTAAATTCAACATTATATAAGATGTATTATTCCTAAGTGGTTTATCATGCCTGCTGATACTATGGCCAGTTTTCCCCCCTTGTGTATTTTCTTATTGGCTATTGTGCTATGAACTGAATGTGTACCTCCAAAATTCATATATTGAAATCCTAACCACCAGTGTGCCTCTATTTGAAGATGGGGCATTTAAGAAAATTAGGGTTAAATGTGGTTATAAAGTTGGGGCCCTGATCCTATAAGAATAGTGTCCTTATAAGAGAGAAACCAGGGAGAGAGCTCACTCTCTCTAGACACACACCCAAGGAAAGGCCATGTGAAGACAGTGAGAAGGTGGCTGTCTGCAAGCCAGGAAGAGAGTTCTCACCAGACACTGACCCTGCTGACATCTTGATCTTGGACTTCTAGCCTCCAGAACTGTGAGAAAATAAATTAATTTCTGTGTTTAAGGCAAGCAGTGAGTGGTATTTTATTACATAGGCCAGAGTAGACTAAGACAGATGGCATATAGGTGTACCTAACAACATTGCTAAAATCACTTTTCAGATCTTGCCTCTAATGACAATAATTCTTGGCCTAGCTCAGTGGTCGGCAAACCGCGGCTCACGAGCCACATGCAGCTCTTTGGCCCCTTGAGTGTGGCTCTTCCACAAAATACCACGGCCTGGGCGAGTCTATTTTGAAGAAGTGGCGTTAGAAGAAGTTTAAGTTTAAAAATTTGGCTCTCAAAAGAAATTTCAATCGTTGTACTGTTGATATTTGGCTCTGTTGACTAATGAGTTGGCCGACCACTGCCTCGCTGCTTTGGCTCAGTGGATAGAGCATTGGCCTGTGGACTCAAGGGTCCCAGGCTCCATCCCCAGTAGGGGCTGTGCAGGAGGCAGCCAATCAATAATTCTCTCTCATCATTGGTGTTTCTGTCTTGCTCTCCCTCTCCCTTCCTCTCTGAAATAAAAATATTCTTTAAAAAGAAGTAACAATAATTCTTTTTTCTTTCCAGTCCATATAATTGTTAATCTTTTTTTGTCCTATTGCGTTGAATAGGATGCCAGTTCAATGCTTAATAGTATGAGAAATAGAATCAGTAGGTCCTGACTTAATTTATGTTTCTAAAGTTTTACTTTAATTATGATGTTTGCTGTGGGGTTGGCAGTTGTCTTTTATTATCTTAAAATGAAGTTACCTTTCATTCTGAGTTTGTTAAGAATTTTATCAAGAAGAGCCGAAACCGGTTTGGCTCAGTGGATAGAGCGTCGGCCTGCGGACTGAGAGGTCCCAGGTTCGATTCCGGTCAAGGGCATGTACCTTGGTTGCAGGCACATCCCCAGTAGGGGGTGTGCAGAAGGCAGCTGATCGATGTTTCTCTCATCGATGTTTCTAACTCTCTATCCCTCTCCCTTCCTCTCTGTAAAAAATCAATAAAATATATATTTTTTTAAAAAAAAGAATTTTATCAAGAAGAATTGCTGAAATGTATTGAATATTTTCCTTAAGCTATCTGGGTAGTAATTTTTTTTTATATTAACCTATTTCTACATTAACTGGTTAATATGATTATTGGCCTTAAAAATAAAAGTCAGTTACGTTGCCAGCAAAAATGGGTTCATTCAGGACAAACACGCTATAGCAAAAGCCATAGGCAAGTTCAACAGACAAAAGAAAGGAATGTTATTTTATGGAGGAAAAGGAAGAAGTTGGGAGGAAGAGTTTTGAACAGAAGTTCTTTGGGAGAAGCAAGAGTGCAGGGGGAGGGTGGTCTCATTGGCTGAGTGCAGGAGTGTTCGGTTTCTCGATTTCTTGTAAGAGACACAATATATATCTTTTCTGTTGGGATCTGTAATTGGCAATTCTTCCTGTAAATGATATCAAGTAGTACTGTGTGAGAGCTCCCCCTCTGGCCTCCTGACTCCATTTTATTGAATATTCCCTTTACTAATTTTCACAAGATGAATATATCAATAAACTCTAATATTGAGTTATCTTGGACATATTGTATATTTATAAGGTTGAACAATATAAAGTTGTCCTTTGGGTTTGAGTCAAGTTGAAGAAAGTAACATAAATGCAGTACTATTTATCTAATACACAAAACTTATACAATTTCCATCAATTGTCCTGATAATGTCCCAGAAACAAAATTTGGGGTTGGTATCCAATGTCAAATATCTTTAGTTACATTACATTGGAGCAGACTTTGTCTCATGACCTCAACATTTTTTTTAAAAGTTTTCATGCCAAATGGATCTCAACTTGTGTTTGTTAGCTATTTCCTCACAATTTAGATTCAGATTATGCATTTTTGGCAGGAACACTACAGAAGTGATGTTGTACTCTCAGAGAATCATATCAGGAATTTCATAATATTATGTTGGTACTAGTAATGACAATATTAATTCAGATAGCTTAAGGTGGTAAGTGCCATATTTGTCTATTGTAAGGTTACTATTTTTCCAATTATAATTAATAAATATTCTGTGGGCAGATGTGTTGAGACTAATGAAATATTCTCTCATAAACTTTCACCCACCTAGTATTAGCATTCATGATTCTTGCCTTTCCTTTGGTATTTATAAAGTGAAATGCCACTGTAAGGAAGAGCTTTCCCTTCTTCCCTACTTGTTTATACATTTATATCAATATAAATATTCTAGAGGCCCAGTGCACAAAAATTCGTGTGCTGGGGGGGGGGGGGGGGGGACAGAGGAGAGAGTCCCTCAGCCCGGCCTGTGCCCTCTCTCCTTACCGCTTGGCTTGCTGATCCTTAGTGCTGCCTCGGAGGCAGGAGAGGCTCCTGCCACCGCTGCTGCACTTGCCTGGCTTCTGGCTGGGCAGCACTCCCCCTGTGGGAACACACTGATCACCAGGGGTCAGCTCCTGCATTGAGCATCTGTCCCCTGGTGGTCAGTGTGCGTCATAGCGACCGGTCATTCCGCTGTTCAGTCGATTTGCATATTACCCTTTTATTATATAGGATGGGTTCTTATTCTTTGGGTTATAACCTGTTATGATTTATTTGGATGCTCTAACTATCCCAGATTTGGCTCATTTTCTGGCTGGTTGCAGTTTCCTTTTCATAAGACCCCAATATTAAATTTAAAACCTACCAGACCTGAGGCCCTGAACCTAACTGTCCCCTATACCTGGGCTCCTGAGCATTAAAGAGAAAAAATCAACATGATATAGAAAAACGTTAGTTACATGCAAACAAGTGGTTAGAATAAGATGGAACTTGGAGACAATGTAGAAAATAGGCCTAGGCAAAGTACCGAAAATTAGGAGTCACCAGAGATTCGGAAATTACCGAAAAACCTGTACAGCGGTCTGGTAGGGTTAAGCCTTGTTCTATGGCCTAGCCTTTGGTCTATACTAGTGGTCGGCAAACTGTGGCTTGCGAGCCACATGCAGCTCTTTGGCCCCTTGAGTGTGGCTCTTCCACAAAATACCACGGCCTGGGCAAGTCTATTTTGAAAAAGTGGCGTTAGAAGAAATTTAAGTTTTAAAAGTTTGGCTCTCAAAAGAAATTTCAATCGTTGTACTGTTGATATTTGGCTCTGTTGACTAATGAGTTTGCCAACCACTGGTCTTTACTGTGTAACATTCCACGTGCACTTGAGAATGTCCATTCTGGTGTGGTTGGGTAGAGTGCTCATGCATGTCTGTCAGGTCTAGTTGGTTTATAGTGTTCAAGTTGTCTATTCCCTTTGATTGTTATGGGTTGAGTTGTATCCCCCAAAAGACAGGGTAGAGTCCTAACCCCTACACCTCAGAATGTGACCCTATGTATACATAGGATCTTTACAGAGATTATCATGTTAAAATGAGGTCATTAGGAGAGCCCTAAACCAATATGCCTGGTAACCTTATAAAAAGGAGGAATTTGGATTAAAAATATATACACATAAAGAGAAAATGATGTGAACAGACAAAGGGAGAAGATGGGTATCTACAAGCCAACGAGAGGTCTGGAACCGACTCTTCCCTCACAAGCCTCAGAAGGAATCAAACCCGCTGGCACCTTGATTTCAGGCTTCCAGCCTCCAGAAACGAGACTTGAAGCAAACTCATTTTGTGGTACTTTGGGTTACAGAAGCCCTAGCAAATGAACAAAGGTTTTGGCACTAGAAAATAGGGTGCTGCTACAGCAAATGCCTAAAAATGTGGAAATGGCTTGGAATTGGTAGCAGATGGTAGAGTTTTGAGGCATTTGATAGAGAAAGCCCTGATTGCCTTGAGACAACTTGGTAGAAATACTAACGTTAAAGGTGTACAAATGTTACTTTTGGTAAGGTGTTGGGATAAAAATGAGTAACATGTTATTGGAGTTGGAGAAAAGGAGATCTTTGTACTAAAGTGAGAGAGAACTTGGTTAAATTGTGTTCTATTTTGTAAGTAGAACTTACAGGGAACTGCGATATTTAGCTGAAGAGATTCCCAAGTGCTCTTTGGCTAAATGCTGTCCTCTGAGCCCACTTGGGTGGTGGCCCTGCTCTCTCCTCCCTGCATGGTAGACTAGTTGTCTGGAATTTAAATAGCTGTCGCCTTCTAGAACCGAGATGGTGGTGCTGCGTTGAGGCCATTTCCCTTTCCCCTTTTTAAGATTAACTCATGTTTACTGCTAGATAGCTCTCTCAGCTTGTTTCCTGCCTGTAGAATTTCAGAAGTCCCACAGCATTCCTTCATTTCAACCCATCTCTGTCCCCTTCGGTCCAAGTTGGTAGTATTTCTGCTGAGATAACTAATTGGATTTACAAGGCACACACCTAACATCTTTAACAAACAGTTGTTGTCCAGCCACATCCTAGGTGTTCTCTCCACAGTATGCTTTTTCATGGAATCTTTATAATTCCTTCCTGCGTACCAATCCATTATTCAATTTATCTCTGTACTCTTGCTATTAGCAGCAAACTGCAGCTAGCCAGTGGGCTGTAGTTTGCCAACATGTAGTCTTTGTCCCTGAATGAAGAGCATACAGTGCAAATTATCAGAGCTTGCTAGGCTGTTCTGATTCCAAAGATATCTCTACTCGAATTATCACACTTTTTCTAGACCAATGCATGTTTACATAAGGGATTAATGAACATTTGAAATTGATGAGTTTTTAAATTCAGCAAGCCAAATATACATATATTTGCCTTCCACTATCTGAACCCTACAGCTATGAGTAAGCAATTGTTTCATTAATGTCACAAGAGTTGCTTTGAGGTGAAATTTCAGGGCTTCAAGTCTGTCACTGTTGAATTTAAGAGCTGATATGACCAGAAGTATCCATCTCATCTCCTGTCCCATATTTCCTCATAAATTTAAAGTTCTTCTATGGAAATAGCTCCTCAGAGTTCCCAGAATCATATCAGGGGCCACAAACTTTTTGGTGTACACAAACAATACCACCATTTCATATTATGGGATAAAAATTTTCTCTAACATTTTGTTACATATATACTACTCTGGAGCAACAATTTATCAATTAAAGCCCTGCAGTTATAAGATAAACTCATTCTCCTTAACTTTAACTGAAAAATATATTTTTTATTAAAAAGATATGAAGAAGCACCCATAACGCCAGAAAACCAGGTTCAAAAAGGGACAGTATTCAGAGTTAGTCTAGGACAGTGGTCAGCAAACTCATTAGTCAACAGAGCCAAATATCAACAGTACGATTGAAATTTCTTTTGAGAGCCAAATTTTTTAAACTTAAACTTCTTCTAACGCCACTTCTTTAAAATAGACTCACCCAGGCTGTGGTATTTTGTGGAAGAGCCACACTCAAGGGGCCAAAGAGCCACATGTGGCTCGCGAGCCACAGTTTGCCGACCACGGGTCTAGGATATCAGTACAGCAGGAATCAATTATTTGAATAGAATTCTGGGAGAAGAACATAGGAGTGCCCATATTTCCTTTATGGTTCATGTGAGATTGAATTAAATTAAAAATCCTGGAAAAGAGGCTACTATTACCCAACAATGGGAATAATGCCTCCCTGTCGCTAGTGGAAAAGACACCACAGGATGCACACACAGAGGTACTTCTGCAGAGAAAACTAGAGTGCTCTTATCAATCAAGGGGAATGGACACTGAACTGCTAAACTATACTCAATGTTCATTACAATGAATTCTCTTCAGCAGCCCTGTAATCATTGCCAGACCCACTTACGTAGACTCCTGAACAAGTGAACTCATTTGGAGTGAGAACCGTACCTTTTCATTTATTAAAAGCCACATTATATTAGCTATATTCCTAAGAAAGAGAGACAATACTGATAGTTATCATTTAACAGGAAGAATACTGGGGGATGTTATTCCACAAACTACTGAGTATAACAAGTTACATTGAAAAATAAAAGAACTAAATTTTAAAAAGTGCTGTTGAGGCCCTGCCAGCATGGCTGTTGGTTGGGCGTTGTCTTGTGCACTGAAAGGTTGCTGGCACATGCCTGGGTTGTGGGCTCAATCCCTGCTAAGGAACATGCTGGAGGCAGCTGACCAACGTCTTTCTCTCTCCCTTCCTCTTTCTAAAAGTCAATAAAAATAGTTTTAAAAACGCTATTCAGTGCTCTTCATGAAAGTCACCTTAAATATTCCTTAACCTACAGAATATGTCCCTTATCTTGACATTTTATTTACATATTAAAATAAAAACTTTTATACTCCACCATGTAAAAGTCTACCATTTATAATTATTTTCTTCACTCTAAAACATAGCTTCAAATTTGGAATGTGACTCTCCATTTAACACATTTTCTATGAGAAAATGCTTTCCCAGTTTAATAAATTTATTAAATGTTCTCAATATGAATTCTCAAAATTACATCTTCATAATGATGCCAGCACATTTGATATAGTTCCTGCTCAATTTCTTCAGTTATTCTCATCTATCAAGTTTGTATATGACTTATTTCTAAAATCTTTTGCAGTCATTACAAATATGACTGTTTTCTCTCCTATATGACTTATTTGATATGAGTGAATTTTTGGGACTGCCTGCTTATATATCATGTCTATATTATCATCTGAAGTCTCCTAAGGACCAAGTTTTATTAGAATATTTCTAACCTCTACTTCATTCTAATTTCACTTGTGAGTTTTTCTATGTATACGGAGCCCTGAATTCCAACAGAAGGATTTCCCGCATTCAGAACATTTCCATGGTTTCTCTCCTGTGTGAACTCGTTGATGTTCACTGAGAGATGACTTCTGAGTGAAGGCTTTCCCACACTCACTGCATTTGAAAGGTTTCTCTCCTGAATGAGTTTTCTGGTGTATCTGGAGTGATGCCTTCCTAGGATAGGCTTTCTCACATTCACTGCATTCGTAGGGCTTTTCTGTTGAGTGAGTTCTTTGATGTATAATTAGCTGTGACTTCCCACAAAAGGCTCTATCACAGAAACTACATTCATAGGGCCTCTCTCCTGTGTGTGTTCTCCTGTGTATGACGAGGTACGACTTGCTGCTGAAAGCCTTCCCACATTCACTGCATCCATAGGGTTTCTCTCCTGCATGAGCTCTCAGATGTGCAGTGAGCTGTTCCTTCCTCCCGAAGGCCTTCCCACACTCACTGCATTGATAAGGATTATTTCCTGTGTGAACTCCCTGATGGACAATGAGCTGTGTCTTCATATTGAAGGCTTTCCCACAATCACTGCATTGATAAGGTTTCTCTCCTGTATGCATTCTGATGTGAACGAGGAGGTATGACTTACTCCTAAAGGCTTTCCCACATTCATTGCATTTATGGGGTTTCACTCCTGTGTGAGTTCTCTGGTGTACAACAAATGGTGACTTCAAACTAAAGGCTTTCCCACATTCACTGCATTCATAGGGTTTCACTCCTGTATGACTTCTCTGGTGTAAAATAAGCTGTGACTTCCAGCTATAGGCTTTTCCACATTCACTGCAACCATAAGGTTTCCCTCCTGTGTGAATTTCCTGATGGACGATGAGCTGTGACCTGAAAGAGAAGACTTTACCACATTCACTACATGAGTAGGGTTTTTCTCCTGTATGAACTCTCTGATGAGCATTAAGGTTTGACTTGGCACTGAAGGCTCTTTCACACTTAGTGCATTCATAAGGTCTCTCCCCTGTATGAATTCTGAGATGAACAATGAGCTGTGATTTACAACGAAAAGCTTTCCCACATTCACCACATACACAGTTTTTTTCTGTACTGTGAGCTCTTTGATGCTTAAGAAAATATGATTGTTCATATCCATGAAACTTATCAGGACTCTTTCTTGGATAGCTTCTGGTTAAACCTGAATTTTGTGTCAAACTTTTCCCAAGTGTGTTACACTTATGGAGTCTTTGTCTTGAAGAAGCCGGGGTTCCGCTCAGATGCAGTTTTCCAAATGTGTTACAAGCATAGTTTCTCTCAAGACTTTCAAGCTCATCTTGATTCTTCTGGTACCACTCCTTCCAATCTTCTAGAAAGAAAAATATTTTTAAATCATAACATGAACTAAATATAGAATGTAAGTTTTAGAACTTCCATGTAGTGAGTCTTTTCCTCTGGGTAACAGGCCTCTGACACTGGTTCAAAGAAATATTGGCCAAATGCACTCGAACCAGAGATCTAAGCATGGGGGTGAAGGGAACTGAATCAAACCAAACCAAACCCATTGTGGAAATGGGTAGCAAATTAGCAGTGACAAAGGGGAGATAGTTGGAACATTGATCCCTGACATCATCAAGCTTTTAAATTAAGCCACTGTGGAGCTATTGCCCTATGGCAGACAATTTGTCATTTGAGACTATAAATTCTTATTGTTTACTTTGATTGAACCAGAGTTTTAAGATACTTGTTTATATTCTCAGACTAGTGATAGGATGCTTATGAAAATAAATCTAGCAGCAACAGCTAAGGGGAATATTCGAGTTCTCAAATTCAGCTAAGATGTTGAGTTATCCAAGTATGAGAGAATATAGATCTAGGCAGCCGAGGAGGCTCAGTGGTTGAGCGTCGACATTTGAACCAGTTGGTCACAGTTGGATTCCCGGTCAGGGTATATGCCCAGGTTGCAAGCTCGATCCCCGATCAGGCAGAAGGCAGCTGATCAATGATTCTTTCTCATCATCAATGTTTCTATCTCTCTCTCCCACTCCATTCCTCTAAGGATTAAATGCCAACAGAAATAAAAGCAGTACCTAGATTAGCAAAGGAGACCAGGGTGCCCAAGGTGAGCGCCAGAGCAAGGATATAAGACTAGAAGTGCAAGAACAATAATCATAACAACAGGAAAACTGAGGGAGAACAGTGATTTCAGAAGAAATTACTTCCCACTTCTGACACTGAGAATGAAGATTGGAAAGTACAGGGGGACTCTCTTGCAAGCATGTCAGACCTGGGACTAGACTACAGAAGAAAAAGAGGATGAAAAGATCAATTTTGATGTTATAACACTGAAAGAGAAAAAAGCTTAAAATTTCAAGATGGAAGAGCTTTTCAATAGTTACAGCAGTAAACAGCCAAATTTGGGAAATAATCCCCTTTGAATAACTCAAAAGGAAAAAGGGGCCATGGAATTATTATTATGGCGATAAAATCACTTAAAAATACAGTGGAGACCAGCTTAGGCTTCAGAATTCTAAGAAAAGTGCCTGCCAAGCCGGAGTGGCTCAGTTGGTTGAGTGTCATCACGCGCACAGAAAGGTTGCTGGTTCAGTTCCCAGTCAGGGTTGGCTCAGTTGGTTGAGTGTCATCACGCGCACAGATAGTTGCTGGTTCAGTTCCCAGTCAGGGTTGGCTCAGTTGGTTGAGTGTCATCACGCGCACAGAAAGGTTGCTGGTTCAGTTCCCAGTCAGGGTTGGCTCAGTTGGTTGAGTGTCATCACGCGCACAGAAAGGTTGCTGGTTCAGTTCCCAGTCAGGGTTGGCTCAGTCAGTTCCCACAGAAAGGTTGCTGGTTCAGTCAGGGTTGGCTCAGTTGGTTGAGTGTCATCACACGCACAGCAAGTTGCTGGTTCAGTTCCCAGTCAGGTTTGGCTCAGTTGATTGAGTGTCATCACGCGCACAGAAAGGTTGCTGGTTCAGTTCCCAGTCAGGGTTGGCTCAGTTGGTTGAGTGTCATCACGCGCAAGAAAGTTGCTGGTTCAGTTCCCAGTCAGGGTTGGCTCAGTTGGTTGAGTGTCATCACGCGCACAGAAAGTTGCTGGTTCAGTTCCCAGTCAGGGTATGTGTGGAAGGCAATTTATCAATGTTTTTCTCTCACATTGATGTTTCTCTCTCTCTCTTTCTCTCCCTTACTCTAAGTATGTCCTTGAGTGACAATTTATATATATTTTGTTGATTTTAGAGAGGAATGGAGAGGGAGAGAGAGATGGAAACAGCAATGATGATAATCATTGATTGGCTGCCTCTTGCACGCCCCCTACTGGGGATCGAGCCTGCAACCCAGGCATGTGCCCTTGGCTGGAATCGAACCTGGGACCTTTCAGTCCTCAGGCTGACACTCTATCCATTGAGCTAAACCAGCTAGGGCTGAGTGAGAATTTAAAAAGAAAAGAAAAAAAGTGACCAAGAAAGAAACAGTTATAATTTCAAAGTGATCAGTGAAAAGAGAGAAGGCAAAAAAAAAAATCTCTGAAGACAGTCAAGGCAAGAGAAGGAAGTAAAAGACCGTGGGGAGAGTCTAAGGGATTCAACTCTGACCACAAAGGAGAAAAGAGATGTCAGGGAAGTGGAAGCATGAGTGACACCAAGTGAGAGGCCTGGAAGCCTGAGACAGTCCATGACCATGGGAAGGAGGGCCGAGAAAGAAGGTGCCAGAAGGAAGAAAACGAACACAGAAAACAGTATTTGAACAGAGTGTACAAAAGGAGGGCACGCCTTCCTCACAGAGCCAGGGGTCTAAAGCCCCAACATGGGCAGAATGGCAACCATTTTCTCACCTGAGGAGCTGGCAGGATCCCCCCGACCCCGCTGCCCCATGGTTCAGGGACTTTAGACAAAAGTGTCTACACCCAGCTCTGCCTGAGTGGCACCCTGTGTACGCCCACACCTCCTGTCTTCCTGGTTCCCACGCACCCACCTGGACAGCTCTGATGAGAAAATTTGGCATTTCTTATCCATGGCTCTTCTCCTTGCTCCAACTTGAAGATTAGATCAGGTTTGGTACCATGATACCCTGTTAATGGAAAATCACAAAGGATGTCAGCCAAACTGCTAGGGGTCGAGATATCAGGAGCCACAACGTGTACTTGGGGAAAGTTTACCATTAGGAGGTGATAGCCAAACAGGGATGAACACGTGACCTCTAAAGTTCATGGCCATAATCATCAGGTACTTCAGAGGCCCCAGGGTAAATCAACAAAAGAAAAGGGATGGCAACTTATGACCCAGAGTCTGAGTTAACAGAGAAGCTGTACTTACCTACAGACACCAGGTTGCGATAGTTTTCCAGTATCACATCCCTGTACAGGTACTTCTGCGCAGAATCCAGTAATTGCCATTCTTCCCGGGTGAAGTCCATAGATATATCCTTGAATGACAATAATTCCTGTAATAACACATACCCCATTCAATCTGATGCAGTTACCCTAGGTCAGTGGTCGGCAAACTCATTAGTCAACAGAGCCAAATATCAACAGGACAACGATTGAAATTTCTTTTGAGAGCCAAAATTTTTAAACTTAAACTTCTTCTAACGCCACTTCTTCAAAATAGACTCACCCAGGCTGTGGTATTTTGTGGAAGAGCCACACTCAAGGGGCCAAAGAGCTGCATGTGGCTCGCGAGCCGCAGCTTGCCGACCACGGCCCTAGGTGACGTAGGAGTAGCACTTTTACACACATTTCATAGTTAAGTACATAAATGCTACAATAAATATGGCACTTTACCTTGAAAAAGACCTGACGTCCGGGCGTCAGAGGGGCTGCAGCTTATCGTAAAGTGGTGGAAAGAAGTTGTCTAAAATCAGAAAGCTCCCATTGTTCGCTAAGATATCAACTATGTTGAAACAAATTCACATTTTAAAATCAAACATGAGCCCTAGCCAGTGTTGCTGAGTTGATTGAGCGTCATCCTGTGACCAAAAGGTGACCAGTTTGATTCCCAGTCAGGGTTTCCGTGCAGGAGGCAGCCGATCCATGTATGTATATCTATATATATCTCTCTCTCTCTCTCTCCAATTAAAAAAATTAAATAAAAAGATAAAGCTAACATGATGGCAGAACTGACTGTAATTACAAATTTATTCCCATGAATTTGAAAACTTAGAAGGAATGGAAAAGTTTCCAGGAAAATAAAACTAACCAAAATTGGCCCAGAAATAATTAGGAAAGCCAGACCAGCTAGTCAATGATCATACAACACACTGAAATAGTACCAAAGGTATAGCAACTCCAAAAGGTAATGGTCTCAGACTATATTTACAAGTCAGTCCTATCACTGACCCAAGGAACTGTAAATTCCAATCACATCCGACATGATGCAGAATCAGGAAGGGGTACAGAGCATCATACAAATGTGCATAATCCTACAGACAATGCCAGGCAAGAAGAGCACAAACTGTAATCTAATCTCATTTATTATGAACTCTGGTCAATATTCCTAGAGAAAAATACTAGGAAAGTAAAAGGAATCCTATACATACACACATAGTAAACTGAGACAAGGAAGTTTATCCAAAAAAAAATTATAGGACAGTCCATTGTATTAAGTACTCTTTTCTCAAATTACAGGGAGAGAAAAACAAACACATTCTCCAAACTTTCATGTCTGTTGCGCTGACTCCAGTCCTTCATAACCATCCTGTCCTGGTCACTGCTCTGAGTCCTCTGCGGGATCCTTTCCAGGGCCCTGTTCAGTCAGATCCTGAGCTACCGCGATCATAGGTGCCTTTCATCCGTTTATTTCCAGTTGAGAATTCCCACTGAGCTACAGACCGAACGACAGGCAGTGCATATTAAATACCACAAAACCACACCGGTGCCTGGATGCGTCTTCTCACAGTGCTCCCCGGGCTGGAACACACCTCGGTGCCGTCCTTGCCTGGTTCTCGTCTGTGGGGTTAGGCGAGTTTGTAAGCATCATTTCCTGGCTCTTTGTCAGTTCAGCAATGGCTGGAGTCGCCCCTCTTGCTCACTCCGTCAGTCCAGGTGGTCCACTCCCCCTCCCTTCCTTCAAACCTGCTTCGTTCTGCTTGGCACCCCAAACTCCTCTCCCTACCCACGAACCTGCCTCTGTGCCCAATGTTCACTTGATGACCCCCCCGCCCCGCGCCAGACCACAGCTCCTCTAAAACAAGAACCCTGCATAACTGATCTTTGCTCCGCCAGCCCCGGCCCCAGGGACCCTCCTTTCCCCCGGAGTTCCGGGTCCGCAACTGGCAATGAAGTGTAACTGCTGAAGGAGAGGGCCCCGGACACAAAATGCCAGAAGACAATGTTTCCGGAGATCCAGAGCCGGGGCAGCCCGTGAGTCCAGGCCCTGGATGTGACCGTGCAGGGATGACCGTGTCCGCGCCCAGCGCCCTCAGCTCTGAAAAGGAGAAAGTCCCTACTTACCCAACACGCAGCTGCCCGGATCCTGGTGGCCATCCCGTGCGGCTCCGTGCAGGCTGCGGGGGAGAGCACCGAACCGTGAAGGTCTCGCTGCTGCTTCCACCCGCGCCCCCCGAGGAGGGACCTCGCGCCCCCACAGAGCGAGGTTTCGGGGCTGAGTCCCTCCGGGGGAGGCGACCTCCGAGCCTGGATAGAGGAACCGGAGAGATGAGTTCGTACCGTCCCGCGGCCCTCCTGCGTGAGGACCGAAGCCGCGCTGGATCCGTCCACGATGGGACCGACCGTGGAGGGCTCCGCTGGACAAGAGCCTGGTCAGCAATGGCCGAATCCGCGGCCACAGACACTCAGAACGCCCCCCGCCCGCTGGTGTACACTGACAACAAGCCAGAAACAGCACCGCAGGCGCGTACCGATCTCGGCCGCGGGGCGGCGCACGCGGAAGTACGTCATGCGTCCAAGAGCCGGGCGGGACAGGCCGGGATGAAAACTACATCTCCCAGAATCCTCTGCGGAGCGTCCAACTAACTGGACCGGCTACCAGGAGGCAGGAAGGGACAGAGATTTGGAACCTAACGGGAAAGGCAGACCACGGGCGGGCCTCCGACGTCCCAGCTTCCGCACAGCCCACGCAGCCCCGGGAGAAGGCTGGCATCGCTGGAGCGGCAGGCGTGCTCAGGTCTTGATGTCAAAACAAGATAGAGGTAGACCCCAAGGCACAGCAGAGAGGGGCACTGTGAGGCTGCAAGCTGCAGTTCCCGGGGTTATAAAACAGTTTGATTATCAGTGCACCAAGTAATACAGCTACCAACCTCATAAAGGGGAAAGTACAGTAGGCGAAGAGAGAAATAAATAGAAGTGCACCCATAATAGGAGACATTAACATACTTCTCTCGGTCCGACACAGATCAAGCGACCCACTCTCGTAACCATGCAATGTAACTATAATAGCATAATTTTAACAGGCCTTTCTGTCCGAAAATATTTTTTAAAAAGCTATCTACTCAACAAACAGTGAATGAAAATGCAGACAAAATGTAAACAACACTATGTAAAAATTTATGGGAGAAATTTAAAGCAGTGTTGACAGATTTCATAATGCTGAGTAATTATAACAGTAAAAAAACCCAAATTAAATGTATTTAATTCTCAAAAAGTCATTAAAGAACAACAGAGTAAGCCAACGCAAAGGAAATTTAAAAATAAAAGCAGACAACTACGCAAAATTAGCAAGAACAGAAAAGATTCAAATAATACTATAAATCCACTCAAAGCAATCGACAGAGAACACTACTAAAAGACTTAAAAATGCATAATTTTTATATATGCATGGAACATTCTCCAGGATAAATTCTATGGTGGACCACAGTAAGTTTAAAAGAATTGAAATAATACCGGTACCTTTTCTTACAACAGTGATATAAGAAACCAACCCCAGAAAAAATGGAGTAAGTCTCCAGATTTTTGGAAAATAAAAAACACACTTTTTAAGTAAGCCCCTAAACTCAAAGAAGAAATCACAATGGAAATTAGAAAATACTTTGAATTGAATTAAAATGAAAATGCATATATAAGAGATCATACACTATTTGTCTTTCTCTGCCTGGCTCATTTCACTTAGCATAATGCCTCATTCTCCCTTTTTTGGATAAAAATTTATAGTATTTTAAATTTTATTTTTAAAAGCTGAATTTGGGGTAATGGGGGAATAAGGACACATATGTAATACCTTAATCAATAAAGAAATAAAAAAAGCTGAATTTATCAAGGTAAGCTTTTCCTATTTTAATTCCTGCTTTTATATTCATTGTTTTCTCTTTCCATAATTGCATTTAATTTCTCCCTAAATTCCTCATTTTATTTCATTCCTTTTATTAGTACTGTTGGATTAGGTAAGTTCTCTTCTGGGGACACATCTGTGTTGGCTCATATACCTTTTTAAAATATCTTTTTTAAAAATATCTTTTTATTGATTTCAGAGAGGAAGGGAGAGGGAGAGATAGAAACACCAATGATGAGAAAGAATCATTGGTTGGCTGCCTCCAGCACACCTAACACTGGGGATAGAGCCTGGAACCTGGGCTTGTGCCCTCAGGGGGGATCCAACAGTGACCTCCTGCATCATAGGTTGACACTTAACCACTGAGCCACACTGACCAGACAATATGGTTATTTTTAACTTAATTTTTTTTTTTTTCTTTTACAGAGAGGGCAAGGAATAGAGAGGGAGAGAAAGATCCATCGGTTGCCTCCCGTTACCTCCCCTACGCAGTCCGACTACGGGCCGAACCCACAACCTGGACCGGGAATGAGTTCTCGGGCAAACGCGCAACCAACTGAACCAAACTGACTAGGGCCGCTCACACGTTTCAATCCGCAGCACCGGCTCCACCCAGCTCTGAACCACGCACCCTCGGAGCTACCAAGGGGCTTCAAACCCCAACCTGTCAATCCTGCAAGCAGGTCGCAGAGCCCTCTGGGAAGTGTAGTTCTGAAGCGAGCGGAATTCAGGGAAATGTAGTTCTGCGCAGGCACTTCCGCCTTCGGGTGGTGTCAGTGGGGTGCTGAGGCCTCAAGGGGCGAGGCTTTGTGAGGCGGGGACGGGACCGGGAGGTTGTGGCCTGGGGCGGCCTCCGTGACCGCCCCGTCCCTCGGCGACCCTGGCCCGCGCACGAACGGCCCCGGAGCCGGTGCTGGGCAGGCCCGGAGAACGGCCCTGCTGCGCGGCGGTTCCCATCCAGGTGGGTGGGGACCGCGGGGCTGCGGGAAGGGAGGGAGCGGGGTGCGGCGCGTTAGGGGACCGGGTCTGTAGGAGTGGGTTCGGGGCGGCGAGGGTGAGCGGCCGGACGGAGACGTGGGGCTCAACGGGGGCCCGCCTGCGGCGGCGGGTGATGAGGGACTGGGAGGAGACCGGGGAGTGGTTAACCGGGGACATTTGAGGATTAAATCCGTGAATGTCAGTAACTGGAGCTTGGCCGGCGTGCGTGGTTGTGAGGCCACCGCAGGGAATTAGCTGGCTGACGGTGCCTCTGGGGTGAATCTCTGGGAGCGGCTCTGGGAGTCCGTAGACGGGGTGGCAGTGGTCGGGGCTCCGAGGCAGCAGGGGGGGAGGGGGGAAGGGGGAAGAGAGAGAGGCCCTCCCTGTACCGAGCAGCTTGGAGGGTCTCCCTGGGCATCTTGGGAAGAGGTGCTTTTGCATGTTGCTGTCAGCTCTCCCAAGACATTTGTCCAGGAGAGACCCGCCTTCCAGCCCCACACCCTTCACACTGGACTGAAAAGAGCCCAGCTTCCGCCCTAAACGGTTTCGCTCAGTGGATAGAGCGTCGGCCTGCGGACTGAAAGGTCCCAGGTTCGATTCCGGTCAGGGGCATGTACCCTGGTTGCGGGCACATCCCCAGTAGGGAGTGTGCAGGAGGCAGCTGGTCGATGTTTCTCTCTCATCGATGTTTCTAACGCTCTATCCCTCTCCCTTCCTCTCTGTAAAAAATCAATTAAAAAAATATATATATAAAAGAGTCCAGCTTCCCTGGGCGAAGCCTGGCAGTTTGCTAATACCCAGGTGTCACTTTCTCCCCTCTTGTGGCAGGTGAGTGTACACTTCCATCCACCACCCCCCTCTCTTACCCATTTATATCCACAGGAACATGGAAAGCACCTTCCCTCTTCCCCCTTCCATTAGTAAAACAGTGCCTCCACACACACGCACAGAGCTCTGGCTCTAGAGCTCCCGCACGTGAACAGTCTCCTTGCTCCCTTTATTTGCTGGAAAGAGGCCCACTGACCTGCCCACTGTTTTCAGTCTGCCTGTGGCAGGTTTGCTACAAAAGGTGGAACTTTTGTCTCCCCTGTATCCGAGTTTACCAGGCCCTGAGCTTATTGGACATTTCCCTCCGGGTGTATTCTTAGGAAGGACATACCCCTGTGCCCCCCGTGCCATGCAGTCCTCTGATCCCGGATCTGGCTGGCTGGAAGAGACTTGGTCCAGACAGTGAAGAAAGTTACAGTGTGTTTTGATGCATCAAAATGTATATTTTTGTTTATCATGCTTGTTTTAAGTCTTGGTTTGTCCCAAAATTCCCTCTAAGGTGATACATGTTATGTAGTTTGTGATCTTTCAAAAGTGTTAAAAATAGTGGTTGCATCCAGTTATCTGGTTGGCATGTTAGGGAAATAATTAAAATCATCACCTGCCAACCCAGAAAAGTCTCCAAAAAAGTAGAAGAGAAAGAAAAGTTTTATTATTGAATAACAGTTAAACCAGAATGCAATGAGCATTGCAAGCAGTCTGCTGAAGAGATCGTAGAGAAGGGGAGAGAGCTCACCCTTTTTTGTACAATCCATCACACACACACACACACACACACACACACACACACACACACGCACAAGTTCTCTAGAAAAAGATGATCATTTGTCACACACAGTCCATCCTAGATTTACCTGGCGACTGGAGTGGCCATCATTGGTAGCTAACTGCCTTTATCCAAAGAAAAAACTAAACTTTTCATATCTTTATGACATTCCCCTTGGAGCCTGGTGTGGAAGTCTGCCATTTAGGCTCCTGCCCTCCCAGAGACTGGGAGATGGCCACCCTTCCTGGAGGGTTTCAAAGAGATGGCCTTCCAGGTCCTTAAGAAACACATTCTTGGGTTGTTAAACTGGGCAAAGCTTATTTAGCTTTAGAAAGACTAACATACATCTCACAGGGGCAGAGAAAGAATCTACAATGACAGGTTTTCTAAAGTAAATGCTCTCTGAAGAGGGCTTGGGAAGTCTCCCTTTTTTACATGCGGGAGAATTAGTTTTTCATTTTTAACTTAAATTTGCTCTTACAGATGTTTAAGCCCATATTCCCCTAGAGGTGTTAGCTACTCTCCGTACAAGCTCTGGTAATTTGCAGCAGGGGAGGGCTGAGGCCAGGCCTTTGAAGAGAGGGGACGGACCCTGTTGAACCACTGGACATCTGAGTCCCATCAACTCTCCAAGCAGCTCCTCGGGTCAGGGTCAGGGGTCCTGGGGAACTGAGAGGAGGTCAGAGATGAGTAAACCCCCAAGGGCAGCTGAGCAGCCCTTGCCATTTGCATGGTTTTTTGTTCACCTGGAGTTTGATCTGCCTCAATGAGTCCTAGATGATCCCTAGAAACCTGTCAGGCTGTTCCTGCTGGTTCCTGAGGGGACAGGTGGGCTGTATCTGCCCCAGTGTGTGCCCAGAAAGAAGCAACATTACAGGTTTCCTTTGGCCTCTTGCTGCCTTCTGCTCTAGGTGGTCACACATGCTGTTGCCATCCCTCCGCCTAGCTCCCCCCTGGTCTCTCTTCCTGTTGCTGTTTCTGTTGGTTCCTCTGATCTATGCATTCCTCTTGTTCCATGGCTGAATTTGAGTAGAGAGCCAGCACCCCAGGTTACTTCACCATCTTGATCTAAAAGCCAGTTCTGTTTAACAACCTGCCCAGAAATGAGTTGCATTTTACACTGTGGCACCTGTGCAAGTAATTTGATTTAAGTGCCCCTAGGAAATGCTGTTGCAGAAGGAGGAGCCAAGATTGTATGTTCAGGCTTTGCTGAGGTCTCTGCAGAGAGTTCTGGGGTGTGTGTGTGTGTGTGTGTGTGTGTGTGTGTGAGTGATGGGGAAGAGGATGGGGGGGTATCCAGGTGTGTATGGTTGAACCAGGCGAGTGCTTCCATCTGGCATTTCCAGGTGTGAGCCAGGGCTGCAAAGGGCAGTGCCAGGCTCAGCTGAGACCTGCCAGTGGCTCACATTCCGTCCTGCTTCTGATTCGAGTGCAGCAAACACTTGTCTGAGATCCCAGTGAGAAAGAACCGAGATTCAGGTTCCCAAATTAATTACACCATTTAAAATAAAATTCCCACTGCAGCTCCAGGCCATGGCTCTCAGGAACAACATGACTCGGGTGAGGTAAGGAAGGAGAGGCCTCGGGACTGGAGGTGCCGTTTTCAGCTCTTGACCAGAGGCTGTTTCCAGAGCGTCAGGACAGAGAGAAGGCCCAGAACAGCAGAATTCCCCAAAGCAGCAGAAAATGATCATGTCACAGGTGAGTTATGTGTTTATTCTTCAGAAGTGTTTTCTGCGGGTGTGATGGGCTTAGAGGAATCTTTACAAGCAATAGGACAGGGATACATACATTTAGATCCTAACCACAGAAAACATTATAAACTTGGGAAGGATGTTGTTATGCAAAGAGCTGAGGTTCAGTGTATTGCTTGCTGGTTCCAAAGAAATAACCCAGAGGACTGGCTGTGAAAGACATGAGTTTGTTAGGCTGTATGAGCGCCCCGGTGAAGTCTCTCAACACAGGCTTTTTCAGTACAGGGCTCCGCACAGCACAGAAAACAAAGCAAACAGTGTAACCAGTCCTGCAGGCCGGATGGACGTGCTTGCGCGCTCGCATGCAAGCTGTGTGAGATCAAAACGCCAGCTGTTAAAACGCAGACTCACATCTGAGAAGCCTCTTTCTGGTCGTTCCCTGACCGTGGAGCTGGCCAGGCTCTCCCAGGGTCCTACAATGCACTTACAAACGGCCCTCGTTGCATTTCCACGGCGGGTAGGAGCCCGCATACCACACAGGTGTCAAAGAAGCACAAGTGGGTGTAGAATCGTACACAAGTCTTCAAGTTGGAACAGGATGTCTAAGAAATAGGTCCCTCACGGTCAGAGATGGGCTGCAAGCTTCCCTCGGCCGTTCCCAGGAGCCGGGCAGACAGGGCAGCAGGCGCAGTTACGAAAGGCAAAGCACTTACTGGGTAGGAGCAAGCGTTCCCTGAGGACTACACGTGGAGGAAACGCGTCGACAGCTGTTTATGTCGCTGATGTGAGTCCCTAGTTGCGAGCGAAGGTGCAGAACACAGGTATTTAGAGGACGGCAGCAGTGGGCCTGGAGGACACACTGCCCATCTTCTACGTTTAGCAAAGAACCTGAACCATGGGCGGAAGTGGTCATTCATTAGAAAACCTCAGGTGGCCCCACAATAATCGCTCACTGGAAACGTTTTTGCTTCTGTTGGCGAAAGCTGGGCACGAGGGTGACTGCCTTCAGCCCTGTTTCCTCAGTTTCTTGACTCAAGAAGCAGACTGTCATGTCCCTTCGCCTTTCAAAGGCACTCCTACCCACTGAGCTAACTTCCTTCTTTCTCTTTCCCTCCTTTCATTCCTTTCTTTTAAAAATTCTGTTGTTGAAACTAATGTAAAGTTACACTGACTTTTCTCCTTTTTTTTTTTTTTTTACATTTTTATTGATTTCAGAGAGGAAGGGAAAGGGAGAGAGAGGGAGAAACATCATGAGAGAGAATCATTGATTGACTCCTCCTGCACGCCCCTCCTGGGGATCAAGCCCACAACCCAGGCATGTGCCCTGACTGGGAAATGAATTGTGACCTCCTGGTTCATAGGTTGACTCTCAACATCTGAGCCACACCAGTCAGGCTCCCCTTTCTTGATGTAGTTATGTCAGGAGCTCAGCTGAGGGAGCCCAGCTGCCAGGCATCAGAGTAGCCAGTTAAAGCAACTGCCAAGCCTTAGCCTGTATTACTCAGTGGTTAGAACATCAGCCCTCGGATTAGATTCTGGTCAAGGGCATGTACTTTGGTTACAGGCTTGATCCCGAGCCCTGGTTGGGATGTGTGCGGAAGGTAACCAATCAATGTGTTTCACATCGATGTTTCTCTCTCTCTCTCTCTCTCTCTCTCTCTCTCTCTCTCTCTCTCTCTCTCCCCCCTCCCTTTCACTCTCTCTAAAAATCAATAAAAGAGCCCTAACCAGTTTGGCTCAGTAGATAGAACGCCGGCCTGTGGACTGAAGGGTCCTGGGTTTGATTCCGGTCAAGGGCACGTACCTTGGTTGCAGGCACATCCCCAGTGGGGGGTGTGCAGGAGGCAGCTGATCAATGTTTCTCTCTCATCGGTGTTTCTAACTCTCTATCCTCGGTGAGGATAAACAAACCAACAAATAAATGAATAAAAATAAAGTAACGGCCAAAATGAAAGTAACTGAGCCTCTAGTCATATACTGCGATGGTGCAGCCAGAATCACCGAGAAGACACCTGCCCCCCATCCATTCCTTCAGCACACAGGTGGAGGTTCAGGTGGGTCAGCACAAACCTGGGGTTGTCCCTCTTCTCCCGGAGCCTGGAACAAGCTCCAGCAGTTTTGTGGTCTGGGGTCAGGAGGAGAGGGAAGTGAAAGGGCTGGGAGTAAGACAGTACTGGGTACTGAGTCAGAATGGGGAGAAGGTTCCCTTCTCCCTTGAACCGTGACCTCCTAGTTCAGTGGTCGGCAAACTGAGGCTCACGAGCCATATGCGGCTCTTTGGCCCCTTGAGTGTGGCTCTTCCACAAAATACCACAGCCTGGGCTAGTCTATTTTGAAGAAGTAGCGTTAGAAGAAGTTTCAAGTTAAAAAAATTTGGCTCTCAAAAGAAATTTCAATTGCTGTACTGTTGATATTTGGCTCTGTTGACTAATGAGTTTGCCCACCACTGGTCTAGTTCATAGGTTGACACTCAAACCATTGAGCCACGCCAGCTGGGTGAGGAGGTCATGGTTTGATTCCCAGGTTTCGGGCTCAATCCCTAGTGGGGGCCATGCAGGAGGCAGATGCTTTCTCAGATAAGTGATTTGCAAATATTTTCTCCTTGTTTTTGCTGCGTTTTTCTTTTTCTTTTTTTACCAGTCTTTCACAGAGAAAATAAGTTAAATTTTGAAAAAAAACCAACTTAGTAAATTTTTTCTTAAATTGTATGTTTGGTGTGTACATAAAAACTCATTGCCAAACCCAAGTCACACGGGTTTTCTCCTGTGTTATCCCTAGAAGCTTTATGGTTGTAGGTTTTACCTTTAGGTCCGTGATCCATGTTGAGTTTATTTTTAAATACCGCGTGAGGTATGTGTTGAGGTTTATTCTTTTGCTTATAGGAATACGGTTGTTCTAGCTCCGTTTATTGAAAAGACTTCTTTCTCTGTGGAAATGCTTTAGTACCTTTTCCAAAAATCTATTGAAAATAATTAGGTGTATGCTCCACAAGTTAAGTACAAGGATGATCATCCCAGCATTATTAATAATAGCAAAAAACAAACAAACCTAGAAATAAACTAAATATCCAACAAAAAAATCAGCCGAAACCGGTTTGGCTCAGTGGATAGAGCGTCGGCCTGCGGACTGAAAGGTCCCGGGTTCGATTCCGGTCAAGGGCATGTACCTTGGTTGCGGGCACATCCCCAGTAGGGGGTGTGCAAGAGGCAGCTGGTCGATGTTTCTCTCTCATCGATGTTTCTAACTCTCTATCCCTCTCTCTTCCTCTCTGTAAAAAATCAATAAAATATATTTAAAAAAAAAAAAATCAATTGAGCATATTTGTAGGTGTCCATCTCTCGGCTCTCTATTCTGTTCCATTCATCCACGCATGTACTCTTTCACAGTACTACCTTGTTCTAGCTACTGTGGCTTTAGAGGAAGTCTTAAAATCAGGTCATGTGAGTCCTGCACCATTTTCTTTTTCCAATTCCTTTTTGCTGCAGTAGTTCCTTTGCCTTTTGTCTGAATGCCCTGTATATCCTTGTTTCATGGGCTCTGTAACACCTTACTACCTGTGACCCAAAAAGACAAAATATCTGAGAATATGATTTTTTTTTTCTTACTCATCTTTATATTTCTGACACCTGTTACAGTTCTGGGAACCTTAAGTGCTCAATATCTGTGTTCTAGACGATATCTAAAGAGCTAGCTAGATGTTCCTACTTGGGAGCAAAATCACCCCAGGGGAAGGAGAGTATTTCAGATACGCAGATGGGATTTGTGTTTGAGTGACTGAGAAATGGTACTGTCATTTAGCAGATAGCAGCCAGGCTTGCTGAAGGGCTCCCACTGTGTGGGGCATTTGCACTCAGCTAAGAATTGTTCCCAAGTACCAGTGGCACCTTCTTTGAGAAACATAGCACTTATTTAAAGACAACTATTTCAGTTTCTTATTCAGTGGATAGATGAGTGAGTTCATAATGATAGATATTTTAATAACATTTTTATCTCTCTCTCAGGGTATAATGCAAGATTAGGATATTATATTAGTTGACCATTGCTGTGTAACAAATTACCCCCAAACCTTATTGGCTGAAAACACAAGATTTTATCTCACAGTTTCTGTGGGTTAGGAATCTACCAGCTGCTGACCCATTGGGTTCTGTAATCAAGATGTTGAGAAGGGCTGTGGTCCTCTGCAGGTGCAATAGGGGAGATGATCCCCTTTCACGCTCACTCACGTGGGTGTGAGCAGGCCTCAGCCTCATGGGCTTCTGCACAGGAATGCCTCTCAGCATGGCAACTGCATTCCGCCCAAGAGAGCCAGAGAGGGTTTCCAAGGTGGAAGTGCATTCTTCTATAAGCTGATCTTGGAGGTGACATTTTGTCACTTCTGCCCTCTTCTATTCAGTGGCAGTGCATCAGTAAGCCCAGCCCGTGTTCAGGAGGAGAGGACTACCCAGATGCATGAATACCAGGAGTTAAGAGGTCAGTGGGGGCCACTGAGAGGCTGCCTACCTCTATAGAGAAGCCTGCATTCTATATGAGAATCACTTCGGCTTTAACAGGGATTATGCTTTTCTAGATATCATTTGAGGATGTGGCTGTGGATTTCACATTGGAGGAGTGGCAGCTACTAAATCCTATCCAAAAGAACTTGTACAGAGACGTGATGTTGGAGAACTACAGCAATCTAGTGTTCTTGGGTAAGAACATTCTTATGTAATACAGTGTGTGCCCAATAATGGTGGGGCCTCTAACATTTTACTGATTTTTGGGTTTAAGTTCCAGATGTCAGTGATTCTTTGATTTCTATACCCAACTGGAATATTTTTATTCACTTTTTTTTGTAGCCTTTGTAGTAAAATATTCTTCACATTTAAGAGTCCCTTAGCTCAAGCAACTGTGTGCAAGTCAAGTCCTCTGTGTTTCCAACTAATAGGTCATGAAATTATCAAACCTGATGCAGTTTTGAAGCTGGAGCAAGAAGAGCCCTGGAAAATAAATGAAGAAATTCTAAATCACAACTTCTCAGGTGAGAGATAATCCAGTGTATGGCATATGGTGAAGGTTACATCTCAGGTTTTTGAAGAAAGTTTGCTACTCTTGAAATGTTATGTATAAAACTGTTTAAAGTCCTTAGGTCTTTAGAGTTGACTCAGAACTGTTGACATAGTTCTGCATGACTTTTAACGTGCCCTAGATTCTGGTCTCCACGTCAGGATGTGTCCTCTTTGGGTGGAGTTGATGATGAAAACCACCTATCTTACCCACATTCGTAGCCAGTCATTTCGGCCCTTGCTTCCATGGATAAGGCTCTTCCAGCCTCCTCATTCTCCATTTCCTTCTCTCCTGCACCAGAGGCAGGTTTCTCTCTTCCTCTTTAGGAATTTGTAGGTTTTCCTCATTTTAGGTGACATTTATTACATTTGAGTTTCCTTTATTATTTTTCTTTTCTCGCATGGAAGGGTTGCAGGTTCCAATTCCTGGTAAAGGGCATGTACTTGGGTTGCAGGTTTGATCCCTGACCCTAGTCATGGGTGTGTGGGAGGCAACCACATCAATATCTCTATCTCTCTCTCTCTCTCCCTCTTGATCCCCCACCCCCTCATTCCCTCCCTTTCACTATGTCTAAAAATAAAATGGGAAAAATATCCTCAGGTAAGGATTAACAAAACAAAAAAACTTTTTTTAACCACTCCAGTATTTGATTAGAAGTTGCTTGTCTTTTTTATCTCATGATCACTGTTCCTTGAGTATATGTCATCTTTTCTTATTTAAAAGTTTGTGTTTGTATAAAGGTAGTTTTTAAAGTCTGTTTTCATTTTTGTTAAAAATTTTAATGCCTAATAAGTAGACAATGTATTTGGGAAATTTTTTTTTTTTTTGGACTGGGATCCTAGGCTCCATTTCAGAAGTTTTAATTAATAAACATAATCATTGGGGGATTTACACAGTATGGTTCACTTTTTCATTTTTAGAAGAACTCTGGCTAGATAATAATCTCAAAATGTGGCACCACAATAATCAAGACAAGCTTAAAAATATGGAGAAAGGCCATCAATATGTTTTGGGGAAAATATTTCATTCAAGCATTAACTTTGTTCATTTAGGAATGAGACTCCATAAATGTGGCACAAGTGAAAAAAGTTTGAATCATCCTTTTGATTTTCTTATTCAAAAAAATAACTGTGGAAGAAAGAAACTTGAGCTTAATAAGAAATTGTTATTCTATATCAAAACTGACAGAACCTTTGGTGGAATAAAACACTGTGACTGCAATAAATGTAGAAAGGCCTGCAACCAAGAGTCATGGTTCATTACAAACCAGACAACACACAGAGGAGTCTATTTATGCATGGAATGTGGTAAAGTTTTTAACAAGAAGTCACAGCTTATTATACATCAAAGAACTCACACGGGGGAGAAGCCCTATGGATGCCATGAATGTGGGAAAGCCTTCTCACAAAAGTCACTGCTCACTATTCATCAAAGGACTCATTCGGGAGAAAAACCATATGCATGTGGTGAATGTCCAAAAGCTTTCAGTAGGAAGTCACTGCTCATTTTACACCAAAGAACTCACACGGGGGAGAAGCCCTATGGATGCAGCGAGTGTGGAAAAGCCTTCAGCAGGAAGTCACAGCTTAAAAGACATCAAGTAACCCATACAATAGAGAAACCCCACGGCTGTAGTGACTGCGGGAAAGCTTTCTCCCAGAAACTAAAGCTCATTACACATCAGAGAACACATACGGGAGAGAAACCCTATAAATGTAGCGACTGTGGCAAAGCCTTCTTTTGGAAGTCACAGCTCATTACTCACCAAAGGACTCACACAGGGAAGAAACCTTACGCATGTAGTGAGTGTAAAAGCATTCAGCAGGAACTCACTCCTTATCAGGCATCAGAGGATTCACACAGGAGAGAAGCCCTATGAATGCAGTGAATGTGGCGAAGCCTTCATCAGAAAACCACAGCTTGTCAGACATCAAATAACTCACACAGGAGAGAAGAACTGTCAGTGTAGCGACTGTGGAGAAGCCTTCTTTAAGAAGTCAGAGTTAATAAGACATCAAAAGCTTCATTTAGGAGAGAAACCCTATGGATGTGATGAATGTGGTAAAACCTTCTTCGGGAAGTCACAGCTTCTTACACATCAGCGAACTCACACTGGAGAGAAACCTTTTGAATGCAGTGAATGTGGGAAAGCCTTCACCCAAAAGTCAAGCCTGATATCCCATCAGAGAACTCATACAGGCGAGAAACCCTATGAATGCAGTGAATGTGGGAAAACCTTCAGTGAGAAATCAAGTCTCATTCATCATCAGAGAACCCATACTGGGGAAAAGCCCTTTGAATGTACTGAATGTAGGAAAGCCTTTGCCTGGAAGCCACAGCTTCTTCGGCATCAAAGAATCCATACAGGGGAGAAACCCTATGCATGCAATGAATGTGGGAAAGCCTTTGTTCAGAAAGTACAGCTCATTAAACATCAGAGAAATCATACAGGAGAGAAAACTTATGTATGTAGTGATTGTGCAAAAGCTTTCTTTGAGAAGGCACAGCTAATTATACATCAGAGAATTCATACAGGAGAGAGGCCCTATAAATGTGGTGAATGTGGAAAGTCTTTCACTAGAAAGTCACACCTTATGAGGCATCAGAGAATTCACACAGGTGATAAATACTATGGGTGCAATGAATGTGAGACTACCTTCAAGAGGAAGTCACAGCTCATGATCCATCAGAGGAATCATGTAATATAGAAACCACGTGAGAGCAGTGAGTGTGTAAAGGCTGCTAGCAGATGTCATGTCTCTTAATACTTCTGAGGATACACACAGGAAAGAAACCCTGTCATTGCAGTGACTGTTGGAAAAAAAATTTTATTGTGAAGGCATGTATCACTAAGAAGAATTCAGAAAGAGATTTTTTTAAAAAGTAGACAATGTAAGAAAGTCTTCTCCCAGAATACACAACTTATTACACATTGATATCTCATCTGTCAATAACAGAAACTTTTGGTCGAAAGTGAAAGCTTGTTAAATATTTAGAAGTCCTAAATAGGTCATAACGAGTGAGAGGAAGATTTCATTCAGGGTAACATACGTACTAGAGAATGTGTACATAAGGGAAATACTGAGTATTAGAGATTTCATAGGCAGAAGTAGTCCTAATAGTTTGAAGAATTTTGTAAGCATCATACTATTGAAATAATTCAGTAATGAAGTAGTTTATTGTTTATAAATTATAAGAGACGGTCATTTTTAAATGGTAGATATGTTTTAACCCTTTGCACTCGCTTGCTTTTTTCTCGATTCCTGCTACCGATGCGATATGTTTTAACCCTTTGCACTCGCTTGCTTTTTTCTCGATTCCTGCTACCGATGCTGTCGAGTCACACTCGAGTGCAAAAGGTTAAGTGTGAAGACATCTGCTTTCTGCAGTGGTAGCAGATCAAGGACCAAATTAACTCTCTGGCCTTAAACAGCTAAAAACTGGAGTTAGACATGTCATAAGCAGAGGTTTGTCATGGCTGGCAGAAGGTGGACAAAGTGGTGGCAGTTCCCAGGCTGCAGTTCAGGGAAGGGAACAAGCGTAGTCCTGCTACGTTGAATAGATTGCAGGATTGGCGTTTGGGGAGGCCATGGCGATCGCATTTGCAAGGAAAGCACTGGAGAGGAAGGAGCCTCCCAGGGAGAGGACTGCGGAAATGGACACGTCGTCCTGTGAGAGCGGATCAAATCGTCTGGAAAGCAGTAGGCTGAACAGTTCCTAGAACTCAGTGCAGGGCTGACAACAGTTCCCACCGGCCAGAGTGGAAACAACTTTTAACACATGGGCTTCAGGTAGAATTCCTGGAAGACTGTTGCCTTAGTAGTGGTGGTAATTAAGCTAGATTAAAAGCTACTTTGGACCCACAATGTTTGGCATGCAGAAAGGCAGGAAACTGTGACTTGTAACCAGTAGAAAAATAATCAGTAGAGACATAGAAAAGACTGTGGTTAGAAGTGGTTAGAATCAGTAGACATGGATGTTTATATAGCTATTATAAAGCAGAGGAAAACACGAATTTAATGAAACTTGAAGTGGAAGATATATTTTTAAAAGCCAGATGGTGCTTTGCAGGGTGATAATTTCTTAAAAATATATATATATGTGGGTGGAATTAAGAACAGATTAGACATAGAAGAAGGAAATAATGAACTTGAATAGTAAGAATAAAAACTACCCAAATGATGCACACAGAGAAAAAAGACAGAGGGAAGGGAATGGGGGGTCCATTACAGTGGTATGAAATACATATAATTGGAGTTTCAGAAGGAAAGAGAGAAGAGGCAAAAGAGAGTATTTGAATAAGTAATGGCTGAAAAATTTCCACATATGCTGAAAAGTATAACTCCACATATTCAAGAAGCTCAAAGAACACAAAACAGAAGAAACAAAGAAAATTATGCCAATGGACATCATGTCACCTTGATGAAAACCAGTGAGAACAACAGTAAAGCAACTGAAGAAAAAAAGACAAAGAATGACAGCACACTTTCTGACTAAAGACAGTGGAGAACCATTTGTAAATTACTGAGAGGGGATAAAAACACTGCAACCTAGAGTTTACCCATTAAAAGCATCTTTCAAAAATGAAAGCAAAAAGATTTTTCAGGAAAGCAAAAAGAGAATTCATCGCCAGTACACCTGCCTTCGGGAAACATTAAAGTTATTTTGGGGCAGCAGGAAAATAACAGTAAGTGGAAATTTGGATCTCCAGGATGAAAGGAGTTCTAGAAATGGCAAATATATAGGTAAATATAAAAGATATTTTTCTCATTTAAAAAATAATAATAGCCCTGCTTACAGCAAAGCAATGACAATGTGTTTTGCGTTGTGATCTACTTAGAAGTAAAGTGTATGACCACAATCGTGCGTAAGTATGAACCTTTAAAAATAGTTGGACAGACTGCATCATCTGAGTCAGAAACCCGTTTCCTCCAGGCTCAGGACGGTTGTGTTTGTTGCAGCTGCACAGAATATGCATGGTGACGTTCTGGTGATGGTTTTTCTGTCGCAGTGCTGTGTGATCTATGTATGATAATAAAGTGGTTTCCACCATCAGAATTCTCTCTGCCCCCTTACTTGCCATAGAGCGGAGGGAAAGGCCATGTTTGGGCATGAGCGAGTTCCATACATTTATCCTCTTGTGCACTGTGTTTGTATGAAGCAGACTGTGTCAAGCGGTGTCTGAGATCTGGGACCAGCCATGCTCTCCGTATGAGAATGGGGTAAACAGCTAAAACAAAGGTCAGGCTGCTGTTCCCACTGAGGCACAATCTCTGCTAGCTACTGCCGTTTGCTCCCACTGACAGCGCACCTGGGAGGCGGGGCTACACCGGCTCAGACCTGTTGCTGACACTTGTCTCGGTGCTGTATTTGAAAAGAAAACCTTTGTGCCCATATGTTTACTGGGTACACTGTTTGATAAGTCGATACCAGTGTGATCAATACGAACAATAAACTCTGCCTTCCATTCCAGCTCGATTTCCCAAACCTAATCTGAACTCCCACCAGTTCCCAAAACATTATGATCAGCTACACCTAAAACATCAAGTGAAAAGCACATCTCAATTCAGTTGTTCTTGGCTGTGTTGAGTTAATGAGCCACCTAGTCCTTTGCTCACCTGGTTGGGGTCTGACGTCTGCACAGAGGGAAAAAGGCTGCTTTTTTGCAAACTAAACATCGGGGGGGGGGGGGTCCCCCTAATCCTCTGAGGCTTAACAGAGTAAAAAACTCATAGCTTAGCCATACCAAGAACATAGTTTCCAAAAAAAGTAGAGATGAGACACAGTGTGTTAAGGTTTACCCACATCTACCCTGTGCTTCTGAAGAGGAGGGTCTGGTAGGACTGTGGACAGTTGAAAGTTGGAAATGCCAACGATGTCACCAAACCAAATCCTTGTTACACAGATTGGCAATGTCTTGCCAAAGACCACATGGTGGCAGTGCCAGGCCTGATTCCACATCGTCGTACCCAGTGCTCTGCCCAAGGGACACATCGGTATCCTTGGCTTCCTTGCCTATCTTACTGCCACCCAGCCCACTATCATAAGCACAGCTAGGCCCCTGCTTTCATTAGTGCCTGAGTGAGGGTGTTCAATTGCACGCTTTTGCATTGTTGAGGGTTTCCCATGGAAGGAATGAGAAATCACTAACTCTGCCATTCGATATGCAGGGGCACCTCTGGGAAGGGAGGGGTGCTTGTGCTACATAAGCTCTGTGCTTCGTGCTTTTTTGTATGTAGCTCATCACTAACTACAAGGTATTTTGATATACCAAGGTCACTCAGCTCCCAGGTGGCGGAGTTGGCTTGGAACCCCTCTATCTCCCTAGAAATGAAGATAGATACTTAATGATACTATTAATTATTCTGTGTTCATCCCTGTTTAAAACAGCCCAGGTAGCTCAAAATCTCTACATTTACATTATTTCACTGACTAAAGTCAACAATGGCAGAGGGTTTGAAAAAGTCAGGAGCACAAGAGGTATACCTCATGTGCATTCCTAGCTATCCTACTACTGCGTAGTTTTTGACACAGTAAGCTTTTTGGGGCTCCCATTTCCCGATAAAACTGAAGTGGGACTGTGGTGGTCCTACAGTGTCCGATCCATCCGTGCTGTGAGGAGGGGTGGGTCATGATCCCCAGGCCCTGGTGATGTCATCTGAGATATGATCCATTTATCCATTTTTCATGATTGTCCACTGACTAGGGAAGGTATTTATTCTAGTAGCTGTTTTCTGATTTTCATAAAATATCAGATACAGAACAAGACTTCCTGTCCATTAAACAAATAGATTATATTTTAAACAAATTTGGTTGCACGTGAAATACAGCCTGAATAACACCAAGGAAAAGAATGTAGCACATTTGCTGCACTGCTGTGAGGTCGTATTTCTACTCCCCCTGCATCTCCCTTCCTTTGTGGCTGCAGTTTCAATAGTCGTTTGAGCCATTTGCCTCTCGGCAATGGGATTTTATTTTTGCTTACATTTAACAAAAATATGTTCCCTTAGCTCAGCCGGCATGAGACAAAATGAGACTCATGTAAATATATATTCAAGATTAGTTATTTTTTAAATATACGTTTTTATTGTTGATAGTATTTTAAAAAATATATATATCTTATTGATTTTTTACAGAGAGGAAGGGAGAGGGACAGAGAGCTAGAAACATCGATGAGAGAGAAACATCGATCAGCTCCCTCCTACACACCCCCTACCGGGGATGTGCCCACAACCAGGGTACATGCCCTTGACCAGAATCGAACCTGGGACCTTTCAGTCCGCAGGCCGACGCTCTATCCACTGAGCCAGACTGGTTTCGGCTATTGTTGATAGTATTACAGGTGTCTCCCATCCCCCTCTTGACCCCCCTCGATTAATTATTAAGTGCAAAACGGCTTGGTTATGGTAACATAAATGAAACAAACCTATATTTTATTTAAAGGTGGTGGTGTGTTAACTTAAGTGGATGTATCTGTGGGCTCATAAATGAAGTTTTCCCCCAAAGCTCTTCTAAAATCATTCATTACATTTAAGACAATTCACCACGAGGAGTATTTTTTCTCCTTATTATAGAAATCACAAACATAACAACAGCATGCAGAAGAACATCATCAGTGCTCAGTTACCCACTAATTATAGATGTAACAACAGTCTCTAGTTCACCTTATCTTGTCATTTTATTCTTTTGCTAAAGCATTTTAAAGAAAATTATAACGATCACATTTCATCTCCTAAATACTTTAGTACTGTTATCTAAAAATGGCATTTTCCAACATAACCAAGATATTGTAATAACCACATCCAAGACAATCCGCAGTGATCTCATACTGTCCAACAAGAAGAACTTACTCTTGGAAAGGGGGAATCACTGTACCTGCGACACAAGCTGGGTGTCTATGTGTTACTTTCAAGTACCTCGGTCATCTAAAATAGTTTCCTTGTGAGATACAACAAAACGAAGGGCTCATTTCCCTGTGAAAGTAAAACGTTTTTGTCCCCATTACACCGTAAGAGTAGGTAAGACTGGCCTGAAATAACAGCAATGGGGTAGAAATGTTCCTCACGTCTTCTCACGACCCTTTCTCCCGGGAACCTGAACTGCTGAATCTCGCGTGCATCCCTGCGCTTCCTACACGGCTTGGAGAATTCCTGTAGGTGCTCAAAGGGCAAGTTACTCCGCCCTTTTGCCCTGACTTAACATGGCGCGGGCGGCTGCTACAGCCAAGATCCGCGAAGGCGCAGACCTCCCGGCCAGCACCAAAGATGGCGTCCAGGCCCGCAGCCTCCCGTGTGCGCATGCGCTGCCAGCCCCGCGCGTCCGCTCTAGCCGCCGCGCTCTGTGGTGGGGCCGTCCAGCCAATCGCCGCCGCGGGCCCCGCCCAGCGGATCAGCTGAGGAATCCGCGATGTCTGTTGACAGCGGCGGCGGCGGCGCGGCCGGTTCCGGGTTCGGCGCGGGGCGGGGGCTAAGCCGGGCGGGTGGCTCGCGGGAGGCGGCGCGGCGGAGGCGCTGAGGCCCGGAGGCCACGGGGCGGAGCCGCGGGCAGCCGCCCGTCCCGACGTTTCCGGGTCTGAGTCTCGACAGATGTGAATCCGATGGAGCAGCCCGGGGAAGGCGAGCAGCCGCCTCCGCAGCAGCCGTGGGGGCGGCTCCTCCGCCTGGGCGCCCAGGAGGGCGAGCCGCACGTTCTCCTGCGGAAACGGGAGTGGACCTTCGGGCGGAAGAGAGGTGCTGGCCGGGGCCGGGCACCGGGGTGGGGACGGGGGCCGGGGTCTGTAGTGGGGACCGGGGTGGGGTCGGAGGGCGGGGACGGGAGCCGGGGTTGGGGCGAGGGGCCGGGGTGGGGTCTGGGGGCCGGGGACCGGGGTGGGGACCGGGGACCGGGGTGGGGACTGTGGGCCGGGGGGGTGGGGACCGGGGTGAGGTCGGAGGGCGGGGACGGGAGCCGGGGTTGGGGCGAGGGGCCGGGGGGGACCGGGGGCGGGGGCCGGGGGCCGGGGTGGGGACTGGGGGCCGGGGTGGGGTCGGGAACGGGGACCCGGGTCCGGCGTGGGGACGGGGGCCCGGGGCGGGAGCCGGGAGGCCCTGGGCGGGGCGCCGTGCGGACCAGTTTTTCCCGTGAGAGCGGCCATTTATTTACGCACTGGGGTGCGCCCAGCCACTTCCGAGTGCCTCCCGCGGATTGCTTAACCCTGGGGACAGCTTGGTGGAGGAGGCGCATGGATTGGTCCCCAGCGGGCAGTTGCTCAGCTCCAGGACTGCCCGGAGCGCCCCTGACCTCAGGCAGGGAGGCGCCGGGGGAGGAAGGTGGCTGGGAATGCGCAGCTCTGTGGGCATTCAAATAGCGCGCTCTCACCATCCCGGGGTCGCGGAAGTCACGGGGAAGTTAGGAGAGCCCCGGCGAGGAAAACGAAAAGGTACCGAGACGGACGAGGTGCAGCGAAAGCAGTGCCTGCGGGGAAGTGTACCGCTGCGGGCCTCTTCTTTAAGAGGCTCTCAAGCCCCGGCTCCCGCAGCCATTGAAGGATGTGTTGGCCTGGGGACCTGGGAAGCCGAGGTCCCGCAGCTGCCGAGAGAAGGCGCCCGGTCCTGGGCACTTCCTGCCTTGCAGGCCTCAGCCACCATCCGTCGCGTCATTGACTCCCTTGTGGCTTTCCTGCAGGGAGAGAAGTGCACTGATCAGGCAAAAAACAAAGCACAAAAACCTAGTTTGTCTGAAAATAAAGGATCACTCTGTATACTTTAAAAAGGAGAGAATGAGAAAGATTACTGTTTAAAAGCATATGTTTTTGGTTTCATTTTATTCTTTATGATGGACGTGCAGCTGTTTTTGTTTTGGGTTGTTTTGTGGGGGTTTTTTTGGTGTGTTTTTTTTTTTTTTTTTTTGTCGTCTTAAATCCCAGTATCATTTTTTGACAACTTTGGAAGTGCTTACACATCATTAGAAACTTCTGAAAAACAAACTAATTGTCTTTAATTGATGTTATTGGAAGTTTGGGGAAGACCAGAGCCCTGGAGAGAAACTGCTGATGTTCGAACACCTGGCGTCACCGCCTAATTTGCTTTGCCCTAACGTACCTTTCTGTGCCTTCCTGCCTACTTCACCGTCACCGCAGAGGTTAGATGAGACCGCCTGCGTGAAGTGCTTTGGAGAGGCCTGGCTTCAAGTTAGCACTTAATGTTAGCCATTGTTATTATAACACAGTATCCCAGTGTCATTTCACATGGTAATGCAAGGAGCAGAAACGTGTTGTTGAGTTAATCTGCTTCCTAATAGGAGTCCTTCTAGTGAATGTATTAACCTTTCCGGTGAAACCTAAAGTTGCTGTACTGGAAGCTTTTATTCTTTAGGTTTAAGGACAGAACAAAGCATTTGAGGATTGTTCTTGCATTTAATGAGGAGAGAGGGGTTGTGTTTAGCTATAGCTGCATCTCCCTTCTGTTTTTAATTTCCTTTTTTTAATATATATTTTTTTATTTCAGAAAGGAAGGGAGAAGGAGAGTGTTCGAATCATTGATCAGCTGCCTTCTGCATGCCCCCTCGTGGGCATGAGTCCGCAACCCGGGCATGTGCCCTTGACTGGAATCGAACTCGGAATCCTTCAGTTTGCAGGCTCTATCCACAGAGCAACACTAGCTAGGGCTGTTTTTAATTTCCTTAAACATGTATGTGTGCCTATGGTCATTTTCTCAGTCATATTTTATGTGACTCTTTGCCATTGCTTCACTTTTGTATGGTTTGTGAAACTTAGGTTAACGCGGAGAAGAAATTAAAAGCGACTGAGTTAGAATACTGAAGAATTACATAACTAACCCTCTTGGTATTCTTCCCTCTGGGTATTTTTTTAATATTTATCAGTCCAGCTGCATATGTGTGCGTGTTGTAAAACTCTCACCCAGAAGCTGTTGCTGTTTTGCAGGAGGTGTTGATAGGGTGTCCTACCCCCTAATGGGCAATCGGGGAGGTTCAGGGCACGGTCGTTGACCCTCTGCATTGGGGATTAACACTTAAATCCTTTGGAACTTTTTCTTCGAACCTTCTTGATTAGGCCTTGTCTCCTGAAGTGCGCAGCACACCGTGGGCCCTGATTTCCATTCACATGCAAACCTGCTCTCTGTGGTTCAGCAAAGCACAGTATTGTGCATGGTACCCACAGTCATATTGAGGGGGGCCCCCTTCTGTGTTTTAGGTTGCGACCTTTCGTTTCCTGGCAATAAGCTGGTCTCTGGAGATCACTGTAAAATTATTTGGGATGAGAAATCTGGTCAGGTGCTGCTGGAAGATACCAGGTAAGCTCTTTCTGAGCTGCTTTTCCTTTTCCTGGCGTAGCTTCCGGAACCTGACTGGAAGCTAGTGACCAGAGAGGGAACGAGGGTTGGTGTTCTTTACCGTGGTGGTTGGCCAGGCCTCAGGGTCTCGGGAAGTGCGCACTCTGCTCTCCGGGGTGGGATGCTCGGTGACACGCGGGTGTCTGTGACCCTTCTTGGATGTACTCAAATTATAGCAAAAATATCTCAGAAATAAGACTTAAAAGTCAGGGACAAATTTTGGGTTCTCACAAACCTACGAAAGTTAGACTTCTTTCCCCAAAATTTAAGAAAGTAAAATTGTTATTTTATGAATTCTTATACAACGTAAATAGCACGTAAAAGAGAAAAGCTTTCCAGAGTGCTGCTCCCCCACGGAAAGCACATAAATACTTCGCACTGATGGCCTTTGCTCTGAGTCCATCCACGTTGTTGCAAATGGCAATGCTTCAGTCCATTTTACAGCCAAGTCACCTTCCATTGTCTATGACAGCCAGTCGTCTGTCCATGGGCACTTAGGGTACTTGCACATCTTGGCTGTCGTGAATGCTGCTGCCGTGTGCATGGCGGTGCACGTATCCAAGGCGTAGGATGGACCTGCTTCCTGATGGTGGTGGAACAAGACGTGTTCAGCTTCCAGCGATGTTCGGTAGGGTAAGGTGCACCTTTGTTGTCTTCGCAGCACCAATGGCACGGTGATTAACATGCTGAAGGTTGTGAAGAAGCAGACTTGTCCTTTGCGGACGGGCGATGTCATCTACGTGGTGTACAGGAAGAACGAGCCAGAATATAGTAAGAGGGGGCCCGCTGGGTGGACACCTGCGTGCTGTGCGGTGGGGACGTCCTGCCGTAGCCGGGGTGCTTCGTGGAAAGAGTCTGTTGAAGCAGCCTTTTCCTGTAGGAACGTTCGTGTTAGCTCTTTACTGTTCATGGAGGTTCTTGGTGAGGGCAGTGTCTGTTCAAGATTGGGGGAGTTGACCTTACCGTCTGAGCCTCAGGCCTTCTTCCATACAGACCACCGGGGTCAGGACCATGAACCTCCGTGGCAGCCACGGAGAAGGGAACGGGGCTCGATTAGGTGCAGAATAAAGGAAATCTGCGTTGGGGGAGTAAGACCAAGAGAAGGGGTGGAGGCCCCGAGACTGGACAGGAGAGAGCAGCACGCTGACTGGGCTCCCCTAGGCCTTTTCAGCCCGGAGTGTCTGCGTCTGCGGAAGAAGCAGGATATTGGGCAAGGAGAGCGGAGGAATCTTTCGAAGGTTCCTCCCGAAACAGAAAGCACCTGAATCCCAGCCAGGCCTGGCCACACAGAAGGGACAGGAAGCGTAGGCTCTTTGCTCGGCAGGTGCTGTGCCTCCCTGTGTCGGCCTCCTGACTCCAGACATGTTCTCCTGAGGCTTAACGTTGGTTCAGATGTTTTGGGCCATTTGTTCTATAATCCCTGTAACTGGTGAACGTTGTTAGTGGCTGAATAGACAAGGTAGTCAGCAGGACAAACTGGCTGGAGGGAAGAGAAGAGGAAAATGAGTTTGGCTTGGTGCATGGGCCGACGCTGCTCTGACCGCGTTAATTCCTTTTAGACGTGGCGTACCGCTACGAGGCGTTAAATGAAAAGCCAAGCGTGGCACAGGACTCCTTTGGTAAGTGCGATCACAGCAGGGACTGTCCTGTGAGGAGCCGCTCCACCTGCTGGCGTGCACAGCCACGGTGCTGTGAGCCCTGACGGCTCCTGCTGCTGCTCTTGTGCTCACAGAAGCCACAAAGGAAAACGTGTTCCACGCGACCAAAGATACCTCAGGTGCAGGGCGAGGGGACCAGCCCCAGGGCCTGCCGTCGTCGCCCACCACTCAGGCGTGCTTTGAGGAACCACAGCCATCGACGTCCACGTCGGACCTCTTCCCCACGGCCTTTGCCTCTTCCATGGAGCCCCCTGCAGGGCGAGTGCCACCCTCCGGCTCTGGTGAGAGGGGGGTCTTGGGAGGTGGCTCCGATCGTTTCTGTTTACTCATCTTGGCTGATGTTGTTCTCAGACAGATACAGCCACGGAGGAGCTCTGAGGGGGCAGTGGGCACCAGGCTCTCGGTAGTAAGATTTCTGGGCAAGAAGTATTCTTGTTCCCGCCCCAGGAGAAATGCTGAAGGTCAGAGACGGTGGTGCTTTGTGCAGTTCTGTTGGGATAGGATTCACATACCTCACAATCACCTGGCAACTACTCGTCTGCTTCGGTCTCTGGGTTTGCCCCTGGACATTTCACGTAAATGGGATCCTACGTTATGTGCCTTTGTGTCTGGTTCCTTTCAGTGAGCATCATGCTTTAAGACTCGTCTAGAGCAGCATGTTATTTCAAACCGGTTTTACTTATTTTGGTCCTAACACATGAATTCTTTACCTCCCTGGTTTCTAGAGAAAATGCAGACTATCTTGCTGCAGTGTGATGTGTTATTACAACGTACAGTGCTTGTGAGCACTTATTTCCTACATTGCATCACACTATACGTACTAATATCTGCAGCTATTCTTCCGTGCTTTTCTTCCACATTATCTTTGGAATTAGCTTTTCTGTAAGCAGATTGTTCAGATGGAATTGTGAAAAGTTGGGGAACTTTTCCTGCTTGTGTGCCTAAGCATATACCAGCAAAACAACTGCAGTGACTACATCCAAGGCTCATGCTAAATGTGGGGCAGGTGCCAAGCACTTCCGTTAATTCTCACCATGAGCAGCATCGTGGTCTTGGTTCTTGAGGGAGAAGCCCGACTGAACATAGAGGCCCGACTGAGAGTCGGAGCCAGGACCCGGCCCAGGGAGCTGCCCCTTTCCTTCTCTTGGTGTACGGTATAATTGGTTCCCAAAACAATTCTAACTTTTTTCTTTCAGCTGCAGTAGGCCAATTTTCCCCCCCAAAATAACCACACTTAATCATTTGAATATTACAGACGAGATACGTATTATAATATAATGCTGTAAACTAGGTCTTGACTAGATAAAGGTTGTTGGAAAGGTTTTTTTGCCATTCTGTCAAATTCATTTCAGTGTATGACTCTGCTTCTGCTTTTGAAGACAGTACTTTCCCCAGGAGGTAGCTTTCTCCCTGTTTTCTTTGTCACCTTGGGAAACAGTTCGCACTCTCCATCCCTACTTTTTTTTTTTTAATATGTTTTTATTGACTTCAGAGAGGAAGGGAGAGGGAGAGAGATAGAAACATAAATTATGGGAGAGAAATCATTGATTGGCTGCCTCCTGCATGCCCCCTACTGGGGATCGAACCTGCAACACGGGCATGTGCCCTTGACCGGAATTGAACCTGGGACCCAGGACCCTTCAGTCCACAGGCCCTTCAGACCATTGAGCCAAACCAGCGAGGGCTTTTCATCTCTACTTGTCTGGTCCTCCTCTTACACCTCTTCTGGAACGTCTCTATGTGAACTTCTGGGTCCGCGGTGTGGGTGACATGGCGACTAGCGGGAGGAGTGGCCTCGGGGAGACGAAACGCCCGACTGATCCCCGTCACAGATGTCTGCGTTTCTCCCTGCGGATGTGCTGTACGCCCAGCTCCACGAGCACAGTGACGGGCACAAGGCACACAGCACGTGCCGAGGGGCTGGAGCAGAACTCTTCCTGCTTGTCTCTCCACAGCTGCCGGAGGTGCCAGTGTCTCCCCGGAAGGGTGCGGTGCACCCGTGACCAGTGATGAGCCCTCCAGCATCCCGTCAGCTGTCCCCAGAGAAGGAGTATCCCCTCCTCCATCGGAACCGCAGCGTCAGGGGGGCCTGGAGCCCAGTACGAAGAGAATGAGAGGAGGTCAGAGTCTCACGGTTTCTTTACGTAGAAACGTTACCGGACACAGCTGCTGCTGGACGGCTGGGCCTTCGCTCTCAGCCATGGCTCCTGAGCATCTTCCTCATGTCCTGGGCGTCCTGCAACGTGAGACATCAGGGCCTTGTTAAAAAGGCCCTTGAAACAAACACCGTCTGCAGGTTCAAACTCGTCAAACAAAAAGAGCACGCCTCTGTTCCCTCCGTGGCTGTGGTGGTCACACTGTGTCCCTTTCTCTTGCAGATGAGGAGCCCAACCTGAAACTGCCTTTGCTGGTCGCAGACCAGGGTCGGGACACCCACGGCACCCTTGAGGAGGTCAGAGCTGCGGCCGACAAGCCTGACAAGATGGAGGAGACACTCACGTGCATCATCTGCCAGGACCTGCTGCACGACTGCGTGAGGTGCGCGCGCGTGGGGGCCAGGCCGAGGAGGAAGCCAGCTCCGGGTCGCGTTTGGGGTCGGGTCCACTGACATAACTGTTGAGTGGCCAACAAGCCGAAAACCTGGCCCCAGTGGCCAAGGCTAATGTGGCAGTGGCCTTGGCTGACACGGTCGTGGCTACCTAAGTGGTTGGTCCACCTCAGATGGAGACCGAGTGAACTGTCCCTGGCGAAGGAAACGTAGTAGCTCACACAGAATGAAGGGCCCAGGAGTGGCTTCCGGAGAACCTCGCTCCTTGCTTTGCTTCGGGGAAGAGTTAGCTTCTCCGTTTCCGCTTGAATGCAGACCTTGGTGCCTGCTGTCTCCGAGCCTCCGGTTCCTGAAGTCACAGTGTGCTCTCGGAACCTCCTGGACCAGAACGCCACACGGCCTCTAGTTTCTTTTCGTTAACAAGGACCCAGTGAGAGTAGCTTAGGTTGCACACTGTGTTTTCACATGGGGCCCTTTCCCAGGTGGTGTGTGGGAGTCAGGCGCAGTCCCGGTCACTAACAGGATGCAGACCTGCCAGCTGTGGGCAGCACACAACACAGGCTCCAGGCCCTGCTGAGGCGAGAGCTCGGGGGCCGGGGGTGCGCTCTCTTTTCTGTCCTGTTACGGACCCTCAGCCGGAGCAAGGCCACCTCCTCCTCTGGGGATAGAGGCAGCGTGCGTGACCGGGCACCCCAGCTTCTGATGCTCCAGGCAGGCTGTGCCCTGGGGACGGGGCTACTGTGGCGGGTGGGCAGGCGCTCCACCTGCAAGTGCTCTGCAGGGGCGTCTGAAGGCCTGTCCTCGTGCTCAGCCTGCAGCCCTGCATGCACACCTTCTGCGCGGCCTGCTACTCGGGCTGGATGGAGCGCTCCACGCTGTGCCCCACGTGCCGCTGCCCCGTCGAGCGGATCTGTAAAAACCACATCCTCAACAACCTGGTGGAGGCGTACCTGCTCCAGCACCCAGGCAAGTGGGGCGGCCGCCAGCTCCCGGAGACCAGGGTGTGTGTGTCCCCAGGGCCCGCCCGCCAGCAGAGCTGTGTCCTTTGAATTCCAGACAAGAGTCGCAGCGAGGAAGATGTGCGGAGCATGGCCACCAGGAACAAGATCACTCAGGACATGCTGCAGCCCAAAGTCAGGAGGTCTTTCTCGGACGAGGAGGGCAGTTCGGAGGACCTGCTGGACCTGTCCGATGTGGACAGCGAGTCCTCGGATGTTAGGTGAGCCTGCGCCTGGCAGGGAGTGGGGCGGGCTCTGCCCTGAGCGACCATCTCCCTGCTGTGCTGGGCTCGCTTCCTGCCTGTGACTGGACAGTGATTCCCCGGCTTGCGGGAGAGCAGCTCCCGGCTCCGTGACGGAGAGGGGCATTGGCTTGTTTACCCATCTGGCCATTCGTATGTGTGTCACGAACACTTCTTTCCTAGCAAAGTAGGATGGCTGCACTTGGACGTGACTTGACCGTGCACGCGACTCTGGCCTCCCGCTGGCCTGACTCGGGAGCAGTGCTGCAGTGGTTCCTGCCAATGCAGCTTCGTGCTCGTGTCCAGTCGCTTCCCGGCGAGGAGCAGGTGGAAGGGGGCCGGTTAGGCTAGAGTCTGAGCAGGCGGGGCCTCGCTGGACTCTGACACGGGCGTCCTTGGTGCCCCGCAGAGGGATCCTGGGGCGGTGCGCCCGGTGAGCGAGGCTGAGCCTCCTCTCAAGGCTTGTGTTTTTTCTAGTCGGGCCTGACCCATTCTTCCCTCACGGGTTCCCGCCCCTGGTGCAGGCCCAGGGAGGCGTTTTCAGGCTGCGGTCAGGGTCCCTGTGCATCATCCGTGGGTGGTTCTCACTGCCCGCCGTGGGAAAGCTCAGCTGCACTGCATCGTCAGGTGGTGCAGGGCTCCTGGTGGCCACTGGGAAGGCTCCTGAGGACACAGTGCTCGCCCAGAGTGCCTCTGCTCTGACTGTAATGCTGTGCAGACATTTCCTGGGTGGCCAGGGTGACAGTCCTGTGTACCCTGGGGGGCCTGAGAGCACCTCTGAATGCGGTACTCAGCTTGCCCAGCATCGAACCTTGGAGAGCGCGTCCTGTTCCCCGTGGGGACCAAGTGGCCGTGCCCCTGAGACATCTTGCAAAGCGAGGGGTGGGCAAAAGATGCCTCAGAACCCCAGGAGCAGCTGAGGGGCAAGGGCTCTGGAAACCGAACAGGAAAGGGAGCTGGGAGGTGGCAGAGAACAGAGCCTTCTGATTCCTGCTGCCACCTTGGGGTGAGCAAGGACAGTGGGGTGCTCACCCCAGAGCAGTCGCTGGGCCACAGCAGGTGCTACAGGGCTGAGCCGGAGGTGGTGACGTGGTCCACAAGCAGGGAGGGCACTGCCAGGTTCGGGGATCGGCCTTGTCCCTCACCACCTCCCACACCCCTGAGAACGGCTGTCCCCGAGCCCAAGTTCAAGTCTGTGTGCTTCCCTTGCAGCCAGCCGTACATCGTGTGCAGACAGTGCCCTGAGTACCGAAGGCAGGTGGGGCCGCCCCTGCTCTGCTCGGGGCCAGGCAGCGAGCAGGGGCCACCGCAGGCCTCTGGTGACACACCGTCGACATCTGCCAGCACCACGACAGGTGAGACAGCCGTGCCCTCTGTGCTGTGGCTCTGCTACTTCCACTCGGGATGCGGCTGGCGTTTCTGCTGATCCCTCTCTGCTCTCCTGTCCTCTGCCTCTAGTGGTCCCACCCCCTCATAGCTTGCTGCTTCTCATATTTGTTTTGGGCCTCTGCTCCTGACACTCCTGGGGATTCAGTCCTAATTCTCACCCTCGGCCCCCATAGCCCACTGCTCGGGCAGCTGGTGTTCCCAGTGTTGTCTGCCAAAGCCAAATGGCCATCACACATGGGCCCCTCCAGTGAAAGACTGGCCTCTCCCCAGCAATGGGCCGTAGAGTTCCCAGAGCACCCTGGGCCCCAGGGCGTCCAGAAAGGGAGAGTGGACACAAGGAATCTAGGTTGTGGCCCCACAAGGACCCAGCCTCGTGGCCACTGTCCACCTAAGCCCATCATGAGGTCACTGACCAGAGCCACTTTCTTTTTTGTTATTGTTAGTCCTCACTCAATATTTTTCCATTGATTTTCAGAGTGGAAGGAAGGGGAAGGAGGGGAGAGAGAAACATGAATGTGAGAGAGACACCGATTGATTGCCTCCCACACACACCCTGACTAGGGCCAGGGATTGAACCTGCAACCCAGGTACATGCCCCTGATCAGGAATTGAACCCGCAACCCTTTGGTGAGCAGGCTGACGTTCTAACAACTGAACAACACCAGCCAGGGCCAGAGCCACATTCTTCTTTTTTTTTTTTAAAAAATACATTTTATTGATTTTTTACAGAGAGGAAGGGAGAGGGATAGAGAGTTAGAAACATCGATGAGAGAGAAACATCAATCAGCTGCCTCCTGCACACCTCCTACTGGGGATGTGCCCGCAACCAAGGTACGTACCCTTGACCGGAATCGAACCTGGGACCCTTCAGTCCGCAGGCCGACGCTCTATACACTGAGCCACACCAGTTAGGGCCAGAGCCACATTCTTAACCAGCTGCCACAATGCCGTGCCGTGGCTCTCGGTGACTTCCTGTAGGCCACGTGCACAGGGATGGACAGTGCAGTGCTCGGTCACCTGCTGACTGCCACTCACCAGGTGACAAAATGAAGACGGAAGTCCCCATCGGGACAGGGCCTGGAGCAAGTGTGCGTGCTCAGCGCCCAAGGGTGCTGCGTAGCCGCGGGGGCACATGCGCACAGTGTGGTGCGGTTCCACAGTCTTGCTGCCAGGCCTGTTGTTTGTTTATTTGGAGGGTGCTGAGATTAAATATAAAACCCACTTTATTGTTTTATGGTGTGTGCTCTGTAGGTTGGCCTATCTTTATAGGAAATGGCAGAAAACCTTCAAGATCTTTGAAATCTTGGTTGTTTTCAGTCTGTTTAGACTCCTTCGTTTCAATGGTAGACTGTCCGTTGCCGTTGAGAATAGGTCTGACTTCTCCCTGGGTGTTCGTGTAGGTCTGTCTGTCCTCGTGTGCACTTTGTAGCCACCCCAATAGACGTTCTCTGATCGGCTCCCTCTGCCTGTGTCCCGACACCCCGCCTTGAACATCCTGTCTGTTCTGCAGCCCAGGATTACGTGTGCACCCTGCAAGGAAGCCACGCCATATGCACCTGCTGCTTCCAGCCCATGCCCGACAGGAGGGCAGAGCGTGAGCAGGACCCCCGCATCGCCCCCCAGCAGTGTGAGTACGGGGCGGGGGGTGCGTGTTTGCCTGGGTGACCTCCCACTGCAAAGCCTCGCCTGTGTGTCCTTCAGGCTCAGGATTCCAAGCACGGTTGACGCTTGTGTGTGGTGGGAAGTGAGCACGCAGTTCTGTGTTCCATCTCAAAGTCCTGTCCCCGTGTGGCCTCTCCCACACTGTGAGGCTGTTCCCACCACACACGCGTTTCCGTGTTTGGTTCTCTTTCTGGAGTCTGCATCATACCTCTGTCCCCACATCGGGGCCACAGTCGTTCTGTCAGGTCACTTACATCTGGTAGATGAATGTGATGCTTTGATGCAGCGTTTGGGGGTCGCTGTGCCATCGAGTTTGTCATTTACTTGATGGCCCTTTGCCTCGTTCCTCCCTGAGGTGTCCTGCCTGGTGACTGTGCTGTCCCCACAGGTGCCGTCTGCCTGCAGCCCTTCTGTCACCTGTACTGGGGCTGCGCCCGGACCGGCTGCCTCGGCTGCCTGGCCCCCTTCTGTGGTAATGCTGCTCTCAGCTGTTCGCTTCAGCCCCGCATGTTCTCTTGGTGCACTTTAGGGCGGGACAGCATGGCGTGGCCTACTGTGTGTCAGAGGGGGAGAAAGCCACTGTAGATCACCACAAATCAATTGCCTTTTCCTGAACACTGCGTGGGTTTGCCATTAAAAAGTGTTAGCATAGCACCAAGCAATGACAGGAGGATTCGGGGGACCCTGAGTTCAGATCCAGGAAGCTTGTGTACACACAAAGATCCCCACCCCTGAAGAGGCACAGCCTGGCTGCAGCCTTCAGACCTGGGACGGCAGCCCGGCGCTGAGGGACGTGGAGAGCGGGCATGTCCGGAGGGAGGGAACGGAAGTCATTGCACGTGTTCCCAGCGTAAAGTTGTATTTTGTTGTGGAGCTTTTTGTTCCGTGTAGACTCTGTGGTGAAGGAAATGTGGTTATCTTAGCTGTCGGGTGAGACGTCTATAAAAGGGGTAACATTGCTTCCCTCCACTCGACAGAACTCCACCTGGGCGACAGGTGTCTGGACGGGGTGCTGAACAACAACAACTACGAGTCCGACATCCTGAAGGTGCGTGGGTCAGGCCAGGGCCGAGAAGGCCTCCCCAGAACTTTCTCAGTTACCCCAATGACTGCGTTTTCTGACTCACACCACCACTGCCTGTCAGCATCCTGTTTGTCTATGTTTGTTTTCCCCATATTCCAAACACCAGGTGTGTCCTTTATGCCTTAATGCCACGACTCCACAGCCATTGCTTCCATGGCTCCACTCCTGCTCACCATGCAGAGGGTCTGTGGGCTGGGCCTGCACCGCCGGACCTGGTGGAGCTGGGCCTTCTTTCTGGCTCTCTTCCTTTCCGACCGCTCCTTCCCCGTGTCAGGAGGCGAGCCCGGCTCTTAGAATTTCAGTGTGCACGTCAGTCCCTCGCCAAGGACTTAGCTTCACCCCATTTCCGTGCAACGTCACCCATAGGACTGCGACCTTCTCACCTGCATGCACGCCCCTGAGCACCTCTGTCTTGGGTGGATGAGCACATGGCCCTTCTGTGAATTTGCATGGCAGGAGCCGAGCAGCTCCGTGTGTGAAGGGCAGAGTGCAGACCCAGACCCTCAGCTTCCTGGTCCCATGCTCATGGGCCGGTTGCTACATTGTGGTGGCTCCGGCCACGGTCGGTGGCTCACACTCCTGTGCTGGGCGCGCCCTGCAGAGGTGTTGAGTATGTGTGACTGCACTGGCGGGTTGGGAGCTGGCTGCCTGCTGAGGCTTTGAAGGAGCATCTGGACACGCCTCCTGTGCACCGGTTTGTGGACGTGATGCCCTGTTGGGCCGTGGCCTGGTGCCCGGCTCTCCTGGCTGGTCTAAGCCATGGTCATGGGAGCAGGCCCCATAAAGGCGGCAGCTGCCCTCTACAACACCTGCCACGGTTTCTTTGGCTTTACCCACCTTTGAGGGCCTTTTACAACCGTTTACCCTCTTGTCCACGCTTGTGCTTTCCCTGTTCCGCTTGTTTCCCCATCACAGAACTACCTGGCGGCCAGGGGTTTGACGTGGAAGAACGTGCTGACTGAGAGCCTGGTGGCTCTGCAGAGGGGTGTGTTCCTACTGTCTGGTAAGCTCCTCTTGAGAACCTTGGCGCTGTCCATGGTCCCTGGCTCTCACCTTCCTTGCCCGGTTTCCTTTGTGACGTTTGCTGTGGGCACTCAAAATTACAGGCCCTTTCTTATGTGCGTTTGGTTTTTGCGACATACTTGGAAGTAGCTCAAGAGAAAAGTTACGTTTATTCTTCTAGGTACTTCGTTGGATTTAAAAAAATATTTAAGTTTTTAATCCCAGTGGACTTGTTTTGCAGTAAGGAAATATATTGGCATCTGGATTGGTTTTGTTCTTATTTCCCAAACCTCTAGCTCACTGTCTCCCCTTTTATGGATCAGCGTTAGTTCCCCACTGGTTTGCATGGCCACGTATGTCCCGCTGTTCTGGACACTGATGCTCTGACATCCGGCCGTGCCCGCATGAGGCTGTGTTCTTCCAGATGACAGAGTCACGGGCGGCACCGTGCTGTGCTACTGCTGCGGCCTGCGAAGCTTCCGGGAGCTGGCCTACCAGTATCGGCAGAACGTTCCGGCCTCTGAGTTGCCAGGTGAGGGACCCCCTCCCCACCCACCTCACTTCTGTTTTCTGTGGCTTCTATGCTCCGGCATAATAGGTAGGAACTCTACCTGGCTTTGTTGGTGTTCTTGGCAGAGGCTGCCCGAGTGCCGTGCTGCGTCAGGGCCGTCGCCCGCCCGGTGTCAGCTCAGTTCCCCGGGTGTTGGCTGTGGTGTGGGTTTCTAACACCAGGTGCACAAAACGCCCTCAGAGACGCTGGAGCCACCGCCTTTCCTGAGTGGGTGTTCAGTGAGCTTTTCGCCTTCCCTGGAACGGGGAGACGGAATGGGCCACGCAGCGCTGCCTCTCAGCCGCAGCATCTCTGTGGGGCTCCAGGTGAGCTCCCCGAGCGGCGCGTGGCGTGGGGTGTACATGTGATACCTTGTGGGCTTTTTCTCTCCTAGTGGCTGTGACTTCCCGTCCCGACTGCTATTGGGGTCGCAACTGCCGCACTCAGGTGAAGGCCCACCACGCGATGTGAGTGCCGCTGTGCTGCTGGGCGGGGCTGCGTCTGCTTGGGCCTTCATGGCTGGAGGGGGCTGACAGGCCTAAGGGAGGCAGACTTTGTTCTCCTAACTGAAGTTTTCAAGTGTTTGGACAAGTTGATATCTCAGCTTTTAGGGATGTTTGTGAACTAGCCAACTAGTATTCTATATAATAAAAGGCTAGTATGCAAATTATCCCCTTGACCGGGAGTTCGACCGGGAATTCAACCAGGGGTTGGGGCCGGCTGGACACCCGCAGCCCCACCCCCCGGCTTGCCTGGCCTGATTGGCCCCAGTCAGCCCCGATCAGGGCAGGCCGGACCCACCCGTGCACGAATTGATGCACCAGGCCTCTCTAGTCTCCTTATAAATATACTGCTTTAGTCACGTAGTATATATACAAAGTAGGGCTGTCATGGGGAACTGTGCTCTCCTGTTACCTCTTATTTAGTGAAACTTTTCTTGCTTAGTGAAACACTTTGCATCGGAATGTTCTCCACATTGCACCCCTGTAAGCACAGCCTCATTCCCAGCCGACTCATTTCTAGATCAGTGGCCATGGTCACTGGGACCATCCTTCCCAAGCCCCGGGCTCGTGTGCGTGCCATTGCACACTGGGTCTGTCGCTGGTACTGTGAGCGGGTGACTATGTTTGCACTAAATTGGTCACTCACTAGATGTTTCCTACAAAGCTCTTAAAGGAGTTAGCTCATGTCTGCTTTTTTCTTTTTTAATATATATATTTTTTAATTTCAGAGAGGAAGGGAGAGGAGAGAAAGATAGAAACATCAACGATGAGAGAGACTCATTGATCAGCTGCCTCCCGCATGCCCCACACTGGGGATTGAGCCTGGGATCCTTCAGTCCGCTGGCCAACACTCTTTCACTGAGCCAAACCAGCTAGGGTTAAGCTCACCTCCACCTTTAAACCGGAGGTGTGTCCATCAGTGTCATGGGGATGCTGAGGACACGCAGCTTTTGAGTCTCTTCTCCAAGAAAATTACCTAAAATTTGCCATTTCTATTTTAAAGTTTAAAAAGGAGAAAAGAAATCTTCCGCTGGCTAGTTTCTGTGATAGTGTTAAACGTATGCTGCTGTGAGCCCCCATGCACACCATTTCTCGTGTGGTTGTCCAGTGGGCAGTTTCGGAATTGGCTTACTTGAATGATTCTCTGGTGCTCTGGTGTGTAATTTGACTGCTTTCCCCCCACAGGAAATTCAATCATATCTGTGAACAGACAAGGTTCAAGAACTAAGCGCTTGAGGATGCACCAAGATGGCTTGGAAGTGCAGGGGTCAATGACAGCGTGTTTCAGGAAATACTAAATATGAACATTTTAAGGGCATTTTACACTTCCCTCAGGGCATGCTGGGGGTCTGTGCATCCAGCACTCGGGTGTGACTTTTTCTGTGGAGGAGACCCTCTCAGAGAGGCCCAGCAGCGGCCTGTGAGGCCTGGGGCGCACAACTGTCCGCTGAGCTTGGGGCCGCCCGAAGTGCTTCAGCCAGAATAGCCACCAGCCATCCCCCCTCCTGAGATGGTGGTGAGCAGGTTTGCTCTGTACCTTCCCCACACTATGGTTAAAACGCACATCTCTCTTCAAGAATAGTTGCATGGCAGAGAGAGGACAGTTGGTCAGAAACATTCTGTTGTTTAAGGAAAAGGTTTACAGGCTGTGCAGTGCCCCATGGGAAACCAATAGTTTCTTATATGCTTTTTGTTTTAATAGGGTTGATGCTTATCTTCTAGTAAGATTTAAAATGCCACAAACTATAGCACAAGTAATATAATTTATATAATTTACAGGTTGACAAAAATTGGGGTAGTATGGTATTGAAAGCATAAACGTGTTTCTCTGTATTAATAAAAACATCACCAGGTGTCCAGAACTGCAAACCCTGGACCCTGACGGTGCACGGCCCCTCCCAGGTGTGGGCGAGCTGGGTTGCCACCACCCTGAGCCCACAAGGAAGCAAAGTGCTGGCCCTGCTGCTCCTCCCTCAGCATAGCTGTGGGCCCCACCCAGTGTCCCCATGTTCCTCATTCCTTCCTGTGGGGCCGTGGCCATGGGTGGCCAAAGTGCCAGTTGCAGGTCAGCCCTGGTGGCACCACGACCTCCCTGGAGCAGTCTCTTCCTTCCCACCAGGAGCACGAGGGGCCTTTTTTTCCCCTGGTCCTTGCCCTGTCCTCCAGCATTGGGTTTGCTGTCATCTGGAATAATACTTGAAATTTTGTTATTTGTAAAAGAAAAAATGTTTTTTATTTTTTGTTAAAATCACCTGTTATGTTTGTTTGCAAAATTGTAACCTTTTTGCTTCTCAGGAATACAACGGTTGTCTTGCTCTTGATACAGACTGAGAAGCAGCAGTGTGTGTGAGAGAAGGCTGCCTTCCCACATCTAATAAAAAAGCCGCATCTGTTTCTCTCTCCGCATGTTTGTTCTCTAGTGTTAGTTAGGATGTGCCCCTTACCGTCACAGGGACAGGCGGCTGTAGACTTCACTAGCTACTACTTTCTAGTAAGGAGATTCCACCAAGCTGGCTCTCAGGCCCAGGTCTGAGCACCCCAAAGGCACAGGGTTTCTTAGATCCCTCAACCTGAGGGAGCCACAGGCTGGTGATTCACATCGAAGCCACAGGCTATGTTATGTCTTTGTTGCAGGTGTGTGCCCTTTGCAGCAGAGGTAAATGCTTTTGGTATCATACCTAAAACAAACAAGACCTACTATGGAGAGGCATACCATGTTCATGGACTGAAAGACTCAGCATAGTAAAGCTAACAATTCTTACCAAGTTGTTGTATAGTTTTGTTCTAACGCCTATCAAAATCCCAGGAAGGATTTTTATAGGCAAGTTCATTCTAAAATTTATATGATGGGCATGAGTCCCAGAATAGCTAGAACAATGAGGGAAAATGACAGAATATACTTCCGGGTATTTCAGCTCTCTGCAAAGCTCCTGGGATAGGCTCGGGGACCCCGGAAACACCCACACAAGCAGCCAACCGGTTTTTGACCAACGTGTCAAAGCAAGTGAGTGGAGGAAGGATAGTCTCTCTAAGAGTGCAGGGACAATTTGATATCCATAGGCAAAGAAAAGACCTAGCCTGCCATCTGACAACAATGGGGTGTTTCGAACGTTGCTAGGCTCTGAAGCAGGATTCATTTTCCTGGCGCGCTGGGAGGTTTGGGGAACCTAGGAGCCCGCGGTCTTGCCGCCGCCCTTGCTAGCCACGCCCCCAGCGGGCCCCGCCGGGGGAGGGTGACCGCGCCCACAGTCTGACAGATCGGGCGGGGCCAAAGCTTTGGACACGCCACTTCCACCGGAAGCTCAGCTACCATGCTTCCGGTCGGAGTTGGTCCTGCAAATCGGAACACTGCGTTTCTCTGCGGGCAAGAGCCGCAAACTCATATTCTGAAATCCGCTTCGAGCCCCTGGTGACTGGGCTCGATGCCGGCCCTGCAGCCGGGGAAGCGGCTGCTGACGAGAAGAGGTTGTTCTCTCTTCCGGAACGAAGGCAGCGCGCACAGGCTGTTTCCGGGGGGGCCGAAGCCGTCGCCGCGCCCGACCCCGCCTCCGGCGCGGCCACGTCTCCGCTAGAGCAGCCGGGCTGGGCTGTCGCCGCGGTTCCTCAGCTCTGGGGTGAGGGTCGCGGAAAACTTGCAGGCCGGGACTCCGCCGGGGAGGGCGCGGGGCTTCCGTGCGTCACGGCGTGGTCGGAACGGAGGCGGGCGAGGGGTGGCGGGGCCTGGGCGGGCCCCGAGGGCGGGCCGCGTCTCCTCTCGAGGTAGCGACGCCCCGTGCCAGCCCCGCTCGCACCGTTGGTAGCCCGGGGGCACGGAAGCTGCTTGTGCCGGTGCCGGGGCAGCTGGCCTCGTGAATGCCCCTTCGTTCAGGCCCTCGGGACGCTGTCTGCGCGTGACGGGGCGTGATTTGGGGCAAAGGTGTCCGCAGTTGCTGTGGGCGCTGCCCAGGAACCTCGGGCAGCGCTTGGGCCCTTGTGCAGACAGACGTGCTGTCAGGGTGACAGGCGTCACGTGGTGTCGCGTGGTGAGTGTGAGGCCGGGTGTACAGAACCCGTGTGTCTCTCTGCCTCTCCCTCCACCTGGATGCCACCTCGTTTCCCCGGGGCGGTGAAACTTTGCAGAGCGAGTGGGCCAGGCATTGTCACTAGTATGGAGCAGGTGGACAGCTCAGACCTCCGCCGGCAGGTGTTTGGTGAGTGTCAGTCGTGTGCCGGGCGCTGTTCCCCGCCCTCACCGAGCTCACGTTGTCTTGGAGGGATAGGGACAGTCAGTGAGGTGATTGCGGGGAGTATTGGCTGGTGCTTGGGTGGGTCTGGGAGGCCTGGCTGGGGAGGTGACTTTTGAGCCAACGTCTCTGTGACGGGAAACTAGCCTTGCAAAGCTGTGGAATGAGAGCGTTTCAGGCAGAGAGTGAACAGCAAGTGGGAGGACCGAGGGAGGAGTCAGTTTGGTGTCCTCAGGTGGAGAAGGTGGCAACCGCGTCCTGAGAAAGGAGGGAAAAGATGCCTTGGGAGAAGAGGCCAGAGAGGGTGCAGCTCCCGGGTTTATGATGGGAGGCCTGGATTTTATGGTCAGTGTGATTGCAGCCACTGGGACATTGTAAGCCATATGCAGGTGACTCATGGGTGTTTTTTTTAAATTCTGATTTGTCGCCTTGTCCAGGTGGCTAAGTTGGTTGGAGTGTCGCCTCGTACACTGGAAGTTGCGGGTTCGATTCCAGGACAGGGCACATCCCTGGATTGCATTTTTTTTTTTCTAAAAGCTATTTTTATTGATTTCAGAGAGGAAGGGACAGAAAAAAGAGAGATAGAAACATCAGTGATGAGAGAATCATCCTTGGGCTGCCTCCTGTACACCCCACACTGGGGACTGACCCGCATTCACTGAGCCACACCAGCTGGGCTGGATTGGATTGCATGTGAGATCCCCAGTCCTGGTGTGTGCAGGAGGCAACCGATCAGTGTTTCTCTCTCTCTCTCTCTCTGCATAAAAGTTTTTTTTAATTATTCCTTTAATATTACAAACATAACCCTTTACAGGAATGAGAGCTCTTTCTATCTTGAATAGTGAGAAAAGGAAATAAAAATCATGACATCACTTAGATTCAAAGTGGCCCCGCCTTTTTTGGCTGGTTGCCTTAAGTAGCAATATACTTTAGGTGAGAATATATTCTGTTGGTTTGTACCTATCAGTTTTGACAAGCAACAATTGAAAGGAAATAACATTAATGATAATAGCCATTTTTGAGGGCATGGGACAGACCCTGTGCCTTATTGCATTTAATCCTGGCAAAATGTTGTGTTCTCTCTTCCTCTTCCTGGTGAGAGTGGTTAGGCAATGTGCCCATGCTCTCTCAGCTGAGGTGGTGGGGTCGTGCCTGAGCCTGTGCATTCTGCCGGAGCCTGTCCAGGAGGCCTCCCAGGACTCAGTCTGTGTATTGTCTCTGTACTCCCATCACTAGCCATTCTGCATGGGTAGAGCAGGCGATGCCAGCCCCCATGGGCACCTGTTCACAGGACAGGGTAAGGAGATGTTCAGAGTACATGGCCCTGGAGAAGCAGGCACGCCTGTGTCTGCTTTCCTTGTGAGGACCACAGCCTGCCTCATCCCAATGTCTGTTGGATTTGTGAGCTGGAGAGAAATCGAGCCCACACCCCAGGCATGTGCCCTTGACCAGAATTGAACCCGGGACCCTTCAGTCCACAGGCCAACCCTCTGTCCACTGAGCCAAACCAGCCAGGGCTAAAACATTCTAAAGGAAGTAAATGCCAACATTCTCACAGAATGCGTAACAACTAACACCGTATCTGTTGACGAGGAAAGTCGGCAGTCATATCCTCAGCCGTGTCCTAGCTGGCATCGTTCAGTGGTTGGAGCATCAGCCCTCATACCGAGGGGTTTTGGGTTCAATTCCCGGCCCCTGTAGGGCATCTGTGGGAGGGGGCCAGTCAGTGTTTTTCTCTCTCAGTCTCCTTCCTCCCTTCCTTCCATTCTCTCTAGAAATAAATGGCAAAAAACATCCTCAGGTGAGGATTCACAAACAAACAAGAATATCCTCGGCCACTTTACAAGTGATAACCAGTTACCAAACTGGGCAAAGTTTGTTCTCGGCAAACTGCGGCTCTTTGGCCCCTCGAGTGTGGCTCTTCCACAGAATACCATGTGCAGGCGCGCACGTACACTGTGATTGAAACTTCGTGGCCCATGTGCAGAAGTCGGTTTTCGGCTCTCAAAAGAAATTTCAGTCGTTGTACTGTTGATATTTGGCTCTGTTGACTAATGAGTTTGCCGACCGCTGGGCTAAAGGATGCTGGTCTCCTGTGAGATGCTCTCTGTCCCCATTCCACAGTGGCTGCCTCTCCTTGTCCTTGACCCTGTGCTTCCCCACACAGAGGACAGTGACCGTGTTCCCACAGCCGGCTCTCGGCCGCGGCTTTGGCACCGTCACGCCAGGTCTGGAGGGGAGTCCTCTGAGCGCTTAGGCTTGTGTTCTACACAGAAGTACTTGTCCACATGTGGCTGCTTACACCGAATTAGTTAAATTTATAGGTAATAAGTAGTAAATAAAATTAATAAGTGAAAACTCAGTTCCTTACTCCCCACCCCCCTCCCACCCCCAGCTCAATGGCCACTGTGATAGTTACAGAGCCATTATGGCTCTTCTCTGTCCCAGCAGATGGTCTTGGGCCAGCACCAATAATGACAGCGCCTTCAGGAGCAGGCCCGGTGTGGCTGGTTCCGCATTTTATTCTCAAAACCTAGGATATTGTAGGCACTCGGGATTTTTGTTGAATGAATAAATTTGTATTTGTTTCTTACACATATGCAAATTAGGAAGCAAATCTTAATCTTGGAATTGTTACTTCAAATCTGACAACGAAGTTTCATAATACGTTGTTCCTATTTCCCCTCCTCTTAGGTATTATAGTACTTGGTTTGATTTCAAGTCATTTATAAGACTTTAAATCTCTTGAAAATGGAAAACCTAGTGCCATCCTTCTCGGGGGATCCTGGCTGTTGGTGATGGCAGAACCAAGCCTGCCAGCAGCTCCCGAGTGTCAGCCCAGTCTGAGTCGTCCTGACCATGGAGGGAGCGTCGGCCGTGAAGGGGGGCCTCTTGGAAGATGGATCCCGCAGTGGCACCTCAGCCTGTCCTGACAGCCTCCCGCAGCCCCTGGGCCCTCCGGCGCCACCTGACCAGTGGGATGAAGCCCAGCGTAAGTCCCCCGTGTGCTGCCGACACTGCCTTTACACAGCAGATGTGGATCAGCTTGCGTTTTAGAGGAAGACTGTGGTGTTTAAGACGATAGTGAACTTTTCATTTAAAATGTGTTTTTAGTGTCAGATGAGGGTCTTTTCTTAGTTGATGCCATCTTTAAATCAAGTACCATGCTTGTAAAACAGAACAGAAACTGCCCCGCGTTCTGCCCCAGCGGGGAGGGGCTGCAGTGACTTCTGTTAAAGTTACTGTGGGTCTTTCTCACACATCGTTATTCCCAACCTAGTATTCTGCCTTTTTGTTTGGTTGGCTGCCAGAATTTTACTAACGGATCCAGAGCAGTCCAGTAGTGATCTAGGATTATGGCACCACATTTGCATGTTAGCTGGTGGGTTATTTGTTCCTCAGAAGTACAGGGGTGAATTATTCACTGAGTCTTTATACCCCATTTGGGTCCGGATGCCCAGTGCAGTGTGTGCTTGAAAAATTATAGAGAACTGATTTAGTAGCAGCAGAAATTGCATTATGGTTCTTGAAAACCATGTTCGAGCCCTAAAATGGCTTTGCTGGTTACTGCTCCTAAGTGCTGAGTGAGGCTGGTGACAGCGTGGGCCCAAGACCGAGGATCCCACGGGGGGCAGAGGGGGAGCCAGCCCTTGGATCCGCCACGAAGTGCAGCACGCCCTCCAGAGGGTCCGCAATTTATCTCGGCCTCGCTGTCCTCTCGTGTGAAAGGGAAGATGAGTGGAAGCTGCCTCTCAGGGTCGTGGGGGCTGGAGGAAGTGGCCCACGTAAAACACGCATAAGCAGGTGGGACAGTGACGTCGCCATTGCTATTTGTTTGTCCAGTGAGGCCTGTGTTTGGGCCTTCTCACTGCTAGATATTTACAGAAGTACAGTATGATGCTCAGGGGTTACTTTGTTATGTAAACAGTGAAGTTTTTGAGACTCTCTCAGATCTTCGAACTCATCGGAAAGTGGCATTAACCTGCTTGACTTGTATCTGAAATGCAGGACCCCCACCCCCACATACACACAGGGAAGCTGATGGGGTCTTTTGAGGGAGCAGACACCGGTCAGTCCGTTGGTGTCAGGGTCCCCTCACTCTGCTTTGTGTCTGAGGCACCGTTTGTGTTCTGGTTTTACTTTTGGGGAGCATGACTGTACGTAGCTGTATTAGTTGGGACATTTTAAGTGACAGAAACCCATTTTAAATTCACTTGGACCAAAGGGATGCCATAGGCCACTCCCTCCCTCCACACGCCACATTGGTTCTTGAACCTCCCGCTGGCTGGCCCACCAGGATAAGGGGCAGGGAAAAGACTAACAGTCATTTAATGTAAGAAGTCTCTTCCTATTTTCCTTCGGCTAAGGAAATAGGTTTAAGTTAATGTGTAAACAAGTGTATGTGTGATGTTGTCTGTGGGAGAAACTGAGCTGGATACGTGGGTGTGTTGTCGCCTTTGGATAAACTCGGGCTCCCACCTTCACAGGTGTTCGTTGAGCAGAAGCACAGATTTGGGACTCAACTTTGCCGAAGCCATTCCGATCAGCTAATCCACCTCTTGCTTTAGATTTCTCATTTTGATGGGTGAACTTGTACTATGAAGTTACTGTGAGGCTGTGGCTCTGATTAGCGCTGTGGCTCTGATTAGCACTGTGGTTCCCGAGCCTTAGTAGAAACATGGTCAACGATGTTTTAAGCATTTGTTTTCATTGCTGTCTTGTGAACACACACTCACAAGATTTCTCATTGGTCTTGTTTAAATGAGAAGGAAATGATCCTTAAGTTCTTCAAAGTGAGAGGGTGAGGGCATTCCACAGGTGAGGGTGGTGGGCTCTGAGTGGTGGGGCGCATGTCCCATATCCCCGCCCATGCAGGCAACTAGGGCCTGCTTTCCTCCCAGAGTGAACGGATGCAGGGTATTGAGGTTGCTCATGCCCATGCCGCTAGGTTCTCCTTCGTCCTTTTAGCTGCGTATCTGCAGAATGACCTGGTTGGGTTGTTGTCATCGGATGGCCCAGCATGCCTTCTCTTCCAGGTGCCAGCGTCGAGGCGGACAGAGCTATGGATGAAGGAGAAAGCCCAGACGGGCCCAGCGAGGGGGACACCTGTCTGAATGGGCCGATGCCACAGCTCCCAGGCCTGCCATCGGCTCTCTGTCCCACCAAGAGCCCAGTGGGTCCTGATGCGCCTCCAGGTGTGGCTGGTTTCCATGACAACCTAAGGAAGTCTCAGGGGACTAGTGCTGAGGGCAGTGTTAGAAAAGAAGCTTTGCAGTCTCTCAGACGCAGTCTTCCTATGCAAGAAACGCAACTGTGTAAGCATCCGACCCGCCTCCTCCCCCTCTCCACCCTCCCCAGCGCCCGTCAGTCACCACCTCCAGAGGCATTCTGTTTGGTCACAATGGACTGTGCGTTTATTGCGTGGCTCCATTTCAGAGAGAGAGGACACATCTTCATGGTCCGATATTCGTGGTGGGACTCCAGGTCCAGATTTAAAGGGCCTGTGTGTGCCTTTTTTCATCCTGGGTGGTGAGCAGGCAGCCTGTGGGGAATTAGTCTCAACAGTTAACACTTTGTGTGTGTGTGTATATATATATATATATGTATATACATACACGTATATTTTTTTAGTTGATTTCTTACAGAGAGGAAGGGAGAGAGATAGAGAGTTAGAAACATCGATCAGCTGCATCCTGCACACCCCCCACTGGGGATGTGCCCGCAACCAAGGTACATGCCCTTGACCGGAATCAAACCCGGGACCTCTCAGTCCGCAGGCTGACGCTCTATCCACTGAGCCAAACCGGTTTCGGCGCAACAGTTAACACTTTGAAAGCTTTCCTTGATGAGTTATTTTAATCAACCCCCAGGGTTTTGTGCTGATCCCTGGGGGTTTGGAGGTGAACAAGTCACAAACTGGCAGCCTGCGAGGCCAAGAAACCTCCAGGACATTGTCTAACACTTCTTTCTCATACCCAGACATGTAATTTCACACCGTGGGTCATATACCCCTGTGCTCACATGACCCTACATGGGCCTCTGTAAACAGCCAGGGTTGGGGTCATTGCTTTTTTTTTTTTTTTTTTTTTATATATTTTACAGAGAGGAAGAGAGAGGAATAGAGAGTTAGAAACATCGATGAGAGAGAAACATCGATCAGCTGCCTCTTGCACACCCCCTACTGGGGATGTGCCTGCAACCAAGGTACATGCCCTTGACCGGAATCGAACCTGGGACCCTTGAGTCCGCAGGCCGACGCTCTGTCCACTGAGCCAAACCGGTTTCGGCGCGTCATTGCTTTTTTAAACGCGACTGTGTTGCTCCCATTATCGCATGTGGCTCACTCAGCACTGCCACGTGGCTTGCCCAGGTCGTCTGTGCAGTGCATGTCTTGTGCTCACTTCTAGGGCTGTATCCCAAGAGCAAGCTTCTTGGTCCAAAGCAATGGGCGTATTCCCATTACGAGTGGTCTTATAGCTGCGCCCTAACGACCGTGAGAGCTCACTGTCGCCCACCCTCTTGCACCCAGACACGTTCTTCTCCGTTTCCACTGGTCTGATGGCTGCGCCCTGGTGCTTCCTGGTGACTTGATTGTGAGCCTTGCACTTGGCCATTTGGTCATTCCTTCCTGTGAACTGTCAGTTGATGTGTTCAGCCCATTTTTCTTTTGGGTTGTTTGCCTTTTTCTTCACAGGCATTATTTTATTAAGGCTGTAGTATATTCTTAAAATTTCTGGAAACTCATTGGCAACATTTAAGCCAAGAGACATGTAAAAGCCTGGATTCCTGCTCTGAGGGATGTGTGAGCTCTGGTGCCCATGTGGCAGCGACCTGCGGCCACCCGCTTCCCTTCCTGGGGAGCGTTCACTCATGACCTGACTTTCAGGCTGTGTCCCTGGTGCTGAGTTTTCAGATTTGGGTTCCCTGCCTGCAGCCATAGGCCTTTGGGTTTCTGCCATCTGGACCACTTAGCCTTGAGAAAAGTACCAGACGTCTGATAAACGCACAAATCAGTAATGACGTTGGTGAATCTGTAGTGGAGTCATTGGAATTCCATTGCTCAGCTCTTTGGGGTTATTTAAAATGAGAGCTGCTTATCTTCTGCATCTGAAGGTGGTGTTGTCTATAAAGGGGTTAAGCTAGGACATTCATCTGCTCTCATCAGCGTATTCCCCTCCATGTCCAACATACCTGTCTGCTGTACGTGACAGAAACCTGTGACTTGTACCATTGCACTCACTCTTCACCCTTTATTACCAAAGTAAGACATTTGGGTTTAGAGAGTTTAAATCTTGTTATTGGCCAAAAATATAACATGATTCGTTATTGCAGGGATTTAGGAAAGCTGTGGGTAAAGTTCTATCTCCAGGTGTAACTGCATGAAGAAAGCATGTTTGGTGTGACACGCTCACATGACTGGGTGTCACTCCATCACGACTGCTCTTCACTGGTTCCTCTAACCTCAGAGGTCAGAGTTACAGCTCCATGAGGGCCACCATGGGCACCGACTTTTGAGTGCAGTTGTTCTGTTACTAAGGGGCAAGTTTGCCCGTGTCCTATTGTACCCTCTGGATGCTGTAGGGACCCCAGCCCTGGGCATAGGCAGAGCATCTTTTATCAGACAGGTCCTGTTGGCCACCAGTGTCCAGGGCTCACTTCTTTTTTTCATCTGGAAGTAGGCTTTCCAACTAGACGGCGTGCATTGTTTAGAAGCTAAATCATGTTGTTAATTAAAATGACAGCCAAGCTGCTGTTCTGTCTTTTGTGCCCTGTGCTTTCTGAGTTTCTAAGTGGCTGTTTCCCCACCCAGGCTCAGCAGAGGCCCCGCTGCCGCTGGAGAAGGAGGAGCAGGTCCGACTTCAGGCTCGGCGGCGGCTAGAGGAGCAGCTCACGCAGTACAGGGCGAAGCGCCAGCAGGAGCGTGTGAGTCCTGCTCTCGAGCAAACTAATGGGGAACTTATGTGTAACAGGCCATGATTAGTCAGACCGAGTTCCAGGACCTGCCTTTACTTCTCTGTGCTTCTCTGGAAAGTCTTTCTCTCATTGGTTCACACCGTGGGGGAATTTCCAGCAGCGCCCTGGCTCCCGCCCTGCTGGTTCTTCTTCCCTTGAAACAAGCACATTTCAGCCTTCAATCTGCCATTTGGAGAGATAGCCAGCCCTTGGGTGGGCAGCATTGCTCTCTCACTTGAGCAGCCAGCCAGTCCTGTGCCTCCAGGAGAAATGGTGTTTACACTGCTGGCGATGCCTCGGGGAACTCTAGAGCAGGGGTGGGGAACTTCTCTCTGCCTGGGGCCGTGTGGATATTTATAACATCGTTCATGGGCCATACAACATTATCACCTTAAACATGAGCCTGCTATCTTTGGTCAACCATTTAATTAACTCACCCCTAATGCCTGGGCAGGGCCAGAACAAACGATTTCACGGCAGAAGTTCCCCACCCGTGTTCTAGAGGATGAGCTAAAAATAATAAATTTATAAAAATATGTAATTATTAAAGCAATTAGGGTTCAGGAATTTGGTTTAAAACTATGAGTATTAAAAATCAAGCCCTAGCTAGATTTAATCAGTGGATAGAGCATCAGCCTGTGGACTGAAGGGTCCTGGGTTCGATTCCGGTCAAAGGCACATGCCCAGGTTGTGGCTTGATTTCCAGTAGGGGGGCGTGCAGGAGGCAGCCGATCAGTGAGTTTTTCTCATCATTGATGTTTCTATCTCTCCCACTCCCGTCCTCTCTGAAAGCAATAAAAAAACATATTTTTTTAAAAATCAATAATTATCCTAATAAAACCAATTACAATATTAGTGGGAAAAGATAATGTTTATAACGGAAAAGATAAAGTATCTAAGCATTAGGTTAAAATGGCAGAAAAGGGGTTTAGAACTAGATGAACACTATGTAACTTCCTTTGAAAGCAGTTACGAATAAGTGGAGGGAAATAGCTTATTATCCTCAAAGTAATTATACTTGTAAGGTAGTTCTAATTCAACAGGACTGCTTTTTATAACTTGGAGAAAATGTAAGGCTTATCTCAAAGTATAAGCATGGGAATGTAGCCAGGGAAGTGCTGTAAGGAGGTATGAGGAGGAAGGACTTGCTGATAGCTGTTTTTAATTGTAAAGAAGTCACAGTCGTTGAAGGCATGTGCTTGGATGGTCGCTGGTGATGCAGGACAGTGAGGCTGCAGAGCACAGCGGGCTGGGGTGGAGGGGGCACACACGGGGTGCTTGTTTGTCCAGGGCGGGAACTTCGTCCTTGCATCCTTTCTGGGTGGCACATCTTGAATGCCGTTGTCAATTTCAAACATAATCATCGTGCCTTCCTTTCCTTCTCAGTCCAGCCAACCTGCAACTAAAACAAGACCTTTCAGCACACTTGATCCTGAGCTTATGTTGAACCCAGAAACCTTACCAAGGGCCAGCACCGTGGCGATGACGAAGGAGTACTCCTTCTTGCGCACCAGTGTGCCTCGGGGCCCGAAGGTGGGCAGCTTAAGGCACCTAGCACATTCTAAGGAGAAGAAAAGTTCCAAATCAAGCAAAATTCGGTCCCTGGCTGATTACAGAACTGAAGACTCAGATGCTGGGAATTCGAGTGGAAATGTTCTGGCCACAGATTCCGCTGGGGGCTCCCTGAAGCAGAACCGAAGCAGCATGACGTCCGTGGTGTCTGAGGTCAGCCTGTGCCCTGAAGCCGATGACCTGGAGAACTCATCCCTTCCTGGAGACATGTCTGAGGCTGATGGGAATGAGAGCGACAGCTCTTCCTATAGCGGCGTCTCCACCCGGGGGGTGCACGGCCTTCTGGTGAACAGCGCGGGCACGCGTGAAGCATCCTATGTGATCAACGGCCAGGAGATGACCTCCAGTTCTCTGGGCCAGTTCCCATCCATCACGGATGTCCTCCAGGCCGCTGCAGCTGAGCACCGAGACCGGGGCCCAGAGGTCAATGGGGAGACACGGAGCCGGACAGACAGCATCTGCAGCAGGTGGGCGCTGTGCACACAGGGCCCGCTCACCAGTGCAGTGGCCAAAACACCTAACTCATCCTTAGTCCTTCACATGTTAAGTCTGTCTTTGTAAAAACGGAATTAGAGCTGCTCTGCCATCATCTGCAATGCTAGGACATCCTGTCTTCCAGAGTTTATTTACTTAGACCTGCTTCTAGACGGGCTCAGGTGCTTGGCTCACCTTCTCCACACGGAGCTCCAGCGATGTGGGGCTGAACATGCCCGACTGCGGGAGAGTGTTTCCTGGCGGCTCTCCACTGGGATCTGTGTACTTGTTTATTTTAACCCTTGGGGGAGAATAGCAAGGGTGTGTGAAGTTTGGAGAGTATAGACACATGTAAAGGTAGTGGTCACTCGTGTCCCCACCACCTGATCCTTTGTGCCTTTTCCTCCAGCGTGTCCATGGAAGGGTCTGTGGCTGAAACGCATGATGAGATGCTGCAGGTTCTTAAAGAAAAAATGAGACTTGAAGGACAGCTGGAAGCCTTAACCCAAGAGGCTAGTCAGGTAAGGGGGGTTTGGTGAACGTGTGGTGTGCCGTGTGCTTCCGGATCGTGGGTGGAGTCCACTTGTCTTTATGAATAAGTTGCAGTTCCTCCTTCTCTGGGGTAGTTGTCATGTCAGACCCCTGGATAGTTTGGGAAACGTGGCACTGTCCTGGAGAGTTCACCTGTCAACACCTGCCTTTGCCTCACTAGTTGGTGTGGCAGCCTTCTGAATGCACAGGGTGGAAGGGACTTAATTTCCTGACAGTCACTGTGGCTGTTTGACGATCTTTCCAGGCACTTAAGGAAAAGGCGGAGCTGCAGGCGCAGCTGGCCGCCCTGAACACGCGGCTGCAGGCGCAGGAGGAGCACAGCCACAGCAGCCAGCGGAAGCAGGACGCGCTCAGTTCGGAGGTGGACACCTTGAAAGCAGTCCTGCTGGGACCTGGAGCAGGCAATGAGCGACCTGCAGAACACGCTGGAGGCCAAGAATGCCAGCCTTTCGTCCTCCCACCACGACCTGCAGGTGGCAGAGGAGCAGTACCAGCGCCTCCTGGCCAAGGTGGAGGAGATGCGGAGCAGCATGCTCAGCAAGGACAGCACAGGTGCGTGTGCGGGCCCGGGGCTGCAGGTCTGGTCCGGCGGCGGGGTGCACCTCAGAAACCTGCTCTGAGGACCGATCTGTTGTCATGTGAATGTGCTGTGGGTTGTATTCCCTTCTGATGTGCACACAGGTGCCCATTTTCTGCATGCGCATGGGGGTGCCGAGGTCTTAGGGGTTGGCCTTTCCACTCACTGTGCCTGTAGAGTCCATCGTGGTGGGGCTGGGGCCGCCTGCTTGTTCCACAGAATTGCGGGTCTGATTTAAAATATGTAAAAACCTACCTTACGTTCAGCGGTGGTTCTGGATCCCTGTGGGGATTGATCACCGTGGAACGAGATGTGGAATAGTGGATCCAGGGAACCTGGGTGGCAGGCCATACACAGAGCACCTTGGGGCGCTTCACAGGACACCCAGTTCCCAGACACCCACTCAGGGTGCCTCGGCCTCGGCCGGATGTCAGACCCTCCCGTGCAGGCTGCTAGATGAGCTTCTGCTGGCAGAGCAGCCGCCTGGGAACTGGGAGCGGCCAGTGGGGCTGCTGGGAAGGGCCATGTCTCAGCGTGTGATACTAGGTGTTAGGGTTGATGGCATCAAAGGAAAAGGGACAGACCGCTGTCACAAGGGCTCTATCCTGATGCTGGAATACACCAGCTGAGAAACAACACAGTAGACTTTTCTAGTTTTGGGCATTCTGTGATACTCAGTCCCTCAAGAAATTTACAAAATCCAGAAAGTTCTGAAAACAAAAATAATCTTATAATTCTGGGTTGCAAGGCTTAACCTGACTAGAGCTCATTGGAAGGCAGCAGTGCTCACCACTACACCACCAACGCCTTGTGACTAGAGCTCATTGGGCAGCGAACAGACCTACACTCACATGAGGCTCAATGACATGTTTTTGCATTTTTTGCTTTTTTGTGTGATTTGCTATTTTAAAAGAACCTGAAATGCTGTGGTGTTCCTAAGTGTGAGGGGGCTGCGATGTGTTTAGTGGGGAAAAGGTGTGTGAGGGGAGCTTCGTTCCACCATGAGTCATGGTGCTCATGGATCATGTAGGTGACAGACATGCACGACAAGGACCAGTTGACGAAATGGCATGTACCCCCAGGAGCCGTAGCTTAGCACCAGGCTTGGACAGGCTGGGTCCCTGCTCTTCAGCAAAGCCGAACGGACCTGGACGTCCGCGCGGAGCTGCAGGCTCCTGCTGTGGGTGCTCTGAGCGCAGTGCTTTCTTGCTTCCAGTGCACGACCTGCGGCAGCAGATGACAGCCTTGCAGAGCCAGCTGCGGCAAGTGCAGCTGGAGCGCACGACGCTCACCAGCAGGCTGAAGACGTCTCAGGCGGAAATCGCGTCTCTGCAGAGCGTCCGGCAGTGGTACCAGCAGCAGCTCGCCCTGGCACAGGAGGCCCGGGTCAGACTGCAGGGCGAGATGGCCCACATTCAGGTATGGACCACCAGCACTTGGCAGCTCACCTTCAAGTCCCATGTGAAGCCACTGCTTTTCACTAAATTAAAAAGACTTGGGCTTTTAGAGTTCACAGATGCATGTTTTAAAAACCTGCTAACCATTCACATATCCCACACCCACCCTACACAGTAAGCATCTTTGTGACCAGGGGGTTTCAGCCCCTAGAAATGCCCCTCTCTGGGACATCCTGTGTTCCTCGTTCTGATTGCTGACTCGTTGCTCTGTGAGGGCGCCTTCCGTCCTGTGACCCCGTCTCACATCCACGTCCACCTGGTCTCTGCCCTCCCTCCTGTGACGTTGTTTCTGACACGCACTGAGCGCACATGGCTTCCCGTAGCAGCTGGGGAAGGACCAGGTGCTCCTCCCTGTGCTTTGGTGAGGAGCCAGCACAGGTGCACGCTCGCCCTCTGGGCCGAGCTCTGCTCTGGAGGACTCGGAACAGCCAGGAAGTGGCAGAAATGCACTTGGCTGCGAACCTCAGTGCTTTGGATAAATCGGGTTGATCATGAGGATGCCGAGTGGCGCCTCCTTCAGCCTCAGGCCTCTTTTTTCTCTTTTAATTTCTCTGTATTTCTCAACTAGAGGATGTGATGGTCTAATTCTGCCCAATGCTCCCTTTTAAAAAAACTGAAGTCTACACATGTACAAAATAGAAGTTTTCTTAAATTTCCATTGCACGTTTAAGCTGAAGGACCACACAGACAAGCATTGGTTCTGCTTACAATATATTTAGAAATAACTCATTTTACAAGTTAATAAAGAAGCTAGATGTATGCAAATGACCAAAGTCAGAAATGGAGTTGGAAGATAAAAACTGGAACAGTCCAGGGAGTGGCAGTTTGAGAAATGTAATCGCTTTTTTTCAAATCCCCCTGGGGCCCAGGCTCAGTGTTTCTTAATTAGGGTGTTCACTGCATTGCCCCCTTGTCCCAGGAACATAGACGTGTTTTCGGGACTATCCAGCAGGGAGGAGAGTCAGGGTGGTCTTTATTCTGTCGTTCCCTCGAGACACGGTCCCAGCACATGGCGTCTCCCTTGCTCCGGCACTCCCACGGAGACCCTGTGCTCAACGGGTGTTCCTATCGGATCTGGAAGTGACGTGCTCCAAGGTCCCGGTGCAGACATGTGTCCTCTAGACTCCTCTTTCCCGACCCCTCCTCTGGGTACCAGTGTGTTTAAAGCTGGGCTCCTTTTTCTCAAGGAGACAGTGGTCAGAGGAGGCCTGACTGATGGCCGGGGTCAGACTGGACTGCCAGTGTTATTTCTCGGGAATGGCTGGGTCAGTCTGGTGTGTCAGGACAGTCAGACACTGACATGTGTCTGGTCACAGCTGGTCAGTTCACCGGAGGGGCAGACCTCCAGCGCCAGCTGCACCTGCCGTCCAGCTGAAGGCCCCTCACTTTAGGGCTTACAGATGCACCTTCAGTGGGAACTTCTGTGTACATCTCACCACAAACTACACATTCTCGGGAGAATGACCATTGGCTTTTGGGCTGCCGGCCTGCCCCTCTGAGGCACACAGAAACCCCTGGCCCTGGCATCAAGGTGGCTGGCAGGAGAGTGGGCAGGGAGGCCTGTGGGGTGGGCTCCAGGGAGCCGCCCCTCGGGGGCCACCGCTGGTCAGAGACCCTCACACTGGTGGCCTCGGGGACAGGCTGGTCTGCACTTGTACTTGAAATCCAGCAACTTCCCACCTTACTTTTTCTTTGCAGGTTGGACAGATGACCCAGACGGGCCTCTTGGAGCACCTGAAACTTGAGAATGTGTCCCTGTCGCAGCAGCTGACGGAAACCCAGCACAGGTCCATCAAGGAGAAGGAGCGTATCGCTCTGCAGCTCCAGGGCATCGAGGTGAGGCCGCACGTCCCGCAGCCACGGCCTGCAGGGGCTCTGTTTTGGGTGGTGTGTTGTTTGGGTTGGGCTTTTTTTTTTTTTTCGGCCACTGGTCAAGAATAAGAAAATAAACAAATACATATGTACATGTAAACACGAATGTTACACATACATTGGTATGTCTTCTGAAATACGAACAACCTGCCGTGGTGCAATGTGCGGACTCAGTCCCTCGCGCTCTCACTGAACCGTCGGTGGTATCTCCTCTCCTCTGACCCTCAGTGGCCTGGGTCCTAGTGCTCAGCCCGGTGGAGGGAGGTGCTGGGCAGAGCGTGGGCAGGGAAGAAGCTTAGTACGGTGCGTGTCAGAGCATTGGAGAGTCTAGCGGTGGTAAGTGCTCTCGTCCTGGAGCACGCAGCCTGCGCCACTGTTCAGCCCTCCAGCACTGCGGTGTGGCAGTGAGGCAGAGGGCAGCTGCCTTCCACCCCGGTGGCCCTTGGCTCCTCTGTGTGCAGGTCGTGGACAGACAGTGATGTGGATGGACCTGGGCCTCTCACCACGTGGTCGGTTTTCGTGCGCAGTCTGCTGTGGCTGTCAGGTTATCCTGCTTTTTAAAACACACTCTCTTCTGGGCCCAGGCTGACATGTTGGACCAAGAAGCTGCCTTTGTGCAGATCCAAGAGGCAAAGACAATGGTGGAGGAGGACCTGCAGAGGAGGCTAGAGGAGTTTGAGGAGGAGAAGGAGCAGCTGCAGAAGATGGCGGCCTCAGCAACAGCCCTGGAGCAGCAGCTAGAGCAGGCAAGCACCTGCCACAGCCTCGCCCGAGGGCCCGGGCCGCACGCTGGCCTCCTGTGGCTGTCCTCACCGTGAGCATTAGTGGTGGTCTGTGTATCGAATTCATTTTAATGTCACATCGTCAGAGCTGGTGCTTCTGTGAGTGTTCTTGTCTGCCAGACCTTTACATACAGATGGCTGCCTGCACAGTGCCCATGCAGATATTCTAAAACCCGAACAGGGAAGCAGTGTCAGTTCTGGAGCGGACGACATACTGAGTCTAGTCCCTTTTCCAGGTGAAGTTAACACTGCACCAGCGAGACCAGCAGCTCGCGGCCTTGCAGCAGGAGCACCTGGACCTGCTAACGCAGTTCACCTCAACACAGGAGACGCTGCAGGGCCGAGAGCAGGCCCTCGGTGACCTGCAGGTGCGCTATGATGAGCTGCAGGCCCGACTAGAGGAGTTCCAGGGCGAGGCCACCTCCAAGGACGACACCATCCGCTTCCTGCAGAACGAGACGATTGTCTTGGAGGTGGCTCTGCAGGCGGCCAAGAGCAGCGGGGAGGAACTCGACAGAGGAGTCAGAAGTTTGGAAGAAGGTGCTGAGGAAACGTCAGAAATCTTGGAGCAGTTGAGACAAGAATTAGCCGTCAAGTCCAGCCAGGTAACGAATGCCATTTGCCCTCATTTTGTACGCATCCCACCCACGCATGTGAGTGTCAGTGCTAATGGCTTGGTTCTTTCTTTGAACCCCTTGTTTTGTAAAATGAAAGTGTGTCCAGGGCTGGGCCCTGGGCTTAGCTGAGGAAGGACCCACTCCCGCTGGTGGTGGGCTTCGGGCCTGCTTTAGCCACTGGGTGCTAAGAGCCAGGAAACAGTTGTTTGGATGTGGAAGTAACCTGCCAAGAACACATTTCTGCCCCCAGGTGACAGGCAGCTCAGACGGGGAAAGCTGTGTGGAACTTCTGTCTTTTCCTTCCTGTGTGCCTGAGTGTTGGGACCCCCAGGACACAGTGGCAGGACAGTTGTGTCAGTGGGTGAGGTGGGCAGACAGCCTGAGTGTCTGGGTGTGTGAGCCTGACCTAGCACCCACACCTGGGGGCCTTATGCCAACAGCTGGCATGACTGGATGCAGGCAAACGTTAAAAATACGGACAGAGCAAGGAAGCTGCAGGGTGCAGGAAGTAGGGTTGGTGTCAGGGCATAATTTTGTATTCTGATTCCACCCCATAAGCAACAGGATGAGAAAAAAATTAATGACATGTTCCTTTTGGGGGGTAAAGTCGAGGGAGGCTGTTTTCTCTGCAGACAGTGACCAAGCTAAGTTACTTTCTAGGACCGATGCGGAGGCAGTGCCTCAAACCAGCAGGGCCATAGTTACAGGAATTGTGCGGATTCTTTTGATAAATTTGAGTTTGAGTTTACTGACTGTCAGTAAGAGGGACATCAGGTGACACTTGGAAAGATCTGGAGGAGACATTTGTTGGTTCTAGGCATTATTGATCATGTCCGAGTTTCACCTATATTGTTATTAACCAAGTCGCTGGTAGCTACACCTTGGATTAAGATGATTATTTTAAAAATAGTGCGTAGGCAGTGGTGGTGGCTTTCCTGTCTCGCTGGAAGCTGTCTTTTCCCATCCTGACTTGGGGACTAGCACACACGCCTGTCCCTCGTATGCACAGGGCCCTCCTGGAGCCCTCAGTGATGCTGTGCACACCTGCCCCTCGTAGGTGGAGCACCTGCAGGAAGACGCCAGCTCTCTGAAAAAGCAGATGCAGAAAATAAAGGAACAGTTTCTTCAGCAGAAGGTAAAGTTGAGTTGTTGGTGTTCTTTATGGGAAATAAGGGTGTGAAAACAATCTTGTAAGTGGTTCAATCACTTCACTAGAAAAAGTTGATCAAGAGCAAGGTAATGTCTAGATGCCTTCAATTTTTTTTTTTTTTATCCTCATCAGTGGATATGCTTATTGATTTTAGAGAGAGGGGAAGGGAGAAAGAGAGAGAGAGAAAGGAATATTGATCAGCCGCCTCCTTTACACACCCTGACCAGGGGTTGAAGCCTCAACCTAGGTATGTGTCCTGACCAGGAATCAAACCCACAACCTTCCGGTGTGTGGGACGACACTCGACCAGCTGAGCCACTCAGCCAGGACTAGACTCCTTCAGCTTCTAAAGGCACTTGCTTGACTCTGAGGCATGCCCTTCCCCCTCCCATCTTAATGTCTCCAGAGTCAGGTGCATCCACAGTGGGATGGGCACCTGACCACGGGGATCATGCCCTGAGTGTATGTCACCACACACAGGCTGAGTTTCTGTTTAACGTGCTTGAAACAATGCCACATGACCCAGCGTTGACATAGGTCATGGTGCACATTTGGTGTATGTGTGTGTTTGTGAAGCCCATCCGTGTGGGAGGGATGAGGGAGCATCGCCAGCCCAGGGTCTGAGGAGGGATGGCCCCTGAGGAAGCGTGCTGAAGGGCGTAGGCTTTAGCACCAGGGACAGCCTGTCAGCCAGGAGTGCAGCTCGGAGAAGGAATTGCCAGAATCCCAGAGGAGACAGGTGGTTAAGGCGCCAGCAGCCGGCATGACACCTCCACACTTTGCCCAGACTTGTTCAGGAGCGAAATAAAGGGGTGTCTCGGTTGATGGTGTCTTTGGTTTGGCGAAATATGTTATCTTTAGCCCGAGGTAAGTGGTGAGCATGTCTGTGTAAGCCAAGTGTCCCCTGGGCGGCCCGCCCGCACTGGCTGCAGCTCCTGTCCTGCAGGTGATGGTGGAGGCCTACCGGCGGGACACCGCCTCCAAAGACCAGCTCATCAGCGAGCTCAAGGCCACGAAGAAGAGGCTGGACTCAGAGGTGAAGGAGCTGAGGCAGGAGCTGCTGCAGCTTCAAGGGGACAAGAAGTCCGTGGAGGCGGAGCAGGCGCGCTTGCAGAAGGAGGTGTCCCGGGTGCAGCAGCAGATGGCGGCTCTCGAAGGGCAGCTGGAGTCGGTGCAGAGGGAGCGTGATGAGATGGAGACCCACCTGCAGGTCTGGGGATGCGCCGACGGTGAAGGCTCCACTGTGCGGGCTCCCGGTTCCAGGCTGCAGCAGCTGTTTCCAGCTCTGGGCCGAGGGAGCTGGCGAGGGGTGTGGAGCGGTGCCGGGACTGGGGTTCATGTGCACAGGTCCCAGGGTTGAGGGGGGCCAGCATGCAGGTAGGAGCTGGTGGAGCTGGCAGTGAAGTGAGGACGAAGTTGCCTGAGGGCAGGGAGAGCGAGGCCTCAGTCCAGAGTCCTGCTGGGTCTGAGGGGCAATTCCTGAGATGAGAAATGGGGGACATGTCAGATCAAGGCAGTTTGACGGGAGGTTTTTTAAAGTCCAGGAGAGGGCCAGGTGGGCAGATTGGCTGGAGGCCTGCAAGGTGAGAGATTTGAGAACAGACAGCGTTGGAGCCAGGTGGGTCTATATGGAGCTGCAGGAGCCAGGGGCTGGCTATGGGACACCTGCAGCCGTGAGAACACGTGTCCTCATGGGTATGCTTAGGGCAGCGAGCGGGACCAGGAGGAGGCCAAGCCCCCTGAACCAGTTCACAGTCACTCCTCCGGGTGCTGGGGCCCCACGAGGAGGGAGTCCTTCCCAGCATTCCCGTCCTCGCTCTGACACAGCAGCTTGGGACACTGGGCCTCTCTGAAGCTGCCGTTTGTAAGAAGGCACAGCTCTGTCAGGCCTTCAAAGCCCACGTGCTCGAGGCAGCCCTGAAACGGCCTGTGGGCCTGGAGTGTGTCCGGACGGGCTGAAAGGAGACGGGGCTGTGCTCACCGGTCTTCTCCCTCCTGTGCAGGCTCTGCAGTTCGACAGACAGCAGGTGGCTGCACTGACGGAGGCCAACAAGGGGCTCCAGGCCCAAGTGGAAGAGCTGCGGCAGGAAGCCGCCAGGTGAGCACAGGGGCCTCTCCTTTCGTGCTTGTCTTTTCATCTGAGTTTTGTGTCCTGCACTGTGCTTGTGTCAGCCTGTGACTTATGTGTGAGCCCATGGTCGGGCTTATTGCTCTGTCCTGTTGGGTTAGGAGCATGTGAGCAGCGTTAGGAAGAGCTGGACGATAGCGCAGGAATACGTGCGGGTGGAAGCATAGAAAACAGGGTTGCTCGGGTTCGAGCTGGTGTGCTCGAGCACGGGCCCAGGGTCCCGGTTCAGGTGCTGGCAGGTGGCTGCTGGCAGGGTTTGAGTGCAGTGCTGCAGAGGCTGCCAACACCAGCCTCGTCTGCTCACTTTATAAAATATTGGGAGGGTTCTTGAATCGGGGTGCAGGAGTGGGGGAGGTGGAGCTGGAGGCAGTAAGGAAGACTTGAGACGGCCTATCCCCTCCGGCACGCCCTAGGGCCATCACCGAACAGAAGCAGAGGGTGACACGGCTGGGCTCGGACCTGAGCAGCGCTCAGAAGGAGATGAAGAGCAAGCACAAGGCCTACGAGAGCGCCGTGAGCATCCTGAGCCGCCGCCTGCAGGAGGCCCTCACCGCCAAGGAGGCAGCTGAGGCTGAGCTGAGCCAGCTGAGAGCCCAGGCGGCCGATGGTGCCAGCAACCTCACGCTGCATGTGTGTACCACGTTTGCTCGGGCCCATCGCGGTTTCTCAGGGTGGGGACAAGGGGGGGGCTACGAACATTTCCCTGAAACCCTCGTAGAATCCTAGGAAAGGGGCAGAATGAGTGTGTGGGCAACACTTCTCTGGGATTCATCGTGGTACAAACGTGACCAGGGATGTGTTCAGCACACAGTCCTCTCCCCATGTCCCTGTGAACCTGTGAGGTGTGCGGGTCAGCTCTGGCAAGTGAGAAACAACCCAGAACAGCTTTTTGGGGGAGGTGGCATTTGACTGGCCTTGAGTAAATGAGGCATTGCGGGGGACAGGTTGGGTGTCTCAGCAGAGGGTCCTGGGAAGGGCCTTGGCAAGCTGGGGTCAAGATGTGTGTTGCACACTGACGGCTCAGGTGGGGTGAGACCTTTGGCTCTCCTGTTGAAGCACAGTGAGGCCAGGAGAGGCTGCGATAGAAAGAACCAGAACACATGCAGGTAGCAGCATAGAAAACTGGGTTGCTCGGGTTGGAGCCGGTGTGCTCAGCACAGGCCCAGCGTCCAGGTTCAGGTGCTGGCAGGTGGCCTCATCCTGGAGGAATCAGGGAAGGAGGTCAGTATCAAGAGCCCAAAGCCTTTTTAAAAACGATACGTATGTTTTTATTGACTTGAGAGAGAGAGAAACATCAATCGGCTGCCTCCTGCACGCCCCCTACTGGGAATCGAACCACAACCTCCTGGTTCTTGGGTGAATGCTCATCTACTGAGACACACAGGCCAGGCCCAAAGCCTTTTGCTTGTAGATTATGTTTAAGATCAGGAATCCTCAAACTTTTTAAACAGGGGGCCAGTTCACTGTCCCTCAGACGGTTGGAGGGCCAGACTATAGTTTAAAAAAAACCTATGAACAAATTCCTATACACACTGCACATACCTTATTTTGAAGTAAAAAAACAAAACGGCAAAAACACCCGCATGTGGCCCACGGGCCGTAGTTTGAGGACGCCTGTTTAAGATAATGGGAGGCTGGTGTCCCTGAGCAGCGTGGAGGACGGGAGGCAGGAGGGAGGGAGCACCTGGCAGGGGCGATGGTTGAATTCATGACATGAAGGCTTTCAGACTGGCTTAGGGCCCTGCCGGCTTTGGGTCTGATCGTTTCCTTTCACTTTTGCTACTTGGAGTGAAATTCTTCCTAAGTAAATTACTGTGCATTTCACCTATTGCTCTCCAACGCAAGCTGTTTCACTTTGTTTAGCAATTGTATTTTCTCTCGTGAAGTTTAGTTTCGTCTCCTGGACTTATCATAGCATGGTGTTTTTTTTCCCAAATTGTTAAATACTCCTCCTCACCTGTTTACTTTATAAAATGTTGGGAGGGGAGAATTTATTCAATTATAATTTCCCTTCTGCTGTAAAATATTTGTTCTTTTAATTCTTGTGTTTACATGGTAGATGGGAGGGGTGAACCCTGTAGACTCTGCCTTCTGCTTGCTGCAGGAGCTCAGCCTGAGAGCCACCTGCTGTTCAGTCTGCTCTCAGCAGGTGTAAGGTGGACCTTCCTGGTCCTCAGTAATAGGCCGAAGTGAGCCAAATAGTTAGACCCTTCATTAGGAGGCCCAGTAGAGAGACAGCTGGGAAGTGCTCAGAACAGCAAGAGTGTATATGTGTTCTTGTGCATAGGTGCTCATGTGCTGCTGGTTATATCATGCAACAGATCACTTGCCACGTGTAGTAATTTATAACTCTTACCTGCAAGTCAAACTCTCCTGTGTTTTCAAAGCATTTAACTGAAGGTCGTTTTGTTTGTGAGTCGCTGTGTGCTTGCAGGTTAGTTAAGTCCTCTTAAGGGAAGGGAAGTGCTGTGAGAAGCATTCACCTGTCTGTGTGGTCAGCAGCCTCTCAGGGTCGGGCGACCCAGGGCTACACAGGAGGGAGGTTAGCCCCTGCATGGCCATATTGAAGTCCATGACCTGGTTCACCTTGCTGTCCTGCTGTTAGGAGAGAATCCAGGCCCTGGAGTTGGAATTGCAGACCGTGGGCCACAGCAAGGTGATGCTGGAGAAGGAGCTGCAGGAGGTCATCGCGCTGACTAGCCAGGAGCTGGAGGAGTACCGGGAGAAGGTGCTGGAGCTGGAGGACGAGGTGGGCAAGCTCATGATCACATGGCAAAGTGGACAGGCCACGCCACTCCCAGTGCAGCTCTGGAGCAGGGAAACGGGGCCCTGGAGCATCAGAGCCTGGCCTGTGTGCCTGACCTGCCAGCTCTCCCTCTGCACACTGTTTAGTGCTTCTTTGGATCTGTGACCACCCAGGTGCTGGACTCCCCTCATGCACATAACACCTGCCTCCAGCAAGGATTCCCCCACATATGTAACACCTGCCTCCAGCAAGGACTCCCCCCACACATGTAACACCTGCCTCCAGCAAGGACTCCCCCATGCATGTAACACCTGCCTCCAGCAAGGACTCCTCCACTCATGTAACACCTGCCTCCAGCAAGGACTCCCCCACGCATGTAACACCTGCCTCCAGCAAGGACTCCCCCTGTATATGTAACACCTGCCTCCAGCAAGGACTCCGCCACGCATGTAACACCTGCCTCCAGCAAGGATGAGTGACCACTGTGTCCGTGTGGTGGGCATCGGAGGGCTTGTGGCAGCTGTGCTCCTGACAAATACGCTCTTTTATTTTGTTGTTTCTTAATCCTCAACTGAGGGTATTTTTTTCCATTGCTTTTCAGAGAGAGCGGAAGGGAGGGAGAGGGGGACACTGAGCTCCCCGGCCAGGGCACTCTTAAACTCTTGTTGCAAATACCCAGGAGCCTGGCTCAGACAGGCTGGACTTTTAAAGATCCACATGACCGTCAGGCCCCGAGACAGCGCTGCCCCACCCAGTGTGGTGCCCTGTGTCCTATCGCTGCATTTCATGCTGGCTGTTCCCATTTCTGGTGACTATAGCTTCACTGCGGTTTGTTTCAGCTTCAGGAATCCAGAGGCTTTAGGAGGAAGATAAAGCGCCTTGAGGAGTCAAATAAGAAGTTGGCTCTGGAGTTGGAGCACGAGCGAGGGAAGCTCACCGGCCTTGGGCAGTCCAATGCGGCTTTGCGGGAGCACAACAGCGTGTTGGAGACAGCGCTAGCCAAGAGGGAGGCCGACCTCGTGCAGCTGAACCTTCAGGTACTGACTCACCACGGGGGAGAGGCACGCAGCCTTCGGGCTCCCCTTGTTGTCTGTGTGTGGTTGTCACAGCTCCTGCAGGGAACATGCACAGAGTCTGCCCATAGCTGAGTCCCGGGAGAGCTTGGGGTGGGCGACTCCTTCTGGGCCAGATGGTCCTTCCCCAGCCAGGGCAGTTGCCCTTTAGGTAAGGGAGTAACCCCAGTGGGGTCTCACTGCAGACCTTGTCCTTGCCTCAGGCTCCACAGCCTCTGGTGACTGGGGAGGCTGAGCGTTTCAGCAACGTCCGCCCTGGCCATCAGCGGCCTTGGATTTTTTGACCATCAGAGAGTTTATAGACTTATTTTATTTTATTTTATTTCATTTCATTTTATTTTTTGTTAATCATCACTCAAGGATATTTTGTCCATTAATTTTTAGAATGAAAGGGAAGGAAGAGGGGTGGGGGGTGGGTGAGAGAGACAGAGAGAGAAACATTGATGTGAAAAAGACACATTGATTGGTGGCCTCCTGCACATGTCCCAACCTGACCAGGGATTGAACCTGCAACCCAGGAACATGCCCTTGACTGGGAATCAAACCCGTGACCCTTTGATGCATGGGCCGGCACTCTAACCACTGAGCCGCGGCATCCAGGGCTCTTACGGACTTCTGTGTGGCACTGCTGCCCACCACCTGTACCTGCTGCCTCACCACCTGCGTCACCCCCCTCACCAGGGAGGTGTTGGCTTACAGCCCTGATTCACGTGCCTCTCGTGGGCCGTAGGCTTGAGGATGGTCATGTGGTCGTGCTTCTGCCACCTCAGGTGTGTGTGTGTGATCGTGTCTCCAGAAATGGAATCTCCGTGCTTCCTGTTTCCCATGCTTGGTGGTAACACGTTGTGAGGCCTGTGCCACCCACTGCTGCGCCCCCTGTGTGGTGCCAATCGCAGTACCCCTGCTCCATCCTGGGCTCTGCAGGCCGTGGCACTGGTGTCCTTCCTGATTCCCCTCTCTGTGCTGTAGGTTCAGGCCATCATGCAGCGCAAGCAGGAGGAAGACCGCCAGATGAGGCAGCTCGTGCAGGCCTTGCAAGCCGCACTGGAGAGAGAGAAGCTGGAAGTGCACAGCCTCAGGGAACAGGTGTGTGGCCACGTCCGACCTGGTCTGCTGCACTGCCACGTGCAGCCTTTGCAGGGCACGTTTTCAGTGTCTAAAACGGTATAGGCCTCTGCCTCCAGTAACTTAACCGTACAAGTCCCGAGCACAGAGGTGTCATAAGGGCATGGCGACGTGGGGGCTGGAGAGCCCTGGTGCCCATTAGGACAAGTGAGGGCAAAGGGGTACTGCTCCTGCCTTTGCCCTGCTGAAGCCGGTGTCCTCCTTCCAGGTGGCTGCAGCCAAAGCAGAAGCAAGGCACAACCAGCGCCACTTCAAGGCCGCCACCTTGGAGCTGAGCGAGGTGAAAAAGGAGCTGCAGGCCAAGGAGCTCCTAGTGCAGACGCTGCAGGCGGCGGCCGAACGTCTCCAGTGAGTGTCCACGGGCCAAGGAGAGGCCGGCTGGCAAAGGGTCCCCACCAGGGCTTCCCCCCAGGTCTGGCTAGCACACTCAGGTCACCTTGAGCAGGTCTGGGAAGGAGAAACGTCCAACCCCGTCTCAAGAAACTTGCGCTTCACCTGCATGTTTCAGTCCTGACGCTGCCATTCCCTCTGCCCCTTCAGTCCTGCACTGAGAACAGAGTCCCCACTGTGAGGGATGTGCCCACCTCTGGGGCTCACTGTCTGCTCCGAGGAGGGCAGCTCTGTCGCACGTGTGCAGGGGTGCACAGTGTCCCTGTGACACTGTCCCCCCATCGTGGTCCTGGGGGTTTGTGAGGCTCAGGTGAGGCAGTGCATGCAGCGCTCCTAGACAGTCCTGCCAGAGGGCGCAGTAGGTGAGCACCCAGAGTGGGCTGGCACCGTTGGGCTGGCGGTGTCCAGTGGCACGCTCAGTGTCGGCCTTGTTTCCTCCTCAGGCTGCAGGAGGGGGGACGCGCCCAGGAAGTCGCCCAGTTCCAGGCAGAGCTTTCGGAGGCACGGACCCAGCTGCAGCTCCTGCAGCAGCAGTTGGACGAGCAGCTGAGCAAACAACCCGTGGGCAACCAAGAGGTGATGTTGGGGACGGCTTTGCATCCCGCTCACAGGACTGCAGGGCTGGGCTCTGTGCTTGTCCACTTGCACAGGGACAGGGATTTGTTCTAAGTGTGACATTATACGAGACACAGAGAGAGAGAGAGCACTTTTTGTGCAAGAAGGCCACTGTGAAATTCTTTTGCTCCTGTGACTTCCCTCCTACAGATGGAAAACCTCAAGTGGGAGGTGGATCAGAAGGAGAGAGAAATACAGTCCCTGAGGCAGCAGCTGGACCTGAGCGAGCAGCAGAGCAGGCGGGAGCTGGACGGGGCCGAGCGTGCTCTGCAGGTACTGGGCGCACGACAGGTGTATTTCCCTTAGATGGTCGTGACTTGCGCCGTTACTGTGCCCGCTGCATCTGTGGTAACCAGGAACCGTGGGGCCATGTTACCCCATTTCACAAGGACATCTTGGTCACGCAGCTGATGGAGGCCGAGGACACCAGAGCCTGGTGCCCCACTGGGCTGATCTGAAATGTAGCATGATTGTCACAGCACATGTGAGAGGCCACCAGTCAGGACGCATGGCTACACGTGGCGTCTGGGGCAGTCCTGACTGCTGAGGGGGGTGAGGAGCGTGGCTTGTGTATGGTGGCTTGACTGACAACCAGAATCGACTTCCCTTCTTTCTCAGTAGCTGAGCCCGGGGTTCACAGGGGATCCCTGGGATTCACTGTAGGTATGTGGTCAGGGCAGCGTCACTGGCTCCTGACAGAAGCCCTGGCGTTGGGGTAAGAACAGAGGGATGTGCCCTGGCCGGTTTAGCTCAGTGGATAGAGTGTCAGCCTGGGGACTGAAGGGTCCCAGGTTCAATTCCGGGCAAGGGCACATGCCCGGGTTGCGGGCTCGATCCCCAGTGGGGAGCGTGCAGGAGGCAGCCAGTCAATGATTCTCATCATTGATGTTTCTCTCCCTCTCGCTTCCTCTCTAAAGTCAATACAAATATTTAAAAAAAAAAAAAAAAAAAAAAGAACGGGGATGTGAGAGTAACTGTGAGCATCACAGTCTCAGCTGCTGGGAGGAGCTAGAGCCAGGAAGGGGCTCCTTCAGCAGCCCGTGCTTTCCTGTCCCCCTAGACTTGCGGCACACAGAGCTCTCTGCTGTGCATTGAGATCTTGTAGCTTTGAAAACTCTGACCTGACTTCCCTTAGAATATCAAGTCTGAGCTGGAGGTGATGCGGGAAGACCTCTCCATGACCCAGAAGGACAAGTTCATGCTTCAGGCGAAAGTGTCGGAACTGAAGAACAACATGAAAACTCTGCTACAGCAGAACCAGCAGCTCAAGCTGGACCTGCGACGCGGTGCGACCAAGACGGTGAGCAGCTGTGCCATCAGAGGAACGGGCCTGAGGGGGGCGGGCAGGTTCTCTGACACAGTTATATGTGACCACATTCAGCAACTACCGTGTGGAAGTAAGTGGCAGGGAATTCTGCTTGGACAACAGGCCACGTCGTTTTATTTTATTTTCTACTTGATTGTTTGCTTCTTTTCATGAGTTCTGGTGCCATTTTGTTGACTGGGCTTTGTAAACCCCAGTGAGGCCCTGGTATGCTGTGTTAGCAAGATCCCTGGCCCTTACTGAGTCCGGCTGGGACACTTGGGCCTGGGGATCCCGGAACCCCAAGGCTGCTGTCACTGGCCCCACTCCGATTGTCTGCATACAGTATGTCTCTCCTCAGTGTGTCTACATGTTTTCCTGGTTAGGAAAGTAGCTTAGATTCAGAGCTTTATTACCAACATTTGTCTATCTGTGCAAAAGTTTGACGTCTTACAAAGGGAAGTGGTCTGAGTTGGAAAATTGACTTAATTTTTTAGGGACTCTCAGAGTCAGGTTGTGGTGCCTCCTGGAAAGGCCCACGTGGGAGCTCGCATTTAGGGCTCAACTCTGGGGTTGGCTCTCGTGTGTGCAGTAGAAAGGCTATCTACTAGGCCAGCACTTCTCGAATCCCTGTGGCTGCCTGCTCCGCGGGCACAGATAAGCCGATGTGCCTTCTCAGGGTCATGTGGGGCTGGGAGGCAGGTCTGGAAGCACCTGTGACGGCAGAGAACTCACCATGCACTTTTATGAACAGAGAAAGGAACGGAGAGGCGAGGCCAGCCCTTCCAGCCCCGTAACGCCGGTGAAGGTCCCCGACTGCCCCGTCCCGGCCTCGCTGCTGGAGGAGCTGCTGAGGCCCCCGCCCGCTGTGAGCAAGGAGCCCCTGAGGAACCTCAACAGCTGTCTCCAGCAACTGAAGTATGGCGGGCTCTGTCTCATGTCGCTTAGTCTCTGAGTCACATGTTAACTTGGCAGAGTCTCTGTTGCAACACTGAATGCCCACCCATGGCTGAGCAGGTCTGTGTTAAGTGGGGTCACATTGTAAGCTGAGAGTTTCCCACAGCTAAATGGCTCTGAGAAACCGTAAGTCACCAGGACCTGAGCCTTTAAATCCCTGTCGGCATGAGGCCGCTGTTTGGAAGGCGTGGCCATGTGGGGGCATCCTTTCTGACCCTGTGAGGGAAGCTACGTGAGCCCCTCAACTCTGTCTTCCTCATTGTCCCTGAGCAGAAGCCGTGTGTGCAGAGCCTTGTGGCCTATTGGCCTCTGTGTGACGCTGAGAACAGCGTCGAGAGTCCCTGCGGTTCTGTGACCCGTCTGTGTAGCTGGTGCAAATAGGGAGGTTCTTTCGGTCCCTGAAGGTGCCACTGATGTGTGAACAAACAGCCACCCAGTTGAAGCTTGTCAGACTCATGTCCCTCTTGGGGAAGCAGTGGTGTCTGACCATCCTTCCTACCTTTGCCTCTTGTGTCCCCAGGCAGGAGATGGACAGCCTCCAGCGCCAGATGGAGGCACACACCGTCACTGTGCACGAGTCGCTGTCCTCATGGATTCAGGGGGACCCTGCCGCCAGCCCTGTTCCCCTGGGTGACCAGGCCCCCCCCGGAGGAGACACCGAGCCACCCGGTCCCAGCAGCACCTCCAGAGAGCGGCTGGGAACAGCCTCTGCCGAGCACCCCCATGCCGAGTGTGTGTGATTGTCCCTCACAAGGTCACGTCTCTTCCCTCAGCAATGGAACTTAAGTTCCGTGTTTGCTTTACAAGGAGTAAGATAACAGGGGAGCCACCTGCCGATCACAACCAGCTTCCCCAAAGTGACCAAACCGTAACCCTAGCTGAGCTCTGTGACAGTGTTAGAAGGTGTCGGGGTTGTTGCCGGAGGCGCACCCTCACCAGTGACGTAGACGCTGCTCTGTGGCCACTGGTCCTGGGGAACCTGGTCGTGGGCCCACTTCCTCACTTCACCTCCCCGCAGGAGTGAAACTTTATTTGCACCTTTGGTTTTTATTGTTTTATTTTCACAGCCATCCCACCATAGGATGTGTATGTAAATACTGAGAATCGTAACCTAATCTTTAAAAAGTATGTCCCTGTATTATTTAAAAATGACCTGAATTGTCTGCTTTCGATTGCCTTTTGAAAATCTGCTGTCAGGAAATAATGTACATGTAGGATTAAGGGATGTCAGTAAGAAAATTATATTTTAAGAAATATAATTATTTTATTTACCTCCTAAAACCAAATACTCTTAGAGCATTCTTTCTTGTTTTTGTTTCACTTCATTTTTGAGTGTCTTTTCTTTGTCTAAGTGCACGATGCCCAGCTGTTTAACCGCCCTGCGTGGCCTCACCACCCCCAAGCAACACGGCTTGTCCAGGCCGCACCTTCTGTGCCCAAGTGGCAGTGTCCACCAGGACCTGTGGTCATCGGAGACATGCTGGGCCCCGTGGTGATGGCTGTCAGGTCTGAGGTCCTGTCGTGACCAGGCACCAGGAGTGTGAGGTTCACCTGTACATGTCCCACCTGAACTCCTTACACCCGGCAGGAACTGACGGACTGTGGGACTTGAGGGTTTATAAGTTTGTCCCCAAGGTTGCTAAGAAAACCTAAAATAATATTTATTGTAATAAGTTAGAATGAGGTGGGTGCATGTGCACCCTGTGTGGGTCTGCTGCTCTGAGGGGGGCGGGGTGACATGTCCAGATCCGACATCCCGCCAGCCCATGTGCTGTGTCTTGTGTCTCGTTCGTGGAGAAAACAATATATATTTTTATTGGTTTGAGAGAGGAAGGGAGAGGGAGAAGAGAGAAACATCAGTAATGAGAGAGAGTCCTTGATCGGCCGCCTCCCGCACGCCCCCTATTGGGGACCAAGCCAAAATCCAGGCATGTGCCCTGACCTTGCCTGGTTCATAGGTTGACGCTCAACCACTGAGTCACACGGGCCTAGAGAAAACTGGTATTTTTAAGCTGTCTGCGTTCTCTCATAGTGTGCTGTCATAAGGTTCATTGATAAAGTAGCGTTAACCAGAAAGACGTTTAGAGTTTTAAAAAGGTTCCCTAGCAAGTAGTGGGACTTCTAAATACATCTCTCATTTGTACAGGGTCAATCTTGAAACAATACTTGAAAACTCATTATAAATGTATCCTATTTTTCATAATAAGTTGGAAAGCATTTTTGACAAAATTGTTTTTGTACCATTGGACGAGAAACATGATAATTTATGTTCTTAGTTACTTTGGCTGTATATCCTTGTTTTCATTTTAAAACGAAGACACAGCACCCAGCCCCGTGCCTCAGTGGCTCTCAGACTCCCCAGGGAAGACTTGCCACTGCCACCGTGTCCTCTTGGGAAAAGCTAACCCTGGATGCACCCATCAAGAGGAGGCCGTCTCTGTCCTTGCCCCCTTCCTTCCTCTGCCCGCCTCCGTGTGCATGTGTGCACACCTGCTCTCTGGCTTCCTGTCGTCTCCTGTGTCACCATCATCCTTGGTGCCCATTCTTCAGCTCAGCCAGCGCCTGGCCGGCTTTGGCCCGGGTTTTGGGGGCGGCTCCTGCTTGCTTATCTCCACCGGACTCACTGCTCCCTCCCACGATGGGGAAGGCTCTTCTGTTCTGGGCACAAGTGGAATTGGGAATGACTCCTGAGAAACAGCTGTTGAGTCCGGAGTCCGTGTAACCAGCTTCACCACCGCCTGTGTTTGTGCCTCTTCACCCTGTGTGATGGGCACTGTCCTGTCCTCGCTCAGGAAGTTGGCTCGGGCACCTGATATCCTTACTTGCTTTTGTTCTGTTTCAAAAACATGATTGCGATGTCATTATCATTGATCTCTCCACAATACACACCAGGTAGATGCCAAGGGTCTGAGAGGCTTTGTTCTACAGGGCGGACAAAAGTATGGAAAACATTTCATGTGGAAAAAATAACACAATAATAATAATACAAGAATTAACTGTTTTGTGTACTCACAACTGTAAACCTGCTTTTGCCCCGCTCTGGAGGGATCAGAGGCGTTTGGTTCGTGAAACAGGCTCTTGTCCCGGGTCCAGGTCGCAGCATCCACTGGGCAGTCGGCCTGCGGCCAGGGCATTAGGAAGTCTCCCCCGAGCCTCTTGCAGCTTAGGCCTCCCTTGGTCTAGGGTTACTGCAGGTCACCGTGACAGACATTTCTACTTCATGAGTATGTTTCTTCACAAAAGTTAAATGTGTGTAAAGATTTCTGGAGTGAGGGGCCAGAGTGCCCCTCCCTTCAGGGACCCACACGACGTGGACAGGCCTGTGACGTGTGAGACACTCAGCCTTATTCACGCAATGACCACGTCCCGGGCGAGTCCCATGGTGGTGGTCTCAGGTTATAAGAGAGTCCTTGGGGTGAAGTTTCAGAGGGTCTAGAACACTTCATTTCTAGTAAGTTATTCATTTCTATTAATTTCCTCATTAAAGGGAGTCCTCAGGTTGGGACTGTTCAGGGGAAAGACATCATCGTGCACCACAAATTGTAACTTTAAAAAGCATGTTGATTTTTTATAAATTTAAGCGTGCTTGGGAATTCCTTAAATTTTGTGCAATAAACTATTTTTTGTTAAAGATTTTCATATTTCATTGGCGGGTGGGGTTCCACATATTGGGAGTTAACACTTACCTTACGTTGTTACTCGGTTCAAATACTTGTCTCCAAAGAATTTTACTGTTTTGCCAAAGTTTTAGACGGGCTGTGAAAGCCAGCTTTCCATGTGGCTCGAGTTGCCCGTATTGTTGTCGTTCTGTCTCCACATCACCTGCTGCCACATGCACGTTAGTCTCAGGAGGGGAGTGGACAGGAACGGGGGGGAAGAAGGGGGCAGCAAAGGGTGTTGGCTGTTTGAGCTGCAGAGCATCCACACATGCATCCTGTTCTGAGGTGCTGGCCAGCCCTGTGCCCTGCTGGCGCTCCTGATGACACCAGGACCGTAACTCTGACTCAGCTTTTTTTTTCTTTGTGTGTGTGTGTGTGTGTGTGTGTGTGTGTGTGTGTGAGAGAGAGAGAGAATCCTCACACGAGGATTGATTTTTAAGGAGAGTGGAAGAGAGAAGGAAAGACACAGAGGAGAAACATTGATGTGAGAGAAACACATCGATGGGTTGCCTCTTGCACATGCCCCGACCAGGGCCCTGGAGGAGCCTGCAACCAAGGGTCGTGCCCTTGACCGGAATCTAATCTGGGACCCTTTGGTCTGTAGGCCAATGCTCTATCCACAGCTAAACCGTCTAGGGCTGACTCAGCTTTTTTTTTTAGTGGATCTTTAGAGAGAAACATTGATTGTTGCCTCCTGCACACACACCCCGACTGGGGATGGAACCTGCAACCTCGACTGGGAATCAAGCCCGCCACCTTTTGGTTTACAGGACGATGCTCCAACCAGCCGAGCCACATGGGCCAGGGCTGAGTCTGTTCTGAGGCTCCCAGGTTTCACTTCTTTCATACTTTATTCTTGACCAAGACGAGTGACCCTGGTCCAGACACAGAGTCTTCGGTGGAATGTACACACGGGGAACAGTGATCAGTGTGATTTTGGGCGGGGGGCACTGGTTTTTTCTTGTGACTGTTACTGTTACTATTTGAGTATCTTATTCTACAATGCAGTATCATTCCTATTTTTTTTTTGTTCTTAATCCTCACCTAGGACATTTTTTTCCATTGATATTTTAGAGAGAGTAGAAGGGAGAGAAGGAGAGAAAGAGAGAGAGAGAAACATCGATGTAAGAGAGGTACATTGACTGGTTGCTCCCACACGTGGCCTACTGGAGGCAGGGAGCGAACCTGCAGCCCAGGTACGTGTCCTTGACTGGAACTGAACCGGCAACCCTTCAGTGCACAGGACGATGCTCTAACCACCGAACCACAGGAGCCAGGGCTTCCTATTACGTTTTTTACATTTTGATTAATTACGCGTCGTCTTAATCTAAATTGTGCTGATGTCATAAAATGTTTATGCACTCTTCTGAGACAGAAGGTGCTGTTCTGAGAAACACGGCAGTGGATTTGAACATGGCTCCTTGCTGCTCCCGAATGGGAATCAGTTAAGAGTTTAAAAGTCCTCACAGGACAGTAAGACTCAAGTACAGCAGCCAGTAGCAGAGCGTGTTCAAGGGGAGATCTGTCCCAATAGAATTACACCAAAGCATATTTTCAGGATGAGTGTCTCTCTTCTGCAATCTTTCGGAATAAATCATTCTGCACTCTGAAAAAAAAAAATGTTTTTAAAGGGCAGAAAACCACAGGCCCAAACTGGCATCACTCATGCTCAAACCCCGTGATACAGGTGTTTCCGTTTCAAATTCACCCTTTTGCAAAGCAAAATCACTTTTTTGCAAATCAAACTCATCCTTCTGCAAAGCAAATTTTTCCACCAAAATAATTTCAAAAGCTTTCTAACAAAAACAAATTTTTTTTAAAAAATATATTTTATTGATTTTTTACAGAGAGGAAGGGAGAGAGATAGTTAGAAAGATCGATGAGAAACATCGATCAGCTGCCTCCTGCACGCCCCCTACTAGGGATGTGCCCGCAACCAACATACATGCCCTTGACCGGAATCGAACCTGGGATCTTTCAGTCCGCAGGCTGACGCTCTATCCACTGAGCCAAACCGGTTTCGGCATAACAAAAATAAATCTTATGCAAAGCTGTTAAAATTAAATATTGCATGTACATAGTAATAAACATAAAATACTTTTTTAACGTCAAAAATATTTATTTACTTATAATTTCCCTTATTGTAGTTCTACCACTACCGCTCCTGGCAATTTCATATACATATTCATAAAGTAATTTGCGACAACCTTCAGGAGTAATAGTCACTACAGAATGATTAATAGCATCTGTTAAACGTCCATGGTTTGAAGGATCTGTCAAAATATATCTCGCGCAGAACTTAACTTTTGAAAAAACTTCTTCAATGGGATTCATCATGGAAAATATGGTGGCAGAAATAATAAGGTTATGCCTCGTCTGACCAACAAGATGACATACTTCCTGGGTTTTGTGGAAGCTTACATTGTCCAAAACCAACCATACAGCCTCCAAACTATCTTCATCCAGTTTCTGCAGTACCTGCAAAGAAATTTTGCAAAAAAATATTTGAAGTAACAGGAATGTGCAATCACTTCATGCCACACCATTCCCTGAATGCTTATTGCTGCAATTAGGGAAACATTTCGTCCTCTAATCGTTGGCATGGTCACAGGGGCTGGTGTGTTAACTTTTAAAGACGACTTTGTTCGCTGAAGATGGCATTTAAACCCGATTCATCAATGAAGACTGTTTTCTGTCTTGCCTCAGGGATATTTCAAGAAAAATTTAACACATCCACTCTGTGCATCTCCATTGTTCTCTCCGAGTTTCAAGATCAGCTTGAAAAGATGCACACTTTAATGTGATCCTTAATTGTTTCAGCACATTCTCAATAGAACTTGTGCTTAGTTTTAAATATTCATATTCGAGAATCTTCTCATGAATTCCTTTTAAAGTTACAAATGGATTTTCTTCAATTACTTGTAGACTTTGTTTATTATTGAGGTGTTTAACTTGCTACTTCTCTTACCTCCATTTTTTTAATCATCATACAACCATTCTTATACCAGTAAAAAATTGACTTTGCTGTATTGTTATTTTTACACTTATTTTTATTGATTTCAGAGAGGAAGGAGAGAGATAGAAACATCAATGACGAAAGAAATTCATGGATCAGCTGCCTCATACACGCCCCCCACTGGGAATAGAGCCCGAAACCTGGGCATGTGCCCTTGACCAGAAGCAAACCTGGGACCCCTCAGTCCACAGGCCGATGCTCTACCCAATGAGCCAAACCAGCTAAGGCATGCCATATTGTTTTTAAGACCGGCGATTGCAGCTGATTCATTTACCATTCTACCATCTTCGGAACATTTTATAAAAACCTTTTCTTTATCGTGGCTGGTACGACCATATGTCAGTGGATTATTACGTCGGACAACGGGGCTCCTTGATCTGGATCCCTCCATTTCCAATGATGTGTTTCGCATTCCTCAGCATACACGTGTTGGCAATGAGCTTCCAGAGCTTGGCTCAGTGTTTGATGTTGTATCCATTTTCAGGGTCTGAAGAAAATATTCAGGATTGATGTAAACATACCTAATGGAATCACAAAGTTGGGTTGGGAGAAAAATGAAAACCTGTTGATGCAATGCACTATCTTTTTCGCTAGGGAGAGGAAACCGGGCATTGCTGCGTGACGTCATTACCCGGCGCCCACAGCCACCATTTGGGGGCTGGGCTGGGCTTGCTGTGGACCATGTTTTGCGCCACGGGGTCTCGGCAATGTGGGCTGGCGTTTGGTGGGCTGCTGCTCCGGGGTGGTGGCGGGGCCTGTGTCCCACTTTGTTGCTTTGTGGGCGCCAGGTTTGAGGTGCCCTTTCTCTGTAATTGGCCAGTGTGCATCACAGCAGCTGCTGCGTTGAGCGTCTGCCCCCTGGTGGTCAGTGTGCATCATAGGGACCGGTTGGACACTTAGCATATTAGCCTTTTATGAATATAGATTCTTGATTGTTGAAAGTTTTCCATATGTCTCCTTTTTCTCCCATTGGCCTCTCCCCGTCTGCTCCTGCCCCCCAGCTCCTGCCCTCCCCTTATTTTCTGTGTCCATTGGTCCTGCTCATATGCATAGATACAAGTCCTTTGGTTGATCTCTACCCTCTCCCCCTTCTCTCTGAGGTTTAAAGGTCTGTTCGATGCTTCTATGTCTCTGGATCTATTTTTGTTTACCAGTTTATGTTGTTCATTATATTCTGCAAATGAGTGAAATCACGTGATATTTATCTTTCTCAGACTGGCTTACTTCGCTTCACATAATGCTCTCCTGGTCCACCCATGCTGTTGCAAATGATAAGAGATCTTTTTTACCGCAGCGTAGTATTCCGTTGTGTAGATGGACCAGTTTTTTTAATCCACTCCTCTGCTGATGGGCACTTAGGCTATTTCCAAATCTTAGCTATGGTAAATTGTGCTGCTATGAACATAGGGGTGCATATATTCTTTCTGATTGGTGTTTCTGTATTATTATTATTATTTACCATAAATGTCATTTCTTCTTCAGGGTTTGTGGGTTTTTTTTTCTGCATTTAAAAAATTATTGTCTAGCCCTAGCTAGTTTGCCTCAGTGGATAGAGCATCAGACTGTGGACTGAAGGGCCCCAGGTTCGATTCCGGTCAAGAGCACATGCCCGGTTGAGGGCTAGATCCCCAGTTGGGGGCGTGCAGCAAGCAGCTGATCAATGATTCTCTCTCATAATTGATGTTTCTCTCTCCTTCTCCGAAATCAATAAAACTATATGTTTTAAAAAGTTACTGTGGGCAGCTCTCCTGCTTCCAGGGGAAACCGCGGCGCCCCAGACAGGAGTCGCACGGACTTGGGCCCAGACGAGGGTCGGTCCCCCGCAAGAGCCGGTTCTTGTTAACAGGGAATGCTCTCGCTAAGACGCGAGCCGCCGGAGGAGGTCTCTGTCTCCTTCCGCTCGCAGAAGCCGTTCTACAGCCCCAGACGCCAGGAACGGCGCTGCCCAGAGGCGTGTCAGCAGGGCCGTTCCCCGGGAAACCGGGGCCACCGGGCACGCCCCTCCGGAGCCGCCCGGGACACGCCCCCGCTGGGGACACGCCCCCGCCGTGGACACGCCCCCCGCCGTGGACACGCCCCCGCCCAGGGACACCGCTGCAGGCCCGCGCCCGCTTCAGTGCCCCGCGCCTCGGGCTGCTCGCGCTACTGCCTGACGCCACGCTCGGCCTCCTCACACCGTCAGAGGTCGGGGCCGCGGCCACGCTCCTTCGCTGAGTTACCGGACGCAGCTTCAAGCGCCGTGGCCCGCGCGTGTAGCCCCGGCACCGCGCCGGCAGGACCCGCGAGTCGCTTCGTCAGGCATTGTCACGGGCAGCCCGAGACGCGGGGTCCTTAGGGGCGCGCGTCTTCTCGGCGGCGACGGCGGCAGCGGCCGGGAGGGCGGTGGCGATGCTGTGGCCCCGGCTGGTGGCCGCCGAGTGGGCAGCGCTGGCCTGGGAGCTGCTGGGCGCCTCGGTGCTGCTGCTCGCGGTGCGCTGGCTGGTGCGGCGGCTGGAGAAGCGGCCGCGGGGCCAGGGCCGAAGCGCGCTCCCTGCCCCGCCGTCCCGCGCGGCCGTGGAGCCTGACTCGGACCCGGGTAAGGCCCCTCCGCTCCCCTCCGGCCTGGGCCCACCCCCACCTGAGACTGCTGTTCCGGGGAAAGGCCGGGAGTAGCACTGCGGGGCCCTTAACGTGCGGACGACGGCGCGGCGCTGAGGCCGGACTGTCTTGTCTGTCTGTCCGTCCGTCCGTCCGTCCGAGCCTGGGTGACTGCGGAGCCAGCCCCCTCGCGTCTGGCTGTCCGCGCCCTCCCCGTCTCGCGCATCCGCATGGTTCCCGCGTCAGCCGCCCCCTTTGCTCGCACGTTGGGTTTCTCAGGGGCTCCGATGGGAAGGCCAAGGTGTGTTTTTTTTAATGGAAAGCGAAATTGACGTCCCCGCCTGGGAACCTCGGGCTGACGGGCTCCGTGGGGGTGACCCCGGGTGGGGGCACCGGGTCGGGTCCGGCCTGCCCTCCGCCCTGTCGCGTTGCTGGTGGGTCCACCTGCTCTCCGTCCCTGGAACAAAGCCGTAGGCGGCACCTTCGGTGACAAGCTGATCCGACCAGTGACGCGGTCAGCCCGGCCCGGAAACTCGGTGCAGCACAGACCCCAGACTACAAACCACCCAGAGACAGGCTGTGTGGGGCTGGGATTACGGCGTATTTTTGCACTAAAGTTTCTTTTTTAAGTTTTTAGCTTTCCATGGTGGAATCAAGGTACAGAGCATCCGAATGGGTGCCCTCCCCGGTGGGACCCTGTGCTCCGCCGGCCTCCCCTTCAAGTTCTTTGGCAGCTTTTGGGGGCGGGGGGGGGGGGAGCGCTGTGCAAAACAGTGCTTGTTTACAAGACGAATTCTCCTCTGCAAATAAGTAACAGCCGTTTTTGAAATCTTGGAGTTGGGGTGAGGGGAGGCGGCATCCTAAAAGTTCTTTTTGAAAAGAAGTGCACAAAAGTAGATAGGAGAATAGGGTGAACCCCTTTTGCCCAGCGTCCTACCACAGCAGGTATTAACGTTGTCTGAATCTTGCTAATGGCTCCCAGTCTCTTTTTTTCCCCTCTGAACTTACTGTCTTCTAAATCTCAGGCTTGAAAACTGAAGTGCCCACGTGGTGTGCTGTGGGTGTTTCTGATGCTCAGGGCCTCAATCTCCATTGGCTCTGTGTCTTATATTCTCTGCCTTGGGTGGACTCCCTTCCTGGGCACTTGGACTGGAAATCGGGGAATTTACCCAGGCCGCCTACAGCCCTCGCGTGGCATCTAATCCATCCATCACTACGACCTCCAGATCTAGTCTGAGCCCTTGGCTCCAGCCCCACTAATCACAGTGGTCAGCTCCCTGTCGTTTTTACCTTCTCCCTGATTCTAGCTGTGCTCCATAGACTTAGCTGCTTGTTCTTCAAATACATGGGTTAAAGCTCCAGCTCCAGTCTGTTTGTTTGGTAGCTGTATAACTTGAACAAGTTACTTAGCTTCTCTGTGTTTTGGGTTTTTTAATCTGTAAAGAGGGGGGTGATCAGTGATGGTACCTACCAGACGGAGTTACTGTTACCGTTAAATAATTTTGAGTATGTAGAGTGCTCAAAATAGCACCAAGCACAGGGGAAGGCTCACACAAAAATTAAGCGTGAGCTACTTGTTAGTGTCAGCAGAAGGACTGCCAGAGCTATCTATGTATGTGTCTCCTCTGTTGTAAGTCTTTGCATAACTTCTGTCACTTACAGAATAAAGTGCAAGTCTGTCTGTGGGATATATTTCTGGAGTTGGAGCTTTGATGGTCTGTCCAGTTGCTGTCGGTCCTTGTTATTGGCTCCAAATTACACTCCAACTAGCAGCAAATGAGTGTGCCAGTTTCCCCAGCGATTACCGACCTGGAATGTTAGTGTGATCCTGCCCTGTGATTGTACTAGGTGATAAGATTCTTATCCAAATGACCCAGATACTGGGTATCTTAATTTTGTTTATGTTGTGATAGATTTGGAAACCAAAGACTTAATGAAAATTCTCATAGGGAGTTCATAGACTCCAGAGTGTGGACAAACACTGCATTGAAATGAAACTTGGAAGCCAACTTTTTTTGCCACTATTTTTTTTATTGATTTGATATAGAGAAGAAATGATTGATTTGTTGTTCCACTTATGCATTCAATGATTGATTCTTTTAAAAAAATATTTTTGTTGATTTTAGAGAGGAAGGAAGAGAGAGAGAGAGAGAGTGATAGAAACATCAGTGATGAGGAGAATCATGGATTGGCTGCCTCCTGCATGCCCCCACTAGAGATTGAGCCTACAACCCAGGCATATGCCCTCGACTGGAATCAAACCCAGGACCCGTTAGTCCGTAGGCTGACACTCTATCCACTGAGCCAGACTGGTTAGGGCCAATGGTTGATTCTTGTATGTGCCCTGACCAGGGATGGAGCCCAAAACCTTGTCATATCTGGACGATGCTCTAACTCACTGAGCTGCCTGGCCAGGGCACCACTTCTTTAAGAAAAGATTTACTTAAACCATTGAATTGATTTGTGTTGTTTTGGGCCCAGGTGCAATGACAATGGATGACATCTTAGCTCGACTAAAACTCCTGAATCCAGATGACCTCAGAGAAGAAATTGTCAAAGCCGGATTGAAATGTGGACCCATTACTGCAACCACAAGGTTCATTTTTGAGAAAAAATTGGCTCAGGCTTTATTAGAGCACACAAGAACCCTGCCATCACACCCTCCCTACCAGGCCACCGTAGGAAGCCCAGCAGAGCAGGTCAGCTTTTCTGAAGACAGAGATTTTGGTTATAGAGTGGGCTTGAACCCTCCGGAGGAAGAGACCCTGAAGTCTGAGACCTGCTCCATGGCCTTCAGTGCTGTGGCTGGGGTTGACGGCCTCAAAACTGTGGAGAGGGCGTCTACTGAGCCGCCTCAGTACTATGGTGTGTACCCGGCCTACGAGGATTCCCCAGCAAGAAATGGTAAAGTGACAAGCATGATGTTTTTTACCTAAGGAGGGGGTGCCTGAACAGCAAGGGTCAGGTGATCTTAAAAATCCCAACAGCAGAGGAGAAGAGAGAGTAATCTAGTCACCATAATTGTTACCCCAAATTAACCACTGTTGGCATTTTATGTAGGGCTCTCCTTAAAAATATTTTTGATCTATATATGAATTTTTAAAAATTAAGAAAAATATTTATTAGCTGGCTACTATTTGTTAATTAATCATCTCCCCCCTTTTTAAAAAATGTATTTTTATTGATTTCAGAGAGGAAGGGAAAGGAAGAGAGAGAGAGAAATATCAGTGATGAGAAGGAGTCATTGATTGGCTGCCTTCTGCACAGCCCCCCCAATGGGGACCAAGCCCACAACCCAGGCATATGGGAATCGAACCCAGGACCGAACCCAGGCCCCGGAATCGAACCCAGGACCCTTGAGTCCGCAGGCCGACGCTCTATCTGCTGAGCCAAACCAGCCAGGGCCTTTTTTTATTTTTTCAACATAACCTGAACATCTGTTATGTTAATGAATGCAAATGGGCAATAAATAATCTTCAACATCAAAAAATTGCTGTTTGAAACAAGTAAAATAGTATTGGAAAGAATTAATGAAAACTTGTTGATTAGGGTATAATGTATATTATATATACAGTACATAAAGAAAATGTGAAATTTCTTTCCTCCTCCCCACTACAATCCTATTCATTAGAAGTAACCACTTAATAATTGCTTTTGTGTATATAGGTGTATATAAATGTACATTGTTTCATTTTAGTTAAGAAGTGGTTAAGTAGCCCTGGCCAGTGTGGCTCACTTGGTTGAGCATCATCCCAAGCACCCAGAGGTCGCTGGTTCTGTTCCCTGTCAGGGCTCATGCCCAGGTTCCTGCTCAACCCCCATTAGGGGGCATGCAAGAGGCAGTAGATCGATATTTCTCTCTCTTCCTCTCCCTTCCTCTTTCTCTAAAATCAATTTAAAAAATACATTTTTAATGGGTAAGTAAAACTGTCAGGTCAGAGGGATGCATTCTTAAACTTTGAAAGCTGCTGCCCTCCCAAAGGTGTTACCATTCAGTGTATGCGAGAGTTGCTTTTCAGTCTCTACAGTACAATATTGAACTCACATTTTTTTCTAAAAAGGGAAAAAACAGGTATCCATTCAATCATTTTGTATATTATTGAACTTCCTGTCACTTGCATGAGAGAAAGTTTTATTTTGTTTTAGGTCGATTGCCTTTTTATATGATTATAGTCTTTTATTTATTTGATGGATTGCTTGGTCATTAGGTCATACTTATTGAACATTTTTATTGAGCAATGGGCATTACCATTCTCTTATATCGTTAAAAATTTTTTTTCTCTCAATCTGTCATTTGTATTTTATGTATTTATGAGATTCTCATACAGAACTAGGTTGTGATAGTTCCCCTGCAAATCTTTAATATTTTTATATAGTCAGAACTTTCTTTTCCTCTATGTATTCTAGACATACCTAAAAAGGCATTCCCTGACAAAATTATCTCTGAAATTCTACACTGTTTTGCTGATATGTTCGTAGTTTAACCCGTGTATTTCATTTCTTAATATGAATATATTCTTGGGTAGAAAATTACACACATGTATAAAATATCATGTTACTTATATCAACACACACAGATAATCAAGCTTACTGTGCTCTTTCTGCTAGCTAAGTCCTTTTTTCTTCAGGATTAAGAGTACGAAGCATTAAATAAGAGGAAAGTCAGGCAGCTGGGTAACAACTGTTTACTGTTAAACCCAGTGACTACGTGACAGTGGCTCCAGTTACACTCTTTGTTTTCCATCTGTTATTTTCCCCAGAAAGAATTCATGTCTATGAAGATAGAAAGGAAGCATTGCAAGCTGTCAAGATGATCAAAGGATCCCGATTTAAAGCTTTTTCAAGCAGAGAAGATGCTGAGAAATTTGCTAGAGGAATTTGTTGTTATTTTCCTTCTCCAAGCAAAACTTCACAACTTTCTCCTGTGAAAATAGCATCACTCTCTAGCAATGGTGGGTTAAAAGGTAAATTATATAGCAGTTCACAACTTGGCATTACTGTCAAATTTGCCCACAAGTATTCTGTGCTCTCTTTCCTTATATACAGGAATTAGTTTTCTCTGCCTTTGAGAGAAGTCCAGTTTGCCAGGAAGTGAAAGCCCAGTCCATGGAGCAGCTGGAAGAGAATGGGCTGGACTGGGGGGATCAGGGACCATGAGGGTAGAATTGAGGGGGAGCTGAGTGAGTCAGGCCGCTACGCTAGGCCCCAACGCTGACGGGCTGTTGGAGAAGCAGTGAAAGGATCACCATCAACCTTTTGTCCTGTTCCCTCTGTCTTCCTATCTCCCTGTTGCTGATTAGATTCAGGAGCCTTTTTTTTATGCCAAGACCAATCTATTGCTCACCTGAAGCTACACCTGCTTCTAGGACTGTGGCCCCAGCTTTGACCCAGACAATCCATTCAGTCAGCAAGGTGACCACACCTCTCTTGGCTCAGAACCCAGTCTTGTGAAGGGGCCTTTGTTGTCAGCATTGTGCAAAGCCCTGGCCTCCTTCTTGTCTCTTCTTGGGGCTGGCAGTTGTCCTGCTTCCGAGGCTGGCTGGGGTCCAGAGGAAGGCCCTCTCCCTGCAGACATGGGCCATCCGTCGAGAGTCCCGGCTGCTGCGTTTCCTCTGTTTCCTTGCTGGGCCTTACACAGATGCTTCTTACAGGGAAACCAGAATGATTTCAAACAAGCTTTCCTCTGGCCAGTTTGTGAATTTCCCTCGAGAAGATCGCTTTCAGACTTGAATCTTCAGGTGTTGTCATTGAACCGATAGACATCACTGTGGCTCACTGCCTTCATGGGAGTGCTTCATGGGAGTGCTCCATGTGCTTTAAGATCTGGGGGCAGTGCCATGGCCAGGTATCCCAGTGCCCCTCCAGCTGCTGAGCTCGAGGCCCTTTCACAGAGCTTTCCCAGCTGGAGTCTAGGAGGGTTTGGCTCTTCACTTACATGCAGCTCCCTGTGTTCGTGCCACTGCTGGAGGCTAGCACATTGGCTGTCTGCTGAGTACTATCATTGGTCCCTACCTGTCACTCCAACTAGATGGCAGACTTAGCACCCTCAGTGTAGCACATGGGGGTGCTGAGAAAATGTTCATTAAGTTAAATGTTCTTCTTTTAAAAATATCGTGTTTATCGGGGGATCATCTATTACTAGAGGCTCAGTGCACGAACTCGTGCACGAGTGCGGTCCCTCAGCCTGGCCGGAGATCAGGGCCAGTTGGGCTGGCTGGCTGTGGGGAGGGACTGCAGGAAGTTGGCCAGCTGCATGAGGTTGGCTGTGGAATCACACTGATCACCAGGGGGCAGCTCCTGCATTGAGTGTCTTCCCCCTGGTGGTCAGTGTGCATCATAGCGACCAGTCAACCGGTCTCATTCTGTTGTTTGGTCACTCAGTTACTTAGGCTTTTATATATAGATAGGTTTTTTTCAACTAACTGGTTTTTGGGTTTCATTTAGCTGTTCTATCATTTCTTATTACTGTTATTATTTATGTTCTGTTTAATCACTTTAACCTTTATGTTTATTAATTTCTTGTCTCTTTTTCTTTAGATTATTTTTAGTTCCTTTTCAAATCTGCATTAGTTGTATCTGTAATTTATTCAAATTAAATGTTCTTAAATCGTCTCTTAGCAACAGATGGCTTGTACTTTTCTGAGTCAGAAACCGTAAACAGAGAGCGAGCAAACAGCTATAAAAATCCCCGTACGCAGGACCTCACTTCTAAATTGCGAAAAGCTGTGGAGCAGGGAGATGAAGACACCTTTTCTGACCTTATCTGGAGTAATCCTCGGTATCTGATTGGTTCAGGGGACAACCCAACCATCGTGCAGGTAAGCCTGCATCCAGCATCCTTAGCTTCAAGGCTCTGGGTGGCAAACATGAAGCTCAAAACCTTGTTTCCTTCAGGAGGGATGTAGGTACAATGTCATGCATGTTGCTGCCAGAGAGAATCAGGCTTCCATCTGCCAGCTGACTCTCGAGACGCTGGAGGACCCTGAGTTTATGCGGCTTATGTACCCCGATGATGCCCCGGACATGCTGCAGAAACGAATTTGTTACATCCTCGATCTGTACCTGAACACGCCCGACAAGGGGGTGAGTGTGGTGCCTTCTCTTCCTTCAGTGACATGACAGCCAGTCTCGGTTACACCAGGACTTGTGTTCCTGGCTTTGAGTATTTGCCTAATCCCTGCACTTTGTCAGTGCACGTGGAGGGCCAGGAAGGAGACGTGCATTCATTGAGCTTAGGAACCTCCTGACGGTTGGAAAACAGCCACTCACACACACGTCTGCCTCACCAAGCGGGGAGCTGTGACCATCAGGCCCCTGGGCTGCAGGCAGCGTGGGAGGTGCAGCTGTAGGGACCAAGTCAGGGAGTTGAGAAGCACCTGAGAAGCATCGTGGACTTGGGTGGAGCATTGTTTGTGGCTTTAACTTCCTTTTTTTTTTTTTTTTTTTTATTTCTTTATTGATTAAGGTGTCACATATTTGTCCTCATCCCTTCATTCCCAGTGTGGCTTTAACTTTCTAATATTTTTTCTTTTTTAAATAATTTTCTTTCTTTTTAAATTTTATTTTTCAATTACAATTCACTCACATTCAGTTATTTTGCATTAGTTTCAGGTGTACAGTATAGTGGTTAGATAATCATATACTAAGTGGTCCTCTAATATTACTAATTTTTTTATTTTTCAGTTACAGTAGACATACAATATTATATTAGTTTCAGGCATACAGCATAGTGATTAGAAATTTATTTAACTTACATAAAAGTGATCCCCCTGATAAGTCTAGTGTCCATCTGACACATAGTATTGCAATATTACTGACTCTACTCCCTGTTATATCCCCATGACTGTTTTTATAACCGGCAATTTGTACCTTCATCTTTTTCATCCAGCCCTCAAACTTGCCCTTTCATTTGGCAGCCATAACTTTGTTTTTTGTACCTGAGTCTGTCTCTGTTTTGCTTGTTTGTTTTGTTTTTTAGAGTCCACATAAAAATGAAATCATGGCATTTGTCATTCTCTGACTTATTTCACTCGACATAATATCCTCTCGATCCACCCATGTTGTCACAGATGGCAAGATTTTGTTTTTTGTTTTTTTATGGCTGAGTAATAGTCATTGTATATGCCTGGGTTGCGGGCTCAATACCCAGTGTGGGGTGTGCAGGAAGCAGCCAATCAATGATTCTCTCTCATCATTGAGATATTTATCTCTCTCTCTCCCTCCCTCTCTCGCCCTTCCTCTTTCTGACACAATTTTAAAAACATATTTAAAAATAAAAAGAAGAAATAACTGTTCTTTCTCTGCATCTCTCAGGGCTACGACACACCGTTGCATTTTGCTTGTAAGTTTGGGAATGTGGATGTGGTCAATGTGCTTTCTTCACACCCTTTGATTGTAACATGCCCACGGAATAAATGTGGTAAAACACCTGAGAATGTAAGTACCTGGTACATGCTATTACTGTGTAGTGTTAGAAATGAAAATCTAAAAAAAAAAAAAAAAAAAGAAATGAAAATCTGTAAACTTACAGTCTGTGGTCTCAGCCACTGTGAAGTCAGGAGTAACTCTGTGAGTGTGTGTGTCCCACGGGCACTCCTTAGAACATGTCTGCTGAGGGAGATGCACCTACAGAGCCGGGAGGGAATGAACAGCCCCAGTGTGCTGATTATTTTATTCTCAGCAGCTCACAGGCTTTTATCAGGTGTCCTTTGTACATACCTCAGTTGACCAGGGTCAGAGAACAGAAGAGGTGGTAGTGATGGTTGTAATGATGGTAGTGAGGGTGAGGGTGAGGGTTAGGGTGAGGGTGATGGTGGTGGTGGTGGTGATGATGGTGGTGGTGGTGGTGGTGGTGGTGATGGTGGTGGTGGTGATGGTGGTGGTGGTGGTGGTGGTGATGGTGATAGTGATGGTGATAGTGATGATGTGTAAACAGCTGACATGTTCAGCTCAGGGGGCACCAGGGGCTGTCCTAAGCCCCGCCCACACATTCCTGCCTGACCCTTACAAGCCTTACAAAGCAGGCCTTGTCATGATCTATACTCCGGCAATTGAGCACAATGTGCCTTAGAAAGGCCAGAGGGTGTCTTGTGCCTGTGAAGTGGAGAAGGAGTGACCTGACCATGGATTAGAGCTGTTAGCTGGCCTGGACCCGCGCCCTTTAGAAATAGAACCTGGGAGGGCCCAGTTCAGGGAGCGAACGCCTTCTTTGTACTTGCTGTGGTTACACAGTGCCCACTTTCTGGGGAAAGTGTACAATATACATAAAAAGAAAACAATTTAGACAATCTTACAATTGAGAAATTAGTATTATTTTGCATATATCTGATTTAACATTTTCTGTGCATATATATATATACACACACACATATTTTTTAATGTTTTTTGAGAGAGAGGAAGGGAGAGGGATAGAGAGATAGAAACATTGATGAGAGAGAATCCTTGATTGGCTGCCTCCTGCATGCCCTTCACTAGGGATCCAGCCCACAATTTGGGCATGTGCCTTGACTGAGAATTGAACTGGTGACCTCCTGGTTCGTGGCAACCCCTGAGCACACCAGCCGGGCATATTTTTTCAATATAAATTGCTGTTTTGTAACACATTTTAAAAGCATTTGGCATCGCTCACAATTAGTTACAGACTTATAAACATAGTTGCTGGAGTCGCAGGGTCACTGCCCAATTGTACTGTAGGTGAATTCTTATAGGTTGGCAGATGGTAATTATGTGGTTCCTTCTTTATTTGAAGGTTATTGGGTGTTTTTTCTTCTAGCAAAAATGTTCTTGTCACTAAAATTCTTCGAGGGCTGACAAAGTTCATTCCTGGAGTTGCAAAAAGCAAACATTTGTGTCCCTGCTACGTAGGTGTTCCGTGTCAGCCCTGCCAAGCCGCAGGCTCCAGGCAGCGGGACTCGGAGCACGGAAGGCTGTGAGCCTGGCTGTGCGCCTCTGCTCTGACTCGATCGCGCACTCTAAGACTTCCTTTCCATGCAGAAACTTATCAAGTGTAGAGCAGCATGCAAAAGGAAATGAAAGTGACCCATAATCTGAGTTTTTCTTCCTGTCCTGGCCCCTTAAGCTGTTACAGATGTTCTAGAAGTACACGGTTTTTGGTTTTGGGCTTTGTGCATAAGATACTATTCTTACTCTTTGAGTATAAGATACTATTCTTATTTTGTTGACCTAGGAACTTGGTTTTATAAAACTTGAATAATAAGAAAATGTGATAAATTAAGATTTAGAATGAACTTCACATAACTCTGTGTTTTTAAACAGGTTATTTGTGAGAGAAGCAAAAATAAATCTGTGGAACTGAAGGAACGAATTAGAGAATATCTAAAGGGTAAGGAGGGGCATCGGTGCTGGAGTGTGAGGTGTGAGGCCCATTGTTGGGCAGGACCGGACAGCGTCCGAGCCTGGCTGTGTTTGGGGAGTGAAGCAAGGGATATGGGTGAGCTCCACCTGGCAGCTCTCGTCATAGTGACTGCTTCCTGAACGCCCAGCTCGAGTTCCAGATCTGTCTTCATATAATCTCTCCTTTGATGCCTATTGTTCATGGCCTCACCCCTTACCCTCTGCAGGCCATTCATGTAGCAGGTGTATCTGACCTTTCTCAGGTGGAAGCAGGTCGGAGAGGCTGTGCCCGAGCTCCCTGGCTGCTCAGTTGTTCGTCAGGAGCTCCCTATTGTCCGTTTCTATGCCAGGCTCTGCCCCCTTGGCAAGGCCAAGCTGCTCCTCCCTTGGCTCCATGGGCAGTCCCCACTCCTGAGGCCTGGCCGGCCCTGGGTCTCCTCACTCTGGGCCCAGAGTTGGATTGCCTGCTCGGCTTTTCAAGACGTGACCTATTGGGTCTGTGGAGGTTGGCCTCTGGCTTGGGGCCTCGCTCCTCTGGTCCGGAGCTGGTGGGACGTGGCCTCTGCCTCCCAGCTGGCAGGCTCTGGAGTGTGAGGAGGGCTGGTTTCAGAAAGTGGCTTTCCCACGGCTCCTCTGTCGTTTGCAGTGAGTTTCAGGGATTCGGCAGAAGTGCCTCCCCTTGTCATCTGTAGCCAGAGGTCTTTGGCCTCCACTGGCTGCCTGTCCGCCTCCTCTGGGTTTCCATTCTTACCAAGTCCCCGTCAGTCGGTTCCCATTTAACAGATGCTGCCGCCACCTCCTGCTTTTGTAAATAAGGTCCGTTGGCACACGACAGCCAGCCGTCTGCACGTTGTCTCGGAGCTTTCCTGCTGAACCTCCCCGCTGACCTCGCCACACTGTCCCTCGTGACCTCCCTCCACTGTCTTGTGATTCCACTGCTGTTTAAAGATGTGTCAATGACACAAAATTGTGACATACAACAAGGATAGGGAATTGGAAAGGGAGAGGTGAAAATGTATCTTCTTCTTAACATTTCTCTGCTGCCCATGTATGCTGATCTTGTCCACACAGGCCTGCCTCTCAGTCGTTCTAACCTGAGGTGAGGAGTTGTTTGCACTCTCCTTCCGCCCTTTTACTTCCCGGCAGAGGGAGAATGCAGGCTCATTAGAGGGAGAATGCAGGCTCATTGAGACTGGCACAAACTGACCTCTCGCCAGGTCCTTCAGCTCCAGAGATTGGCAGCCTTTCCTTGTGAATAGCATGGCATCGCTTGTGTGGTTTCTTACACCCTGAGGTGAGGAGCCATCTAAGCCGGTGGAATCAGCCCTGGTGTCTTCCCAGGTCACTACTACGTGCCTCTCCTGAGGGCAGAGGACACGTCGTCCCCAGTGATCGGGGAGCTGTGGTCTCCAGACCAGATGGCCGAGACCGCGCATGTCAGTCATGGTGGAGGCAGTCCCAGAGACCCCGTTCTGACCCTGAGAGCCTTCGCAGGGCCCATGAGTCCAGCCAAGGTGAGCTGCTGTGGAAGCTTCAGGCACGAGCTCCTCGCTGTCCCCCTTTGCACAGCTCACACATTTTCTCCTCATAGGCAAAAGATTTTCGCAGACTCTGGAAAACCCCGCCTCGAGAGAAAGCAAGCTTCTTCCACAGTGTCAGGAAATCGGACCCAGAAAGAGGCATGGAGAGAATAGGAAGGTAGGAAAGGCGTCACAGGCGTGACCGCTGCATGGCAAAGTCGTGTGTCCTGCACTGTGTGCTTGTGCTGACGGGTGGGAGCTCGTGACATCTGCCTTGAGAGTCGGAATTCCCAGAAAACCTTGCTTCCTGGAGCTCTGGTTCCTGCAGACGTTGTGCATGCTGCAGTCCCTCCCCAAGGGAACACAGTCATGCCGCCTGTGTCTGAGGGGCGGTAGAGTCTGGAGTGAGGTGCCCTACAATGGGTGCTTCCTTGGCAATGAGGGAGAACATAGAACACAAGACTCAGGGTGGCTAGAAGCTGTAAGTCATAATCAGGGAGCCAAATTACAGTGTAATCAAATAGAGCGTCATTGAATTGCTTTAGAACTTTTTCACAAAATCTGTGCCCAGTTTCAGGTGTATAGCTTGAACTTGAAAAGAACTTCTATATTTTTATGTACCTGGTCAAAACCAGAATCCTATCCAACTTTTATCACTGTTTAATTAAAACTAACCGTTTGTCTGTTTTTGCTGTTTTGCCTTTTATCTCTGTGATGTGTTGTGAAGGTGTGTCTGGTTGCGGTGTTCTTCCTTAACTGGCTCTTGGCTGTGTGACAGCTCTGGGAGTTTTTCCTCTGGTTGCACAACTCTCCTGTGCTTTATTCCCACAGGCAGCTGGCTCACGAGCTGAGGTACCCCTGGGTCGAGTACTGGGACTTTCTGGGCTGTTTCGCTGACCTGTCTTCCCCGGAGGGCCTGCAGAAGCTGGAGGAATACCTCGCACAGCAGGAAGTGGGCAGGAAGGCCCAACAAGACCTGGGAGAAAATGAGGCTTCTGCCTTTGGTGAGGACCTGTGGGCGTCCCTGTGCTCACAGGACTTGGACCAAGAGCACGTCCCTGCGGATGCATGAGCGCCTGCTGCTCCTCTCTGCCCCTCAGGCTCTCGGTGCCCGGGGTCCTCAGATCAGAGGGAGGCACCAGGCCGCCCGCCCCTCCCTTTGGCTGCTTTGGCTTTGGCTGCCTTCTCCTTTTCCTGGAGGCTGTTTCAGTTTGCCTACCCTGCTGGTCCTTCCCGGGAGCAGGGTGGGTGGTTTGTCTTGTGTCTGAGGAGGAGGCTGTGATGAGAGATGGGTTGGTCATGGGGTCTGTGCTGTGCCGAGTGCATGCCGTGCGGACTCTGTTACCTGCACCTGAGGAGCCCCTCTGTCTCCCTCACAGGCTGTCGTGGGAAATGCAGCAATCCCATCTCTGTGAGGGCCTCTCTGGGTGAAGACCATGACCTGAGCTTGGAAGAGATTAAAAACCGGCAGAACACAGCTCGGAACCACAGCCAGCCCACAGCCAGGGCCTCCGGAGACTCGGGGTGTGACATCCTTCCCTTGGAGCAGAGGACCGACCTTATCGAAGACGAGGTGCAGTCCTGTCCCCACGGCAGCAGGAATGGCTTCTGCAGCCCTGTGAGCGGTGGCAAGACCCAGCGTGGGAAGAGGACAGAGGCCGCGAGCGGGGAGGAAGCCCTCTCGTCACCTGTCTCCGGCTTGACTGTTGAGTTCGATAAGCTCAAATTGCAGAATCTAGGAAGTGGGTTTTCTGAGACACCAAATGAAAGTATGAAAACGAGAGATGAGAAGATCCTGACGTCGAGAACAGAAGCGGTGGACAGTGATGTGGTAGAGCCTCCTGTGGCCGACAGACTCGGAAGCAATCAAGCAAGGACAGAAAGCGAGATATCAGTGGGCATTGCGAACATGTGCCTGGGCCCCCACTGTCCCGGCCATGAGGCCCAGCACAGCTGCACCTCTGCGTCCTCGGAGCCCTTGGGGGTCGCCGCCAGGAAGGAGCCTGTCCGGAGGCTCTTCCTTCTGGGGTATGAGTGGGTGTGAGCATGTGGGTGGCTGTGGGACGGGTCTGAGTGCAGTGATGTGGAGTAAGGGATGTGCGTGTGACACTGACTGGTTCTCTGAAAGCTTTGCTCTGCCATAGCCTGCCTGGCTCTTGGGCTGGTGGGAACCCGTCCTTTTTAGCTTGTCCTTGTGCTGCTGTCCTTCCTGGGGAAATGGTTGCCCCCAGAATGATGGGAACGTTCTAAGAATGTAGCTTGTAGGAAGAAGGGCCTTCTGGGGTCAGTCTACGCCTCCCAAGTGGCCTGACCAGGTTGGTGGTTCTCAGCAGTGGAAATAGGACTGCGTTTTCACAGCAGGGGTGGGTCTTGGGGGCGGTGGAACACTGTAAGGTGTTCCCTACACCGTGCTGGGTCCCTGAGTTAAGACGGGTGTAAAGTCTGTCCTAGTCACACATGTCTCTTCTCTATGATGCCATACAGGGAAGAGCCGTCCAAACTGGATCGCGATGTCTTGGCAGCTCTGGAGGGTGCAGACCTGGACCCTCAGCAGCACCCTGCCGTGCACAGGTGGAGGAGTGCTGTCCTGGGCTACCCACCCTCCGACAGGCAGAGGTACCACGGGCCCAGGGGTTGCTGGTACTAGCATTCGGAGCGACTGATTCTGACCCACATACACCTGGTGGTTCCCCAGGGCACTGCCACGCTAGCGTGTAGCTCCTCATGTGCAGCCGTGGCTGGGGCACCGCGGAAGGGAGGTCTGTAGTGGGTGCAGGAACAGAAGGGTGCTGCTGACAGGGAGGCTGCAGGGAGGGGTGCCCGGGGTTCCTGGTCATGGTCATGTGGGGTTCACGTGGACAGTCACATGAGCTGTGAGTCTTCAGGGCCAGTGTTCTGAGCTTCTGAGGGCCTCTGGTTGGAGCCGCCATGGAGCCTCGGCTCAGGAGCAGGAGCCCAGGTCCTGTTGCGGCCTCCACGCTCCCCACACCCCCATGTCCGTGCTGACAGATCTTTCTTGGTTTCCTCAGTTGGCTGAGCCCCTCGATAAAAGGGAAGTTGACGTCTCAGCTGCCGGATCTCGATTGCCCGACGAGCTGCAGCCCAGGGAGAAGTGGTCCCGCAGCGGGCAGCCCCAGGAAGCCCAGCTCTGCCCCCCACTCCCCCCGTATGGGCAGCCCGGGGCGCTACAGCCCTGCCAACGGGAGCCGCCTCCGCAGGATGGTGCGCCTGGCCCCGCATGCCGCCTTGTAGGCCGGTGTGCGTGCTGGGCTCCCACTTAATTCAAGAAGGGTGATGTGTGTGTTGCTAAAATTCACAAAAGGATATAAGGATATATTCTGATTTACTTATTAACCCTCATTTTGAGAGTAAGAGTTTTAGAAAATGCAAATTTTCATGTAAAATTTAGGTTTCGGGCATTTTGAGAGAAGTTGATGAAAGCAAACGTGGATACATTTTCTGAAAACTCAGCATGGTGATGCAGGCCGCAATGACATTCTGGTGTGCTTGTGGCGGGAGCTAAGCTGCCTGCATTCCCACAAATTCCAGCGGGTGCCGGAGGCAGTGATGGCCGTGCGGGGCCAGGCCCCCTCCCCCCCCCCCCGCCCCCGCCCCAGACATGCTCACTTCAACTGTTCTGAAAACTAAGGTGATTTTGTTCACCTTCCTTTTCTGGGGAGGGTTTTCACGTTTTGGTTCTCCTTGGTTAGATGAAGTTAAAGCTGTTCTTTCTCTTGGACGAAATCTGCAGCCATTGGGAGGCGAATGATAGTCAAGCAGGATTCGCACAGCCAGGAGGTGTTTGTTTCCGCCAGCTTGAGCTGTGTGTGCGCTGTGCTGCCGGTGCAGTGGGGGTGGGATGATCTGTAAGTTGTTCTTGGTTTTGAAATTATCTATTTTAGAATTCACTTCAGTAGGAGTTCCTTTATAACATGTCACCTTTTAGTACAGAAACTAGAGGTCGACTTTTGACTTTTGGCAGGTTTGAGCCTGGTTTAGTTACTCGAGTGTGGTTTACTTTAGGGGTCCTCCCTCCCCTGTCTGTGCACAGAGCGTGGGGGTCACCACAGCTCTTGCCCCATACCGGATGCCCAAGGACAGAAAACTACCTGTGCTTTAACTGACTTCAGTGCCTTTTGTAAATCATTTTTTATTTTTTCTGAGCTTGTTTTTTGAGAATGTACAGTGATACTAAGTAGGTGTGAGATTCTTTTTCATTCATGAAAATTGTTATTTCACACAATAACAAGAGGCAGGTCAGGAATATTAGAATCAAGATTTAGATTTAAAAGTTCTAATGGTGGTTACACAAGGTATTTTCACATCTAGATATAAGACAGAAAATAACGTTCTATTGTAAAAGCCAATGGCATTTTAAAAGGCATCTGTTCTCAACAGAAATCAGAATGCAGATGTTCACAGTGCTGACCTGTTCTTCCTAGAATCTTACCTGCTGTGCTGTATATTGCTGTAAATACTCAGATGAAATTAAAATAGGGTTTTTGCTGACTACTGGTCCTTGTCATGTGAAGCTTTGGCCTTTATTCCCCAGGTGTTTCTGCCAGGTGCCGAGTCCCAGTGATCGCATCATCATGAGACCTACAGTGATGATCTTTGTAAAACCAGTTGATGAAATGAGTTTTTTAAACCCAGGTTTTAGGATGACCTCTCACCTGTTACCAGGCCAAATGCCCTTAGTGTTTGGTGAGACTGTTCACCTCAGTCGTTTCCTGCTGGGTTTGGCCCTCTCATTCCTCACAGTGTGAACAACGTTCTGGCATCGGTTAAATCGCACAGGTTTCCCCCCGCCTTTGTGACACTCACAATCCGTGTGTCGTTTCTGTAGTTGGAAAGACGTGACTGGGGAGCCGCTGTCCAGTGGGTTGTTGTGCTGGGCCCGGGAGGCTCCCTCTGCTGTGAAGTGAGTGTCCGTCCCATGTGCAAGGACCATAGACAGATCCTCTGAATAACTGTTACATGTTTCCAGAAACTTCCACAGCTTCCAGAGGAAAGGGTGGGTTGTGGGATACCTGCCCGTTGGGTGTAGTTTTGAACGTTCCCTGAGCCAGGCACACTCACTGAACTGCTGGAGGCACAGGCTTGCCCTGTGCCTGACACGGATGTTGGCATGTGCACAGACACCACGCGCGCTGCTACTGACTGCACTACATTTCTGTCTTCAGGTGCCTCAACAGGAAATACCTAGAACCAAACAGCAGCAGCACAGAACACTGCCTGCCTCCCTACCTGTGTCCGTTGGGTCCCCTCATGGCACATGCGTCCCTGATGTGCTTTGTTTTGGCCAATCTTCAGATGTGGTTACCTTTCAGAAGCCCCTGGTCACCTGTCCCACCTCGGGACAGTTTCCACCAGTCACTGTAACTGAATGCCCAACACCCTCCTCCCGCTCCTTAGCTGCATCCCCCTTGAGGGGGCTCATGTCCAGTTTCTGGAAGGCTGCCTTGCTCCTCACAGGTTGTGCAAAGGGCAGAAATGCCACCAAAAAGGTAGGTCTAAAGACAGGACAGTGAAGAGGGCCTGCCACCCCCACCTTCAGGCCTGTAGCCCCCAGGGTCTAGGGCTCAGATGTGCTGGGCTCCCGGGCCTCACACAGGTCAGACGTGAGTGCACCTGTCACATTTGTGGTTTTAGAAGTTGGCACAGATCCTGGGTTAGCTGTCAAAACTATTCCTAGAAATGGTGCATGTGGTTGCTGCTCCTAAAATGCCATTTGTCATGTCAAGACTCATGGTCTTGGCTCAGGGCCTGTCACTGAGGCCTCTGATGGCAGCTGCCCAGCAAAGCTGTCATTCCTGGGTGTCTCAGCCAGTGTGGGCTGCCTTTGTTAGGCTGTACAGGCTTCTTTAAAACATCATAATTAGTACTTTGAAAACCAGTAAAATAAAGTTTTATTTTGCAGTTATTTCCAAAGTTGACAGAGACATGGATCAGACATCCCATTTAGTTGCACTGCAGAAAAAGTTCATAACCACTTCATAGAAATTGTAGTTTTTGTAAATATTTGGGATGGACACATCGTTGTTCAAATATTTTAATCCATAAGCATAAAAGTTTAATAGCCAGAGATAAACAGAATGAGCTGTCACCTGTTTTACTGAAACAGGACTCTTCTGGCTGTTCCCCACCTGGCCCCTCCCACGAAACCAGCAGGTGGCATCCCCTCACCTGCCCAGGTGCTCCTGTGTCCGGAGAGGCTAATAACAGGTGCGTTCACACCCACAGCATCAGGGACGCAGGACTTGGAGACAGTGGTTTTCCATGCAAGAACCAGATGGAAAATCTTTGACAAAGTGACCAAAGCCTTTAAGAAACGTGAAGAACGTACGAAGCGAAGTCAGTCACGGATGGAACTGCTGGGCTCTCCCAGTCCCTGGTGCTGAAGGGCTTTGCTGAGTGCCTCAAGGGCTCGCGTGGCCCTGCGTGTGCTGTGGTCTCCGCAGTGACACCCGGGAGGAGGCCTTGGGGTGAGACTACGGCAGGAAACCTCGCCAAAGGACCAGAACGTTCCCCTTTCCATCCTGGGCCAGAAGGACAAACGCGGCAATTTAGACACTTCACCTCCGCCTGGTCCTAGAGAAGTGAAATGACCGCAGCATAGCCTGTGGAGTGGACGGAGGCAAGGTCTCCGTGTTCTTGGAGGCTCCCATGCCAGAGCCGGGCACGGGTGAGGAGAGGGGGGCCTCAGGAGCGGGAGATCTTGTCCGGAGGCATGAACCCCGTGTCCCCGAGGGCCCTGAGCGCCACGCAGCCGTCAGGCCGGACCACCAGGTGAGTGATGCTGCCATTGTTGAGGGAGAGGCGGAGCCAGCCTTCTGGAGGGAACTGCAGCGCCCTGGGGGGAGAGGGAGAACGAGCTGCAGGGATCGGATTGCTGAGCTCTAGCCTCCACCTGCAGACCAGGCACTGGGCTGAGTGACAGCATCTGTGGGATTGCATCACACATGTCATGACCTGCACATGCGTCAGAACACACTGGTGTCCTCTGAGTGCACACGATTTGTTTCCATTGTGAGAGACAGGCAGGGACAGCCCAACAGCAACACGCCCAGAGCCTGTCCCCAGGAACCCAGGCCATGACAGCCCACGGCCATGGAGCCTTTCCTGCTCTCCATTAGGCACAGTTAGTGTTTACTAACAAGCCCAGTGTTACGGGGTCACCAGGCATCCTCCGTGCCCAAAGCTTGGGGACGAGTAGCATGGCCCCGGCTTACCCTGTACTGGCAGCCACCATGAGTTTTGTCAACTTAAAGGAATAACCCTGTTCCATAGTCTCCTGTCCCTTCACTGTCCTCAGCGTCTGCCCTAAGTCAGCCAGCAGAGCGCCCTAAGTTACCACAGAGACGCTTTGGCTCTGCTCTTTCTGGCCCTTCAGTTAACATAGGTCACCCCTACTCCAAGCCCCAAGCACCCCTGGTGCCGTTTCAGCATGGGAGTCACCCAGCAGGGACTGCTTAGGCCAACCTGTCCAAGGACGTGAACAACGCTCTGTCCACACAGCACAGCAGCCCCCAGACAGCTTGCCCTCAGGTGCCCAGAGCAGCAAACAGCACCCCCAGGGGACACAACGCTGAGGCTGGGCCCCCAGAGCACTAGAGTGAAGGGCGTGGAGCCCCAGCGCCCACCTCCCAGCTGATACAAGCAAAGGGAGGCGAAGATTGGTGACTCAGTCAGTGTTAACCCGAGGAAATAGGATGTGGGCACGTCACCGCCGAGGGGAGACACGACTGTGCAGGGACAGGTGCATACATATGGAACGGTGCCTTCACCCAGGGCCACGCTCACACCACCTGGGACAGGACCTCGGCAACTGCTGCCCAAACACTCGATCATGAAAAACTCCACGTGAAAGACGTTCCACCCGACACGCGGCCTCCAGCACAGTGTGCAGGCCAGAGGCAGCCGGGCCGAGGGTGCTGAGGGCCCCTCACCTGCACACGATGTAGCGGATGACGTTGGCGTGGCATATGAAGATCTCGTAACTGTCCTCCTGCTGCTTGACATCCGCCCGGTGGATGTAGTTCCGGAAGGCGGCCTCGATCCTGGCTCCGTCTTCGTAATACTGCTGGGGGCAGAGAGAGGCACTTAAGCCTGGAGGCGGCCAGCTCAATGGAGGGAGGAGGGGAGTGCCAGGGGCAGCAAGGGAAGGAAGGGAGACCACTGTCCTCGGGCATTTTACCACAGCTTCCGGCTTCCAGTGAGACACAGGCGGGTCGGGCTCGATGGGGGCGCCTTCCCTCAGCAGGTCGGTGCTGACCGTGGAGACACCTGCGGAGGGAGCAGGAGGGATCAGTGGAGACCCCCGGGGGTCCCTTCAAGCTGCTGAGGGAGCGGGACGGCCACACGCACCTGGCAGGTGTTTGCTGATGATATCGGTGGTCTCTACTGCGCGGGTCATGGAGGAATGGACGATTTTATTAAACTTCAGCCCCAAGCTTGCAAGTCGGAGGCCAGTGAGCTCAGCCTGTTCACGACCTTGAAGGTGAAACGTGAGAATTACATGCTGCTGGAGTCCCTCCTGTGTACCCCATAAACACTTCAGTCCTTACCAAGAAAGGACGTCCTTGTCAGACGTCCTCACATGTCACCCTTGAGAACGTCTGACAAGATAGTCTCACTGTCCGGGGAAAGCACAATGAGACGATCTAGTGACCTTCAGTCCCAGGCAGAAGAAAACATTAAAAACAATGACGAAGGTAGAGGACCACTAACATCTGGGTGGGCCCTGCCTACTACTTCCGAGTCCCTCATACCAAGCTCACTCAACTTTGTCCAAAGGCTGAGGCTCCAAGGCTGTGACCCCGCGGGCTGTGTGAGCCCCACAGACGTGAACATGGGTGTCGCTGCCTGCGCCAACTCCCACGGCCCGGGCAACCTCGTTTTCTGGTGCTGCACAGACCTTGCTTTTTTTACAAATTGAAGGCAAGACCCTCCACCAGCAAAAAAATAACAACTGGCTTTACTGCCGTGGCCTGGACCCACACCCACAGTATCTTCGTGATGTTTTAAGTTGAGGACGTTTCCAAAGCCTGTCTTATGTCAGAGGCTGAGAATTACCGATAATGACAATGCTCAAACCTGGGCCAAGGGCCCCTGACACAGGCTCAGGGAGGCCGGCCGCAGGGGCCAGTCGGGGCTGAGCCCCGCCACATACCCAGGGGTGTCAGGGTGCGGTCCTTCTCCCGGGGGGCATCCGTGTGGTACTGGGAGTGCCTGATGAGGAAGATGTGCCGCGTGGCCTTGGCTTTGTAGTTGTCTATCCTGGACGCCACGTCCTCGTCTCCAGAGCCCAAGTTCCTCTTCCGAAGGTTGACCAGGGAGAGCGGTTCTCGCCTATTGTTGAAACAGGAGACCGTATGTCCTTGTGACCCCTCCTCACATGTCACCCTTGAGAATGTCTGACAAGAGTCTCGCTGTCCGGGGAAAGCACAGGGAGGAGCCAATGCCCTCATCCACCCAGAGTCGGGTGCCAGGCCTACTGTGGGCGACCAGGCGGGGAGCAAACAGACACGCAAAGCCTTTCTGCAACTTGTTCTGTAGGGACAGACTGATCACAGCAGGTGACCAATGACGGAGAAAGGAAGCAGGTAATGGGAAGGAGTGGCTGTGGGAGGGCGGCCACAGCCCGCGGAAGGGGAGGCTGAGTCTGGAAATGTGCTGTCCAACAGTAGCCACTAGCCCTGTGGATACTTCATTCAAAACAAAGAAAATGAAATAAAATTGAAACTCCACTTCCCCAGTCACGCTAAACACATTTTAAATGCCCAGCCGGACATGGGACGATGACGAGGACATGTTCCCATGATCATGGCACAGATGGGATGGCATCCCGAATGTTGGGAACTGGTGAAAGGGGCAGGGACACAGCAAAGCCACAGAGAAGTGACAGGTGACGGCAGGTGTGTCCGGTGGCTCGCAGAACTGGAGCAGATAGAAAATGAACATCTGTGACACGGCAAGGCCAGGACAAGCACACACTGGGCTGGAGTGAGTTCTGGGGCAGCAGTGGTGATTCTGGAGCTCTGCCTGGGCGGAGGGAACCCTCGGTGCCCATAGCAACCAAGTTACCATGGCAGGTGAGTGGGAACCCCGCTGAGCCAGAGAAGACACCCCGGAGCTGCAGGCAGACAGGGAGCCCCACTGTCCCAGGAAGAGGCTGCAGACGTAGAACTTTCCAGCTCGGACGGTCCCCCCTCCCATGAATCTAGGCTTCAACCTCAGAGTGAACCTGCTTCCTTCCAAAAGCCTAAGACGTCTGGGAGACTATACTGATGTCCAGGAAAGAGAAGAGAAAATGAGGCGTGGAGCACACAGGAATGGTCATCTCGCCGACTTCCTGAAAACCTAAAGCTACTCAAAAATTAGTTTGCCTTTTAAACGTTAAAGGTTACAACGAAGAATCCCCACCGAGTTCCTGGTAGGACCAGGCTAAGAGCCAAGGGTAGTTCTGTGCCCCTCGCCCAGCAAAGCGCCGTCGGGACCTGGGAATGTCTGTCCAAAGACACACAACACCCGCAACGTGGGCCATTTTAAACTTCGGAGCAGGCAGGTGCGGGAAGCAGGAAGAGACGGGTGGGATTCCGTTCAGGAACTCACTTCATTTATCCAATGAGTCACAAGCACTGCCGGTAACTAAGTACCCACGCATCTGCGCTGCTTTGGTTTTCAAGTTTAAGTTAACGTTAAATGAGACCAAGGATTGTTTCCAGGTCACAGGAGTCACCTTTCAAGCGCTGATAAGGGCACGTGTCTGGGGCCAGGGACCGACCCAAGGTCCCGGGAGGCGCCTGCGAGTCCCGCCCCGGCGCGTCCTCCCTCCTCAGCATCCACACCCTCCTCTCGGCGCGGTCAGGAGGGACCGACAGCCACCTCCAAGCGGAGCGAGTGCAGAAGGGGGACCACGGAGACAGCCCCGCCGCGAGGTCCTCTGCCCAGAACTGAAGTCGACTCCTTGGGTCAAAATGACCACTGTCCCCGCTTCCTGCGCTCGCCCCTCCAAAGGACCCTCTGGGCAGACGAGGGGCTGCGGCTGGGGTGGGGTCGCCCCACGTCACACCAGAGACCCCGCACGGCGCACGCCGCCCTCTGTCGCACCGGCTTGCCAGACCCAGCGGAGCGGCTAAGGGCCGGGAGGACCCACCCCCGCTACCCTCCTGCGCCCCGGGCCACCCTCCTGCACCCCGGCCCCGCACCTGTCCCAGTTGGGGTTCCAGACACCGGGCCCAGGATGCGCGGCTCCCGCCCACGCCGGCGGCTCGACCACGCGCGGCTCCGCGTCCCCACCCGCACGGGGCTTTCCCACCGCCACGGCCGAGAAGAGCACGGCGGCCGAGCCGCCCGCCAGGCCACAGGCCGCCAGCTGCAGCGCCTGCCGGAACGCCATGCCTGCCTGTCCCTCCCGCTCCGCGCACGCGCTTAAGAGCGCGGACGGCGCGCGGCGAAGCTCACGCTTCCGCCGACGTCAGGTCCCGGCGAGCGGGCCGACGCTGCGGGGCGGAAGTCCCGCCTCCTAGGCCTCACAGGCCGCGGGGGCAGCCGGGAACACCGACTTCCGGAACAAGGTGCAGCCTGGAGGTGAGTGACTGTTCTGTGGTTCCCGCCCCCCCAATTTCTGCAGAAAGTCCGGGTGCAGGTCACTGTAGCCTTCGAGAGCGAGAGTTTCCGCGGCCCGGACAGCGCGGGGCCCCGGGTGACTGCAGGCGCGGAGAGGAGGCGGGCGAGGCGGCCTCGGAGATGAGAACTTGGGGTTCGGTTTAGTGAACTGTGGGACCGCCGTGGGGCTTGGTTTGTCGTCACTGGAGTAAAACAGGCACCACACGGGGCGTACCGTCTTAACCACGTTCAAGTGCACAGCTCCGGGCGGTAGGCACTTTCGCACTGTGCAGCCGACAGCACCCTCGTCCCCACCTCGTCCTCCCGACTCCCCTGTCCACGTTACTCACTCCGCGTTTCCCCGCGCGGGCCCTGGCTCCCGCCATCTGTTTCTATGCGGTTGACTCGAGGGACCGCGTATAAGTGGGATCGTCTAGTACTTGTTCTTTGGGGACCAGCTTCTTTCACCTCCGTGATGTAGCGGGAGCCTGACTTCCCTTCCTTTTTAAGACTGAATAGGTTCCACTGTATGGAGAGCCCACATCTTGCTTTCCATTCATCCGTTGGTGGACACGTGGGTTGTAATGCTGCTGTGGACATGCGTGGGCAAATCTCTCTGCCAGTTCCTGCTCTCAGTTCTTTGGGGTTGCATGCCCGTAAGTGAAGTTCCTGGGTCATCTTTGCAGGTGTTCAGGTTGGGAAGTGACATGATCTGAGTTACATTTTTAAAAATCACTCTGGCCCAGCTGGCGTGGCTCAGTGATTAAGCATAAACCTATGAACCAGGAGGTCACGATTAGATTCCTGGTCAGGGCACATGCCCAGCCAGTCAGTGATTCTCTCTCATCATTGATGTTTCTCTCTCTCCCCATCCTTCCTCTCTGAAACACACACACACACACACACACACACACACACACACACACACACTTTTTTTTAAGTAAAAAGAGACATGAGGGAAGCCCCCAAAGCCACAGCAGTCATTAGGAGAAATTTACATTACCCTTGAAAAAAGCTACATTATAGTTTATTGTGATCCTAATGCAGTCTAAGGTGACAAGTGGAATCGTTCTCAGTACTTTTGAGAGGTGCTGTTTCTCCATCATTTTAGGGCATGTTGATCACGTGATCTGGAGTCAGATTCGTTCTGACCCAGCTGTTTCTGCTCTCACCCTGGGCAGGTGAGCACTCCCCCTGGATGTAGCTTGGCCGTGCTGGTGTAGCCTCTCCGGGTCATCCTCACTTCCCCAGGGAGGCCAGGTAGGCGTACCAGAACAGAGCCACCAGGTTAGCAAAAAGCACCCGGAACTGCCAAAGAGAACAGAGGCCCCAGTGAGCGCAAGGCCCTGATCACACCCACCAGACACCAGTCCCCTCGGGCAGAGTTCCTTCACTGGCGGGTCCAGCCAGCACTATTGCACTTACAGGCCTTTACTTTGTACGGAGCCCTGGGCCAGACCCCCCGCAGAGAGCAGTGGGCAGGGGCGGGGGGGGGGGGGGGGGGGGGGAGACAGAGTTCCTGCCTAACCAGGTTTACCCAGGCCAGCAGGGGAAACACAGTAACCGTCCCTTACCCTCCTTCACGAGCATAACTTCAGGTCCTGGCTCAGCCTCTTACCCCAGGACTGGCCATCACACAGTGGCTTCCTCCAGTCCTTCTGACACCCTCATGACCTGCTCTTCGCTCTAAGCTGTCACTGTCCCACTGCCCTGCTTCAGTGATCTCACAGGCAAACCCCACCTGACCTCTAGTCAGCGAGTCTATCTGGCAGGTTAGCTCCTTGGAAGAAACAGTCTCCTCTATCTCGTTCACCACTGGATCCCAAGTCTAGGGCAGCGGGGCAGGTAGTAGGTGCTCAGCAAACATTTGTTGAATAAACCACTGCCCCGTAGGCATCGCCTGCAACCCTCTAAAATGGAGCCTCAGCCACACAACACTCTGTCCCTACTCCTTTCACAGATTCCGTTGTCCAGCCTGCCCTCTGACAACCACAGACCCATGTCCTCAGCCATCTTGTCTTCTCATGTCTTTCCTTCTTTATGGAGAGCGCATGATTTCCTTACCTACCTGTTCCCTGGGTTTACTCTTGGGGAAAACCTCGACCCTCCCTACCTCTCCCCTCTCGGAGCCCCAGGCCCGTGCACATGCAGGTCTTCAGCCTCCGTGGCCCCCGTCGTCTGCACGCTCATGCTCTCAAGTTTACCCCTTAACCCCTCTTCAGTCTGCCCTACCCAGCCCCGGACCTCCCAGAGGAAAGAGGGTGTGGACAGAGGTCCCCAGTGACAGTCACCTCGAGAAAACAAAGATTGTTGCAAGGGGGGAAAAAGGCCGATGAGAAATGGCCTCTGGTGGAGGCTTGGCGGCCTGAGGCCCTGCGCGGTGAGGCAGCCTCACCTGTATGGGGATGTAGTTGACGTTAATGAACTGCACCGGGGTCCAGACGCGCCAGTTCATCTGCAGCGCCGGCCAGAACGCGCTCCTCACCTTGGCAGCGCCAGCGGCAGCATCTCCGCCCTGGAAAGAAAACACGGGGTGAGTGAGCCCCACTGCCTCAGGCTGAGATTGGGGCACTGGGTCTGGGGACCCCCAAACCCTAACACAGTGGGGGTTTTCTCTGTCGACTTTGTTCCTTGTAAACATGGGCAGCACACAGGGTGGGTAAGGAGCGGTGCAGCTGTAAATCCACTTGGGGCATCACCAGGGCAGTGAGCGCGCTCACTGTGGGCGACCTGTGTCCTCGCCCTCACCCTGAGCTGACCTGATGTTGTAGGGCAGATGTGAGGCCAGAATGATGTGAAGCAGGGAGGCACAGGTGGGCAAGGCCAGTGCCTAGTGTCAGCTGGGGCTGTAGTCCTGCCTCACTGCCGGGAGGGCAAACGTGGGTGGCCTTTCAGACGACGGTTCTAGGAGTCGGCCAACCAGGGATCCTGCACAAAAGGGACGGCCTGTGGGGGAACGCTGGCTGTGGTGGGGGCTGGAGTGTGTGTGACTGTTAGTGTGAGCTGTGGTCCACTGTGCTCCTACATATATCCTTTATGAGCCGGGACTAGATGCACTTTGATAACACTTTTTACTTCTTAATGAAAATACACTCCCTTTGTATTTGGAAGGAACTAAAAAGAGAAACAGCCGTTGTACCCTCCCTTCTAACGTGGGCACCCTTTGCTTCCTCCTGCCTCAGATGTCCTGAGGACTTCCCAAACATTTCTTTTCTACTATCAGGGAATTACTAGCAATCACAGTTAAGTCTAAACATCTTTCCTACTTATCCCCAGGGTCACTTTACACAACACAGGTTATTCTCCCTAGTAACAAAAACTGGAGATGTTTCAAAATAAAATCTGAGTGAGAAGCCTTTACCTGCTGTGATTGGTTGAAACAAATTTCAAGGCAGATCATGACACATTTTGGGCACAGAGCAGGCTGACAGAGAGCGGGTGGGGAGGGGTTGAAGGGCCCATTAGAGCGGACCTGACCTGGTGCGGTGGGCTCTGACGTGAAGACCATGTGGGTAAGTCGGCCTCCTCAGAGCACCCAGGCTCTCCGGGTACGAGTTATCTCAGGCTTCTGCAACATCACCGAGGCCTGAAACTCCTGGGCCACGGGCCTCCTCAGCAGTCTGCATGGACCCCCCTTCCAGAATCATGTTTTGTAACGTATAAAACGTACAGGACTACTGAGGGAACAGTTACCCTGAATACAGCTATCCAAGTATCAGAAAAGTGTGGTGACAGGCTAGAGGATGTGCTTTATTAACACATTCAGTGACCAGACCTGACCACAGGCCAAGGAGCGGGGCGCACAACCCACGTTCAGGGACACCCAACTGCGTGGTTTCCACTCGCGCCCACAGGCACTGCCAGTACGGCGGTGCTTTGCTTCCGACGTTGATCAAGGCAGCTGTGAACCTTCAATTTGAGAGGCGGACAAGTTGGCAGACCCTGAATTCCCCCCGGTGCCAGGCTAAGAACCCTTGCCCAGTGGGGAGCGGCAGCAGAGACCAACCTCCAGGAAGTTCATGACGACGAAGAACAGCAGCAGGAAGGCCGGCGCGAAGAGGAGGCGGTCCAGGAGCAGCCTCTTGACCCCGGCCCAGGGCACCTCGGGCGGGATCCAGTGCTCCATGAAGAGGTAGAAGAAGTGGCTCAACGGCCCTGTGAAGAAGAACCTGAGGCCACAGGGGAAGCGGGGTGAGCTGGACCACCTTCTCAGGGCTAGGCTCACCCCCAAACGCCAGATCCCAAACCCTGCCTCTCTCAGCACTGACCACACAGACCCTGGTCCTGGAAAGTGTGCTTTCTTGGAATCTGCTTCCAGCATTCCTGTTTGCTTCTAACAGACCAGACTCGTTCCTGCCTTGGGCTCCTGCCTCCTTCACATGGCTGGCTCCTTCTCAACACTGCCGGCTTGGAGAGTCCTTTCTTGGTGGCTCTAGATCACAAGCCCACTGCTGTCCTTGCCACCCTCTTCCAGGCCCATGTGGCTTTCCTCATAGCGTTTATCACCGCATGCCATGACCTCCTCTGTTTAGTTGTACAGTGCCCTCTCTTTGCCCCCAGAAGGTAAAACCGTCACAGGGCAGGACCGTGTCTGTCTGTTCACTGCTGTGTCTACAGTGCCTCGGGCAGGGCAGGAGTCGAAGGTGCTCAGAATGAATAAATGCACCCCCACTCCCACCCCTTGAGCTTTTCATCAAATCCCTCAGGGAGTTAGCCAGGGTGAACCCTGGGGCTGTGCACCTGCTTGCTGCTACTCTTTCCAGAGTGTGCAGAGAACTGGGCGCAGCCACAGCATCTGCCCCATAAAACTCAGTAATAGAAAGATGGGCAGGGACTTGGGGATTTCCACCTTCAGACTGAAAGCCTTTAAACAAGTGGTTCTCAGTTATCCGTTCTCACCCTGAGGACCAGTGGCCTGGAGCAGGGGTTCTCAGTGGGAGAACAGAAGCCTTGAGGATGGAAAACTGGTTGGTGAGGCCTTCCAGGTGGCTCTGGTCCACTCCCCTCCCAGCTGTGGGGAATTACAGCTTTAAATATGATGAGTAAAGTTAACAATACTTACAGAAATGGTATTTGTGAATTTTGAATTGGGGGGAAAAAATCACTTGTTGCAAAAGACTGCCAAGTAATCCATCTGTACAAACACTACTTTTGGCCAGAGAACTCAGGGTGGGTTTAATCGGTAAAACTCCTGAATCGCTGAGCTTTTGCAATTCAATAAGTGGTTCGGAAACTGGACATTTTTCAGGACACCTGGATGCTAATGATATGGAAATAACTAACTGGCCGTAGCTGAGTCTGATGTGCACTGTCATGGCCCTTCGAGTCTTGAGGTTGGCCTCTAGGTTCAGGGGAGTTACCTGCTCTTAGTTTTCTTAGCCCAGTGAAGAGGCCACACCCACCCGTGAAATTAAAAATAACCACATAAAACCAGAAAATAAGCTAACGCTATCCCGTTCTGATTTCCCCCCATGATTCCTTCACTGCTATTTACAATTATTTTTCCAAATCAGATTATTCCAGAAACTTGATACCGTGGCTTTGGTGCACTTGGCTCCGCTGTGGAACTCACCCATAAATGGCATATCTGAGAGGCCCACTGACATCTAGCTTTTGAGAGCAGTTTTCTTTTTTCCGCTTCTTAATCGTCTGGGCCAGGAAGTTCCCAAGTGCTGACAAAATGCCGCTGTGGACAGAGAAGGAGTAAGGAAACGGGAGGACCAGCAGGAGGGCTGTTCTGAGATCAGGCTGGGGAAGGGCGGAGACCAGTGCTCATCAAAGCAGCTGCAGTGCAAGGTGCCTGTGTCAAAGGGCGGAGACCGCAGCAAGATCTCCATGTGGTGGATGTGCCGGTGTCGATATCCTGAGGGTGATACATCGTCACTGCCAAAGGTGACCATGTGTGGCGGGTAGGTGACGGGAGGGATCCTTATGATGGAAAGTCTGTACTTTGACTCCGTTGGTGGATACAACCCGTACATGTGAGAAAGCTGTGGAACTAAACACACACACACACTTGGCAATTACAAGAAACGCTGGGGAGCCCTGACCGGTGTGGCTCAGTGGATAGAGCGTCGGCCTACGGACTGAAGGGTCCCGGGTTCCATTCCAGTCAAGGGCACATGCCCAGGGTTGCGGGCTCGGTCCCCAGTAGGGGGCGTGCAGGAGGCAGCTGAATTGGTGTTTCTCTCTCATCGATGTTTCTGGCTCTCTATCCCTCTCTCCCTTCCTCTCTGTAAAAAATCAATAAAATATATTTTAAAAAAAACGCTGGGGAAATCTGAGTCTGACCGGTGGACTGTGCCCACGCCAGTGTTCTGGTTGTGATTGTGTATTAGTTCTACAAATGTTACCGAAGGGGGAAACTGGGTAAGTGTACAGGGATCTCTCTATTATTCCTCATAACTGCATGTGAGTCTCCAATTATCACAATCAAAACGTCCATGAAAAAAGAGGCCCGTTGGCTCCAAAGCGTGGTCTTTCGCTGACTTCTGAGAAGCTCTCTTGAGCTGAAATATCCAAAGGTCTCCCTGTGGGTGATGAGACCCGGATCTGAGAGCAGTTTTCTTTTTTCCTGGCTACTCCTTCCTCATCCTCTCCCTGCTCACTGGGCAGGTCTTCAGCGACACAGACCTTCCCACTCCCGAGCTTGCTCCTCCCTCAGGACCTTTGCTCTGCTCTACCCGCTGCCCAGGAGCGTTTGCTTCCCTTCTGCCCCGCACCCCTTCGCTCAGGCCTCGGTTCAAATGTCCCCTTGGATAAGTTCGCCCTTTTATGTATTTATCTGCTTTTTGTCTAGTTCTTCGCTAAAACGCAACCTCCATGCGGGCCAGGGCCCTACCCACCTGTCTAACGCCCCGCACACAGGAAGCACGCTGTGCGTACTGACGAGAGGCTGGGCTAATAAAAGGGAACAAGCTAGTAAAATTAGTGAAATGAGGGTAACGGACGGGGAAAGTCTCATAAAAAGTTTAGTGCTGCCAATTGAGGGCGGAGCTCTGCCAAGACCAACCTGACCACCTCGCCCTCTGACTGACAGGTGCGGGGGCCCCGCCCAGCCCCTCCGGGGACCGGTCGGCAGGACCCCCAGACGTGGTGCTTCCTCTACCCGGCTCCCGGGCACCCAGCGTCAGTGCCTACGAACCACTGTTCCGAGCCGCAGGTGCCGAGCTTCCCGCGGGTTCCGGGCCTTTGGAAGCTCGTTGCACACTCGGGGTTTCTCCTTCCTCACTCAACCCCCCGGGAGGCGCCTACTCGGGGGGGGTCCACGCCGCCCCCCGCCCGGCTCCGGCCGCCGCGCGCCGACCTGGTGGCCGCCTTGGTGAGCACCGGGTAGAGCCGCAGGAGGCGCAGGTACTGGGCGAGCGCCCGCCGCGGCAGCGCCCCGAGCCCGGCCTCAGCCCGCAGTCTGGACGCCGCGGGCGCCATCCCTCCGCGCGCCAAGCCCGCCCCGGGTCTGCTCGGCGTCGGGCGCGGGGACGGCCAGACACTTCGCGCCCCGCCGCGGCCCGCAGCGCCGCCCCGCACAGGACCCGCCGTGCGCCGCGCGCGCCTCCGCGCACTTTTCCTCGGGTCCCTCACCGGCCGCCTCCCTTCGGGCGCCGGCGGCGATTGGATGTCGACGCGCCTGCGCACTCCTCACCCGAGGCCTGGAGGAGGCGCCGCCCCCCGCGGGCACGCGCGGCGATTGGAGCTGGGCGACGAGCCTCCTGATTGGGCGGCGGGGCGCTTCCGGTCTCTCGCGAGAGGTGGTGGGAGCGCGCCAAATTTCACTCAGGCTGAGCCGGCGGCGCGATGGTGCTGAGGAACAGCGGGCGGCGGTACGCGGAGCCCGGCGCGGACGGCGAGACCAGCAGGTAAGGGGCGCCCGGGCGGGCGGCGGACTCGCGGCCTGCCTCCTCGTGGCTCTGGGCTCGCGCTGAAGAGGCGGCGGGCGCTCGGGGAGCGGGGCGGGGGGGGGGGGGCCGCCGCTGTGGCGGGGCCGGCCGACACCTGAGCGGGCGTCGCGGAGGTGGCGGCTCCTTCGGTGAGGCGGGGGCGCTGTCCGAGCGGGTGGGCGGTCCTCCCTGTGCTGCTGCTGCTGCTGCTGCTCGGTTCTTCGGAGCCCGAGCCGCCGGGGAGAAGGGGGTGCAGCTCGGAGAGAGGGCTGGGGAGGAGACGCTGGTCCGCGGCGGCCGCGGGCCTCCAGCGTCTGACGGCGCCTGGCGGGGAGCGCCGAGCCCCCCTTCGCCGAGCGTCCCAGACACTGTCTCCCAGGAGCGCTGTCCGCACAGCCCGGCACCCGGGACTGGCCGTGCCTGCTCGTTGGGGGCAGCAGTAGAATGCAGTCCAACTTGGCCGTCAGGATTCATCAAGGTTTTCCCCGTTACACCGTGCTGCCCGCGGTGCCGTTTTCTCTCTTTCGTTAAAACCCATGGGAAAGTCTTGTGTAGTAGCGAGTGCCGATTCCGTTTTGCCAAGAAACAAAGTAACCATAAATTTGGGAACTAACATCTCAGAGATAAGTTCAAACAAACATACACCTTCTTACTCTGAGATAATTCCCTGGAGTGGTAACATTTTACATAACTAGAGCACGCGTGGCAACCAGGAGCTTGACATGACCCGTGCACCCCGCGTGTGTGCGTGTGTGCGTGCGTGCGTGCGTGCATGTGTGTGTGTGTGTGCTGTGCGCTGTCAATCACACCCTGTGTTGGTGACTCCACCGCAATCAAAACAGAGCAGTTCTGCCCCAAGGATCCCTCCGGCTGCCCTTTTACAGCCACAGCCCGCCCCCCAAAACTTCCCTGGCGGCCACACCTGTTCGCCGCCTCCAGGTTTGGTTCTTCCTTCCTTCCACTCAGGGACGATGGCCCCTCTTCCTCGGTCTCGGCACTCAAGCGCCTGGAGCGCAGTCAGTGGACGGATAAAATGGACTCTCGGTTCGGATTTGAGAGGCTCAAGGAGCCAGGGGAGAAGACGGGCTGGCTGATCAATATGCACCCTGTAAGCACCTGGGCTTCCCGCCTTCCTCCCCCTCCACGCCCTCGCGGTGCCATCGCCCTTGTCTGAGGGTGGGTGCGCTTGGCGTGGGAGTGCTTGGCGTGGGAGCCTGCTGGTTGGGTGGCACAGGTGGAGAGGGGTTTGTTTGTAGTTCTCTTTTTAACATTTCGGGACATAGAAGACATTGAGAAGATGGGGGAGGGGAAGAGGATAAGAATATAACTTTCAAGAATGAGGGAGAGCCCTGGCCAGCGTGCTCAGTGGGTGGAGCATCGGTCTGTAGACAGAAGGGTCACAGGTCCCATTCCAGTCAGGGGCACGTGCCCAGGTTGCGGGCGCAGTCCTCAGTGTGGGGAGTGCAGGAGGCAGCCAATTGATGATTCTCTCTCATCATTGATGTTTCTATCTCTCTCCCTCTCCCTTCCTCTCTGAAATCAATAAAAATATATTTTAAAAAAAGAATAAGGGAGAAATGGAGAGAGATCCCCATCTGGAGGCTGCTATTTGCTATGCTGGGTTCTGGTGACTGGGCCGGTGGTGTGGGTGGGGAGGGAGGTGTTGTTTATGAAGAGCAGGAGGAAGGGACTCTACTGTGTAGAGCAGGGTGGGGACCTTCTTCCTGCCAAGGGCCATTTGGATATTTATGACGTCGTCCGTGGGCCAGACAAAATTATCAGCTAAAAAATTAGCCTGCTGCCGAAACCGGTTTGACTCAGTGGATAGAGCATCGGTCTGCGGACTGAAGGGTCCCAGGTTCGATTCTGGTCAAGGGCATGTACATTGGTTGTGGGCACGTCCCCAGTGGGGGATGTGCAGGAGGTAGCTGGTCGATGTTTCTCTCTCGTCGATGTTTCTAGCTTTCTATCCCTCTCCCTTCCTCTCTGTAAAAAATCAATAAAATATATTTTTTTAAAAAATTAGCCTGTTATATTTGGTCAAACTTTTTAAAAAAATATATATTTTTTATTTCAGAGAGGGAGAGAGAAATAGAAACATCAATGATGAGAGAGTCATTGATTAGCTGCCTCCTGCATGCCCCCTCCTGGGGATCGAGCCCACACCTGGGCATGTGCCCTTGACCGGAATTGAACCCAAGACCCTTCAGTCCGCAGGCCAACACTCTATCCACTGAGCCAAATTGCCTAGGGCTGGTTGAACATTTCATTAACTCACCCATAATGCCTTGGCAAGGGCCAGACACAATGACACCCCCCTCCCCCCCCACCCCCTGCCCAGGTATAGAGGATAACCTCATGCCCATATTGACTCTTGTAGACTGAGGTTTTAGATGAAGATAAACGCCTGGTCAGTGCAGTGGATTACTACTTTATCCAAGACGATGGGAGCAGATTTAAGGTGAGCCCCTGAAACCAGAAGGTGCGGCCCACTCGGTGACGAGGCTCTGCAGCTGAGAATGACGAGCGTTCTTTTAGCTCCACAGCTGCAAGGCTTGGGAGGCCTCCCAGTGCAGCTGGCTGGAGCCCATCGGGAGCATGGCCCTTGCAGCGCCCCAGTGACCACTAGGGTGTGCTGTGCTGAGAGAAGCTAGCTGGGAAAGGGGGGCAGGGCCATGCAGCCCTAAATCCCGATGGCCCCGTTTCTCCTAAGAGTGACGAGGCCAGGGTGCACTGGGTCTGGCAGCCTCTCTTCACCATTCTCTCTCTTCCTTTCTCATCACCCTTGAATGGGTTGGTGACTCTTGCAGGTGGCGCTGCCCTACAAACCATACTTCTACATTGCGGCCAGAAAGGTAAGTCTGTGGCTCGTAAGGATCAGTTCAGATGAACTGTGCCTCCGTGTTCTGTGGGGAGCGTCAGGACTGGAAATAGAGGCCTCTGGAGAGACAGCAGGGAAGGAAATAGGTTTCACTAATGGAAAGTCCTTTCATTCTGTCCTGACTTAGGGTTGTGAGCGAGAAGTTTCATCTTTTCTCTCCAAGAAGTTTCAGGGTAAACTTGCTAAAGTGGAGACCGTTCCCAAAGAGGATCTGGACTTGGTGAGTGCCGCTCAGACATCCAGGGTGTGTAAAACTGGGCCCACTCTGCCGGCGGGCAGTGACGTGGCAGGAGGCCAAGCTTGGCACCTGTGGGTGGGGGGAGTACCGATGATGGGGCCTTGATGCCTGGACGTCCCTTCAGAGAACTCAAGTGGCATAGTTGGTCCCAGAGGCCAGGTTGGGCAAGGTGCTTTGGAGTTGCCAACTCGTTGACAAGTGTATTTACCTTTGAGTTCTTCTGTCCTTATTTTCTCTCCCCAATAAAGTCCTTTTTCTCTTGAACTCATAAGCATCATCTCTTCACTCTGTAGCCAAATCACTTGGTGGGTTTGAAACGAAATTACATTAAGCTGTCTTTCCACACCGTGGAGGACCTTGTCCGAGTGAGGAAGGAGATCTCCCCTGCCGTGAAAAAGAACCGGGAGCAGGGCCACTCCAGTGACACCTACACAGCCATGCTCTCCAGGTAGCTTTCCTTCTGGGCAGAGCAGCCAGTCCGCCCACAGGACTGTTTCCCATTTTCCCCAAATTGACAAGATGGATGGGAGGTGGGAAAACTCAGCAATTAACTCTTCCCTCCCTCCCTCCCTCCCTCCCTCCCTCCCTCCTTCTCTCCCTCTCTCTCTCTCCCTCTCTCTCTCTCCTCTCTCTCTCTCTCTCTCTCTCTCCCTCTCCCCTCCCCCCACAGTGTTCTGCAAGGAGGCAGTGTGATTATGGACGAAGAGGAAACCTCGAAGAAGATTGCGGACCAACTGGACAACATCGTGGACATGCGAGAGTACGACGTGCCCTACCACATCCGCCTCTCCATCGACCTGAAGATCCACGTGGTGAGTGGGTGATGCCCAACAGCGGGAGGGGGGCTGAAGGGTAAATCCACGAAAACAGATGCAGAACTCTAGCTCAAGGCGACCTGTCCTGCAGGCACACTGGTACAATGTCAGGCACCGAGGGAGCGCCTCGCCAGTGGAGATCACCCGCCGAGATGACCTGGTTGAGCGGCCCGTAAGTGCTGCTTGCATGTCCTCCATCCCGAGTTCCCCACTGGTGTTTGGGAGGCCTCATTCAGTGCTGAAAGGTGAATTTGATTCAGAGGTTGGTTTGCTTCTTTTTCCTAAATACCTTCTGGAAGGAGTATGGACTCGTCATTTTTCGGGTCAGTTTCTGGCCTGCAAGTATACTTTCACGTGTGCCTGAGCATCCCCAGGTGATGTGTATCTGAGCTGGGCTGGATCGGAGAGTTTGAGGGAGCACTCCGCTTCCACTTAGGGAGTTGACAGCGAGAGATGTGGTGGAAAACGGGTTCATAACTGGAAGGCCTTGGCTCAGGGACAGCTTCACAATCATGTTTTCTCATTTCTAAGACGGCGGTGCCAGTCTTCTGTTGGGGTTGTCACGAAGGCCTAAAGGAGGCCATGCTTTTTTTTAAAAAAAAAAAAAAAAAAAAAAAAGATTTTTTTGAAACAGGACGGGAGAGAAAGAAACAATGATTTGTTGTTCCACTTATTCATGTCTGCATTGGTTGATTCTTGTATGTGCCCTGACCGGGGATTGAACCTGCAGCCTTGGTGTATCGGGACGATGCTCTAACCAACTGAGCAACTCAGCCTGGATGAGGTCATGCATTTTAAAGAGCCTTGAGACTCGGGTGTTGGGCAGTCGTAGGCTTTTCTTGCGATCTAGCCTTTCCTCATGTTGGCTGTCATTCCACCAGGGGATGTGGAATCCTTGATGTGGGCCAGGTAGCCCCGGGCGCCTGTTCACGTTTTTTTGGGAGCCTTTCCCCGTGCCAGCTTGCCTCTTGGTTTTAGCAGCTGAAGGTGGGTGGTTCCGTGTCCGATTCATGATATGTTTGTCCCTCTAGGACCCTGTGGTTTTGGCATTTGACATTGAGACGACCAAACTGCCTCTCAAGTTTCCTGATGCTGAGACGGACCAGATTATGATGATTTCCTACATGATTGATGGCCAGGTGAGCAGTGCCTTCTGGAGTGTGAGCTCCCTGGAAATAGGGACCTTCTCGGTCCCCAAACCAGAACAGTGTTCACCCCGCGACTCACAGTTTTTGGTGAGTAATGAGTGAGTGGAATCCAAGAAAGTGAGCAAGCGAGCTGTTCTGACACCAGCATACTCCCCCTTCCGATGGAAGTCTGAGACGCTCGGGGGTCGGGGGTGGGGGAGTGGAAGCTCAGGCACCTCCCAGTTGCTGCTCAGGTTGTTGTGGTCTGAGTTTCTGGGCCGAGTGCCAGGAGGCATGCTCAGCTGTGTGTCTAACCCACGCAACTGCTGGTGAACTTCCAGGGCTACCTCATCACCAACAGGGAGATCGTGGCAGAGGACATCGAGGACTTTGAGTTCACCCCCAAGCCGGAGTACGAAGGGCCCTTCTGTGTCTTCAATGAACCTGACGAGGTAAAGAGTGGTCACTGGAAAGCTGCTGGTAGTGTGGTGAGGCGGGAAGAGAGGCATGCTGGCCCTTCGGAGGCCTCAGCGTGCCTGCAGTCAGAACGGCAGCTTCTGGCCTTGGGGGTGAACACTGTTGTGACCCTCATGCATGTGCAGGCGCTAATAAAGGGTTGCTGGGAGGTTGCTTTTCCAGAACTTGGGGAGAGGTACTTGGAAGGAGTTTGAAAGAGGAAAAGCAAACCTCTGAGTGCTGTGATGCGTTGAATTCAGGTCCATCTAATCCAGAGATGGTTTGAACATGTCCAGGAGACCAAACCCACCATCATGGTCACCTATAATGGGGACTTTTTTGACTGGTGAGTCTAATGCCTAATTTGTGAGTAAACCGTGTTCAGAGGGCAGGTCACACGACACTGGGCGTATACCTAATGCTACTGATGTGTGTGCTGAGAAATGGTTACGATGGGAAAAGTGAGCGGGAGAGGTAGGAGGGGCGCTGCATTTGAGGAGTCAGTGTGAGGAGCTCCTGGGATAGTGGGGCATCCCCTGGGGACCGGCTTCCCTGTCCCTGAGGGGATTAGAGACTCATCTGAAAGTGCTTGTCCGCCCTCTCTGGTCCCTAGGCCATTTGTGGAGGCCAGAGCAGCTGTCCATGGACTGAGCATGTACCAGGAGATCGGATTCCAGAAGGACAGCCAAGGGGAGTACAAGGCGCCCCAGTGCATCCACATGGACTGCCTCAGGTAGGGCCCGCCACTCCCCTGGCAGCCTGTCTTCCCCAGGAGGGCTTTCCCGAGTGCAGGCCTGTCCACACCCGAGGGAGGAGGTAGCCCTCGCTGAGGACAGCGGCTGCAGGCTCCGGCATCACCTGAGTGCAGGTGTGTTTGTGAAACTACCTGGACCCGGGTGAATGATTGTCACGAGGGGCCTGCACCATGTGGGATCTTGGTGCAGATCTTGGGGTACCCATTAGGTCTCTGCATCTTGCTGTGTGTGTCCAGCTTTGCCACCTTTCACAGGTTCCTGAACTTTATCTCAGAATCACCTCTGGCCTTTGCTCTCCTTTCTAGGTGGGTGAAGCGGGACAGCTACCTTCCTGTGGGCAGCCACAACCTCAAGGCGGCCGCCAAAGCCAAGCTGGGCTATGACCCTGTGGAGCTGGACCCCGAGGACATGTGCCGGATGGCCACCGAGCAGCCCCAGGTGCCTGTGCCGTGCTGACCCGGGGGCCTGGGGGTCAAGGGGACCTCCGGACATGTCACCTTTATCTCTGATGTCCTCTCCTCAGACTCTGGCCACGTATTCGGTGTCAGATGCGGTGGCCACGTACTACCTATACATGAAGTACGTGCACCCCTTTATCTTTGCCCTGTGCACCATCATCCCCATGGAGCCCGATGAGGTCAGTGCCTCCCCTGGTCCTGGCAGCCTGTGTGGCCTGGGCTGAGGGTTTGAAGCCTGTTGTTTCCCCATAGGTGCTGCGGAAGGGCTCCGGGACCCTGTGCGAGGCCTTGCTGATGGTGCAGGCCTTCCACGCCAACATCGTCTTCCCCAACAAGCAGGAGCAGGAGTTCAACAAGCTGACGAGTGACGGCCACGTGCTGGACGCCGAGACTTATGTAGGCGGCCACGTGGAGGCCCTAGAGTCAGGCGTGTTCCGCAGTGACATCCCCTGCCGGTTCAAGATGGTGCGCCCCTCCTGGGTCTCCCGAGGCTTAGAGGCACCCAGAAGCCACAAGGGCTGAAGGAAAGCCCTCACCCCTTGCGGGCCCCACCAGGCATCCTTCGTCGGGCCTGCCCTAGTTCAGGACAGTGCAGCGTCCCGCCCAAGGTAGGTTGGTTGCTGCCAAAGCATTCTCCGTCTCATCTGTGCCCCTCTCGGTCATTTCCACTAGAATCCCGCCGCTTTTGACTTCCTGCTGCAGCGGGTGGAGAAGACCATGCGTCACGCCATCGAGGAAGAGGAGAAGGTGCCCATGGAGCAGGTCACCAACTTCCAAGAGGTAGCTCTCTGGAGGTTCACACGCCTGTGGACTGGTTTCCTTCACTCGAGGCCTTTCGTGCACCTACTGTGTGCTGGTGTTTGGGCCCTGAGACGGATGACACTGGTCACAGTCGATGCCCGACTTGCTGGCTGGGAGAGCATCACAGGCTCTGGGAACGTGGGGGGTCTTGGATTCAGTAGGCAGCGAGGAGCTATTGGAGGCGTTCAGTTTATTTTCTTGTTGTTAAGGAGACTTTAAAAGGACAGTAGCCTGGCCAGAGTGGCTCCGTTGGTTGAGTGTCATCCAGTGCACCAAAAGGTTGCCAGTTCAATTCCCAGGCAGGGCACATACCTGGGTTGTGGGTTTGATTCCCCACTCGGGAACATTCATGTGTTTCTAACATGCATGCATATCGCACTCTCTCTCTCTCCCTTCTCTCTAAGCATGTCCTCTGGTGAAGACTTAAAAAAAATTTTGTGATGACAGTTAATTTTTAGAAATTACAGAGTAGGATATAGTGACTAAAATCCATCAAATATGAGCACAAAGTGTCCTTTGCAGTGTGTCACCTGACTGGGGACCCCAGGCACCCTCCCCTGTGCTGATCCCTCAGACGCTGCACATTCCAGGTTCCTGGCGGGCTCCGCTCAGCACTGCAGCGCGTTCGCTGACTCCCGTGGGGGTAGTTTGTACCAATTTTAGGATCGGTTCCAAGAAACACCTTGCAACAGATTCAGCAGTTTTCTCCCACTTCAAATCCGGGGGTGGTGGCTGCTGCTCCCGCCATGCTGTCCTCATCAGGGCTCTGCTTTTCCATGCAAGCCTCCTGCACCTCCAGGCCCGGTGTTGGTGGCTGTCTTCGGTCTGTAGTCTCCGGTTTTTATCGTGGTCACCAGCCTCCACCTCCCTCCTCTTCCTCTGTAGGTGTGTGATCAGATTAAGGCCAAGCTCACCTCCCTGAAAGATGTTCCTAACCGTATCGAGTGTCCTTATCTACCACCTGGACGTGGGCGCCATGTACCCAAACATCATCCTGACGAACCGCCTGCAGGTAAGACGGACGCCTGCATCAGGATGGAGTTCTTTCTTCTGCCTGGCCCTAATTGCTCCCTCCCGTCTCCTCCGCAGCCCTCTGCCATGGTGGACGAGGCCACCTGTGCAGCCTGTGACTTCAACAAGCCTGGGGCAAACTGCCAGAGGAAGATGGCTTGGCAGTGGAGGGGCGAGTTCAGTGAGTGCCTGCCCGGGCTGGGGGTACTCAGCAGGAAGCGGTCTCTCACACTCGTCTCTCACCTGTCACCTTCCCAGTGCCGGCCAGTCGCAGCGAGTACCATCGGATCCAACACCAGCTGGAGTCAGAGAAGTTCCCTGCCTTGACCCCTGACGGCCCAGCCCGGGCCTTTCACGAGCTGTCCCGCGAGGAGCAGGCTAAATATGAGAAGAGGAGGCTGGCAGGTGAGGGGCCTGGGCGACTTTGGGGCCTTTGTTGGGCTGTGTTGGAACTGCACGGCCTGAGGTCAATTAATCGGTCGTTGGAGCCGTGGTGACCTCGCTCCTCCTGTAGGCTCCCATTCCTTGTTCCCCTGCATTGCTCAGGGCTCAGCTCTCCTCCCTGTGGTCTCGGCGTGTTTGGCCCATCCACACAGGGGCTGCCTTTCTTCACTGTGATAAACCAGCTGCAGAGAAAGCTGCGTTGGTTGGCCTCCATTGCCTCCTGGCTTCCGTTGTCTCCCACGTGGAGTCTCGGTGGCCCTCCCATTGTGCCTCAGATTACTGCCGAAAGGCGTACAAGAAGATCCACGTGACCAAGGTGGAGCAGCGCCTCACCACCATCTGCCAGCGGGAGAACTCCTTCTACGTGGACACGGTGCGCGCCTTCCGGGACAGGCGCTACGAGTTCAAAGGTCTCCATAAGGTGTGCTGACCCTTGCTGGGTGCTGCTGGACAGTCGTGGGTGTGCCTGCTTTCGGTGCTCTGCCTGTCAGGGTGTCTGAGTCCCGTTGTTTCAGAATCCCTGTAACGCAGCTTGTCAGGTGCATCAGATAAGAGTGTGTGGAAACACGGGGCACCTGGGAGCCCCTGGGTCTCTGGCCGTGCAAAGCCCTGCCTCCATTGCCGCTCTTCAGCCGTGTGCTCCATTTGCTGCTCCAGGTGGTCCTGACAGGTCCTGGGCTCTGTCCCGGGAGGTGACATTGCCCCCAAGTCTGAGGTGTCCAGTGGGTTGTTGCTGTGATGGAATACTTTCTCCTAGTCCTGGCCTCACAGGAAATAAAAATGGAGCCTGGACATGTCCCTTTGTGTTCAGAAGCCCTTTGAGGACATCGGCCTTACATGGGACGGTTCTAGATTAAAGGTGAATCAGGACACGTGAGACCTGAGCACGTGGTTCTGGCCTGGCTCCTGGGTTGGGGTTGTGCAGACCCCATAGGGGACATGTCCATACTGTGTCCATGGTGAGTTTCCTCGGGGTGGGAACAACATTACAGTTATGCAGGAGCTTGTCCTTGTCCCTAGAAAGTGTGTGCTGACATGTTTAGTATCTGCAGCATAGTGGCAGTGCCGAGAGAGAGAGAGAGAGAGAAGGGGGGGAGAGAAGGAGGGAGGAATAAAGGAAATACGGCCAAATATCAAGTGTCCCTCTAGAAGTGCCTACTGTCTTCATTCTATTTGTTGTTAAGTTTCCAATGCATTTGAAGTTTTCAAGATGTAAAATAGCTGTGACTGTCGAATGTGAGCTGTAATCGAGGAGTTGTGTGTGTTCCCAGGTGTGGAAAAAGAAGCTCAGTGCGGCCGTGGAGGCGGGCGACGCGGCCGAGGTCAAGCGCTGCAAGAACATGGAGGTGCTGTACGACTCCCTGCAGCTGGCACACAAGTGCATCCTCAACTCCTTCTATGGCTACGTCATGCGCAAAGGGTACGCTCCTGCAGGCCCGGGCTGGGCCATGCAGCTAGCGAGTGAAGGATGGGAGAGGGGAGAGCCGGGCGCCTGCGGGCCTCTGTGCGAAAGCGTGGCTGGAAGCGCTCTGGGGCAGGTGGAGGGAGGGCCACATCAACTCGTGGGTCTGGGGTAACAAGGGCATGGGCACCACTGGGCATGTTTGTCTGAACATCCTGGGCAGGAGGCAGCAATTTGGTTGTTTCTGTCCTCTGTCTGTGACTTACAGAACGTCACTACCAGGCCGTAGAGACGGTCCCAGCAATTCGGCAGTTGCTAAGCAGCTGTGGGATTAACAAAGGGTCAAGTTGATTGAGAGGTTGAGTGGGGCGGGGGAGGGAGAGGCCCAAGGTGGAGACTGTTCCTGGGCCAGGGTTCCTGGGGTTGGGCGCTGTGTGGAGATGGGGTGAGGTGGGGACTGCGTGTGTCCATTGGACATAACCAGGTGGGAGGTCCTGGGGGGGTCATCAGGGCAGCTCTGGGGAGGAAGAGAAGTGGGTGCACAGGGACTGGGTTGGAGGGAGGGTCATTGTGTGTATTTTGTGCTGCTTTCTAATGGCAGAGGGAGTGGGCAGAGAGCAGGGCTAGAGCGGAGCAGAGTCAGGCAGGAGGTGTGAGAACAGTGGGCCAGCGGCAGCCGAGGGCGCCTTCGAGCGCGTTTTCCCTGAGACGCTGGGGGATGCACGTGGGGTTGGGAGAGAGGAGGAGGCTCACGGGGACACCGACCATCAGGGATGGTGTGGAGAGTCCTCTGGGGCTGAGGTCATGAACCATTGTGCTGCCTCCTTCCAGAACTTTCCAGAGCCAAGCCCAACACACTGAAGTAGGAACAGAGACGGTTCTCAGCACAGAGATAAATTCCCCCTTAGTCCTGCCCTGCTCTGAGTCCCCTTCTTGGTGCCCTTCTCCCTCCCCACCTCTCCTTTGATCTCTATGACCCTCGGGGGGAGCCCACCCACCTGCAGCTGTGACTGTTCCCAGGGCCCGCTGGTACTCCATGGAGATGGCCGGCATCGTCTGCTTCACGGGGGCCAACATCATCACCCAGGCGAGGGAGCTCATTGAGCAGATCGGGTGAGTCCGAGTCGGGAGCAGGCCGGCGAAGACGAGCTGGAGAGGTGGGGACCTCGTCTGCTGTCAGGACAACACTGGCTTCTTACTGCACGGCCACTGTCCGGCCTGCATGTGGCCTCACTTCTCTGTCCCCTGAAGGAGGCCCTTAGAGCTGGACACGGACGGGATATGGTGCGTCCTGCCCAACAGCTTCCCTGAGAACTTTGTCATCACGACGATGAGCGTGAAGAAGCCCAAGGTGACCATCTCCTACCCCGGGGCCATGCTGAACATCATGGTCAAGGTGAGCCTGGTTTCCAGCGCCGTTGGGCGCGGGTTTGGGAGAGGGGGCTGGGCAGGCTCTGCCCACGGCTGGGAGGCCCGGTCGTGTGCAGTTTTGGATGGTGACGGGGAGGCTGCCCCTCTTGGTCTGGTTTTGCAGGAAGGCTTCACCAATGATCAGTACCAGGAGCTGGCCGAGCCGTCCTCGCTCACCTACGTCACCCGCTCCGAGAACAGCATCTTTTTCGAGGTTGATGGGCCCTACCTTGCCATGATCCTTCCAGCCTCCAAGGAAGAAGGCAAGAAGCTGAAGAAGAGGTAGGAATCCTGCAGCTTCTGTGGACGGGAAAGGAAACAGACGGATTAGATTTAGCAACCTGTCCAGGAACGGACCAAGAGCCAGGATGGGGAGACCTCGGTTCTGTCTTCTGGACTTTTTGCCTCAGTTTGGGAACCTCTGTTTTCCACCTGTTAGGTTCTGTTCCACAGGCTGCAGGCCCTTCCGTCATTTCTATGTTGGAGAGAGACCCTCAGTGCAGAGACGTGTGTGGATCTGAGAGGTGGGGTCAGGAGGGCAGTGAGGAGCAGCAGCTCACAGGCTCCGTCACGCTGTGCTTCCAGGTACGCTGTGTTCAACGAGGACGGCTCCCTGGCTGAGCTCAAGGGCTTCGAGGTGAAGCGCCGCGGGGAGCTGCAGCTCATCAAGATCTTCCAGTCGTCCGTGTTCGAGGCCTTCCTCAAGGGCAGCACCCTGGAGGAAGTGTACGGCTCTGTCGCCAAGGTGGCCGACTACTGGCTGGACGTGCTGTACAGCAAGGTGAGGTCGCCCTCCCCACCTGGCTCTAAGGGATCCAGTGACAGATGAACTCAGGGTTAATGCTGGTGAAATCCCAAGACTTGTTGAGTGTATCCAGCGACAGGATTCTGTGAAGGAGACAAATAGCATATGAGAAAGGAATCTAAGAGAAAAACTCGCCAACCGTCACATTAACTTCTTTGATTTCTAAGTCTTGGTTGGCCCTGTAAATGCACATACAGTTCCTACAATTTAATTGAAGTGTTGGCTTGTCTTTCCCATGCCTTCTTGAGGAATTGATCACTGTGCCTGTGCTGCTCTGCAGTGTTTGCATTTCATCGAGTCTGCGTGGCGGTCAGTTGACGGAGCTAGGCCTCTGCTGTCGGGTAGCAGGGAGGCTCCCGGTTTCCATTGTGAGGACAGCATCAGACATCTTTGCCCAGATGCCTTTCCCTCTCCCACATTGTTGACAAGGAAGAGGCTTTGGGATGAAAGGAATAGTGGGATATTCTGGAACATTGGCTGGCTCCCTTTGCTTTGTGGCATCTGGTTCCTGGCATGCCTTGTTCCGTGTAGAGTTGACTCACGTGAGCACCAAGGGGGAAGAAGGCACACACAGTACTCGTGAGCTGGGCAAATCTTACAGGCTGTTGAGGCGGGAGGTCAGGGACACCTGTGCACAGGAGCACAGACACACGTTAGGCTTCGTGTGTGGTTCTTACGTCTTGCTGTGTCTGTCTGAGGCAGCCTTAGAATTACACTCCTCCTCCAGGTCGTCCGCTGGGGAAACTCAATTCCGCGGGAAGAAGTGTGGGGTGAGCTGGAGACGCTCCTTTACCTCTGCACGATGTCTGCCCATTCTCTCTCCAGGCAGCGAACATGCCTGATTCTGAGCTGTTCGAGTTGATCTCTGAGAACCGCTCCATGTCCCGGAAGCTGGAAGACTACGGCGAGCAGAAGTCCACGTCCATCAGCACCGCCAAGCGCCTGGCCGAGTTCCTGGGAGATCAGATGGTGAAGGACGCGGGGCTGAGCTGCCGCTACATCATCTCCCGGAAGCCCGAGGGCTCACCCGTCACCGAGAGGTGAGGGTTCCAGGGTTAGGGAGGGGCGGGCCTCAGACCCCCGCAGATGAGATGACAGGAAGGCCTGCCGGGCCCTGGCGGGATCCCAGAGCGAGCCTGCTGAGCCCGACGGACCACCTGGAGCCCCAGAGAACCTGTGTCCGTGGAGGGTGGGCAACGATGGGCCCCGTCTCAAGGTGCAGTCACACCCTCTGGTGCCGTTCCCAGTCAGGGAAGCACTGAGCTGTGGGCCCTGCGCACTGGATGGTGTGCAGACGCGTAGGGTGGAGATAGGACCCAGCTTCCTTCTGGGCGAAGGGTCAGCAGGGCTGCACGGGGACTTTGTCCTCGTCCTGCTTGTCCTCATGTGAAGTGAAATGGCAGGGCCTGCGGTCTGAGGACTGGGTGATGGACGCACAGGTGTTTTTGAGTTTCTTTATGTTCACAATCCTGCACGAAGCAAGCACTGCCACCCGCTGCCTCTCACTTTCCTGGTGACACGCAAACTGGCTCATTCTTCCAGGAAAGCAGAGGACTTCCTGTCCGTTACCCAATCAAGAGCCCTTCGGAAGTGTCAGCTGTGTGCGTGTACACGCATGTGCCGTTTACGTGAGGGCATTTGTCAGCGGCTCTTCACGGTGGCCAAGCAACAGCCCCCATGGCCCCCGGTGGGGTGTGGCTATTAAGCCATGATACTTACACAATGAAGTATTATTTAGTTACTAGGTACAGCAGACATGACATGTAAGGTATAGTTTATACAAAATAACTTTAAATGAACACAGGTTACAAAATCGGTGTTGGGTCCGTTTCCACGGGAAAGACTCCCCTGGTGCGCGCTTCGCCTCTTGTCTCCCAGGGCCATCCCACTCGCCATCTTCCAGGCAGAGCCCACGGTGAGGAGGCATTTCCTGCGGAAATGGCTGAAGAGCTCGTCCCTGCAGGACTTGGACATCCGGACGGTGAGTGCTGGCTCGTCGGCTTAGTCTTCGCTCTTGGCGTCCCCCTTTCTGACGTGTGGTGTGTGAAGAAATAGACTTGAGGGCAGAGCTGGAAAAGCTAGACTCAGGCTTTCACTGTGTCAGGCCAAGGCTTGGTCTGGCACAGGGTCCTGGGGCGGCTCTGCACCTCAGTTTCCTCCTCTGAGAAATGGGCACTTTTGTCCGAGGCTTTCCAAGAGGATCAGTAAGATGCAGGGAAGGGCAGTGCTGCAGCTGCTGCCGCCCTCCTCACGCGCCCATCGTCCTTGCACAGATCCTGGACTGGGACTACTACATCGAGCGGCTGGGCAGCGCCATTCAGAAGATCATCACAATCCCCGCGGCTCTGCAGCAGGTGAGGTCAAGACCACGGAAGCAGGCCCCCGTGTAGCTTAAAAGCCCCAGGCACCTGAGCATGGCCTCCTACTCGCAGTCGGAAGAGTGGTGATGAGTCCTACCTTCATGCAGGTGAAGAACCCCGTGCCTCGCGTCAAACACCCCGACTGGCTGCACAAAAAACTGCTGGATAAGAATGATGTCTACAAGCAGAAGAAGATCAGCGAGCTCTTCGTCCTCGAGGGCATGAGACAGGTGCTGGGGCCTGGCCTGGGGCACGGAGGCCATGGTGGTGGGGTGGGGTGGGCTGGTCCCAGGGGCACCTGGCGTCTGAGTCCCCGTGCTGCCGCTCATGAGGTTGGATGCTTCCATTCAGGTGTCTGGAAATTTTTTTTTTTTTCTGAAAATGTACACCTTCATGCTCTGCTCTTTAATTCCTCCCAGTGTTCTTTTGTGATAGAGGGTTTTTAAGTTAAAAATAGTTTAATCCGTAATGAGTAACTTTGTGTCCAAGTACTTTATCCCATTCAGATGGGTTTTTAGAAGTGGACTTGTGAGAGCGACGTGATTAAGTCCTCTCTGCGTGGTTGCAGGTGGGTGTGGCCCAGGCTCCGGATGGCGCCCAGAGCCTTGGTGCTCCCGACATGGAGGATTTTGGCCGTGAGAAGCCATCCCACACAGCCGTCCCTGTTGCTACGAAGAGGAAGCGGGTCCTCTGGGAGAGCCAGGAGGACTCGCAGGACCTGGGGCTGACGGTGCCCTGGCAGGAGATCCTGGGGCAGCCTCCGGCCCTCGGAACCACCCAGGTAGGAAGCCTCAGGGCATCTGGACTGGCCGGTGGGCGAAGGGGACAGACCCCAATCAGGCCCACGCGGGTGTGCTGTCTCCCGCGGGGCCTGCTGAGCAGTGCAGGACACGGAGGTGGTCTTGACTGTGGAGGTTGGCACTGGGAAGCTGTGCGTGTCCATTGTCATGGAAGGTGTTCTGTCTCCCTGGACTTGTCCTCCATCTGTCCCAGGAAGAGTGGCTGGTCTGGCTCCGGTTCCACAAGAAGAAGTGGCAGCTGCAGGCCCGACAGCGCCTTGCCCGCACGAAGAAGCAGCGTCTGGAGGCGGAAGGCAGGCTGCAGCCCGGGGCCGTGCGAGACAGGCCCAGCACAGGGCTGGGGGGCTTCTTGCGAAGAACTGCACGCAGCATTCTGGACCTCCCGTGGCAGATCGTGCAGGTGTGCCGGGCGTCCCCGAGGCAGGAAACCCCGGGGCAGCAGCATGGCTGATAGGAAGGGGTCCTGGGGACCATCCTGCGGTCTGGGATGGAGGAGAAAGGGCAGACCTTGACCTCTGTGCCTCTGATTGCAGCTGGTGCTGGAGGCCGCCGGGGAGGCGGCCTGTCCACGTGTGTTGAGCTTTTTCTGTGACAGGTTGACATGCACTACTGTACGATGTTTCCTTTCAGATCAGCGAGACCAGCCAGCCTGGCCTGTTCCGCCTGTGGGCTGTCATCGGCAGCGACTTGCACTGCATCAAGCTGAACATCCCCCGGGTGTTCTACGTGAACCAGCGGGTGCCCAAAGTGGAGGAGGGGACTGCGTATCGCAAGGTACCGAAGGCAGCTGCTGCCTCTGAGGTCGTCTCCACGGCGATGGGGCCACAGAAAGAATGGGCTTTGCAGATACAGCTTGGTGGGCGCGCGGCCCTGAGCCAGGTGTTCTGGAGCCTCCATCTCCTAAGAACCTTCTCGGTGCAGCGGTTACTGAAACGACCTCGTGGAGGGCTGAGCTGCTGGTGCCTGGTCCTGGGGCACGTCCTCCGTGTCTGTCTGACGTCCACCTAGCAGGGAAGGGAGGGGGTGGGCAGTTGTCAGATGGCAGCTTTGTCTCCAGAGGCTGTTCTGGTGCTAAAGCTTTACGAGGGGGGCGGGGGGAGGTCATTCACGTGCGTGCAGCTCCCTCACTTCAAGTACAGTTCCATTGCTGACAGGATATTCCGTCATGCAGCCATCGTCACAGTCAATCTGAGAACATTTTCATCATCCCCAGGAGACACCCCAGGCCCCGGAGCAGTCTCCTCTCCCAGCCCTCAGTAACCACCAGCCACAGTCTCCCTCCAGACGAGCCCACTGTGGACATTTCCTATAAGTGGGGTCCAGCGGTGGGTGGGGCTCTGCCTACTCCTCAGGCGGGTCCTCGTGGATCTCACCTGGTGTCAGTGAGCACCCAGCTGGCCCCAGCCAGAGCGTGCTCACTGAGGCTGCCCTTCCCATTTCTCAGCCGGGCACAGGGAATTGCAAGACGAGCTAGCTTGTGTTGAGAAGAGACCTGCGTGTGGGAGCTGGAGTGAGGGAGGAGGTGTCTGGAGACGGCATGTGGATGTGGATGTGGGTGTGGGTGTGGGGAGAGACGGGGAGGGTGTAGCGCAGGAGGGGACAGGTGGCCTGGAGCTCCTGTGGCTTTCAGGGTATTCTACCCTTTGGGGGCCTCTCCTGCTCCCTCCGCACCAGGACCAGCCCAGTATGTCCCCCAGGGCTCCTGGTGTTTGCCGCCTGCACCCTCATAAACCAGGAGAGGACAGAGGAAAGTAAACTGGGACCTGCTGAGTGAGCTTGACTCCCTCTCAGATGCCTCAGAGGCTTCTGTTGTGCCCTGAGCTTTAGTTTTACTCTGGAGAGTGAAACGGAGTGTACCCCACAGTTGTGGGCACCAGGTGTGCCAAGACTGTTTAAACAAGCATATGTGTGTGCGCGCACCTGTGTGGAGTGTGTGTGTAACAAACCTCACGCTTAGCCATGTGACAAGGTCATTGCTGTTTGTCCCCAGGTGAATCGAGTCCTTCCTCGCTCCAACACGGTCTACAATCTCTATGAGTACTCAGTGCCGGAGGACATGTACCAAGAGCACATCAATGAGATCAACACTGAGCTGTCAGCCCCAGACATCGAGGGCGTGTACGAGACTCAGGTAACTGCCTTCCCAGCTGCACTGAGCAAGCACCTAGCTGGATGGAACAGAGGAGAGAAGCCCACGTAGGGCACGGGCGGGCCAGCAGCAGCCACTGTGGATTCCACCCCGGGACAATTTCTGTAGCGTTGGCCTGGAGCAGAGGGCTATGCCCCAACTGCCACCCGGTCAGCCCCACCCACCCTGCCCCCTTGCAGGTGCCATTACTGTTCCGGGCCCTGGTACACCTGGGCTGTGTGTGTGAGGTCAATAAACAGCTGGGGAGGCACCTGTCGGGCTGGGAAGCAGAAACCTTCACGCTTGAGCACCTGGAGATGCGCTCCCTGGCCCAGTTCAGCTACCTGGAACCAGGTATGGTGTGTGCCAGCTGCCCCGCTTGGCCCCACCTCCCACGAATCACAGGTGACCTGTGTGTCCTCCACAGGGAGCATCCGCCACATCTACCTGTACCACCGCGCACAAGGCCACAAGGCGCTCCTCGGCATTTTCGTGCCCTCTCAGCGCAAGGCGTCCGTGTTTGTGCTGGACACTGTGAGTTCCCGGACCAGGGCTGTGAGAGGACAGGCCACTGGGCAGGGATGTCCTAGCTGCGCCTTGTTTCCAGAAGCCTCTGCCCTTGAGTGCCTGTGGGGATTGAGTTAGAAGTGGAACCACCCCTCCTTCTCTGGGAGGGGAGGAGGGGCTGACTTGGCCCTTGTTCAGGTTCGAAGCAACCAGATGCCCAGCCTCAGCGCCCTGTACTCGGCCGAGCACAGCCTCCTGCTGGAGAAAGTGGGCCCCGAGCTCTTGCCTCCCCCAAAACACACGTTTGAAGTGCGGGCTGAGACGGACTTGAAGACCATCTGCAGAGCCATCCAGCGCTTCCTGCTGGCCTACAAGGTGAGTGAAATGGGGGTGCTGCTGTTTGAGTCCCTCACCCAGGACGGGTCCCCCAAGCCGCTTGCTTTCCTGTGCCCAGGAGGAGCGCCGGGGGCCCACCCTCATCGCCGTGCAGTCCAACTGGGAGCTGAGGAGGCTGGCCGGCGAGATTCCCGTCCTGGAGGAGTTCCCGCTGGTGCCTGTCCGCGTGGCCGACAAGATCAGCTATGGAGTCCTGGACTGGCAGCGCCATGGAGCCCGGCGCATGATCCGCCACTACCTCAACCTAGACACCTGCCTGTCGCAGGCTTTTGAAATGAGCCGGTGAGCAGAGCATAGGGCTGTTTATTGGCGTTTCAGCAGCTCTGCCCACCTTCATGTTGCCAGCCTGTCAGTCTCTGACAGCAAGTTGGTCTTCCCAGTTTCCACCCACTCTGAGACCAACTTGGGACTCCCCCTGTGACCCTGACCCTGCGCAGGTACTTCCACATCCCCATTGGGAATCTGCCTGAGGACATCTCCACCTTTGGCTCCGACCTCTTCTTCGCCCGCCACCTCCAGCGCCACAACCACCTGCTCTGGCTGTCCCCTACCTGGCGCCCTGACCTGGGCGGGAAGGAGGCCGACGACAACCGCCTCATCATGGAGTTTGAGGACCAGGCCACCATGGAGATCAACAGTTCTGGCTGCTACTCCACAGGTGGGTGGGGAGGCCCACGGGATCTCAGCAGCTGGTGTTTCTGTCATTTGCCGCCATTCTTTAGTGGCAGGAAGTCCCAGCGCTGACCCTCAGAGCTCGGCCAAGCCGTGTGGGATGAGTCGGGCGGGCGCTGTGACCAGCAGCAGTGTTTCTGAGGAAGGCTTGCTGGGGTTGGGCTCTAAACCCCGGGGTGGTCAGTGCACAGGTGTGTGTCTGTGCAGTGTGCGTGGAGCTGGACGTTCAGAACCTGGCCGTCAACACCATCCTGCAGTCTCACCACATCAACGACATGGAGGGGGCCGACAGCATGGGCATCAGCTTCGACGTGATCCAGCAGGCGTCCCTGGAGGACATGATCACCGGCAACCAGGCCGCCAGCGCTCCCGCCAGCTATGACGAGACAGCCCTCTGCTCCAGCACCTTCAGGTGCCCAGCCGCATCCCCAGGCACCTCCTCTGCAGAGGCAGAATAACTGAGTCTGGGGTTGAGAAGGAACAGCAGGAATCCTTTTGTTCTCGGCCCTTGTTTTGGGAAACTAAGCACTAAGGCAGTGTCACTGGAGCTTCCCCCCACCTGCTCAGAGTCTGTCCTGGTTCTCCCGGCCGGTGAGGCGCCTGACACCCACCATTCTAGTCGGTATTCTGGTGGGGAGGGTTGAGAAGTATATGGTGAGGTGGTACGGCCTAGCCTCGTCCGAGGGGTGCAGAGAGCTGAGCAGTGGGGTTTGGAGAGGGAGAGTGACTGGGGAACACGCTTTCCCCCTCCAGGATCCTGAAGAGCATGGTGGTGGGCTGGGTGCGGGAGATCACACAGTACCGCAACATCTATGCCGACAACCAGGTGATGCACTTCTATCGCTGGCTGCACTCCCCGTCCTCGCTGCTCCACGACCCCGCCCTGCACCGCACGCTGCACAGCATGATGAAGAAGCTCTTTCTTCAGTGAGTGCGCCGGCCTGTGTCCCCAGGCCCGGCACCTGGGGGATCACAGCCCATCGCTGGTTCGCGCAACGCGTAGTCTTTCTGCGGTGTCTGCACAGGCGCTGTACGCTGTGTTCTGCACCTCCTTGTTGGACTTAATGGTCGCCCTTGGAGGTCTGCATGAGGTGTACCATCCATGGTAGTGGGCAGAGGCGGTTCCCAGAACTTGGGCTGTTACCAATAATCAAGAAACAGCCTGTGCGTAAGGGCACGCGAGTGTCCCCGTGCAGTGATCCCAGGAAGCGGCCCTGCTGCCGCGCTGGTGGATCCTACCACTGGGAGAGGTGCTAACTGGGTGCTGGCCCCAGAGCTCTCGGTCGATGGCTCTGCCAGCCTAGCCCCTCCTGCATGGCGGGCAGTGCCAGCTGACGGGGGTGGGAGTAGTTTTTGTGGCTCCTAACCTGCACTCCTTGTGATGAATGAAGTGGGCTTTCTCTTCATATCCTTTGTCCACTTTTCTCCAGTTGTGTTGTTTTTTCCTCATTGATTCATGTGAGTTCTTCCTATGTAAGAATTAATCGTTTTCTGTGATATGCGTTGCACCTTTCTTCCTGTCTTTGATTCTGTTTGGCTTTGTTTGTGGCGGGTTTTCCATGCAGAAACCTTCACGCGTTGTTGTTTCTGGGCCCCAGGCACATTTAGAATGGCTTTTCTACTTCAGACCCTCCCCTTTGCCGCACGGTGTCTCCTGGGACTCTGTAGCGTCCTGACTGCTGATTCTGCCCTTGGTCCTCAGGCTCATCGCGGAGTTCAAGCGCCTGGGGTCATCGGTCGTTTATGCCAACTTCAACCGCATCGTCCTGTGCACAAAGAAGCGGCGGATCGAGGACGCCCTGGCCTACGTGGAGTACATCACCACCAGGTGTCAGCACCGCTCTGCTCAGCCAGCTCCCGCCGTCCTGTGCCTTCTGCTCTCGGAGCTCCTGGCACGAGTGTGGTTGGTCTGTGGCAGCCGCGTCCGTCTCCTGCCTCTGGAGACCTGGCAAAGCCTTTCTCACCTTCATTTCTGAGAGGGCTGTGGGACCGTAGTGGATCTTTTTTGAGTGTTTTTCCTTCTCTGTACTGCTTTCTGGATAAGTTCTGTTACGTCTTTAAATTCACCCGTCTTCGGTGCTGTGTCGTCTGCCCCGAATCCACCTCAGACGTGGTGCTGTCTCCTCCATTTCTGGTCTTTCCTTCAGCTCTGAGCACAGTGCAGCTCTAGTGCTTCCGGTCCCTGCTCGCTCCAGCGCCGGGGGTCTCGGGCTGGTTGCGGTTGGTAGGCCTGTCTCCTCCCTCTGGGCTGTTTCTCTGCAAACTGGTGACATCCTGTTGGTGCCAGACACTGGGTCTTGCCTTGTGTGTTGGATGTTTTTGTGTTCCTGTGACTGTTCTGGGTCTTTATGTTCTGTGACCTGAAAATAGTTTGATCCTTGGGGCCTTTGAGATTTGTAGGCAGGGCCAGAGCAGCGTTAGTCCAGAGCTCACTATTCTCCACCCTTGAAGAAGGCTCTCCAGTGGTGGTGGGAGAAGGCGCGTGGGATCAGGCTCCGGGGAGAGTTGGGGACCAGCCTGGGAGGCTTCTCTCGCCTCTCCAGCCCTCCACACCTCCCGTTACTCCCGCCCAGATGCAGAAGTCTCCTCACTACTGTTTGCCATTTTCCTGTCATTTTCTGTAGGAAGTTTGAGGGTTTTAAATCAGTGGAGGTTAAGAAAGAAAGTGGAGAAAAGCGAGAAAGCTGTTGATTTCATGGAATCATTCTGTTTTGCTTTTTAGCATTCATTCTAAAGAGATCTTCCATTCCCTGACAATTTCTTTCTCTCGATGTTGGGAGTTTCTTCTCTGGATGGATCCCTCTAACTATGGTGGCATCAAAGGAAACGTGCCCTCTAGTATCCACTGTGGACAGGTAAGGGGACCAGTCCTGGAGACTGAAATTCTTTGGGGTCTGGATCTGTCCGTTCGCCACACACTGCTCACGCGTCTAAGGAGAGGTCGCAAGCACGCAGACGAGGTGCAGGATCAGAGTCAGCAGGGGTGGGATCAGGACCAGCAGCCAGAATCAGGGGCCGATTGGGGAGGGGAGGCCCCAGAGGACTCGGATGTGGAGGGAAGTGGAGCTTGCAGGGAACAAGTGTGAGGCAGCTGTGAGTCCAGAACAGGTGAGGGCATTGGTCACAGGAGTGGCTGAGAGCTGGCTCGGGCAGGCCACTTGTGCACATGGCCTTGATGGGGATTTGGTGGGAGCCATGCTGCTGAGAGAGATCTGACGAGAGAAGGCTGCCCTTGGTGCTGTGCCAAGGTGGGAGGTCCGTGGGACTGGATGGGAGAATAGGAGGTGCAAGCTGTGTAGCCGGGAAGCGCAGTGGTGGCTGCTGCTCTCAGGGTGGCAGACATCAGACTTCCCATGTTAACCTGGAAGGTGCTGTCAAGAGCAGAACCTGGTCAGGCATGGGCATTGCAGTAAGGAGCCGAGCGGGAGATTGGAGCTTGGACACTGCTGGTTCCCCCTCTCTGGGCGGTGGGAGGAGGCAGCTGGAGTGAACCCTTGGGAAGGGTGGAGTGGGACCATCTCCACGAGGTGAGTGCTGCTGAGCCCCAGGCACGTGGCACACCTGACGAGCTGTTAGAGTGTCTGCGGGGATCTGCCGGCTCGGGGCGGGCGGCTAGAACAGGTGGAATCAGCAGGCCAGTGTCACCATGACTCAACTGGGGTGTGTGTCCACGGCTGCGGGCAGACATGGCTGGGACTGTTACAGCAGGACCCCCAGAAGGAGGGCAGAGCGGAGGAGGAGGAGCCTGAGGAGGAAGGTGAGGATGACGAGGGCGAGGATGATGACGAGGGGCAGGAGCCGGACGTGGAGGACTTGCTGGAAAACAACTGGAACATCGTGCAGTTCCTGCCTCAGGCAGCCTCCTGCCAGGGCTACTTCCTCATGATCGTCTCAGGTGAGCCTGTCAGCTGTCACGTCTGATCCGTGGAGCAATGTGGTCCTGGTCCGCTGCCTCACAAGAAGGTGGATCGGGGTGCAGGGCCTCGCCCTCTCGCTGCGCCTGCTGAGGAGGGCTGTCCCCGAGGGGCTCCTAGTTCTGCCCCAAGCTTTGTGTGCACGTGTGGCAACTAAAGGGGAACACCAGTAGGGAGGACGGGGCACTTCCTGAATGAACTGCCCGCCACTGGGCTCTGAGGCTGAGCTGCTGCTGGGCACTCCTGTCACTGATTTGGGTGTAGATGGTCTCGGTTAGTGCTTACAAGTCGGGTTATCCAGGTCGAGGCACAAAGGAAGCGCGTACACGCAGTGCCGTCGTTCTGAGCCCCCTGACGAGCCCTGCCACGCCCAGCACGCAGACGTGGTCAGAGGTGTGCGGTGGTTCCATTTGTGATTGTTTCATATTTCACCTGCGTGTCCCGAGCAAGTCTCACTTTTTCGAGTTCTTTTGAAACGTGGGTCTGGTGTGCTGACCCAGAGTTGAGCCTTTGTTTTTGTCGCTGCCCAGTGTGGAGGTTGAGGGGAGTTGCCTCGTGTAGATGGTGCTCTCTAAGCATGAACGTGGGCGTCATCCCCGTTTCTGTAATGGGCTCTGGCTCCTCTAAATGCACCAAATAGAATCATCGCCGGTAACAACATTTCAGCCCGGGCTGGCCGGCGGGCTGACCAGCCACAGGGTCTCCCTGGACTCTGGGTCCTGAGCGTCGTCAGCTCTCGGGTCCCGTGCCCCCTCTGCAGCGTACATTGTGGCCGTGTACCACAGCATGAAGGAGGAGCTGAGGCGCAGCGCCCCAGGCAGCACCCCCGTGAGGAGACGGGCGGCCAGCCAGCCGTCGCAGGAGGCCCATGGGGCAGCCGGAGCCCTTCCCGGTGAGCACACCCTTGCTGCCGAGACCACGCACCTGTGACCTGGCCTCTCTGTCCCCCTCCAGGGCGGGGTCCCTGAGTCTCTTCCTCAGTATCCTCGTCACTGTGCTAAGTGGGAGCAGCACCGTGTCACTTCTCTTCCCAGGAATGATCACCTTCTCTCAAGATTACGTGGCCAATGAACTCACTCAGAACTTCTTCACCATCACCCAGAAGATTCAGAAGAAAGTCACGGGCTCTCGGAACTCAGCTGAGCTCTCAGAGATGTTTCCTGTCCTGCCCGGCTCTCACTTGGTGCTTAATAACCCTGCCCTGGAGTTCATCAAGTATGTGTGCAAGGTGAGGGCCGGAGTAGGAAACTCATTTATCCCCCAACACTCTGCCCACCATTCTGTACAGCCGTGTGAGCTATTCGCAGCTCCTGGAGCCAGTGCTCCAGTGAGGGGGTGAGTTCAGGGAGCACAGGTGCTGTGAGCTGGGCTCGGAGAAGTGGAGAAGGTGAGGGGCCCTCTGATGTGGCCTGGGCCTAAGACCAGTGACCAGGAGGGTCCAGGCACATGTGGATCCCAGGAAGGAATGGTGTCTGGGCAGAAGGGGTGAAGGCCCTGGGGTGGAGTGATCTGAGGGTGCTGGTGAAACAGCAGGTGCTTGAGGACCTGTGAGGCTAGTGGGCTGGACAAACCAGGGACCACACAGAGCTCCGAAACACCCAGGCTTCTGTGGAGCTCAGAGGAGAGCTTGCATGGATGCCAAATGCCTTTCTGGGAAAGGAGACTGAGTCAGAAATCGAAAACTGTTACCAGACAAGGGCAAGCAGACACCTCACTGCTCATGAAAGTCACCTCCCGGCCACTGCATCTCATGGTGACGGACACGCCAGGATCAGGTGGCAGCAGAGCTTTAGGGGAGGGAGAGGCCTCCTGACAGGAGAGTTAGCTGGCTCCCCCTCGGCTCTGCAGGCCCCTGGGTGGGCCGGGAGTCCCTCACCCTGACGGTGGACATCAGCCACTTCGCACGTGAGATTGTAAGGCTCCAGTAGACTTAGGACTGCCTGTCACTCGAGGAAAAGGAGCCAGTGAGGATGATAGGCAGAGCCCGAGTCCCCGGAGCTGAGGCCGTGAGGGAACCACCGCTGCAGAGGAGGCAGCTGACGGGATAGGAAGAGTGAGGTGGCGCTCGGCCACGCGGTCTTTCAGTCCAGACAGAGCAGGAGACCCGGAGCTGCCCTCACCCCGCCCTGTTCTCCGCAGGTCCTGTCTTTGGACACAAACATCACAAACCAGGTGAACAAGCTCAACCGGGACCTGCTCCGCCTGGTGGACGTTGGCGAGTTCTCCGAGGAGGCCCAGTTCCGAGACCCCTGCCGCTCCTACGTGCTCCCCGAGGTCATCTGCCACAGCTGTAACTTCTGCCGGGACCTTGATCTGTGCAAAGACCCGTCCTTCTCTCAGGTGGGAGCACCCACTCCTGCGTGACCTGTCTCCACCCTTTTGGATGACGTCCGCTAGCTTTGGCCTGAACTAGGAACTGGCACCTTTCTTAAGGCACTCAGCTACCAGGTGCTAGAACGTCATCCAGTAAACGTGTAAGGATGGTGTCGGTGATGGAAGCGTGTCCGGGGCTGAGTGAGCTGCCGCACACCGTTATGTGCCTCTCACTCTCAGGAAGGCTCTGCCCCAGTCTCCTCAAGGCTGGTCCCCTTGGCCTGGCGGAGGGGCACTGCCAGGGAGGTGGGCAGAGGGTGACCTGCTCCCTCTCTGCCCAGGACGGGGCTGTGCTGCCCCAGTGGCTCTGCTCCAACTGCCAGGCCGCCTATGACTCCTCGGCAATCGAGATGGCCCTGGTGGAAGCCCTGCAGAAGAAGCTGATGGCCTTCACCCTGCAGGACCTGGTGAGCAGTGGGTCTCCGGTCATAACCTGTCCTTCGAGATGACCACCTATTGGGTCAAGCCTCATCCACAGCCCAAGTGATTCAGTCTTAAAGCTCCTGTTGGGCACCTACAGTGGCCAAGTGCTGGCCTCCTGGGCATTCCCTTCTAGTGGAGGGAGAGAGGCAGCAAACAAGATAAAGGGTGTGAGTGGGATGAAGGTCCAGACCCAGCGGCGGGGCGGGGGGGGGGGGGGTGATTCAGTGCGGGGCCTGGGAGGCATGGGGTCTGGGCAGGAGCAGTGCGCCTGGTGTGGCCGGGTGGGTGGCCCACAGCGAGGGTGGGGAAGCAGCTGGCCATTGGGTGAGCCCGCTGTGCGGTCTGGCTTTGATCCACAGTGGAGGTGCAGGCGGGGGGAGTGGGGAGCTCTTGATTGGGCTCTTCCTTGTTTCAGATCTGCCTGAAGTGCCGGGGCGTGAAGGAGACCAACATGTCCGTGTACTGCAGCTGTGCGGGCGACTTCGCCCTCACCATCCACACCAAGGTCTGGCTGCTGCCCCTGGCTGTTGCCCGTTCTGCCCTCACCCACACCGCTCTCCCTACATTCCGGGCCTCGGCCCTCATCCCTGCACCTCTTCTGGGACTGGCTCTCATGGCGACTGGTTCTTCTGCAGGTCTTCATGGAGCAGATCGGAATCTTCCGGAACATTGCCCAGCACTATGGCATGTCATACCTCATGGAGACCCTGGAGTGGCTGCTGCAGAAGAACCCCCAGCTGGGCCATTAGCAAGGCGGGCCTGTCCCCTCTCTGCCGCAGCTTCCATCTGGAGACCATCTCTGGGACTCGGCTCCAAAGAAAACGACCCTCAGGGTGCTTCCGGGGACGGATCCCTTGGCCCAAACCAGCCAACTAGCCAGAGCAAGAAGCGGCCCACCTGGGTCCCAGTCCCAGGCTTGGTCAGGGTGGCCAGGGGCCCAAGGGCCCCAGCGGGTGGTTCTTGGGCACAAAGACATGTGGCCTGGCCCTCCTGCCCCCCGTCCCCCCCACCCCCTCGCATCCCCTCTGCCCTCGGGGCCTTCTGTTTGAGCCAGACCTGGGTGTGGCTAAAGGCAAGACCCAGGGCCAGGGATGCCTGAGCAGGAGACTGAGCTCTGCTCTCCAGGCACTGTGACCTCGGAGACGCCCTCCACGGCTTCACGCGTGGGTGTGGCCAGTTCCAGGAATTGGGCCCTACGCCCTTGGGGACCTGGGCATCTTTCGGACAGTGGTTCCGGGACGGCCGGCATCCCTGCACTTGGGCTTGGACTTCCCTGTGGAGACTTCCTGGTCAGAAGTAGGGGGGGACGGGGGGGGGGTGTCTGCATCAGGGGGTCCCCTCTTCTGGGCCGGGCTTCTCAGATGGAGCTTGACCATACCACCTGCCCTCAGAGCCTACCTGTGCCCCGAGGAGGCCTGGGCACGGGGGGCACACCATTGATCATGGATTGTACAGCATCTGTTACCTCTTGGACTTCAGAAAAGTGATCTTTCCCCCACAAGATTTTAGGTTCTTTCCTTCATGGGAAAGGGAAGCAGCAGCTTCGTCAGGTGGAGGAGGTTTCTGTTCTTGTTCCTCAGCTCAGGTCGCCCTGGGACCTGGGACCCTGCAGGGCACCAGCTCAGTGTCCAGCCCAGGTCTGGAGCCTTTGCCGAGTGCCAGCCTCTCCCTCCATCCGTCTTCAGCCCCAGAACATAAGACCAGCTCTGTGCACCTTTTAAACAAAATAGGACTGGGAACAAGACAAAAAACCCACCCAATATAAAAAAAAAAAAAAAAACGGCCAGTTGGTGAGGTGGCAAATTCAGAAACCTTGAATGGTGGGCTCATGGGAGGGCGGGGGCCTCACAGCCTGGTTTAACTTGGTCCTTACCAGCTAATTTCTGTTGAAGCGTGTGCTGTATGTTTGCCCACTGCTTCTCCATCTCTGGGAGGAAGGAAGGCTGACCAGCTGGCAGCTGTCTGCGCACCAGCCTTGGCCCCTGGGTACCACCCGCCCGGCTGGGCCAGGCCCAATGGCCAGGAGAAACCTGACGCTGGCTGGAAGGTGGATGGAGCCCACGTCAGCCCCAAATGGAGATCAAATCAAATTAGGGCGGGGGGGGGGGGGCTAACGGCTTCCTGGTAATGATGCTGGAGACAGACATGCAGGGGGAGGTGGGGTCTGGCCCACAGCAGCACCCTAGACAATGCACGCTTGTCCCTGCAGCAGGATGGGCCCTGGGCACCCTGGTTTCTGCAGCTCCTGGCTGTGTCTTGGAGGTCAGCTTGGGTGGGGGCATTTGGGGTGCTAGGCCCTGGTCACTCTGCTTGGGAAACCTGAGCCCCTGGCCCTGGTTCTTGAGCTTGCAGTCCAGCCCTGACTGGAAAAGCCAGTTTCTCCGAAACTAGAGCTGGATGTCTATGAGCCAGACCCATGGGTGTCAGGCATTTGGGTGACCTGTGCAGCCAGTGTTGGGGGGGGATGCTGGAGGTGGCTGGGTGGTCAAATGGAGCGTTTGCTGGCTGCAGCTAGTGGGGCAAGCCCAACAATCAGGTGTAGGCAGGTGGGAAGGTCATTCAGACTTGGGGGCCCCAGGGCTGGTATGGTCTGAACCCTCCCTCCCCTTGAGCTTGGGAGTGATGGGACCACTGGTGAGGTCTGTGTAAGGTGCTTGATTCATGCCTCCTCAAACCTGCACACGCCACCACTGTTGCTAGAGAAACCATGTCCAGCCAAACTGCTGTTCTGCTCAATGTAATGAGTTGTATCTGAGGACACAGGAGCCAGGTTACCCACAGGCCTGGCCAGGCTAGTGCTGGCTCCTGCCCTGCCCACCCACTCACCACACCAAATGGTAGCCCAGCAGCTTTCCTTGGGTACCACTCCTCCCCTCCCTCCTGGCTGCCATCCTCCTTGCCATCCTTTCCCTTATTTGGGGGCCTGGGGTGACCCCTAAGGAAGCTGGTGAAGGCACTGACCAGGGCAGTGCTGAGACAAGGCAGAGTCATCATGCACTCAGCCTCACCCCTACCCCCACCCCCACCGGCCCTGGTCAGATGTGCCAGGACCAGGCTGGACTAGAGGGCACCTGGGAGCCTAGGCCCTGCACAGGGACCCACTGCTGTATATTTGTCTTCAGGGCCTCCACACACTTTTCCCAAAACACAGGGCACAGTGGTACTGGTCACAGGTTTATTGGATTCTGGACGTGATTTCTTGGCTAGGAGCCCGGCAGCGGGTGTGGGCGGAGGGATGAGGATCTGGGGGGAAGGGGGCAGCTGGGAGCAGGGTGCTATCCCCTTTCAGCCCACTGCCCAGTTGCATGGGGCCCTTTGGTTCCCAGCTGTGAGGAGGCATGTGTGGGCAGGGATGGGCTCTCCATGCTGGTCCCACCTGCTTCAGGCCAGCCTTTGCAGTGTGAGGGGTGAAGGGGGCTCAGAGCTGGGCTAAGCCTCGGGGGTCTGTGAGCGTGGAGTCCTGCTGGGGAGGTGCCGAGGCCTGAGGCCCTGGTCCTGCACCCCGATCGGGAGTGTCCACCATCTGCTCAGATGGGGCAGAGGTGGGACCAGGCCGTGATGGTGGGACAGCCTGGGCCTGGCTCTGCCCCTCATCCTGTGGTCTGCCTGGGTCTGTGGAGCAGGCACAGGGGGGCGGAGGGGCCTGGCCCAAAACAAGGGCCAGGGTCACAGGCCAGCTACCTGGGGAGTGCTGTGGCGTACACACCTTGTCGAATTTCTTGTGGCTGTAGACTTTGTTTTTGTTCATGAATGTTAGCAAGATCCAGTCACACAAGAAGGAGCCCTGTGGCCAGCAAAGCATGTGAGGGCTTGGCCTAACCCCCTACCACCACACGCACACACGCATGCCCAGACCCCAGTGCGTGCTCCTTACCACCCCGATGGAGGTCAGCGCTGTGGCCAGGTTAATGATGGTGGGAATCAGGCTGAACTTGCCTGCCTGGGGAGAGGAGGCTGCCTCAGACCAGCAGGTATAGGTCGTGTGGTGGGGACATGGAGCTGGGCCAGCCCACCCGAACCCCAGTAAGTAGGGCCGGCTGGCTTACCTGTCCGTGCACGATGACGTCAATGCGGATCCCATAGGCCTTGATGAGGGTGCGGGTGGTGCTGCCGTTTATCTTGTAATACTTGGCAAACCTGGGGTGGAAGGATGTCAGAACCTAAAACTGAAAGGCCAGACGCCGAGCCCTGCTGCCCGACCCTGAGGAACTGGCGGTGGGCGTGCCTGTCGCCAGAGTGGGGCAGCACCAAGACTGCCCATCCCTGGCCCCTCCTTGTTTGCTTCCAAGCCACCAAACAGGTGGGTGAGGGTCCAGGTGTCCCAGGGCCCAAGTACCTGAAGTTGTAGCCCGAGGAGGCCGGGGTGTGCTTGGGATCGAGTCTCCGGAAGGAGTACTTGGGGTTGCAGTTGGACGCCGACAGGTCCAGGTCACAGTCCCAGTTGATAATGACCCCAATGACACCACCCTGCCCAGAAGTGGGCACAGAGATGGGGTCAGGGCGAGCACACAGGACCCTTAGCCCTGGGGTCCCACCCTGAGGCGGTGCCTGGGGTGCACATGGTGGGGCAGCTCGGGGCTGAGAACCGGGGGCTTGGTGAGCACCCACTTCTGGGGCAGGAGGGGAAGAGGGGCTGCCTGTATGACCAGTCAGTGGTTTAGCAGGAGCCATGCATGGCCAGATGGGGCGCCGATCCTCTGTGAGCAGGGCCGGCTGGCCAGGCGCCTCCCTCACCGTGCAGGCCAGCTCTGTGAAGTTCTCCCCCGCGACCGCTCCACGATGAAGCCCAGCCTGAAGATGGGGCAGTACAGGTGGGACACCTCGTCGAACAGGCAGTGCTTCAGGTAGCCGTCCTTCCGCATCTCAATGTTGCCCCTGAGGACGCCAGGCGCAGGTGGGTGGGGCATCCCCAGGAGGCAGCTTCCTCCCCTGCCCGGCCCCTCTGCCACCCGAAGGCTCTCCCACCCGAAGGCTCTTACTTGGAGAACTGGAACTTGGGGTAGTGGATGCTGTTCTTGATGAGGATGGTGAAATTGGGGGCCATCTTACCAAGAAACTGGCTGAGGAGACAGACTGCATGTGTTTAGTCTCCCCACCATCCGCAGCTGCACTGTCCCCACCCCCACACACCCACCCCCTGAGGAGGAGGAGGGTCCCAGGTGGGTGGGGCGCACCTGACGGAGGCCCCATCTTCCACGGGGCACCAGCCGGACACCTCACAGGTCTTGGAGGCCCCGTGGTAATAGGGTACACAGCGCCCCGTCCGAACACCTGCGGGCACATGCGCTCAGGTGGAGAGGGCGCCCTGGCCCCACACCCCCACCGCCCCAGACGCACACCGACCGTTCCCCAGCATGTCCAGCTCCCCGGCCACACAGTCCTCGTCCGAGTTGCAGGTGGCGTTGGTGACCCTCACACTCTAGGGAGGAGAGAGCTCAGTCAGGGGCTGGACACCCTCCCACCAGGGACAGCACCCGCCCCGCCCTCGCCCCGGCCTCACCTCCGGACAGGTGCCCTGGGCCTGGGAGGGGGTGACCTCGATCCTGGTGATGATGCTGAACACGCTGCCTCCCTGGGCTCAGAAAGAAGGGACGTTGGCCCTTCCGGCGGCTCCCCGCCTGCCTCGGTCCCACCCGCCGGGCCGGGGCGGGGCGCACCTCGGGGGGCTTCACGTACTCCTCCACGTCCCACACTTTGTGCTCCGAGGAGGTGATGCCCTTGACCTTGGTGATGACGGAGCTCTCCGGGCCCGTCTCCCGGTCCTGGTAGCTCTTCTGCACGATGAACACGTACCTGTGGGGACACAGCCAGCTCTGAGGGCGTCCGGGGCCCCGCGTCCTGCCCGCCTCGCCCTCTCCATGCTCGGGGGACCCTGCGTCCTCTTCGCCCCCTCCGCCCCAGGGACCCTGCGTTCCTCCCGCGCCCGCCGGACCCCGGGGCCCCTCGCCCCCTCCCTGGACCCCGCCCCCGGCCCGGGGACCCCGCCGCGCGCACCCACCACACGAAGTAGAGCAGGATGAGCAGCTGCACCACGCGGTACACGACGCCCAGGCGCCGGTTCCGCACCACGATCACCTTGGGCGTCTCGTAGTCCCAGAAGGCGGACCAGCAGCTCCGGGCCAGGCGCCGGGCCGCGGCCGCACCCGCCGGGGGCTTGGGCTCCGCAGCCGCCATGGCCCCGCCGCGGGGAACCGCTGCCCGGCGGCTGTCGGGCGCTGCGCACGGCGGGGGCGGGGGCGGGGCGGGGGCTCGCGGGGCGGCCTCCAGGGCGTGGTCTCTCCCGCCCCGCCCCGTTCCCGCCCCAAGTCGGGGTCCCCGGGGCTGCGGCTGCGGGGCCTGGACGCCCGGCGCACCTGGCAGGTGTCACAGGTGGACCCAGAGCCGGGGCTCCCGGGGAGGACCGGCGGGGGAGGCGGGGGGAGGGCGTCCCTGGGGAGGACACGGGTCTGAAGATGGGGCGCAGGACGTGGGCAGCACACGCCTCCCTCCGCGTCTCCACCGGCGTCCGCTTCGCGGTGAGAACTGAGCTCAAGGGCAATCCTTTCTGATGCTAGACGCGCCCTGGCCGGTGCGCCCAGTGGGTAGAGCCGGCCTTGGACCGAAGGGTCCCGGGTTCGATTGGGTCAAGGGCACAGGCCCGGATTGCGGGCTCCATCCCCAGTGTGGGACGTGCAGGAGGCAGCCGATCCATGACTCTCTCCCATCATGGATGTTTCCATCTCTCTCTCTCCCGCTCCCTTCCTCTCTGAAATCAATAAAAATATATTTAAAGGTAATAATAGATACAAATGCACCACGCCGCCCTGGCTGGTGGGCTCAGTGGTCAGAGCATCGGCCCACACCGGAGGGTCTTGGGCTTGATTCGGGTCAAGGGCACGGACCTGGGTCGCAGTTCCATCCCCACCCCAGGAGGCAGCCAGCCAACCACGATCTTTTTCTCTCTCCTCCCTCCCTCCCTCCCTCCCTCCCTAAAAACCAGTGGAAGAACATCCTCTGATGAGAATGAACAACAAAAAGAGGTTCGCGCCCAGAATTCCTGGGACACAGAGAAGCCCGCCCGGCACTGCCCGCCGTCACCTTTCCGGGGGCGGAGCGCCGCCCTGCCGGCCGCCTGCAGGCATTTCCTCTCCTGAATACCCGCCGTGTTTTCTCCTTATCTTTTCCAGGAAGAAAGGATAGAATTTAATTTCTTTCATCGTTTGAGATGGCCTTTCTGCCTGTGTCCTTAGGGATATGGGTTGGGCCACAGGAGAGCTTAAGAGCGTCCCCGACGAGGTAGCCTTGTTTATGGGGGTGCACTCACCAGAACTCAAGGAGCTCCCCAAACCCAGGGCGCAGCCTGTGCTGGATGGGTTTCGGGGAGCGCACACACCGGATGGAGGTTTAGATCAGGCGTCTCGCCGCCGGCTGGCAGGAAATCTGAGAAATCGAGTGGAAACTACTAATGCAAATTTGTAACCACAGCTAATCATGGCTCTTTACTTAAAAAGGCATTTTACAGGCAAAAAAAAAACCTAAGTTAGTCCATTAAATTCTAAAACCTTTGATTAAAAGGAACTGTTACTCTCTGGCAAGGAGAGAATAAAAAATTATTTATAAATCACAACCTAAAATCCAAGTTTTCGGTAAAAGTTCAACTAGATTTCCTTTGCTAAAGAGCTTTATTGAGCTACAACAGGCCAGACCGCTAAGGATGTACAGTGTGTTGTCTCTGGTATGTTCACAGGTCTCTGCAAACATCACCATGATCTAATTTTATTTTTTTACTTTTTTAAAAATATATTTTATTGATTTTTTAGAGAGAGGAATAGAGAGTTAGAAACATCGATGAGAGAGAAACATCGATCAGCTGCCTCCTGCACACCCCCTACTGGGGATGTGCCCGCAACCAAGGGACATGCCCTTGACCGGAATCGAACCTGGGACCCTTCAGTCCACAGGCCGAGGCTCTATCCACTGAGCCAAACCGGTTAGGGCCATGATCTAATTTTAGAACATCTCCTCCTCGGCACCCCTGCCGAAAAGAAACCCCAAACCCCGGGCCAGCCCCTCCTCTCCTCACCTACACGCTGTCCCTGTCCCGGGTGGGGTGATACTGTCTGCTCCTGGGGTTTCAGCTGACGGCTCAGGCACTCAGCCCAAGCTCAGGTGACTTCGTGTCTCCTCCCCCACCACCCTGGCCGATTGGGGGCGGGGGGGAGGGGGGGGAGGCTTCTGCCTCCTGGGCTGGCCACAGCCTCTCAGGTCCTGCTGGGACTCGGGCACGGGTTCTGGGGCAGCCAGCCGTGGGGGCAGGTGTTGCCACCCCAGGCTCCAGCCATCCTGGCCTTGGACAAGCTTGTCCAAGGCCTCGGGGACAGTCAGCCCCGCTGCCATCCAATGCCGCTGCCCAGCGACTCTGAGTGACAGCTGTTTGTGAGCCCCAAGAGACAGTAAAATGCCCTTTCGTGCCACTGAGTTTTGAGGTGCTTTGCAAGGCCCTGGCTAAACCGAACCCTCCCAACCCCAGGTCTCCTCCGGGCTCCCAGCCATCAACACCGAGCCTCCTCCTCCCTGGCTGCTGCCTCGCGGCTCCCGGCTCCCTCCCCGCCAGCCGCTCAGCCTGTCTCACCTGGTGCCCACTTTCTCAAACTTTGATCCTGTTCTTGCGGCTGAAACACTCATGATCCCGATAGGACGAGGCTTGCCCTCCTCTAGGGCCTGACCCCTCCCACCCTCCCCAACACCTGGCTTCACCCCTCTTCTCCCTCCCATCTCCTGCAGACCCCCTTCCCCACTCCTTGCAATACCCTCCCCGCCCAGCCAGTGTGGCTCAATGGTTGAGCATTAACCTATGAACCAGGAGGTCACGGTTCGATTCCTGGTCAGGGCACATGCTTGGGTTGCGGGCTCCATCCCCAGTAGGGGGCGTGTGGGATCCTTTCTCTCATCATTGATGTTTCTCTCCCTCTTCCTTTCTCTGTGAAATCAATAACAACATATTTTCTTAAAACTACCCTCCATCACCCAGGCCTTCCCTCTGGGCATCCCCACCACCCCTAAAGGCACCCCCCAATCTCCCTGTGATCTATCTGGGGATGGGTCCACTTCCCAAGGTGAACCTGGAGCTCCGAGGTGATGGGAGGGCCACAGCCTGTTCCTCGGCACAGCCTGGCACCGAGCCTGGCACACCGCCAATCACAAGCCAGTCAGTAGATGTTTGTTATGAACACACTGTGCAGAAATAAGCGAGAGGACAATGTTCCGAGAGCACAAACACGCTGTCTGCCCAGAGCTTGGCCCTGGCCCCCCCGCATCAGCCGCCCAGCAGGCCCCTGGGGGTCCTGGCGGGGTGGGGCCACACGATGGACAGGGGGCAGGTTCGGCTTCTCGGGCTGGTCCTGCGTTGGAAATGAAGCAGAACCGGGGAGGCTTTGGTCACTGACCAGCGCTGCCTTCCGGCCATGGATGTGGTTGGCTCCGGGGGATCTGTGTGGGCCGGCGTTCTCCTGCCCAAGGGACCGGACGTGGCCCCGGTCTCGGGTGGACGATGAAAGACGCCCTCTGGGTGGAAGGCGGGGGCAGGACAGAGGAAGAAGGGTTGAGAGGTGGTCCAAGTGGTTCTGCCACGGCTTGGCCCTGAGTGACTCCGCCATCGGACCTGGCCGGTCCCTCTTCTCTGCAGCCGAGCAGGTGGACCGGGATAAAGGTAGGGCTGCTGTTGCTGGAGCCAGTGTCAGCGACTGGGGGCAGTTCTTCTGCAGGGAACATCCGAGCTCACGCCTCCACCACACAGTCTGTTTCTCTGTGTGTAAGAATGCCCGCGGCCGAGTGCCGAGCCAGGGACGCACCAGCATCTCAGCTGCGACAGGCTGGGACAGCCCCCGGTGCCCCGATGGGGGCTCCATGCACAGGAAGTGGTAGCTGTGTGCCCCGACTGGTGTGGCTCAGGGGTTGAGCGTCGACCTATGAACCAGGAGGTCACGGTTCGATTCCAGTCCTGGCACAGGCCCGGGTTGTGGGCTAGATCCCCAGTAGGGGGCGTGCAGGAGGCAACCGATCCATGATTCTCTCTCATTGATGTTTCTCTCTCTCCCTCTCCCTTCCTCTCTCTCTCTCTCTCAAATGAAAAAAAAAAGTTTTTTTTAATCAATGGGAAAAAATCCTCCGGTGAGGATTAACAGACAAACAAAAAACAAAACAAAAAGGAAGAAAAAACAAACACAAAACCGTGGTCGCTGTGGTTTAGAGATCTGTCCTGCCCACGTCGGGCGTCTTAGCTTTTACTTGGCAGGTCGAGAGGCTGTGGGGTCACGCCGGCCGTCGATGTGAGGCAGGAAAAGCTGCAGAGGTGTCTGACCTGAGAGATTTGTGAACAAACGGAGAAGAGGCTCCGTCCGTAAAAGAATGTTTCCAGCCCTAGCCAGTTTGGCTCAGTGGATAGAGCGTCGGCCTGCGGACTGAAAGGTCCCAGGTTCTATTCCGGTCAAGGGCATGTACCTTGGTTGCAGGCACATCCCCAGGAGGGGGCGTGCAGGAGGCAGCTGATCGATGTTTCTGACTCTATCCCTCTCCCTTCCTCTCAGTAAAAAATCAATAAAATATATTAAAAGAATGTCTCCCAACAACCAGGGGCTGTGCCTGGGCTGCTCCCCAAGGTCAGAGGCCACTCCCCTCCAGGGCCCCGGGAGAGGTACTGGTGGCTTCTTTATTATCATGGTCAACATTTACCATCTTAACCACTTTTCAAAAAAATATATGTCTTTACTGACTTCAGAGAGGAAAGGAGAGGAGAGAAACATCCATGATGAGAGAGAACCATGGATCGGCTGCCTCCTGCACGCCCCCACTGGGGATTGAGCCCGCCACCCGGGCCTGTGCTCTGAACCTGGAATCGAACTGTGACCTCCTGGTTCATAGGTCAACGCTCAACCACGGAGCCACACAGGCCGGACACCAACATGCTCTTGTTTAACCAAGCGCCCGCTGGTCCCTGGGGAAAGGGCTGTTAAAAGCCTATTTCCATTTGGCAATAAAAAGAAATTTGCAACAATGGAGGGACCCTCCACGCACATGATTGCTCAGTGACAGGGGCCCATCCGAAAAGGCCACGTCCTGTGATTCCCACTCCAGGCAGAGCGACAGGGACGGAAGAAAGGCCCGTGTTTGCCGGGACAGACAGCGGAGACAGGGGAATGAGGCTAGTCTGTGTGACACTGAAATGATGACCACATCCTGTGTTTGTCCAACCCCACAGAGGGACCCCGATGCCCACTGTGGGCTTGGGGTGCTAACAATGGATCGATACCAGCCGATCGGCTGTGACAAGCAGACCACACCAACATAAGATGTTAACAGCGAGGGAAACTGAGGCAGAAGGTCAGCAGAAGGGTCTATGGCACCTCTCTGGACTTGGTACCCAATTTTTCTGTAAACCTAAAGCTGCTCTAGAAAAATAATATCTATTCATTTTTTAAAAAGCCACATCCATTTTGCAAGAGAACGATGGGGAGGAGGAGGGGGCGGAAGTGGGTGCCTGGGCAGGTGCCTGGGCGTGGGGGACGCTCCTCAGACACTGGGCATTGACAGGCTGCCGCTGATGGCGCTCACCGGGTGCCTGCTGCTGCTGCTGCTCTGGGCGCGGCCTGTGTCCGCGGTGACGATGGAGAATGAGATCCTGGTTCTGTCCCATAAGGTAGGCTCCACGCCCGCATCCCTGCCCCGGCGAGGCCTCCACACTCGGGCTGCTCTCGGGGTCTCGGGGCTCCCTGGCCCTTTTCCAGAGGGTGCCCGACCCTGAGTGCCTTGTGCCTGCTCCCTCGATGCCCCACGACCCCGTGACCCTCCGGAAGGTCAGTTCCTCCTCAGTCCTGCTTTTCACCCCAAAGCTGGCTGCTGGTCTCGTCTGGGAGCCGCAGTCCCAGCTTTAACTTGTAGCCAGTATATATTTTTTTAAATACATTTTACTGATTTTTTACAGAGAGGGAGAGGGATAGAGAGTTACAAACATCGATGAGAGAGAAACATCGATCAGCTGCCTCCTGCACACCCCCCGCTGGGGATGTGCCCGCAACCAAGGTACATGCCCTTGACTGGAATCGAACCTGGGACCCTTGAGTCCGCAGGCCGACGCTCTATCCACTGAGCCAAACCGGTCAGGGCTTAGCCAGTAGATTTCTTTTTTAAAATATTTTTATTGATTTCAGAGAAAGGAAGAGAGAGAGAGACAGGAGAGAGAGAGAGAGAAGCATCAATGATGAGAGTGAGTCACTGACGGGCTGCCCCCTGCACGCCCCCCACTGGGGATGGAGCCCACATCCCTGGCATGTGCCCTGACAGGAATCCAAGGGTGACCTCCTGGTTCATAGGTCGAGGCTCAACCCCTGAGCCACCCCCATGGGAGGCTTCTTCTGAAGCACCTCTCCTGCCCTGCGGCTCCGCCCCTCACTAGCTTTCCCGACTCTGTGCCTCAGTTTACCCGCTGTCCACGTGGCTCAGGACAGACACAGACAAGGGTTCCCTCCTCCTCCCCCTTTCCACGGCCCCCAGGCCAGCCACCCTCCCTGCTCTGTGAATGTTCCAGAAACCCCGCCAGGTTCGATGAGTCTGAAGGCCGGTGGGACCCCGGCGGGACCAAGGGAAGCGGAGAACAGGGGGGCTCTTTCGGGGTCTGCAACGCCCTGGAGCAGGTCCCCCCCGCCCGACCTTGCAGGGGATCGGGGAGCCCTGTGAGGATAACCTGGAGTGCCAGAGCGAGTGCTGCGTCACCAACAGCCTGAACCCCCAGAAGTTCTGCACGTCCCAGACCATCCTCCTGCAGTGCCTGTCCTGGCGGAAGGTGCCAGGTCCTGGGGGGCGGTGGGGGGGGCGAGGTCTGGGGGGGAGGGGGTCCCGGTGGCAGGAAGGCCTGGCCGTTCGTCCTGCAGCCCAACGGCTACTCGTGCACCGACATGAATGAGTGCAAGAGCAACTGCTGCGTCACCAACAACTACAGCCCCTTCAAGTTCTGCACGCCCCGCAACATCTTCTTCCAGTGCCTGGAGTGGCGCAAGGTGCGGGCGGGGCGGGCGGGGGCGGGGCTCCCCCGCCGGCTTTTCAGGGGCAGCGGTCCAGGGGCCTCTGTCTCGCAGCCCAACCACGACCACTGCGGGGACCACAAGGAGTGCCGCAGCCGGTGCTGCATCCGCCTGACCGAGGCCAGCTCCCCGCGCTGCGTGCCCCGCAACGGGCTCCTGGCGCACTGCCTGCCCCCGGTGAGGGCCCGTGGGTGGGCGGGGCTGGGGCAGCCTGTGGGGTGGGTGGGCGGGGCGTGGGTCAGCCTGTGGGTGGGCGGGGCTGGGGCAGCCTGTGGGGTGGGCGGGGCGTGGGGCAGCCAGTGGGTGGGCGGGGCGTGGGGCAGCCAGGGCGGGTGGGCGGGGCGTGGGACAGCCAGTGGGTGGGCGGGGCTGGGGCAGCCTGTGGGGTGGGCGGGGCGTGGGGCAGGGGCGGTGGGCGGGGCGTGGGGCAGCCTGTGGGGTGGGCGGGGCGTGGGGCAGGTGGGGTTGGCGGGGGCCTGGGGCAGCCTGTGGGGGTGGGTTGGCGGGGCGTGGGGCAGCCTGTGGGGTGGGTGGGCGGGGGTGGGGCAGCCTGTGGGTGGGCGGGGCTGGGGCAGCCTGTGGGGTGGGCGGGGCGTGGGGCAGCCTGTGGGTGGGCGGGGCGTGGGGCAGCCTGTGGGGTGGGCGGGGCGTGGGGCAGCCTGTGGGGTGAGCGGGGGCGTGGGGCAGCTTGTGGGGTGGGTGGGCGGGGCGTGGGGCAGCCTGTGGGGTGAGCGGGGCGTGGGGCAGCCTGTGGGGTGGGTGGGCGGGGCGTGGGGCAGCCTGTGGGGTGAGCGGGGCGTGGGGCAGCCAGGGTGGTGGAGGCTGGACGGGCGTTGGAAGGACGGGAAGGTTCCAGGTCCATCCGGGTTCAGTGGGAACAGTGCTGAGGCGCCTGGTGAAGGTCGGGACCGTGGGACCAGGAGCACCTGGGACAGCGGACAGGCCCCCTCCCCCCCCCCCCCCCCCCCCCCCCCCCCCCCCCCCCCCCCCCCCCCCCCCGCTGGAGGCTGAGAGAGCACCCTCCCCAGGAGCCCTCCGCTGGCTGACCCTGGGGGGGGCGGGGGGGAAGCAGACGGAGGTGAGGGAGGATGCAGACAGGAAATCAAGGGGCACAGGGGCCGGAGATGGGTTGCGGGGACGACACAGCACTGACGTGACATCCACACATCTGTCTGTCTGATTGTGAAGGGGTGTCTGACCCCCGAGTTCGGCACCCACATCCCGATGTGGTATCACCAGCACCCAGGCCCCACGTGTTCACAGAAATGTGCCAAATCGTGGCCAAATGAGCCATCTGGTCCCAACCGCGTCCCTGTCCCAGGCGAGCCGAGTCCCTCAGCAAAGGGGGTGACGGTGGGTGCTCTTAGGCCTGTGGCTCGGCGTGTTCTGATTGTCGCTGTGTCCTCAGTGACTCGGACAGGACCCGTGTGCAGCGGCCCGGACTCGCCGACGGCCCCTCGGCAGGAGCTCCCGGCCGCCTTCACCAATAAACTACTGATGGAGCCAAAGTGGGTGTTGTCAGTCTATTTTCTTCAGACAATAAAGGCAGAAAAGATCCGTAGGAAACGTGGAGACGATGACAAAGCAGCGTCTGCTCGGATCCGAAGTCGTGTGAACCCGAGACCAGCTGTGACCTGGCAGAGGAAGGCCACACGTCCCTCGTACACAGCCCTCCCCGGGGCGTTCCATAATAGAGACACTTAAGTGTCTTGTCTTTGCAAGTAAAAATAGTCACTCAAACCCGGGCCGGCGTGGCTCAGGGGTTGAGCATCAACCTAGGAACCAGGAGGTCAGGGTTCGATTCCCGGTCAGGGCACATGGCCAGGTTGGGGGCTCGATCCCCAGTGTGGGGCGTGCAGGAGGCAGCCGATCCATGATCCTCTCTCATCACGGATGTTTCTCTCTCTCCCTTTATATAATCAATAAAGATATATTTAAAAGTAATAGTTATCCCAAACTGAAAAGACCCTGTAAACATGGCTGACGGTACAGGAAACAGGAAATCAAGGCCCCACACGAAAAGGTTGTGCGTTCCATCCCTGGTCGGGGTGCTCACTGGAGGCAACACGTTAACCCCTCACCCGCAAAGGAAGAATGAGGGTACCCGCTCGGCCCGGCGCAATCCCAAGCTCGGCCACCAGGCGGCGGTGTGGGCCTTGGCGGGTCACAGACCTCAGGTGCCCCCAGGTGATGTCCGCGCGGCTCTGCCAGCAACACCGAGACCAACAGAACCTCGCACGCCCGGTGCTGGCCGGCTGGGGGGACAACGCTGGACGGGTGTTGGCTGATGCCGTCGGAGAAAACAGAAGTCGGTTTTTCGTGATCAATGGAGTCTCCAGGGAGAGTTTCTGAGGGTCCACAGAGGTGCCCGGAGCTGGGGTGCTGCTCCCTCTGCCCACAGCCCCCCGCCCGCCCGGGGGCACCGGCGTAGCTGAAGGGTCACCGTGCCCACAGGGCGGGCCGCGTGACCCCGTGAAGAACACAACGCTCTGCAGGACGTTGTACAAAGGGCGCCTTGACGCAGGGTTTAATGACGTCACATATATTAATGGACTATTTACATTTGTTCCATTTGTTCTTTTTTACAAACTGAAAAAAGAAATCTTCTTGCACTTCTGCATAATAAGGCAAAAAGCCAGGTGTGTACATTAATATTATTTTAATATAATATCTGTAACTTCGGTTCCAAGTGCCGAGGGCGGGCCAGGGTAAGCCTGAGTGGGGGCCTCACAGTGTGTTGGACAAAATGACCGTTTTTTCTCCATAAATAAGACGAAAAAAACAAAACAAAACACCAAAACCCACAAACCCCGGGGCTCTGGGAAAGGATCTGAGGCTGTTAAACCGCAAATCGGAACTAAAAGTTAAAAAGCAAAACTTTTTTTCCTTTTAAATGCCTAAAGAGCACAAAATTGAAAAAAATACAAATCTATTATAAACGCTTCTCACCTGTGGGAAAAACATGTACAAACTTGAATTTTCTTCCAAGAGCCTGATCTGGGCTCAGAAAACAGATCGCCCCCAGAAAGCTGAGTGGGGCACCCCGAACCCCCGGCCGCGGGGCAGGGGCACCGCCCGGGCCGAGGCCTGTGCTTAGTTCCCGGACCTGCAGGCGGAGGGGCGGCGGGCAGGGCGGTCCGCACCAGGCGGTCCCGCAGCTACCGCGCCTCCACCTCCGGTGGGTTTCGCGACGGAGAGAAGTCGGGCGCCTCGGGAGCCCCGAGAGGCGTGGTCCTGCTCCTGGGGGGCCCGGGGGACGTGGGGGCCCCGCCCGCGGCCACTAGCGGGGGCGGCGCGCCGAGGGCAGCGGTGGCCGGCGGGGTCCGCGCCAGGAGTCCGTTGTGCAGCGCGGGCCCGAGGCGGGGGTAGTGCAGGGCGCCCAGGTGCGGGGCGGCGGGCAGGGCGGGGCGGCGGGCAGGTGCGCGGCGGCGGGCAGGTGCGGGGCGGCGGGCAGGTGCGCGGCGGCGGGCAGGTGCGCGGCGGCGGGCAGGTGCGGGGCGGCGCCCAGGTGCGCGGCCCGCAGGCGCTCGGGGCTGTAGTCATGGGGCTCTCGGTCGCGGTAGAGGCGCTCGGGGGGCTCGAGGGCGGCGGGGCCCGGGGCGGGGACGGCGGGCGGGGCGCGGCGGGGCAGCTCCAGGCCTCGGTAGGTGTCACGCGGCGGCTCCCACGCGAAGCCCAGACGCACGTGGTGCAGGCCCGGGGGCTCGGGGGCGTCGCCGTCCTCCCCGCGCTCCTCCTTGACCTTCACGTCGCCCTCGGGCGGCTTCCCGGGGCCCAGGAGGCGCAGGCGGTCGCTGGGGGCCACCTTGCCGCAGGGGGACTGCGGGCCCGCGGCCGCCGGGGCCTCCCTGGCGGGGGAGCGGCTCTCCTTCACTCGCGGATCGGCCGGGCCCCGGAGCAGGAGGTCCCTGGAGTGACAGACACCATCTCGGTTGCAGGGCGGACAGACTTCTCCCCGAAAGCAAGCTGCCTGCTGCCACCCCCCACCACGGCAGATACAAGGTTCTGGGGAAAGTGGGGAGGGGGCCTGGGCGGAGGGGCCTGCGGGAGCCCTTCTCTCCGTCCACGCGGCCAGCCCACAACCCCTCCATGACCCTCCGGATCCTCCTCCCCGCCCAGCCAGGGACCCCTCGGGTCCTCCCATACCAGGCCCTGGCGGCTCAGCACCTGGGCGATGTGGCAGCTCCCCTGTCCCCCAGAGCCAGGGCTGCCCAGAGGCCCCCTCCCTGCTGCGCCCTCCTCAGGACAGACGCCCCATGGCTCCTGCCAGATCCCATGAGGGATCCTCCCCTGGCCTCCCCCGCTGAGGGTCCAGCTTCAGCCCGGAATGGGAGGTCTCCAGGGGCCACTCACCGCTCCCGAGCCTCCCGGCCCTTGTCAGGCTCTCGGTCGTGGTTGGTCAGGGCTGAGACCCGCTCGGTGTCCACGGGCTTGGGCCAGGGGGGCGGCGTGGGGAAGGACGGGGGCGCCCGGTGCAGCCGGCTCCAGGCCTCCTGGGGGCTGGGCAGGCCCTGCAGGGCGGAGCCCTCCTTGGGGGCAAAGAGGCTGCTGCCTGCAGCTGGGGGGTCGGAGGGGGGGGGGCATGAGCCCAGGGGACTGCCCCCCACATGGGGCTGTGGGAGAAGACACACACCCCGGATCCCAGGGGGTTGTACAGCGAGCGGGTGCAGCCCAGACCACGTGGGGAAGCCCACGGGGGGGGAGGGGGGGAGGACAGGCGTGTGGGCAGGTCACTCACTCAGTGCGTGGCTGCCCAGGCCTCCGAAGGCAGTGCTGCCCAGGCTCCCCAGGCCCCCGAAGGTGCTCGGCCTGCTGAAAGGGTCTGGGGGCAGCGGGCGGGGCTCAGGGGCCTGCGTGGCTCCTGCCAGGCGCCCTCCCCTGTGGCCCTGGGACCCGGCAGGCGCCGGCTGTGCAGTGGGAGGGGCCCAGGGTCTAGGGTCACCTCCCCCCCGCCCACACCTCCCACCCCGAGGTTTTCCGAGGCCACCCCCATCACACCAACCTGGGGCACCTACCTGCCAGGTGACCCGTGGGCAGGAAGCTGCCGGGACGGGCTGAGGGGCCGAAGTGGCCGGCGGCAGGGTGGGCACCTGGGGGCAGGGTGGAGCTGCAGCACACGGCGGCCCGTTCCAGAGGGGCTCCGGGTTTCCCTAGGAACCCCCATCCCTCGCAGGGGGCCAGGCAGGACCCCAGGGGCGCAGGAGGGGGTGCACCCCGGACAGAGGCGGGGCTTCGTGGGCTGTCCCCCGCCCGTGATCGAGATCCCGACAGAAGCTAATGGACGGCCCGGTCACCGGCAGGTTTGGTCCTGGGCCGGTGGTCGTGGCCTGAGTTACGGCTGCGAAAGGCCGCCCGGCCGTGTGCCCCGGCCGCCCCTGAACTGAACCTCGAGACCGCCAGGCGGGGAGCATGCCCTTCACTCTAGGGCGTTTCTGTGAAGACGGTGATGGGGGTCCCCCAGCTCCATCTTTGGGCCCCCAACCATGGACGCTCAGGTTTCCTGCAGGCGACTCCACCCGACACGGCGGCGTCCCATCCCCATGGGCCCTCGGCTGCGGTTAAACGCGCATCTAAGTGACTCACAAGCCAAAGTCAACCCAGAAGCAAGAACCAGCCCGCCCAGTGCTGACGGGAACAGTGTCAGGTGGGGGTGTGGCTGGGGAAGGGGGATAGGGAGGGAGCGCCGGGGAAGGAGGCACCTGAGGAAGGACCGTGGTGGACTCAGGACGAGACAGCACTGACCCCGACCAGGGCAATGCCCGACAGGCAGGTGGGCACCAGGAGGCCCGGCCTGGGCTGGGCGGGGCCTGCCCCGGGGGAAGCGGCTGAAGAGCAGGACCCCTGGGGGCAGGCAGCTCAGGCTCCAAGGGCAGAGGCCACGGCCTGGGCTCCACGGAGCATGGCCTGGGGGTGCCAGTCAACAGGGCTGTGGCCATCACGGACCGGGGCCACCTGGTCTGCAGGATCAGACCCTGGGAGGCTGCTGCTCAGCTGGGTCTGGAGGCCAGCAGAGTGTGGCCGACCTGGTGACCCTGCACCCCAGCCCCAGCCAGGTGACGTGCACGGGGACGGCAGGGGCAGCGAGGGAAGAGGGGACGGGGAAGGGAGGTGCCACCCAGGCAGCTGGGGAGGAGGAGCTGTGGCCGAGGCTGTGCTCACACACAGGCCTGTGGGCGGCTCTGGGGCCGGAGGCCTCCCCTTTCTCTCAGAGGAGGGGCTGCTGTGCAAACCCTGTGCCTGAGCTGAGCCCCTGGAGCCTGCAGCGTGGTCCGTGCACACAAGAGCCCACGTGCCCCGAAGCCTGGGCGCTGGGTCCCGGAGCTGGTGCGTTTGGTGCTGGGAGAACAGGCTGATCCCGCTGCCGCTCGCCCGGCCCACCCGCAGGCCGTTGGCTAAGTCGGCTGTCCTTCATTGTGACATCTCAGCCATGGGGGTGTGCACGCTGAGTCCTAGCCCTCGAATCTGGGGTGCACCCGGGGACCCTGACAGTGTGACTGGTGTAGCTGCCGGCGGGGGAACACGGAGTCTGGGGCAGTTTCTACTCCAGTGAGAGGCCGGCTGGGAGGGCGTCAGAGACAAGCCGCGGGGGGAGGGGCGATGGCGGGAGGAGTAACAGGTGCCCCCCCCGCCCCGCCCTAGCCCCAGCCCCAGGAGGCCTTACCTGAGCTGGAGAAGAGGGGCTGGGCCCGGTCGTGCGGGTAGTGGACTCCGGGGAGCAGGCCCGGGGCGGGGGGCCTGCTGAGCACGTCCAGCTTGTGAGGGTCCAGCTGCATCTGCAGGGACAGAGGTGTGCAGGTGCTGCCTCGCCCCCTCACCCAGGGACCTTGCTCGGAGCCCCCAGGGCAGGGAGCGGCGCCCGAGCTGGGCCCTCACAGGAGCCCCCCTGCATCTCAGCCTCGTCTCCTGTTCATGGCTAAAGCTCAGGTGCCTGGCAGGTGCCCGCCGGGGAGGGTGGGGCACAGGGTCAAAGGCTGCGGGGAGGACTGGGGCATCGTGGGACGGCACAGGTGCGTGTCCACCCCACCCACAGGGTCCGCTCCTCCCACTCCCAGGCCTGGGTCACCTGGTGACATGGTGGCCCCACCCACAGGGTCCTGTCTCCTCCCAGCCCAGCCCAGCGCCAGGCGAGGAGGCGGCAACCTGAGGGTCGGCGGGGCGGGCTCACCTTCAGCCGCTGCTGGTGGTGGTAGGTCTGCCAGGCGATCTGCACATGCACCGCGCACCACTTCCCCGGCTTCTGCGGAGGCGGCGAGCGCTCAGTGGGCCTCCTCACCCCCCGGCACCCCTAGGTCCTGGTGTCACAGGGCGCCCAGGACCTCCCAACAGGTACCCAGAGTCCTCCCCGGCCGTGGGCCCTCCCTTCCCCCAGGAGACCTGCCCATGCCTGCCCACGCTCACCCTGACTGCTGTCCGGTATGGCTCGGACACCTGTGGCCGGCAGAGGACAAGCGTTAGGGGCGGGCTCTGCCGCAGCCCAGCCGCGGGGGTGGGGGGGGCGCTCCCAGGGAGGGAGGGACCGCGGGGCCAGCTGCACCTACCCCGGGGCCCTTCGGCAGCAGGGTGTGGACAGCGCTGGTCCGGCCCGTTACCTCGATGGGGTTTGAAGTCTGAGGGGAGAGGACAGGATGAGAGGCTGTGGAGCCCCAGGCCCGACAGCACCCATTCCTGAGTTGCCCTGCACGCTGCCCCTGGGGGGCCTGGCTCTGCCCCTTGCATCCTGGGCTCAGGGGGAGGAAAAGGCTCTTGATAGTGAGGTGCTGGGCCGCAGGGAAGGGGAGCAGAGGGAGCCACCTGCCCCCCTGGCCGCGCCCTGCACTGCTCCCCCACCCTGAGCACGGCTCTAAGCTGCTGCCCATGGCCCCACTGAGGGTGCGAGGTTTGGCCTCGAGGCTGAGTCCCCAGGGGAGGTGTGTGTGCCCGGTGCCCTCCCATGCTGCCACCCCTGCCCCTGGGGACACCCCCGGGCCTCCCCCCACCAGCCCCAGGCGGCCCCCCAGGAACAGCCGGTACCTTGGGCTGAAAAGCGCCCTGCAGGGATCCGAAGGGGCCTGGGTGTGGGAGCAGGGAGGGCAGTCCCGGGATGGAGGGTGGGAAGGACGGGAAAAACTGCAAGAGAGAAAGGGGGGGGTCCAGACTCCAGCTGAGCACACGGGTCCTGGGGGACACGGCCCAGCCCTCGGGGCCCCCTCCTGCATCAGGACACCGATAAGACCTGTTTAGAAGCACCATCGCCCCCACCCCGCAGCCCCAGCCTGGCCCGGCGCCCATTGGCCACACGGGGCCAGAGGCAGGGCCACTCACGTTGGAATGTCGCAGGTAGGGGCTGTCCAGCGTGGGCGTGTACTTGTCAAACTAGAGGGGAAGAGAGTGAAGGGTGAGGCCGGCCCTGCACACTGAGGCCCTCCAGGGGCCCGTACCCTCCACCCCGCAGGCCCTGAGGTGGCCTGGGTGGCCATCCAGCCTCCTGGCTGGGCTACAGCCAGCTGACCAGGACTCCCCGAAGCACTCGCCCGCCAGGCCTTCAGCTGTGGCAGCCGAGACGGGAGGAGGCACTGCATGTCGGGGCAGAGCCCAGGGCGGGGGGGGGGGGGGGGGGGGGGGGGGCGGCCCAGCTGGGGCAGAGCCCGGGGGCGTGGGGTGGGGTGGCTGAGTGGCTGAGTGGCCTCCCCCGACAAGAGCAGCTGGCTCATGAGGCCAGGCCCTGTGGCCTGGTTCCCGTGGCCACTCAGTCCTGTCAGGGCCGCAGACCCGCTGTCCAGTCGCAAACTGAGACATCCGGGGCCCCATGTGCGGACAGCGGACCCGAGACCATGTCACGGCGTGTGAACGTGGGGCGCCTGCCCAAGCCCAGGACGGGGACTAGAGCCAGACCAGGAGGGGACCGAGCCAGACGGGCAGAGAGGGTGGTGTCAGCTGCGTGCAGGTGAGAGTGTGCCTGCCGTGTCCCGCCAGCTGGGCCTACGCACCGGCGGGGGTGCGGCGGGCGGCAGGGCCGGCGTCGGGGGCAGCCCCGCGGGGAAGGGGGCGAGTGTGTGTTGGTGCTGGTGTGTGTGCTGGTGTGTGTGTTGGTGCTGGTGGAACTCCGCCCGCAGCAGAGCCGCCGGGCCCAGGGGGGCGCCGGGCCGCTCAGCGCTCTGGACCAGAAAACGCGCGTTCAGCTCTTGCCTGAGCAGCTCGCGATCTACAAGAGAAAAAGAGAGAGAGACAGAGGCGCGTCGGCCGCGGGCTCGGGCGGGGCGAGGCGGATAGTCACCTGGCACTCCCGGGTTCGGCAGGCCAAGCCGTGGTGGCCGCTCGCTAGGTGCGGGCCCCAGGGTGGAGGTAAGAGAGGGGCCTGTGACCAAGTACCAATCAGAATCCCCGCATGAGGCTGGCAATACATGATTGGCGGGCTGAATGAGATCAACAGGCTGGCATCTAAAGGCAAGAGAGAAGACCGTGAGCCCGGACCACGGCCGCGGAGCTGCGGGCTGGGCCACCCAGACCGTCCTGCCCTCCCGGCACTGAGCCGCCCAGCCGGGCCGCTGGCTCCGATGTTTACAAAGACCGGACAGGAGGCCCGGGGAGAAACACGAGTGACCTAAACCCGACCCCAAGGGGCACCTGCCAGAAGCAAGGAGGGAGGGGGGCCCGCTCATCTCAGACCCCTCGGCTGCACCCGGAGGACCTCGCCCCAATAGGGATGGAGCAGGAAGAGGCCAGCAGGCTCTGGCCAGCCTGGCAAGGGCTCCGGATGGAGAGGCCGTGTCTGCACGCAGCCCACCTGTGTGCACAGCGGCCTGGCAGGGGGACCCCGGGGAAGGCACCTTCTGGGCCACGGGCGTTCGGGGCTCCGGTCAGGCAGCACTGGGCCTGGCGCAGGGAGAGGCTGTGCCTGGGGGGCCGCACCCCTCCCCAGCCTGTCCTGCCACCTGCCCAGGAGCGAGCATCCCAGGGAGGGGGCGGTGACCCGGACCTACCGGCAGGGTGTCCCGGGAGGACCAGGCTGTTGGCCGGCAGCGCCGGGGGCGGGGGCAGTGTCGGGGGTGCGGCGAACATGGCCGCGTGGTGCTGGTGCTGGGCCTGGGAGCGGAGCGCCAGGTGTGAGGTAGACAGGTGCGCGCCCGGCCCGAGCGGTGACAGGGACGCGTGCTTCGCGAGCCCCAGGCTGGCGCTGCTGCTGACACTGCTGCTCCTGCTGTAGGGACAGGGGCTGTGTCAGCGATTGAGGGCGCTCCTACCTGCCAGCCTGTCCCCCCCACCCACCCCCCGCCTGCGCCCAGCCCCGCCCCCGCCCAGCCCCAGCCCTGGTCTGCGCCCTGCCCACACGGGCCAGGCCAGGGCCTACCTGAGGCCCAGCAGGTTGTTGTGCGCAGCCTGGCCGTGGCCGTGGCTGTGGCAGTGGCCGTGGAAAGCGCCCAGGGGGAGAGGCACGTGTGTTGGGAGCGGAGCCCGGGGCTGCGGGGGCGCAGGCGGCGGCTGTGGGGTGAGGCGGGGCAGGGCGAGCGCTTCCTTCTTGATCAGCGGGCTGGCAGGGGCGCCGGGCACTGGGCCAGTGGAGGGCACGGGGCTGCGCACGGAGGGCAGGAAGGGCAGCTCGGTGCTCAGCTCGCGGCTGCGTTCCAGGCCCGAGATCTTGGGTGCCAGCCCGGCCTTGGCCTCCGACGTCTCGCCTAGCGTGGGGCCTGTGGAGAGAGGGCCCACATTTAATGCAGCCCACAGCCTGCGAGGTCACAGCCAGGGCCCAGCCCCATCGCCCACTTCTGGGGCCAGCGGAGGGGCGGGCACAGGCCCGAGTGTTCTCCAGCTCGGGATGCTGTGACCCCATTTTACAGCCGCCCCGCGACCCCATAATTCCTGGCTCTGGGTTCAAGTGACCAGCCAGGGACCCGTTGCTGCGGTTGCCGCTGCACGTCCCACAGACGTGCTCCCATCGGATGGGCCTCCGGCAAAGGGGCCCTTTTCTGTGCTGGGCCCAGCCAGGCCCGACGGGAACACTGTACACCTGCGTCCACGCAGGCTGCGGGCTCGGGGGCAGGTGAGCAAGGGGGAGTCCGTTGTGCCAGCCCACCACGGGGCGGGGAACGTCGGCAGCTGGTCGGTGCCCAGGCCAGGCCATCTGGCTCTGACGAGACCATGTTCCCTGCTTCCCCGTCTTTCCTTGTGACTTTCTCTGGGGGACACAGCCTCCTCCCCACAGGGCCCAGCAGGCCCCTGCTGACCCCGGAGCATCTGGTCCCTCCCCGGAGGCGGGAGCCAGGCCCGGGATGCCCTTACCTTTCTCGGCTGCCGGGGCAAAGAGCTTCTCGGAGCCCACAGACGCCTGGAGGAGAGAGGAGGGTCAGAGCGAGAGGGTAGATGGCCCCGAGCCCGGCCCTGGCGCCAGGATCAGGTCTGGGCGGGTTCCTGAGCCCACAGCCCCCACGTGGGAGGGTGGCCACGCCCAGGCCTGCTGCCAGCACGTGGCCACACAGGACATTTGGCCCTGCTCAGCGGCGAGAGGGCTCGGCATGCCCTGCCAGGTGGGCCTGGTGGTGGGTGATGGAGCAGAGCCCATGGTGCCCCCCACCCGCAGCCAGGACGGCAGGACACGGCCCGCCATGCCTCAGACCTCCCTGCACCAGGCATGCCACAGGCCTGGGGACCATGGCACAGTGCTAGGCCCGGGGCCCAGGGCAGCGTGGACGACTGGGTTTGGGCAAAGAGGAACGTCCCCCCCTCGCCATCTTCTTCTGGGGAGGCAGCCACTCGAGGGCGGTTGGGGTCGGGACGTGGCCCTCGATGTCTGGCAGGAGCCCCCCATAGACCTGTATCCCTGGCTGCTTGTTTTTAAACACCTTCCTGGAGACGTGGGTCGCGCACCATACCATTACCCGCTGAAGGCGTACAGCCGATCAGTTCTAGTGCCGAGCACCCTCACCGTGACCAGGTCCCACACTCTGGTCACCCACGCTCCGTCTCCCAGCCCTCCCTCTGCTGGGGTCTGCAGGTGCCCCCACCCTGGACTTTCGGGTGCACAAGGCAGCCAGGGGCTGCTGTTGGTGGGCTGAGTGAAGTGCCAAAGGTGCACCCCACGAGGACATCCCCGAAACTGGAACCAGGAAGGAAGCAAATGCAGTCCTGAACACGCAGCTGACAGGCAGGGCAGGACCTGACCGCCAGGGAGGGGGCAGCACAGGCCCCACCTCTCTACCCGACTGAGGGGGGCAGCGGAGGGTCTCCCCCACCTGCCAGACCACGGAGCCCACCTGTGACCCCTCACCCCCCCACAGGACACAGGCTCAGTCCACTCCTACACGGGCACCACTGCTGTGACCTCTTCCCTTTTTTTTCCGGCACCTTCTACAGGGTGAGTAGCAGCTGATAGTGTTAGAGCCCTGCTCAGTCCCCATGGGGGCGGGGGGCTACCTGAGCTGGGGGTCTGCAGGGGAGGTGGGCAGGGTGTCAGCGCTGGGGGCACTGGCATGCCTGCCCGCCTGCCCTCCCAGTCCCAGGCCCCTTCCCTCGGGCGAGTGCGTGGCAGCCTCTTCCCTGTCTTCAGAGTCCCCAGCCTGAGACCCTGCCAGGGGCTCCCCATCTCCGGTGGCTGATGGATGAACTGATGAGCTCCGCCCGCTGGCAGCTGTCACCTTCCTGGGCTGGGCCCTGGGTGGGAGGTGCTGGAGGGAGGGAGGGACTGAGGCTCTGCCCCCCACCCCAAGACAGTGGCCAGGTCTGTGGGATCTGGGGGAGGGGAGCTGGTGTGAGAGCATCCCTGGCCCAGCAGCCAGGTCAGAGGGAACTGCAGACCAGTCCCTCAGAAAGCCAAGGTCGGGGTTGGGGGCGAGTGCATCTAAGGCCGCAGGATCCACCCCCTGCGCCCCCCACCCTCGTCTGGTTTGGTTCAAGGACCCAGCCCAGAGCACCAGATCCCAGGGCCCAGAGGTGGTGCCAGGCCCCAAGAGAGCCAGGGGATGAGGGCAGGGGTGGGAGGGGCGCCCGCCAGCCCCCTGGGATTCGGTCCTGGCCGAGGCTCTCTCCCAGCTCCGGCAGAGCCCACGTCCCGCTGCCGAAGTTAGTTTGCTCAGGGAAGCGCAGGGACCCCGGGTCGCAGGGGCCCTGGGCAGGGGCAGGCGGGCTCCCCCGGAGGCCCGGCACCTGGCGGGGCCCAGCCACGCCCATGTGGAGGTGGGGGCCCCTCCCAGCGTGTGTACAGCGGCCGCCCGCACCCAGGTCCTGGGTCCTTTCTATCTGCAGGGACCCGGCCCGGGAGTCACTTCCTGGGATTATCTACGCAGACGGGACCCGGGAGCGGCAGCCACGTCCTTCCCCGCTTGGCCCCCGAGCCGGCTGGGTGGGTCACTCCAGGTCAAGGCACAGGCGGGAGCCCCGGCCGCAGGTCAGGGCAGCACTGACGTTCCTGGGGGCCCCGGCGGCCGCCGCGCTTTGTCTGGAGGACCCGACCGGCTGGGCAGCCTCGGCGGAAACGCGCGCGGGCTCCGCGGGCCGCGCCCCGCCCCAGACAAAGAAGCCCGCCCCGGGCAGGGCAGGGCAGGGCAGGGCTGCGGCCCGGGGCCGGGTGGCCGGGCGCAGACAAAGGCGCGCCCCCCACTACGCCAGGCCCCGCCTCCGCCGGGCCCCCCGCCGGGCTGCGCCCAGCGCCCAGCGCGCCCGGCTCCTGAGAGACGGGGACGCAGCACGGGGGCCCCTCCGGCATCCGCTGCTCTCTGGACCCGGCCCCCCGAGTCCTGGCTCCTTCCCCGAAGCCACTGCCGCGAACTCACCGCGGGCGCCCGGGGTCCGGCGCGCTCCGCAGGCGACCGAGGCGAGCCCTCCGGCCGGAGCAGGAGCCGGGAGGCACGGATGCGGGCAGCGGAGCGCGGGCCCCCCCACCCCGAACTCGGCCTGTCGGGGTGCCCCTCCCGCGCCCTCCTAGCTGGCGCCGAGGCCGGGGGCGCAGGTCCGCCGCGCCGCTGGGGCTCGGGGTGCTCCGCGATGCTCGGGGCCCCAGGCCCGCCGGGCGCACCGCTGGGCGCGGGCGGAGGCGAGGAGCGCGGCGGGCGGGGCGGAGGCGGGGCGCGGGCAGGCCCGACTAATCCAGCCCCGAGGCGCGGATCTGCCCGCCGGGGCTGCTGCTCCGTCCCGCGCGGCCGCCACCCCATCGCGGCTACCAGATCAGGGCACGCAGCGCGGCGAGTGGGGTGTGGGCCCGACTCCTGCCGGCTCAGGAGTATGGATGCTCCTACGCCCAGTGTACCGAGGGGGAAACTGAGGCAGGGAGCAGCGAGGTCAGTGGGTGGGGCTGGGCGGATGCCAGCTCTGCCCCCGCTGTGCCTGGTTTCATCGTCTCCCTCTCGGGGATGCGAGGGGGAGACACCAGCAGGCAGACACCCGGGCCCTGGCGGGCAAAGCCGGTCCGACCCCACTCGAGAGCAGCAGGCAGGGCCAGGCCACCCCGCGGGGGGGTGTGGAGAAACCCACGCGGGTCACTGGGATGGAGGGTGCCCACCTCCAAGCTGCTGTGGCCCGAAGCCGCTGCCCCCACCTGTCGTGGGAGGACACACCCCGTCTCTGAGGAGGTGGGCCTTGATCAGCTCATCCCAGGCCAGGGGCTCGGGTCAGCGCCCGGAATCCTCGCCTCCGTCCCAGGCCACAGGCACCACGAGGGCCCGGTGAGCAAAGGAAACGGGCTCAGAGGAGGGTCTGGCTGCGGGAGGCTGTCCACGGAGGGCCCAGCCGTTCCCGCAGCCCAGGAGCTGGCAGAGGCCGAGCGCTGGGAGCGTGGCTTGGCAAGGCGTCTGGCAGAGGCCGGACAGACGGACATTGCTGAGGGAGGGCTGTGGCCACAGGCAGGGGATGGAAAAGGAGTGCTGGCCAGCCAGCCACCTGGCCGGGCCCCTTGGGCAGACGGCAGGCAGCCAGCCCCGGCCCAGCTGGCCACCTAATGAGCCCACACAATTTTCACCCCATATTTTTCCAATAAAAAAGCAGTTAGACACGAACCACCGTGTGGCGGGCGGGCCATCTGGCTGCACAGGCGGCTCCCCACCAGGATGGGGGGGGAGGACCATGGCGGGAGAGGACTGGGGTGGGGCTGGGAGGTCTGCAGCACTGACTGGACAGGGGGTCAGGGGCGGGGCCTGGTGCATCGGGAGGGTGGGCGGGCACTCCCAGGGGAGGCTGGGAAGAGGTCTGTCTTCTGTCTGCATGCCAGCCTCCAGGGCTGCTGCTGGCTGAGGGGAACCTCAGACCCTGGCAAGTTTGGGACCAGCGGACTGACCAGAGCACAGAGCCCAGGCCTTCCTGTTGCCCATCCAGAGGCCCTGGGGGCTCCCGCCTGGCCTGCTGTCCCCAGGCCCAGCACCCGCTGAGTCTGCAGTCAGACCCGGGCACAGAGCAGCTCCCCGCTCTCTTGCCCACCCGGCCCGCACGTTCAGCTGCCCCTTCTCCTGGCCTGTCCCCCCAGCAGCCACGGTGCTCCTGACCGCTGGTTCCACCCTCTGAGTGTGAGGGAACGGGACAAGCCAGCCTGTCCCAACTCTGTGAGCATGAGTCCCAAGGGCCCAGCGAGGGTCAGGAGGTGCCCTGTGGATGCCAAGCAGCTGCTTGAGGCCAGGCACCGCTGCTGGCGATGCTGGTCTCCCCGCCCGCGCCCTCGCCCTCGCCGTCACGTACTGGAAATGCCTGGAGCCCAGCCAGGTGTAGCTCAGTGGTTGAGCATCACCCAGGAACCAAGAGGCCACGGGTTCGATTCCTGGTCAGGGCATATGCCCAGGTTGCGGGCTCGATCCCCAGTGGGGGGCGTGCCAGAGGCAGCCAATCAATGATTCTCATCGTTGATGTTTCTATCTCTCTCTCCCTCTCCCTTCCTCTCTGAAATCAATAAAAAAATAAAAAAAAAATAAAAAAAAACAGAAATGCCTGGAGACACTTGCATTCCTGCCTGCACCAGCCCCCCAACCTGGGATCCGTGAACGGCCTCACCTGGCCGGTGCCAGAGAAAGGAAGTTGGGGTGCCCACAGGGCAGAGGCCCTTCTCTCTGCTTGGGGCGGGGGGTCCTCACAGGTCAGCCTGGCTGCAGTGGGGACAGAGGAGGGGGGGCCACCTGTTCCGAGGTCCCAGGCGAGTGTCCACTGGGCCTGCTTGGTGGGCCTGAGGGGTTAGTCGCTGCCAGAGACCAAGCTGGGGAAAGGAGGCGGGAACTCAGGTCTCTTGCCACCCAGCTGCTCACCACCCCCCAGTCTGGGGCCAACAGTGTCCACGGAGGACGCTGAGGGCTGGACCACGGCTGCACGGTGCTCCTGCAGCAGGAGGGCCGGGCCCTGCGGACACGCGGCGAGGCCTTGCGCAGGGACCTCCTGGGGTGGTGGCCGGATGCACTTGGAACAAAACCTGAACTTCACGCTGTGATCTACACCCCGTGGCCCCCTGGGCTCACCCTCTGCTCCAGCCCCTCTGCTCCAGCCCACGGGACGCTCGCACCCTCGTCCCTGCCTCGCCACGCGGAGGTGGCCAGCCCTTCTGATCGACGGAGCGAGAAACGGCGCACATGACACGGCTGGTCAACAGCTGCCTCCTCGGACCCAGACGAGACTGAGGGCGGGAGCCACGTGCCAGGGACGGCCACAGCGACAGACAGGAGCTCGAGGCCTGTGGACGGCAGGCCAGCCTGCAGGCCCACAGCTATGGTCACTGTCGAGTTTGGTTTCTGTTACAGCAGCAAACGCAGCTCCTTACTGAGGGGCCGTGCGCAGGGTGGCTGACCCCTGCACCCCAAAGCCAGGAGGGTGGGCTGGGAGTCAGAGCTGCTGTGAGGGACGTGTCCTGGCTGGACCCAAGGTGCAGGGAGGGATTCGCCAAGACCAGCACTGACGGGGCCAGGCAGGCGGAGCTTGTGGGCAGCAGCTGTAGTGACGGCCGAGGGGCCCGTGGACGGAGCCGCCAGCAGCCGCAGGAACCCTCCCTCTGCCCCTCAGAGCAGCCCTCGGCTTCAGAGAGCATTTCCAAAGAGTGGGTTCCAGTTAAAGGAGGTGCTGAAGGCAATGCTCCCGCTCAGCCCTCTCCCCAGGTGCCCCATCGGACTCATTACAGACGGGGTGACAGACAGCTCCTCACAAAGACACATCCCAGCACCCAGGCGCTGCGGGCAGTGGGGACCCACAGGCGTCCCGCAGGCCCCAGGGTGGTGGAGGGGAGGGCCCTGGGCCCGAGGACACGGGGCCACCTCTGCCACCTTCCCTGCAGCCAGACCAGTGACACCCCCTCTCAGGGCTTCGGGGCCAGCTCCCCGTGGAGGCTGTCCAAGGCATCTCAGACCTCGCCTGTCCACACGCTCGTCCGCCCCCTCCCAGGCCTTGGGATCAAACACTCGCTCTCGGCTGCCCACCCCCATGGCTGTCACCTGGGCCCAGGCATCCTCCGCAGGCCTGTGCAGCCTCTCCACACCTGCAGGGGCTTGTCCACTGAGCACCGGGAGGACCGCCCGCCCACCCACAGCTGGGACAGCGCCTGCGGACACGGCCAGGACACGGGTAGGCGGAGCCGAGAGCCACATACCAGACCTCCCGACAGAACTCACTCGGCTTCACAGAAACCTGCCCCAACACCAGGCGGTGCTCAGCGGGCCCTCCAGTCCACCTCCCGCCAAGTGCCTGCGGGCTCATCGTCCCCAGGGCCCGCGTGGCCAGCCCCCCTGGAGGGCCCCCACAGGCACGAGGGGTCCCAGCCCGCCTGCCTCACCACCAGCGGCTCCTCAGTGGGACATGCGCTTGCTCGCCGGCCCAGGTCCCAGCTGTGTGACCAGGTGCCCCTGACCCCACAGGAGACCCAGGACCTTTCTGCCAGGTCTCCAGGGCCACCTGGGATCGAGTTAGCTGGGGGGATCCGGCAGGGCTTACCTTGTCGTCCCCGTCACTCTCGCTGTCACACTGTGGGGAGAGAGAGGGGAGTTAGCGCCCGCGAGCTCCACACGTGGCCAGGCGAGTTCACGGGAGGCCACAGGGCTCACACCAGAGCGGAGGGGGCGTGGGAAGGACGAGGAGGCTCTGCAGACCCACACCCCGACTCGGAGCCTCAGGCCTGGCGGGGGGTCCTAGGCCAGTGGGACCGGGAGCTCAGGCTGCAGGGGCCCCTCCTCACCGGCCCAGCGGGGCCCAGCCTTGGGCAGCTGAGTTCTGAAGGAGGCAAGGAGGGCGAGACCCCTGGGGAAGGTGAGGGGTCAGGACAGGCCTGGCCAGAGGCGCCGCCAGCAGGGAGGGAGCCGGGGTGCCACCCACTTGCCCTGGAGCCGTGCCGAGTGGAAGCTGCCCCACATTAGTGCCGCCGGTTAAGGCAAGACCCTGACAAACACACAAACCTGTTTCTCGACAGTCAGTAGAGCTTTAAAGAGAGAGACTGTTCTAGAAGCCCCAGCACTTCCCCCAAAAGGACACAGTGAAGGAAAGCTCTTCCCAGCAACTGCAATTAGGACACGCTCCCGTCAAGTGTTACATGGCTGAAACACCTCCCTGGGGTGCCCGGGTGCTGGCCCCGCCCCGCGCTGTGGTGGCCACTAACCCAGGCCACAGGGCGCTGTGGTGGCACGGACGCGTGAGCCAGTCTCCTCCCCACGAGCAGGGGTGGGGAGAGCTGGGGGGGCACAGCGGGAAGGCAGGGAGAGCACGGAGAGGGGGCTGGAGAGGTGGGCAGGGACATCGCTGCTCTGGAGCAGGAAGGAGAGTTGGGGTGGTGATGGCACCTCAGGATGGTCCTGTGCCGACCGGGAGAGAGGGGTGGGGACCTGGGGTCCTGGCCTGTGGGGCGTCAGGAACCCCTGACCACGCAGCCGCTGGTGGAGCTGCCAGAGACCCCCCAATGCGGCCTCTTCCTGCTTAATCAGCGGCTCTGAGACCGGGAGGGGAAACGCACTCCCATCAAGCTGTGGGGTCGGGCCTCGCGCTCACGCCGGTCACTGGCCCAGAACCACCTGGGCCCTTTCCCATCTCTCCCCACAGCCCTGGGACGTCCTCGGTGTCACCGTGAGAGCCTAATGACCCGACATCACGGAGCGGGAGGGTGCTCTCCGGCGAGCGAGCGCACAGACCCTATAATTAGCCACAGCACACGCCTGTCAGCCAGCACGGCTGCAGGAATTCACGTTAAGTCCTACAGGATTAATGTTTAACTGCAGTGGAGTTGGAACTGAACGAGGCAATTAATCAGGGCAAGGAGGGAGAGATCTGTCTTCCAGGACCTGCCTGCGAGGGGTGATGTTCAGGGGTCAGGCTGGGCTGGGCGACCCTGGGGAGAGTCCCTCCCTGTGGGTGGGGTCCATGGAGGAAGGGCAGACCCCAGGGGATGTGGGCTCTGGGGCGATGCCGCTGATTCTGTGCTGCCCTCTACGCTGTGCAGCCCTGGTCTCTGTGCCTGTTGATGCTTCTGCAAACCAGAGACAACAGCCCACCTGCCGGCTGGTGTGCGGCTCAGAGGAGTGGATACATGCAAAGGCCAGGACAGTACTGGGTGTGGACTCAGCATGACATAGTGATGGCATCTTCATCACATGACCTCCATCACCACCAGCATCACGTGACTTCCATCACCACCATGACCTCCATCACCACCATGACCGCCATAACCATCAAAACCATAACCTCCATCACCATCATGACCATGACCGCCATGACCATCAGCACCACCACCTCCATCCAATGGGGCCTGGCAGAGACACCCTAGACCAGTGATGGGCAACCTTTTGAGCTTGGTGTGTCAAACTTCGCCAAAAAACTAACTCCAAGACTCTAGTTGCAAATGTTTCATCCTCGGCATGCGGCCGCGTGTCATCAGAAATGGCTATGCGTGTCAGTGCTGACACGCGTGTCATAGGTTCGCCATCACTGCCCTAGACAGTCCTGCTCGCCTGGAGCACCTGCGCATCTGTGCCTCACCCACCACTGGCCTGCAGGGGGTGGAGACACTGATCCCGTCACCAGCAGCAACAGAAACGGGCCTCCTTCCGTGTGGGAGTTAATCCCGCTTCCCCGCAGCCTGGAGGAAGGCCCGTCTCCCGTTCCTCAAAGGCATGGAAATGCACACTGAGCCCTTGCCCGGGCCCTGGGCTCCCTCCGCTGCTGCAGCATCCAGCCGGCCCCGAGACGCCTGTGGGTGGGGAGAGGGCCGGGGGTCTCCGTGCGGCAGAGGAGCCAGGGGGCTGGGCTGTGGGTGGTCAGGGCCCCGCCCGGAAGAAGCCGATGAAGCCCCTCCCAGCTCCCCTCAGGTGACCCCCCTCAATCCAGGAACAGGGCTGAGGGGCAGTCACAGCCAGACCAGCCTGGGACCCTCTCCCACTCAGCCCTGTCCCTGCAAAGGCCCCGGCAGCTGAAACCACAAACACCAAAGGACCCCAGGCCTGCGTGTGAGCGGAAGATGCCGGGACACTCAGCTCGCCGGCTGAGCGTGGGGGCCAGAGAGCTAGCTGCTGAAAGGCTGGTGCTGGCGCCATGCCCTGGGGTACCCACGTGGCCTGAGGCCCCGAGAACCCCAGGCAGCACAAGTTCTTGGTGTGGGCGTGTCTTCTTGCTCATGTGTGCCACATATGAGCCCACAGGCCTGTGTGTGTGTGCATGTCCCCAGACATGTCGAGGCATGAGGCATGCCCTGAGGCCTCTCACATGTAGGCACCTGGGCATCTGCCCAATGGGCACTCTATCCCAGTGTCTGGGCAGGTGTCCCAGTGTGTGCGCGGCACCTGGGCACTCAGGTGACCCGCCATGGGGCCACGTGTCCCCATGCGTGTGGCTGGGAGTGCAGTGGGTCTCAGCACATGAGCTCTTGCGTATCCAACACTGCTCCTGGAAGGACGTGGGGGAAGGAGTACCCGCCCATCCACGGGACCCCCTGCCCTGTCCATGAGAGTCTGTGGGCTGTAGGCCACAGGCCACCTGAGTGGCTCAGCAGGGGGCTGGGCTAGGAGCAGCAGGAGGGGTCGTGGTGAAAGGCCAGTTTCACCCTGGGTCTGGGCTCCACCCGGTGCCAGCCCAGGCCTGTGTGGCCGGCAGGAGGGGGGCAGGAGACAGGGCCCCTGGCGTCCCGCTGGTGGGGGAACCACCGCGGACCCACTGGCTTACAATGGGGGACTGAGGCAGCGGCTGGGCACCACAGAGACTCCTGCCTCCTGCGTGGCGGCTGGGAGGGGCCTGAGGCCCGGGTGTCGCCCAAGGGCCCGGCCCCTCAGAGCAGGAAGTCAGGCTGCGCCCCGTTAGTTACGCAGAACCCCAGGAGGGTCCCGCGAGCCCGGCTCACTTGGCCAAGGCACTTTCTGTGGGTGCTTAGGCTGCAAAGCAAGCAGAGCACTGGTCGCCCATGAGCGAGCCGTGAGTCTGTGCAGCTGAGAGCTCAGCGCTGGCACCTCTGCCAGGCAGGGCGAGTGAGAGCCACGCAGTGGAAACCCACGGGCATGACCTGTCCCAGGCGGGCCAGCGAGGACGAGGCCTGCGTCGGCCTGACCAGGGGCTTCCCTAAGGGCCGCGAAGCCCACCCCTCACCGCCAGCCCCTCAGCCTCAGCCCCCGGGAGGGGGGCCAGCCAGCCCACGAGCACATCCACTGCCGAGGGTGCCTGCTCCGTGCCCCACGTCACCCCCGAGGCAAACCTGAGTTTCCGTGTCTCCACAGGCCTGGGGCCCACTGTGACTGGGACACAACACCCATGCACAGAGACACGTGCACTCAGTCACACGCGTGTGATGGGCAGGGTCCGCCTGGGCCCGCGTGCCGCTCCTCCATGCACTCCTCTCTGACCCCGCTAACCTCTTCTGTCCCCAGGGCCTCCCTCCGCAGCTGCCAGGAGAGATTGCTGGGTTTTCCTCAGCCTTCGGGCCTGGGGCCTGGGGCCTGGGGCCTGGGGCCTGGGGCCTAGGGCCTGGGCAGTGCTGGCTGCCGCGAGACTCAACCAGTGCGTGGGGACGGCCAACAGTCGCCACCCCAGCGCCTTGTGGGGGGCCTCCCACGCTCAAGGCCAGGCCCCCCGGGACAGACTGGAGGCTGACATCAAGCCCACCTCCCTCCCCTCGTTCGCAGCTCCCTCACAGCCCTCGGAGCCAGGGCGGTTAATGGGCTTGTCACAGAACGAATAAAACATGGCCGGCGCTGCGCCCGCAGCTGACCTGTAGCGGCGTCGACTATATTAATCCATTCTCGTGTTGTCAGACTCGAAGCGCTAACTGCCTATGAATTATTTATCGACACAGGAAGTCTTAACCAGAGCAGTGCTAGCGTTAACCCCCCGGAGCCCCTCGGCCCGGCTGCCCCTCCAGCTGGGGCTCCTGTGCAGGTGCTGGGCCGCGAGGGCCCGTGGCTTGTCCAGAGCACCCAGTCTTGCTCCAGGGACAGGCCACGGCTCAGGCACAAGTGGTGGCACGGGGGGTCCGAAGCTGGTGGGGCCACACTCAGTGGGATGCCCACGCGGGCACCCTCCCACCAGGGCCTTGGCCTCTGGGCGCCCTGAGCGGCCTCACAGGTGTAGGAGAATCGCCCAGAGCTGAGCACGGGAAGCAGCGAGACGCAGGACACACAGCCATGCGTGGGCGGAATCTCCATGTGTCCGGGAACCTCTGGGCGAGTGGCCTGAGGAAAGGCCATGCCAGGCTCGGGGCAAGGGCGGTGTGTGTGTGTGTGGGGAGGGTGTGTGCGCGTGTGCGCGCGCGCATATGTGTGTGTGTGTGTGTGTGTGTGTGTGTGTGTGTGTGTGTGTGTGTGTGTGGCTTCTCCTGCAGTCCCCGAAAAGTGATAGAGCTCAAATCCACGGCCCACCAGCCGCCTGAAGCCCAGGTGCCTGAGGGGGGCGGGGGGCCATGCTGCTTCTGGCCTTTGCAGCCTCTAGATCCCCATTCCTGTTTCACAGGGAAGCCCCCAGGCCTCTGCGTCTGCGGAGACAGATCACGTGTCCTGGGTTGCAAGCAACGGGATTAGGAGAGCTCCTCTCTGACTAGTACACAGCTGACGAGCATTTGAGGTCTGCGGGGCTGCAAGCGTCTGGGACAAGCCGCTGAGGATGCACAGGAGCTGGGGGTTTGCTGGGGAAATCTGAGCAAATGAAGCCCCGTGAGTGTCGTCTACGAGCCAGATCAGAGGGCAAATGCCCAGCGCTGCCTAGACTGGGACGCTGCTGGGCAAGGGAGGACAACCACACACACGCACAGGTGACATGGGCACACGGGTCTCAGAGACATATGGACACGGGCACGCCTGCAAAATGAGTCACACACACACAGGTGCATCCATACCACACCCAGACACTTACATGCAGATACACATGTGGGGCATGCACACACCCACTCACACATGCATGCACATCTGCTACATCCACAGACACACATGCAGATGAACAGGCATGAGGGGCCCGGAACACACAGATGGCCCAGAGACAGACAAAACTTCTAGGTGCAGGCAAACATGGCCCCATCAGGGCCACACGAAGATGTGCATGTGATAGACACGTCAACATACGAGCACACGACATACCAGCCACATGCGTGCACGCGCACGCGCACACACGCGCGCACACACACACACACACACACACACACACACACACACACAGAGGGGCCCAGCCGGAGGGCACGCTACAGCCGAAAGGCTCCCTGGTGGCATGCTGGGGTGCTGAGCAGGGTCACCTGGGCTGGGCCCTCTAGCCTGTGAGGAGACGGCCTCACCTGCTTCCACTTCTGAGGGCCAGGCTCCCGCCTGCAACCCCAGGGCCAGGCAGGGAGTGTGGGACACACCTGCCCCCCAGGGCCTAACACCCCCCGCCCCCAGCCTCAGCAGAAGGGCGGCCACGTCCCTGCCTCCACTGGTGGCTCCCCCAGAGGCTGTGGGGGTTAAGCGCCAGCAGCTGGCACGCTAATTATGGTTCTTCCACAAGAAACCTCAGCAGCGTCTGGGAGGAGACTGCGGGTGCCACAGCGCCTGGGAAGCAGGGGGCCCGGGTCTCCGATGTGGCAGAGGCTCCTAGGGGACCCACGGGACCCAGGCATGCCCCGCCCTGCCAGCTGCTGGGCATGCCGGCCCCCACTCTCCTGGTCACCGCCCGGCTCTCCCCATCCGGCTGGCATCACACCGGGTCACCGACGCCTCCCGCCCGGATCTGCCTGCCTGTGCTGCTGGGGCGCCAGCGGTGACGGTGACCTGAGGACTGACGTGCACCAGGCTGCAGAGGAGGGTGGGTCCTTCCGGGGAACACTGCCGGGGCGGGGGGCGCGGGGGGCCGCTGGGCTGATGGGTCAGTCACACCCACAAAAAGCCGCCCTATAGCTCTGAACTCGTAAATCCGGGTGGGCAGGCCGGCCACCAGCCGCACCTGGCTTTCGGAGCTCTGGGCCTGCTGACACTTCAGGGAATGGGATAATGTCCGGCGGGGGGCGGGGGGAGGCACGCTGTTCCCCAAGGACGGGATTGGGGCAGGAAGGGGAGCCCTGCACAGCCAGCCTGCCCAGGCCAAGCGAGGTACTGGGGAGCGAGGGCGGGGGGGCGGTTGTCACTGGGGAGCGGCTACTCCATGCCCAGGACCCCCAAGTCCAAGTGTCACCTGACAGGACCCTCTCCCTTGGAACCTCTGCCCACTTGGCCCATCTCCAGCCCCGTGCACTCCCCCTTCGGGCCAGCTCTGCCAGCAAGACCCTCTGGGGTCCGCCCCGGGCAGGGTGCAGATGGGGGCTTGGAGGGGGCAGGACATGCAGGAGAGGGACAGAGGGTGGAGGGATGGGGGGGACTTACGGAATAGCCTCTGCCCGACACGGCCTGTGCTGAGCTCTGCGGAAGGAAGAGGACAGCCGTAACCAGGGTAACCAGGGTCGCAGCCCCGCCACCACCCGCCCCCTGAGGCCCACCCCAGGGCCCCACCCTCCCAGGGCCACGTGCCTTAGGGGACACCCCTCTGTGCCTGCCTCTCAGAGACAGGGGGGAAGGGGAGGGCGCGGGAAGGCTTTTGGGAGGAGCTGGACGGGGACCTCCGGCTTCGGAGTCAGGGTGAGCTGTGAGCTGTGGCCTGGAGGCCGTGGGAGGAAGTGGTTTGGAGGTGGGTCTCACCCCTGCCTCACAGGGAGGCCCCCAGGGGTGACCCCCAAGGCACAGGCTGGCGGGATGGGGCTCAGGGGGGACCCGCAGACCAGGGCCTAGAGCACACTGGGCACTGAGCCGAGTGCTCCATTCTGCACAGGGATCCATCCAGCTGTGGAACCCCCTCCCCAGGCAGACCCCTGCCAGGTCCTCACTCGGCTCCTGGGGTCCCTGCTGGGCAGAGTTCACCCTGGCAGCCCTACCTCATGCCCAGAGTCCACTTCCTGCTTCCAGGCCGACACGTAGAGCTGGAACTAGGGCGGCCGTGGCCGACAATTACTGGCCTATTTCCCATCTTGTGGGAAAGACCAAACTGGCAATCAAGCGCTCCCCAGGTCTCCATTTAAATGATAATGAGGACAACTCACTCCTTCAGCCTCCAGGGCAGTCAACGCCTGCAGCTAGGGGTCCAGTCTGGGCCTCCACTAGGGCCCCTCCCTCCCTAGAGACCCTCCCCCAGAAACCCCACCCCTACTCCTAGCCTTTACTCCAAGCTCTGGGACCCGAAACCCCTGTGGTAAGGGCCGCCTGGTCTGGTCTCCCCATCGCTGGGGTCACGGGGTCCCAGGCCCCTCCCACCTCTAGGGCCCTTAGCTCAGGGACCTCCTTCCAGGACAGCGAAGGCGTCTCAGACTCACGCCACCTCAGCATCAGGCTGTGGCCAGCAGCCACCCCTGCCCACCACCCAAGTCCCAGCCATTTCGCTGCCAGAGCCCCTGCCTCCAGTCCAGTCCTGCCACCCGAGTGTCCAGCCTGTGCCTGCCGCTGGACAGAGGGCCCCCGGCCGACCCCCACCCGCCACACAGCCTCCACCGGCTCCCGCCAGCCTCGGTCCTCCCTCCTGGCAGAGCCCTGGTGAGTGGGAGCTGTTATTGGGCGGCTGGTGGGTCTGCGGAAGGAAGGCTGCCCAGACTCCGTGCGTCTGGGTACTCACGTCGCTGAGCTGGTCCCGGGAGGCGCTGAGCCGGGAGCTGGTGGCTTCGCGGAAGCCCTCGTCCTCGCTGTGGCGGTCGCCCCCTCTGGACAGGGCAGCCTTCACCTGGGGACAGAGATAGGGCTCAGCAAGCAGCCTGAGCCCCTGCAACGCCCACTGCGGGGAGGGGGCCCGTCAGGGTCAGGCCCCAGCTCCGCCCGAGGGGGCGCCCAGGGAGGGGCGTGGAGGGGGCAAGCTGCCCAGCTGTGTGGAGCCCAGACAGGAAGCAGACGCCCAGGAGACACAAGGCTCAAGGACAGGAGTCCGCAGCTGGCTCTGTCCCCTCCCAGTGACTGCCACACCCCCTTCCCTACACCTGCCACACCCCCTTCCCTACACCAAGCCAAGTGGCAACTCCTCCCCTCTCTTCAGACCCCCCGCCGCCCCAGGCTGGCTTCAGGCTGCAGGGTGGTGTGGACGGCCACAGGCTGTGTGACCAGGGCCATCCCTCAGCCTCTCTGTGCTGTCCTGTCACCTGCGGCGGCTCCTGCTCCTCACACAAAAGCCTCCTGGACACCTCATGCCCAGCTCATGGGAGGAGCAGAGGTCCGTGGAGTTTAAGTGGCAACGATACCAAGGTATTTGTATTGATTTCGGGGAGGAAGGGAGAGGAGAGGGAGAGAGAGAGGAACATCAATGATGCGAGAGAATCACTGACTGGCTGCCTCCCGCAGGCCCCACACTGGGGATCAAGCCTGCAACCCCGGCATGTGCCTTGACCGGAACTGAACCCTTACCTCCTGGTTCATAGGTTGATGCTCAACCCCTGAGCCACCAGCCGGGCTCACACTTTTCTTTTTACTTGGAAATAACTCTAGCCTCACAAAGCTGTGGGGACACGACCCACATCCCAGCCCCTGACCCTCACCCTCCCACGCCCAGGAAGCCACATGGCCTTGCGTCCAGCTCCATGTCCTGGTCCCATCGCCTCCCGCCCGCCTGGCCTCCCCTCTGTCCCTCAGCTTTGTCTGCTTCCACCGTGGTGTCGGGCACACGCCGAGGCCAAACCCCCCTCGGAGAGTCTGACGGAGGCGGTGGCGACCCGTCCCAGTGCTGCCCACGTCCCACAGGCCTGCACAGGGTGGCACGCCGGGACAGCAGGGATCAGAGAAGCCGGAGCCCATCGCCTGTCCCCAGCTACCTCCCGCGTGAGGAGGGGCTGGGGCAGGAACCACTCAATTCATAGGAGCCCAGCACCCAGCGTGGTTCTGAGACTTTAAATCAACTCACTAGTCCTGCGGGAGGGACGGCATGACCCCATCCTGCAGATGACAAAACCGAGGTGCTGGGGGCTGAGTCGCCCAAGGCCACACAGCCAGCCCGTGTCACGGATGGGAACCTTCCGGAACAGGGGTCCTCCAAGTTTTTAAACAGGGGGCCAGTTCACTGTCCCTCAGAGAGAAGGAGGGGAGTCGGAGAGTGCGGCGCACATTCCACACATGCGCATTGCGGGCCCGGGACCAGTCGGCTGCTAAGCAGGACAGGCAGCGGCAGCAAAAACACCCGGCGGGCCGGATAAATGTCCTCGGTGGGCCGCATGTGGCCCGCGGGCCGTAGTTTGAGGACCCCTGTTCCGGAAGGACTCTACCAGCCCATCTGGCAACTGTCTTATGATCAGAAAACCCCAAACACGGCAGACTAGCTGACATGGCAGACGGATGTGGGGAGGAGCACGGAAGGGCCGACACGCACCCAGAACTCTCCCATGGCCATCACCCTGTCCTCAGCGAGGCTTGAGGCTCGGGGTTCCAAGGCTGGTGGGGGTGCAGGTGGAAATGGGGCAGTCAGCACCGAGGGCAGGGAGGGCCTAGAGGTGTGCGGAGGGCACGGGAGCGGAACCACAGGTCAGCCCCGGGAAGGCAGAGGAGGGCAGGCGGGGAGGGAGGTCAGGCCACGAAGGACTTTGTGGGGTGGGGGTGGAACTCGGGACTCGACCCTGACTGAGGGCGGAAGGAACTTCCCAGAACAATGGGCTCCTTAGAGGAGCCTCAGGGTGGGAGATGGGCACCCAGCGAGGAGGCCCGGACGGGAGGCTGCTGTGCGGGGAACAGGGGGGCAGGGGGGCAGGGGGGCAGGGGGCAGGGCAGCAGGGCTCGAGGGGCCGGAACCTCAGAGCAGCCTGTAAGGAGGCCCTGAGACCCTCCAGGGCTCAGGCCGTGCTGTCTCAGGCTCCCACCCAGCCCCCGGGCAGACTTCCTGCCAGCTCCCTCGGGCAAGGGCGGGGCTGGATGTGGCACTATCTCCCTCACAACAGCCAGGCTTTGGTGACCCGCGGGGTGTCTCTGTGTTAGGGTCAGGGTCAGCCCCTGTCCAGGGAGGAGGCCGGCCGGTGTCTGGCACACACTGAGTGACTGGAACAGAGGCCCGGCTGGCCGGCAGTCTGGGTGCCAGGACCCGGGAGGAAAAACTCCACGGCGAGGGGGCCCTCTTGTGTTTATCAAACAAAGGGCAGGACTTGCGGGCAGTGATAGGCATTCACCGGATGCGGGGCCCACACGAGGGCACCCCCGAGCTCATAAGACAAGCTCCGCCTGGAGTTCCCCCAGCCTGGAGGGTGTTTCAGGGGGACCCACCTCTCCGACCCATGCTCATGCCTGCCCCCTGGGGACCCCAAGGGGTCTCCTTAGTGGGCCCTGCACGGTAAACTCCATGTCAGCGCGGCCTCCAGGGTCCTATGTGGACACCCCCTTCCACCTGACAGCGCAGCCACAGCGGGCCCGCACTGCACCTGCAGACGGGGCATGGAGCGGGCACCCAGGCTCCATCCAAGGCATCCCTGGGGCAGCAGGGGCCTCCCCCAGACCTCCAAGACCCCCCTCGAAGACTCATCCATCCTCACTTCCCGCACAGGTGGCCCTCATCCCACCCCTGACCTTGGGACAGCTCATCGGCCAGAGCCCAAGCCTCCACCCACCTCCCAGATGTGTCCTGTGGCCAAGAAGGTGGCTCAGAAATTAGTTTACCTTCCAACGTCTCCTAGTGGCCAATCCACAGGAGAGCCCGCTTCCAGACTGTCCGCAGGGCCTGCATGCCCCACGGCAACAACAGCAGTGGCCCCAGGACAGGCGTGTGCAGCCCAGCCCCCCCTGCGGCAAGTGGGCCTCCCCAGGTGGCATCCCCCTGGGTCCCAGCCCTGTGAACCCAGAGAGCTGTGGGGTCACAGGTTTGTAAGCCCTTCTGGGGTCCAACAGAACCCCAGCCCTTTCTCAGCCTGCGATCACACAGGGCCGCCCACCCCAGGCTCACAGCGGGTGGCCCAGATAGGAAGTGGGGCAGCCCCGGCCCTGGCTGGGGTCCCCATGGCCCTGCCCCACACTCTACAACTGGCCGACACTCCCAGGGGCTGCAAGGTCCACACCCGTCCTGGCCCCCCTTGGGATGCGCCAGCAGGAGGTGCATGGGCCGGGCAGGGCACTCAGGCCCCCAGGGCCCAGGGCAGGACACATGCCTGAATCCCCGTCCAGTGCAGGGCTGAGGGAGAGGCCAGCAGAGCCGGGTCCTGAGGGCAAGGATGGGGAGGAGACCCCTGCGCCGCACCACGCAGCCCCTCCCGCCGTCCCCGCTGTTCACCGGGTGTAAGGAGCCCAGGTGCACAATCAGGCAGGACACTACTCTGTTAAGTCACAAACGCCGACGCTGCTGTAAGAATGGCACGGCACTTTTTATTGTCTTCAATCAAAAAATAAACCCTGCGTCTCTGGGAGGCCCTGAGTGAGGACTAGAGGACCCCACACCCGCTGGTCAGGCCCCCACAGGCAGGGTCCTCGTGAGCAAATAGGGAGGGGGAGGCCTGGAGACCGGGCCCCCAAGGGTGGGTCAGCACAGACGTGCCCCTCACGGCAGGCGACGGGGCATGAGGCTGAGCGGGAGCCTGGCCAGGGCACCCGGGGGCAATGTTACTCCCCGGAGGACGGCTGCAGGCCCTCGGGAGCCCCAGCACTGGGGTGGCCTGCCCTGGGCCAGGGACAGCAGAGGCAGAGCTCTGTAGTGTGAGGTCTGCCCAGCAGGGAGCGTCTGGGGCAACTGGAAGGCTGCAAGAGGGCATTGAGGGCACTGAGGACAAGGGCCCTGGAGACTCTTGGTGCAGAGCTGGGGTGGGGGCTGACCCACTTCAGTGACTGGCGACTGGGGTGGAGGCAGATCCCGGGGGACCTTCCGTGCAGCAGCTTCTACTCGACCAGAGGGCCCTGAGCACTCTCCGCCTCCAGTCACAGGACCCGGAGGTGGAGGCAAGGCTGGCAGGGTGAGGCTGCACCCACATTCTGTGGGAGGGGGGGAGGGGGGGTGGAATGCACACTGACCAGAGGGGAGGGGCCCTGGGTGAGGCCTGCAGCTCACACACATACTTGCACACCTGGGGGGCGTGCACAGACTCAATGTACAAGGACATGTGGCATTTTAGAGGCACAAACAGAGGAAGCCCCGCAGCCCCTCCCAGGGGCATGTGAGTCAGTCACACAGCAGAGCGGGCACGGGAGCGGAGCAGGCATGGGGGCGGGGCCGGAGACACCGGGTCCTCTCCTCTCTTCCTGGTGCAGGCGGCCTTGGGCGGGTAGCAGGCCTTGGGCGGTGGTGGCCCTGCCTGGGGCTCTGCCTCTGCTGGGCCAAACGCAGCACACAGCCCGGCCATCTGGAGACCAGTCCGGCAACACAGCTTGGGCGGTAGGAGCCCGGCCCAGGGGAGCCACAGATGGTGGTCGGACAAACGGGAATCAGGCTCCTGGGCTCACATACGGGGCCTGGCGGGCTGAGCGGGTGGAGGATCGAGTCCGTCGTGACCGCAGGGGCCAGCAGGGGCGGCCCAGGGCCAGGTCCAACAGGGACCGCCGCCGAAGCCGCAGGGGCCCCAGGAGTGGCCGGCGGGGCGGGGGAGGATCCCCCAGAAGCGAGGGGCGCTTGGGGATGGGGAGCAGCGGCCGGGGCTTATAGGGTGGGCCCGGGCCCAGGAGTGACTGCGGGGGCTGGCAGTTCTGCTCTGGGCCCAGGAGCGGCTGCTTCTGTTGACTCGGCTGTCGGGGGCCCAGCAGTGAAGATTCGGGGGGCCCATGCTTCTCTGGGGCCTCAACCAATTGCTGGGGCTGATGGAGGCCCGGGTGACCAGGCTGACCCAGGAGGGACCTTCGGGGCTGGCATGGGGTGAGCAGCGCCTGCCAGGGGCAGCAGCACTGGCCTGAGAGAGCGCAGCTGGGCCGGCGGCGGGGACGCAGCACGAGGGGTGACTGGGGGGGCTGGCAGTGCGGGCAGTGGGCCTGCAGGGACTGAAGGGGCCCGCACCACTGTCTCGAAGATGTCCTGCTGGGCTGGCTGTGCAGACATGAGGCTAGGCACGACCACGTGGGGCAGCAGCAGCGGTGCCAGAGGGCCAGCAGGGACCGCAGGGGACAGCAGAGGGGGCAGGGGGCCGGGAGGGAGCGCAGGGGCCGGCAGAGGTGGCAGGGGGCTGGGGGAGAGCGCAGGGGCCGGCAGCGCTGCCTGGGACCTAGGGGTGACCACCGTGGCCTGGAGGGCGGAGCCAGGAGCGTACGCCGAGGCCGGCTGCGCTGATCTGGGGCTGGGGGCAGCTGCTGAGGCCGACAGGACTGACCTGGGCCCAGAAGCGATCGCCGGGGTCGGCAGGGCTGACCTGGGCCCGGAAGTGACCGCTGGGGCAAGCTGCGCTGACCCGGGGGTGGCTGCTGGGGCTGGCAGGGCTGCCTGGGGTCCGGGAGAGCCCGGCTGGGCTGGCAGCGCTGACACGGGGCTGGGAGTGACCCCTGGGGCTGGCTGGGCGGCTGCTGCTGCGGGCGCTGGGCCGGGCCGGTCTGGTCCCAGGGGTTGGCTGGGATCGGCCCCCCTTCTGGGGAGCACACCTGCATGGAAGAAAGAGCACGTGTCCACCTGGGCCAGTGTGCCTGCAGACCCCCCGTCCAGCCCGGCCCAGACATGCTGCCCCGCACCAGCAGCCCAGTCCCCAGGGGAGTGAGAGCGTGACACGCCGAGAAGACCCTCCCTGGAAGAAGGCATGGACAGCGAGCCGGAAGAGCGGCAGCGTGCCGAGCACCTGCACAGCCTGCCCTCTGCTCGCTCGCTCGCTGGGAGAGAGCCCCCCACCAAGGACCACTGGCCACGAGTGCCCCAGACACTGCGCTCCACGCAGGGTTAGCAATGGAGCACCCCGCAGTGAGCCCGGCCCCCACGCGGCACAGACACAGTGGACACCCCGTGGTTGGCGGAGCCTGACGGACGCGATGGGGAGACGGGGCCAGCCTATCAGGTGCACCCTCAGCCCCCACACCTGCTCCAGCCTCAGAGGGCACCAGTCCACCTGTGTCCACACCCCACGCCCGACAATGACAGAACGCATGCCCGGCAGGCCCAGATGCCGACAGGCGGGGTCCAGGTGCTGGTGTGGCCACGGGTGCCCACGGCTCTGAGTGGGGGGCACGCTCACCTGCTTGGCGGGCTGCAGCGGGACTTTCCTCCCCCGGTCGCAGGCGGGCTCCAGGTCCTGCTCGGGGCTGCCCACCTCCGGGGGCCGGCCGTTTTCACTGGGCTCTGCAGGCGGGCCGTTTTCTGACTCCCGGGGCTTCTTGGCGAGGCGCCGCTCCCATTTCTCCTTCCGCTCCTGTGGCTTCAGGGCCATGTCCTTCTGCGGGGGAGGCGGGATGAGCAGGTTAATTGGCAGTGACACTGGACACTGCACCCAGGACCCCCGGGCAGCTCCAGGACTGCCTGTTGCCACCATCACCGAAGGTGACAGAGGCGGCAATGAGGAGACCCTGAAGGGAAGCCCAGGTGGGGCCCCAGAGCCCAGGCACCATATGCCCAGAGATCTACCTCTGCAGCCCACCTGGGTCATCACACCTGTGGGCACACCTGACAGACAGGCAGATGCCACCACACAGACCCTGCACCCATGCCCAAATGCAGAGCGACCCTACACGGTGGGCAGCACCGGCACAGCGGTGCATAACCCCAGTGGCTGAGGCAACGGCTCCGCCCTGAAGGCCCTGCACCCAGAACCCTCCTGGGCCCCAGGTGGCTCCGCTGCCCTGAAACCACTGGTTCTCTGTAGCCACTTTATGGCTTAGTTGCCTAAGCATCACCACCACCCAGCACCAACGTTCCCCACTGCACCCCACAAACCAACCCTGAAGCTGTCATTAACAGTGGCAAACACCCCCTCCATGCCCCTCCCTGGGGCCCAGGCCCCCCGCCCTGCTGGCAGAGGCGTGGCCCCACCCCTCTGGCCACGTGGGCACCCCACCATGCCTGGAATCGGACTGCCTCTCCACGCCCTGCCCTTTGTGGGAGGAGGCCCTGTGGGATGGACATGCCACCCCTGGACACAGCCAGGCTTGGAGTCCCTCCTTTTAGGGGCCAGGAGACCTAGACGCCCTTCCCCACTGGGTTCAGGAGCTCAGTCCCTGTGCAGCCCCACCTGCGGGCTGGACGCCCTTCGCACCTGTGCCAGGGCCTCGTGAGGCTGTTCCTCCCCCGTCTCCCTACCCGGCATCCCTGTGGCTCCCACTTCCCACCGCAGCCCCCATGCCCAGCCACCTTTGAGACCTGCCCCCTGGGGTACAGAGGACCCCGCAGGGTTCCCTCCATGTGGTCCTCTCCCATTTGCCTGGGACTGAGCAGGTTCCCAGGATGTGGGACTTGGGGTGCTAAAATCGGGGGACCTCAGATTGCCGAGGCCCCTTAGCCACCACAAGGGGACCCTCCTCTTTTACTCACAACTTTTGCCGGGTCCCTCCCACCACACCCACTGGGAGCCAGGAGGGGGGTTCCCTCTGCTTGGCCCACTCCCCAACCCCCTGCATCCAGGACAAGCACCTCCAACACCCCACACGGCGCTGACCCCTGGCCCTGGCACAGGGACCCTGTGCGGTGCCGCGCTGTGGGACAGGACAGTTCGCCCCATACCTCCTTGAGGCCCGTCTACTGGCCCCAGGCAAGGCCCCTGCCTGGGAGGCGCTCCCTCACCCACTGGCGCGGGTGTCCCATGTCACACCATCCCCGAGGACGTCCCCCAGAAGGCCTCCCTGCCCCGGAAGCTTCTGGATCCTGCCTCATACACCCGGGTCAGTCTCCTGCTGCCCACCCAGGAGATGGTCACTGTGACCCCTGGCTGACCACCCGGGCCACCCCTGACCCACACTTGACTGGGATGAAATGTTCCCACCTCAGTCCACTTTCTGCTCTCCCCGCCTCTTGCCGGACACCCAGCCACTCCACCCCGCCCTTCACTGCACCAGGCAGCGTGCCCGGCTCCCCACTGTCCGGGACCTGCACAGCGGCCGCTGCTGCTCGGCTGTCACCGAGAGGGAAGGAGGGACTACAGCCTGCCCTGCCCACGGGGTGGGGGGGGGTGGGGCTCTTGGGGTGCTGTCCCAGGACGGGAGACAAAGAGAAAGAACACGGAACCAGCTCAGAGAAGGAAACCAGTCCAGAGCAGGCCCGGTCCTGGTTGCGTGGGGAGGAGCAGAAGCAGCTGTGAACTGGGGTCACAGGCCTCACAGCTCCACTGTCCTCAGTGCCCCTCCCCCCCCCCCCCCCCCCCCGGCTGTCCTGCCAGCCTCGTCAGGCACCTGCCGGCTGAGCCACCTGTCTGCTCCCCTGCCCGGGGCAAGTCCCACAGAGGCACTGGGCCTGGCGTGGTTGGTGCTCAATAAATGCTCAGCGAGTAGGGAGGACGGAGAGCACGCCCTGCTGGCCAGCAGCCCTTCCCAAGCCACACCAGCACACAGGAGCATGGCCTGCCCCAGGGCCACCGCAGACAGGCCCCCATGGAGGCATCAGACCATCCCAGCCACAGCCGGGTAGGGCTGCCAGGGGTCGCGAGGGAGCGGCTCAGGCCTCACCACCCGCCAGCTCACAGGCGGCTCCCACCTCAGGGGGGCCTCCCGGCGGCCGCTCTGCTGACACTGCTCCCAGCAGCTGGTCCCACGGTCTCCCTCTCACCACCTGCCTCCCCCTGCAACAGCATCTTTAACTGGAACCACAGGGTGGCTGAACCCGGGACCTGACTCTGTACCGTGTGGAAGGGCTGACGGTGCCCCTGCACCCCACTACTCCAGGACACAGGACCCCCAAACACAATGCAACCGCAGACCAGCTGTGCCCAAACCCCAGCTACAGGACAGTCCCTGGCTGGCAGGCCCGACGTCCCCACGGGTGACGGCCCAGACGCTTCCAGGCGTGACAGAGTCCCCACGACAGATGCACCCACATCGAGGGGAGAGCCCTCCAGAGGGGATGGGCACCACTGGGGCCACAGGACACGAGAAGGTGGCCACCAAGGAGCTGCCAGAACCTATGGGGAAGCCTACAAACTGCCCAGGTATGAACGAGGTGGGACAGCAACCCCTCAGGAACCAGTGGAACACAGGTGGGCCAGGTCAGCGGACTGCACAGACCCTGGGCGGGTGGACCTGCACCACCTCTCAGAAGGGCGGCTGCCTCCCCACTTACCAAAGCCCTGCCTGGGGACCCCACTCCCCAGGACGCTCGGCCTCCAGGCTAACTCCCGGGCACCTGATGCCTCCGGGCACTCAGCAGAGGGAAGGAAGGGGGAGACTGACAGCTCTGCACCCCCTGCTGTCGGGTGCTGGGGAGCACGGGACAGGTAGACAGGGAAACCGAGGCCCGCGACACCCTGCCATGGTGGAGCAGAGGAGGGGCTGGGGGACAGGAGATGGTCCCTGCCCACGTGCATGGGGCGCAAGACACCTGAGCCCGGGGTGGGGACGAGCAGCCAGCAGACACAGGGCCACAGCTGCGAGGTGCCACCTGGGGAGCGGCCGCTCTGCGCGCCCACCACCCACGATGAATGTGTGGTGACTGGGGGCCCTGCAGACCCGTGTGAACGCCCGTGGTGCCAAGGGGCAGCCCTTCCCAGAGACCAGGCAGCAGCCCAGGCAGCCGGGCACCTGCTGTGGTATCTGCGGGCTTGTCAGGACCCTCCACCTGCCCAGCTCAGATCCCTCCCCTAGAACGCCCGGGAGATGAGCCCATGCTCAGGGAGCAGAGGTCATGGTTCTGTGGACCAGGCTGCAGAGGGTGGGCCCTGGACGAGGACCTCACCTCGGCTCCCTCCTCTACAAAGTGGGAGCGAGGACAGCGCCCTCTCGGCCAGCCGGCCAGCATCCTCCTGCTCCCGGACTCATCTCCCCCACACCAGGTGCTGACCCCCCAAACAGGAGACGGCGACGTGCAGGAACCCCAAACCCCAGTCAGCGCGGGCACCACCCGGGCCGCGGGGCCATTGTTACCAAGAGCTTGCCCTCTCTGGCCTCAGTTTCCCCATCTGAAGAGCAGATGCACAGGCTTCTCCACCAGCTCTCCTCACTGAGCCGGCCGTCGCGTGGTCTCAGCCCCGTGCCGGTGGGAGGAGTGGGCTGGGCACATGGCCCCCCCAGATCAAGGCTCCCACAGCGTGGGCTTCCAACACACTGGCTGGTGGGGCCCAATCCCAGCTCCCCACTCTCCCAGCCCTGTGTCCCCAAGGCCTCAGACACGCCCTAAGTCAGGCCACACCCGGGCCCCCTCCTCAGCCAACAATACTGCCACCCGATGGACTCCCTGCTGGGCTGCGGTACTGACAGACATGGGTATCCTCTCAGCCCCCCACCCCGAGGCAGGCACAGGGGTCTCGGTCTCCCTTAGGGGCAGACACGGGTGAACGGAGTTGTGGGGACTGTCTTGAGCACGGGGGAAGGGGTGTGTGTCCAGGACACAGAGGGGCAGGGGTCTGCCTGGGGCAGAGGGAAGAGGGACAGGAGTCTGTTTGGGCTGCAGGGGGATGGGGCCTGCATCCTCAGGACACAGGAAGGACTCTAGGGAAACGGACCCTCTTCTCTACGCGGGACCCACCTCCTGAGCAGGTCCACACCTGACGTTTGGTATGTCCCCATGGGCAGAGCTTGGAGCCAGACAGGCTGGGGCCTTGACTCATGGCCTCAGGCCTCAGTAGACCTATCGGAGCAGGGGGAGAGGTGGGCACAGACAGCCTGCTGGAGCACACATCCACCGCATGCTGGCTACGAGTGTCGGGGAGAACCACTCCACTTTGGCAAAAAGGAGGCCCCACCAGAGTGCCAGTCTACCAACCAAAGCGCCAATCTAGACTCCCGCAGAAGCCCCGGACTTTCCAAGGCGGGTGGGCCCCTCCCTGGCTCAGAAGGGGAGAGAGGCATACAGCGGGGCCGGGAGTGACACAGAGCAGGCTCCTCCCACTGTGACCTGCCAGGGCTGCTGGGAGCCCAGACGTCCCCAAACCCAAGGCTGCACTTTCAGTGCCCGGAGGCGGGGGGTGGGAGGGAGGGCATTGCAGGGACCCCCCAGGCTCATGTCACCGGGGCACGCCGATGGACCTTAGGATCAGACCACCCTTCCCAAACCTCGGTTTCTCCTCTCGCCTGTCCCCTCGATGACCCCACAAATGTGCACAGGGCACGGGGACCCCACAGGGGCTGCACAAGGCAGAGTGGTGCCCGTTCACACCTCGCTCACAAGTTCCGGGGGGACAACCGCAAAGCAGAGAGCCAGAGAGCGGACCCAGAGGAAGGAGAGCCTGTGAAGTAACGGGGTCCAGTGGAGGGAGGGAGGCGGGCCCCTCCAGGGACACCTGCTCAGAGGCCTGAAGGTGCCAAACTCCGACGTGGGCAGAGGGACCAGCAGACACACAGACCAGGGCAGAAGTCAAAAGGCCCTGACTGACTGGCGGGCGACGGTGTCGGGCACCGGGAGAGGCCGGCTGGAAGGGGGTGTCTGACCCACCCCGGAGGCTGCAGCGGGGGCGGGGTGGGTGGGGGGAGGGCCTGGCTTGGATGAAGGCAGAAAGCGCTTCCCAGGACACCGCTGGGCACTGCCACCACACCACACCACACAGGCAGGACGGCGGATCCCACGGCTGTGTGGTTCGCTCCGACAGGCGTGCCCCACCTCCGTGCATCCCCTGCCCAGACAGAAAGCGGCAAACCCGTCCCTGAGCCACCTTGCCGGGCGGCCAGCACCTGACCCTGAGCTTGCACAGACCTGGCGGACCCCAAGGAGAGGGGCCTGCCGTGTGGGCACCTCCCCTCCTGGGGCTCACAGGCCCACTAGCCCCCAAGCTCCAGGAAAAGGATGGGAGCTGCTCACGGAGTGATCCCTGGGACCCCAAGCCCCGCAGATGCTGGCCCCTCAAAGTAAGTGCTGAGGGTGGGGGCGCTGGCTGGAGGCTCCCCGGGCTGGGCCAGCATGCCTACCCAGGCCATTCCTAGGAGAGGAGCCGGCAGCTCCCTGCAAACCGCCCCCTCCCCTCGCCAGCTCCCTGACAGTATTCGTGTCCCTCTCCACTCACCTGGACTCGGGCGAGCAGGGCAGTATTTGCTCAGCAAATAGTGTCCGTGACAAGGCAGCCAGACAAGCACTATTTGTTGTCATCCTATTAACAGCGTAGCCGGCGAGAGAGGTCTGAGAGGTGACCCCCCCCCCCTCCGTCCAAACAGAAGCCTCGAGGGGGAGGGAGGACAGGAAGAACCTCCAAGTATCCATTTTATCGCCGCCCCACCAAGTCCAGCGACTGCGCCTCCCGAGCACATCCGGAGCCCAATGAAGTGAGACTTTGACCAAGAGAAACAATTGCCAAAAGGTCCGATTGTGCAGCCCGACGGCCCCCCTCTTGTAGAGATGTTTCTCCCCAGTAGCTCGAGACACGAACACCCCCTGCACCCGCCGCAGGCTGCCAGGGCGCGCGGGGAGCCCCCAAGGGGTGGGTGTGCGGCGCCCCAGGCCTGGGGTTTCCCGCCCCCCTCCGCCGCACGTACCTCCAGGGCCTCGAGCGAGCTGAAGCTGGCGATGGCAAAGCCGTCGATGACCTCCTCCTCCTGCGAGCTGGACTCGCGGCGGCGGCGGCGCGGGGGCCGTGCGGCGGCGGCGCGGGGCGGGGGCGCGCGGGGCAGGCCCGCGTTCTCCTTGCCGGGCCCGGGCTCGGGCTCCTCGCCCGACGAGGCGCTCTGGTCGCGGGCGTCGCGGGCCGCCTCCCGGCGCCGGCCACGGTCCCGCTGCGCACGCGAGCGCCGGTTCGGGCGGACCTTGGCCTCCATGGCGCGCGGTGACCTTGCGGCCGCGCCGTCGGGCTCCCGCTGCCGCTGCGCTACGCGTGGCCGCCGGGCTCGGTGCGGGCCGCGCGGGCTGGGGCCCTGGGCGGCGGCGGGCGGCGGGCCGGGCCGGGCATGCCGCGCGGGAGCCGTCAGCCCTGGGCCCGGAGCGGCCTGGGCGCCTCGGAGCGGGCGGCCGCGCGCATCGGCGGGGCGGGCGGCGCTCAGCGGCTGCGGGCCGCCTCCGCGGGGGCGCGCCCCATGCGCGGCGGGCGGCGGGCTGGGTGGGCGTCGGGGCGCGGGCCGGAACGAGGCGCCCGGGATCCTGAGGCGGCGACGGCAGCGGCGAGGACTAGAGCTGATAACAACTGACGTACTTCCGCCCGGCAGCCAGCGCCAGAGGAAGTGGGCGCTCCAGTGGCCCGGCGCGAGCCCCGCCCAGGACACGCCCCTTCCCGACCCGGCCCGCCCAGGAACGTCCCTTCCAGCCCCGCGGCGCCCGGAACACGCCCCTTCTAGGCCCCGCCCAGGCTGTGCTCCGCTCTTCCGGCCACACCCCGCCCAGGCCCCGCCCCGCCCGCGCGCCACTGGCTGCGCCTCGTAGCCCCGCCTCCGGCTGACCAGGCCCAACCCCTTTAGGCCCCGCCCCGCCCCGCCCGCGCGCTTCTGTCAAGCCCCGCCCCTCGTGTAAGCCCCGCCCCTCTCCGGTCTCCACGGCCCGCCTGCTGCACAGGCGAGGTTTCGGGGGGCGGGAAGGCCAGGCTACCTCCGGGGTGCGGGCCAGAGGGGTCTCTAGGCCTCCGCAGTCGCGGCCTCAATTCCGGAAGACACTTTCAATGAGAGCACGTGAGCAGAAAGCGGGGACCTCTCCACCCCAACCAGACACGTGGTGGAGGGTCAAGCTCAGCGTCACCCTGGAGCTGGAGGTCGGCAGGGGGTGTGAAGGATGGGGTAGCCTCGTCCCCGCTCCTGATGCGGGGGCGAGTGGGGTCCACGCTGCCACGCCTCCTAGGGGGACACGAATGGGGCGGCAGGGATGGGACGTGCTGGTCCCCCCTCCTGACACTGGGGGTGGGGTCTTGCTGGGCGAGTTCTCACGGAGCCTAGAAACCCCGCCCACCTGCATGGGGACGTCAAGGCCGGAGGAGGGGTTCTTGGCTTCAGCCCCACCCCCATCCCTGCCCAGGCTGTCTCCCCCTCCCCCTGCCCTTCCCCTCAGGCTCTCCCTGCCCCGCCACGGCTCTGCGTGCTCTACCTGTCCCCCACCCCGTAGGCAGCCCCCAGGTTCAGGTCTGAGGGGGGGAATTCCACCGACAGACACCCCCCTCCCCTCTCCCGGGATCTGGTCCCAGGGGTTGAAGGTCAGGCAGCTCTCCCCAGGCCAGCGCCCCGCCCTGAATGCTCCCTGTGGGGACCGCCTGGCCCTTCCAGACGGGAGGCCCCTAGGATGCCATCCTGGGCTGCCAGGTTCGCACAGAAATAGTCGTCCCCCAGCCCCGGCCCCCAACTCGCCCCCTTCTGGGCCCTGCCAGGCCCTGCTTCTTACCCCACCCAAGAGGACCCGTCCTTCCTGGGAGAAGGGATCCCGCACCCCGGACACTGCCCACCCCAGCCGGCCTTAGAAGCACTGGCCCATCACCCTTTGGCCTGCAGCCAGGCCTCCCCTGGTCCCACCCCACAGCCCGGCCCTCACCTTCCCACCTGGCCACTGCCTGCAGCCAGGCCCTCCCCTGGTCCCATCCCACAGCCCGGCCCTCACCTGGCCACCTGGCCACCGCCTGCAGCCCAGGCCTCCCCTGGTCCCACCCCACAGCCAGGCCCTCACCTGGCCACCGCCTTCAGCCAGGCCTCCCCTGGTCCCACCCCACAGCCAGGCCCTCACCTGGCCACCGCCTGCAGCCCAGGCCTCCCCTGGTCCCACCCCACAGCCAGGCCCTCACCTGGCCACCGCCTGCAGCCCAGGCCTCCCCTGGTCCCATCCCATAGCCCGGCCCTCACCTGGCCACTGCCTTCAGCCAGGCCTCCCCTGGTCCCACCCCACAGCCCGGCCCTCACCTGGCCACTGCCTTCAGCCAGGCCTCCCCTGGTCCCACCCCACAGCCAGGCCCTCACCTGGCCACTGCCTGCAGCCCAGGCATCCCCTGGTCCCACCCCACAGCCAGGCCCTCACCTGGCCACTGCCTTCAGCCAGGCCTCCCCTGGTCCCACCCCACAGCCAGGCCTTCACCTGGCCACTGCCTGCAGCCCAGGCCTCCCCTGGCCACTGCACACAGAGCTGAGAGGCACTGTGACCGTCTGTCACTGGCTCCTCTGTAGGACGCTGAGCAACGTTAATGGACACGAACTTGTATTCAAAATTCAATTTGTTCTCGCAGACCCGACTCACCCTGTCCCTCGGCTCCCTTGGGGTTCCGGCATACGCTCTGCTTGCAGCCTGGCTAACGGGCCGGCCCCCGGGACCACGTCCGGGAACAGCTGTTACCCCACCATGAAAGGGACTGGTTGGTTCCCACCTTCCCGGTCCCCAGGGAACAGGCACCTTGGTGTATTTTGGATACCCAGCCCACTTCCCTGGGTGCTGGCTCGTGGGGGTGGGTGGCAGCCGCCCCTCCGTCCCCCAGCCAGGGAACGGGCAGGTGTAGTGGCTCCGGCAGCAATCATGCTGCATAATAAGCAGCCCCCAGGCTCCCGGCAATAGCACCCCATGTTTGGTCTTGGCCACGGGCTGCAGGTCGAAGGAGGAGGGGCTGTGCTTTGGACTGAGGGTCAGGTTCAGGTCTGTTCCAGGAGAGTCTCTCGGACCCGGGCCGCAGGAAACGCGCCACCTGGGGCCAAGCCAACCCCACGGGCACGTGGCGCCCCTCTGCTTTAGGCCTCACCTTGTCGGCTCATCCTGCCCGAAGCAAGTCACCTGGCCGAGACCGGGGTCCCTGGGGCACGAAGCAGAGCCCCCCACTCCAGTGGGGGCAGCAGCCATGTGGCAGGGAGGTGTGTGTGTGTGTGTGGTCCTGCTACCAAGGGGTACTTCTACCCCCTGTGCCTCTTCCCCTAATTCCTTCCCCGCCAAGATCTGCTCTGGGGTTGGATTCTGAACCCACTTCTACTCTAGGGGCTGCCAACTGTCCTGACTCCCCCAACCCCCCACCCACTGTTCACGCCCTCCCTCTTCCTCAGCCCTCACCCAGGTGTCCCTTCTCCCCACAGGCCGGAGGGTGGCTCCGGCTGTCCCTCGGAATTAATTCCCTTGGGGTTAGCGTCGCCCACACACAGCGCACGCCCGGCAGGCGGGAGTGAGAGTGAGCGAGCAGGCAGTCCGTACTTAGAGGCCCCGCCAGGTGCCTGGTTTTGCCACCGTCCCACATACAGGAGGGGTGGGGACCGGGGGCATTTGTAGATGTGTGTCCGACAGGGTGAGGGAGCTGAGTGTGAGCACAGAACTCCACACGCTCCTGCTGCTGTTCTTCTTCTTCTTTTTTTTTTTGGTTGTTGTTGATCCTCACCTGAGGATATCTTCCCATTGATTTTTTTTAAAAAATATATATTTTATTGATTTTTTACAGAGAGGAAGGGAGAGGGATCGAGAGTCAGAAACATCAATGAGAGCCGAAACCGGTTTGGCTCAGTGGATAGAGCGTCGGCCTGCGGACTCAGGGGTCCCAGGTTCGATTCCAGTCAAGGGCATGTACCTTGGTTGCGGGCATATCCCCAGTGGGGGGTGTGCAGGAGGCAGCTGATCGATGTTTCTCTCTCATCAATGTTTCAATGTTTCTGACTCTCTATCCCTCTCTCTTCCTCTCTGTGTACCTTGGTTGCGGGCACATCCCCCAGTAAAAAAATCAATAAAATAATAAAAAATTTAAAAAAAAAAAATAAAAAAAAATAAAAAAATAAAAAATAAAAAAAGAAACATCAATGAGAGAGAAACATGGATCAGCTGCCTCCTGCACACCCCCTACTGGGGATGTGCCCGCAACCAAGGTACATGCCCTTGACCAGGAATTGAACCTGGGACCCTTCAGTCCGCAGGCCGACGCTCTATGCACTGAGCCAAACAGGTTAGGGCCCTATTGATTGTTAGAGTGGAAGAGAGAGGGGAAAGACAGAGAGAAACATCGATGTGAGAGAAACACAGCAATTGGTTGCCACCTGCACGCGCCCGGACTGGGGCCTGGGCCAGAGAGGAATGTGCCCGTGATCAGAGTCGAACCCAGGACCCTTCCGTCCGCAGGCGGATGCTCCATCCACTGAGCCAAACCGGTTAGGGATTTTTAATTTTATCTTACTGGTTTTTAGAGAAAGGAAAGGAGAGAGAGAGAGAAACATGGGTGGGTTGCCTCCCGCACCCCGCACCCCCCCGACCTGGGACATGAACCCACCCGGGGACGTGCCCTGACCAGGACCCTGCACGGGGACGAGGCTCCACCAAGAGCCACGCCGGCCAGGGCACCGCTGTTCCTCTTCTGCTTCTAAGTCTTGGGATTCTCACAGGCCGAGTCCTGGTCCCCGGGGGTCACGCGAGGCCTGGAGTCTCGGGTTAACCCGGGTCCGTGTGACAACCGAGCGCAGGCACTGGGCTCCTGGTGGGAGACGGGAGACGTGACACCACCTGCTCAGGCAGCGTCTCCATTTCACAAATTCCGAGCCCGATCGATCGGAGTGACTCCACAGTGGTTCACCTGCCGGGCGGGGTGGGGATGGACAGTCACCCAGTCACTGCGGAGGGAGGCATTGGAATACTTCCCCACACCCCTCTACGTGCCACGGCCCCCCCACGCCCACCCCCACCCACCAGGGGCTTCACGCCTCCTCCCTGCCCGTTTCTATCTGTCACTCCTGGATTTCCTTATGTACCTGTTCCTGTGACTCTTCTTGTTTTTTAAACATGTATATTTTTTTATTTATTTCCGAGAGGAAGGGAGAGGGAGAGAGAGATGGAAACATCCAGGAGGAGAGAGAATCATGCATCGGCTGCCTCCTGCACGCTCCACACTGGAGATCGAGCCCACAACCCCGGCCTGTGCCCTTGACCGGGAATCGAACCCTGACCTTCTGGTTCCTAGGTCGATGCTCAGCCCCTGAGCCACGCCGGCTGGGCTTTGCTGAGCATCTGCAGCCCCGGAGCTGGTCGGACCTGGTCACCTGCTGTACCCGGACCCCCCTGTCGTGGGCAGGGGAGGGAGACGGGCACCCCCTGGCTCACATTTTGGCCAGGTTTGGTCAGGGTGAGGGCGGGGCCCCTGAGAGTGCACTGAGGGGGGGCAGGGGCTCCTCCAAGCAGGTTGGGGTGCTGTTAGATCAGGGGGAGGAGGGTGGGCAGGCGGAAAGGGCCCCTCTCCTCCCCAAGGGGCTCCGGGGGCCGCTACAAGGACGGACGGACGGACGGGTCGGGACCCCCCACTGTCTGCCCCTCCCGGGGAAGGCGTCTGGCTTTCCCGCCGAGGCAGCCAGGAGCCGGCCCCCGGTCGCGTGCGCCCTCTGAGCCCTGGGCGGGCGGCCCAGCCAGGGCCCCCGGGGAATGGGCAGCGGCTGCCAAGGTGGCCCACGCGCTTCTGCGGGCTTCTCCATGGCAACGGCGGGGCCGGCAGCCGGCGCAGCAGCCGCTTCAGGAGCCTCTCAGAGCTGAGGCCCGTCCTGCATCCTGATGAGGAGGGGGCCCGGCCCGGAGGGGGCCAGCTGGCTCGGGCGGCCACACCACCACCAGGAGGAGACCCCGATGCCCAGGCGCTCCGGGCCTGAGGGTTCGCGCTTGTTCATGCAGCCGTCTGGGCCTCCTGGGCCTCAGCGTCCTCCTCTGAGGAGCAGATGAACGTGCCCATGGCGGCGGGGGGGGGGGGGGGTGTGTTGGAAATCATGGGTTTAAACGAGATGGAACCTGCCCGGCACCCGTGGACGGGGCCCCATGAACAGGAGCACAGGCGCCAGGATCTCAGGAAATGTCAGGAGACCACCTTCCTGCTGGTGGGGAGGGACCAGGTCAGAGACTCGGGTCCGAAAAAAGGAAGAGGTGCCCGGCTGGCCGGCATGGCTCCGTGGGGGAGCCGAGATGTGAACCTCCTGCACGCCCCCCACGGGGGATGGAGCCCGCAACCCGGGCCTGTGCCCTGACCGGGAATCGAATCCTGACCTCCTGGTTCACAGGTCGATGCTCCACCACGGGGCCACGCCGGGCTAGGAGGTCTCGTCTACCTTCTGGGACAGCCTGCTGTCTGCATGGCCCTCACCCTCTGGGGCCTCAGACACAGGGGCTGGTGGTCCGGCTGGAGAAGGGCCTCCTGCCCGCAGGACCTGGGGAGGGAGGGGAGCAGGGGAGTGTGTCTGTCCTGGCCTCCGCTCTGAAGCAGAGCCGCCCGAAGCGCCGGTGTGCGGCCGAGAGGGGGACCGGGCCAATGCGCAGACCAGGGCGGGTTCGGTGGAGGCGATGTCGCCCAGGGCGCCTGCCCGTGTCTGGGGACCCGTTGCCACGTGGGATGTTCACGCTGGGCAGGGGTGACGGCGTTCTCACGCTCCCGCTCCGTCCGCCCGGCCCCTTGTCAGGACCCTGGTGAGGACGCAGCCACCCTGATAATCTGGGATAATCTCGTTTTAAGGTCAGCTGGTCAGTCACTGTAACTCCATCGCAGCCTTAATCCCCGTGCCTCGGATCTAATGCATTCGTGGTCCTGGGGATGAGCGAGGCCGGGGGCCTGGGAGGCCTCGTTTTAACTCCATTAGATCAGCAAAGACTTTTGCCAAATAAGGTCTGGTTCACAGGGTGGGGGGTGGGGTGGGGGTGGGGGAGAGGGGTTAGGGCCAGGGCACCTCATCCTGGGGGGATGCGTGGTCACAGACCGCCCCACGCCGCCCCTGCCGGGGGCCTGACAGGCCTGGAAGGGAACCTCCCCAACATGGTGCTGGGAACCCCTCAACCTTGGCGGGTGCAGCTGCCTGGGGGCTCCTGGTCTTGGGCCCCCCAGTCGGCAGCCTCCCCAGGGGTCTCCCGGAGGTCATCCTGAACTCACTCACACGACATCCCTCCACAGTGCACGTGGTCCAGGCTGGACACAGGCTGGCCCTGATGTGGGGGGTGGGGGTGTAGAGCCCCCTTTTTTTTTTTTTTTTTAATTTCAGAGAAGGAGAGGGAGAGAGATAGCAATATCAATGATGAGAATCATGGAGCGGCTGCCTCCTGCACGCCCCCCACTGGGGATCGAGCCCTTAACCTGGGCCTGTGCCCTGATGGGAATCGAACCCTGACCTCCTGGTTCATGGCTCGACGCTCAGCCACGGAGCCGCGCCCGCCAGGCAGTGGGTCCCCTCCTGACCGGTTGTGAGTGCAGGACAGAGGGCCCTGCCGTCTGCAGCCGTCACTCACCAGCTCACAGGGGCCCATGGGCACACAGGTGTCTGCCAGCCACACCTGAGCCCTGTTCTTCCTGCCGCGGAGCACGAGCACAGAGTGAGCCCTCCCAGGGCAGCCAGCCTCCTGCTGCCCAGCCCCCACCTGGGGCTCCCACACAGCCACCTGGGGGTCCCCGTCACGCTGCTGACCGAGCCCTTTTCTGGCTCCACCCGTCCATCAGCAGGTCCTCCCCACCCTGCCCCTTCGAGAGCCATCGAGCAGCAGGTCAGCTGCTTGCGTGACGCCGTCCCCTGCAGGCGAGGAAACAGCCAGGCAGGCTGGACACTGGCATTCCTCCTCCTCCCCCTCCTCTTCCTCCTCCTCCTCCCCTTCCTCCTCTTCCTCCTCCTCCCCCTCCTCCTCCTCCCCCCTCCTCTTCTTCCTCTTCCTCCTCTTCCCTTTCCTCCTCCTCCCCCTCCAACTCCTCCTCCTCCCCCTCCTCCTTCCCCCATCCTCCTCCTCCTCCTCTCCCTCCTCTCCTCCCCCTCCCCTCAACCTCCCCCCTCCTCCTCCCCCTCCTCCCCCCCCCATTCCCCTCCCCTTCCCCCTCCTCCTCCCCCCCCCCTCCTCCTCTTTCCCCTCCTCCTCCCCCCTCCCCCCCCCCCGCAGGGCTGGATGGGCAGGGGAACTGCAGGTCTCCAGGCTCCAGTAACTCCTCCCATCTGATGAGTGAGGAGGTGTCCGCCTGCTCAGCTGGGCCTCACAAAGGGCAGGAACACACTCCCCGCTCCTGGAAGGGCTCCTGGAATTCAGTGACATCAGCCGTCCCGGCTGCGGGCGGGCAAGAGGGGACGTTGGGAGGCTGGCGGGTCAGGAGCTGGGCTGCGGGGCTGCTGTCACGGGACCCCACACGGGCCTGGGCTTCGGCTCTATAAGGAGACGTGACCATCACCCGCAGGGGCAGCTCTTAGACATAAATTCCTCAAGGGGAGCTGGTCATGGGCGTCCAGCTGTGACCTCCGACCACAGGGTGGGGGTGGGCGGGCCCTGGGACAGGCAGAGGCTGGCAGGATGGGGCTGCGGCCGGGCCTCGGAGTCGCTCCCACGGGCACGTGCGGCTTCTCGGGAGGGTTCTCCGTGTCCTCCCCCTCCTTTGTCCTTTGCTCCTCCTGCAGCCTGAACTTCAAGGGGAGACAGACAGACAGACAGACAGAAGCCCAGGGGTGTCAGGGAAACGGGTGGGGGGGGGCGCGGGAGTCTGCAGTTGCCCTGACAGGGCTGCCTCCCCCCACCCCACCCGCGTGCACCATCTCCCAGGATCAGACTCAGGGAGGCTGAGCCCAGGCCACTCCCGGCCACCAGGCCCAGCAGCCCCCGACCTGGGAAGACCCACCCCAGTCAGGTGCATCCTCTCTCTGCACATGCCATGACACACATGTGTGCACGTGGGAAGGGAGACACACACATCAAACGTAGAAACACTGCCAAGATAAATGTGAGCATATAAGTACAGTACATGCGAGAGCACACACCCGACCCTCACGCACACATGTAAATACACACACAACAATCACAAACATGCACACGTATGTGTACTCATGCAGCAAAATGTCCCTTGTATGTACACACAGATACTCACATACTGAAATGCCCCTAACACACACATATACACACTTACATACATGCACACGCATCCCCACACATATGCACATTTCCAGACGCGCACAGACCCATGGGCGTCCAGATTCATCTTCATACGTGGCTCCAACCCGTGTGCACAAATAGGAGGGAACGTACTCACGGGCCTCTGTGTCCGGGGGCAGAGCACGTGTGAGCCCACAGTCACAGGTACCCCCACGTCCACAAGCAGACATGCACGCTTCTCCCTGCACCTGCGTGTTCCCATGGGCCCAGGAACTCTGCCCACATGTGCCTGCAGGTCGCACGCTCCCCTCTGCACTGACAGGCCCGAGCACGCAGACCTGCAGGCACTAGGCTGGCCCGGCTCTGTGGGTCTGTCTGCCCAGGCGGAACAACTCTGCTGGGCCCCGGAGGCGGGGGGGGGGGGGGGGGCGGGCGGAGGCCGGCTCGTGGTTAAATGCCTTTGGCACAACCTCCCGGGCAAGAGGAAGTGCGGGCTCAGCGCCCACTCACCCACTCGGAGGGAAAGGCGCGCACAGCTGCAGCCCCGCCCACGGCACTGGCTCCAGGGCGCGGCCCGGCCCGGAGCTGCTGGTTCTGGAGAGGCAGGTGGCGGCGCGAAGCCTGCCCATGCCAGGCCCTCTCAGGAAACAGGGCCCGGGCACTGTCAGGCTGGGTGGGGGCTCTGGGGCAGCGCCCACCCCAGCAGCCATGCGTCCCGGCCGGGCCTGGGCTCTGCTCTGGGCGTGGGGGCAGCTGGTGGCAGCCGCGTGGGCCTCGTGCCTGGTCAGGCCTCGCACCCTCCCTCCCGTCCGCCATAACCCTGTGACCACACGGCAAACCGGGAGAGTTGTCCCCACCATCACACGGGACTCAGGTCTCCAGGTCGGGGCGGCTCTGAACGTTACTCCGAAACGTTCTTCTTGCTAAATCTTTTTTTAAAATATATTTTATTGATTTTTTACAGAGAGGAAGGGAGAGGGATAGAGCCAGAAACATCAATGAGAGAGAAACATCGATCAGCTGCCTCCTGCACACCCCCCGCTGGGGATGTGCCCGCAACCAAGGTACATGCCCTTGACCGGAATCAAACCTGGGACCCTTGAATCCCCAGGCCGACACTCTATCCACTGAGCCACACCGGCCAGGGCCTTCTTGCTAAATGTTAACGTGCAGCACAGGGTCTTGCAGAGGCTGCTGTAAACAGGACGAGCCCAACGGGAAATTAAGAAACGTGGGGCCAACTGCGCAGAAGAAATCACCGTGCAGGGGGCCGCCGCGGGTAGAAGCAGCGCCAAACCTCTCGCCCGCCCGCCTGGGGGACAGGGCCACGGCGGGAATCTCTATCTCCTCTACCCGCTGCAAGTGAATAAGACGGCCTAACGACCGCCTGTCTCCTCTCATACTGGAATAGAGCACCCCAAGCGGCGGCCCCTTGAGTTCTGTACCCCCCCCCCCGCCCCCAAAGGAGGAACGCGCTTTCTAGAAGATTCCAGCAGCAGAGTCGGGTTAGGAGCTGTGGGCCTGCAGGAAGTGGGATTTCATTATTATGCTAAAGTTTTTTTTATTATCACTAGAGGCCCGATGCATGAAATTCGTGCATGGGAGGGGGTCCCCTCAGCCCAGCCTGTACCCTCTCCAATCCGGGACCCCTCGGGGATGTCTTGCGGGAAGCCGATCATTATTTTAACAATAGAGAGCTGTGGGCAGGGAATCCGGAGGGCTGGTTAACCTTAATTGCTCTAAAGGGTCAGAGCTAATGACTAGATATTGGTAGTTGAAGCAGCCCCCACCTGTGAAGCCCTACATTCACTGATTGGCTTTGATTGGAGTTTCCTGCCTAAGGGCAATGGGTGTATCCCAAACCTGCATGAGAGGGATGGCCAGGCCAAAGCAAGGCGTAGTCCTCCCCCTAGAGGTGGGCTCCCGCCTGGCCCCCGATATTCCCAAATTAATGCTTTTCTAGTCTCTTTCATCTGTGTGCGGCCTTCTCCAGAACCCGAACCCTGAACCGGAACCCTGAACCACGCGGGACGTGAAAAGGGGTTCCCACAATGTCTGACTGCCGCTTTAGGCAGTCAGACATCCCTCTCACAATCCTGGACCACTGACTGCTAATGGCTCACCTGCCTGCCTGCCTGGTCATCCCTAACTGCCTCCCCTGCTGGCCTGATCCCCCCTCACTGGCTCTGCGTGCTGGACTGTTCACCACCAACTGCCCCCCCCCACCAGCTTGGTTGTCCCTATCTGCCCCCCCTGCTGGCCTGGTCACCCCTCACAGCCCCTCCACCAGCCTGGTCGCCCCTCACGGCCCCTCCACCAGCCTGGTCATCCCACGCAGCCTGCTTGTTCAGTCGTTCGGTCGTCCCTCACTAAACCCCCTGCCAGTCTGGTCGTAGGCAGCCATGTTGTGAGGGTTAATTTGCATATTACCTCTTTATTATATAGGATTGCTATCAGAGAGGAAGGGAGAGGGAGAGAGAGAGACATCCATAATGAGAGAGAAACAGGGATTGGCTGCCTCCTGCACGCCTCCTACTGGGGATGGAGCCTGCAACCCGGGCACGTGCCCTTGACCAGAATCGAACCATGACTTCCTGGTTCACAAGTTGACGCTCAACTATGGAGCCAAGCCGGCCGGGCTCCCGGCTCCAATTCTCGTGTGTTCCCACGCTGACCACACAGCCCTGGGGGAGCAGGGAGGTGGTCCCCCGGGCAGTGAGTCATCCAGCCTAGGCCTGGCTCAGCCTGCACGTTGTTGCCTGGGGCAACTTCCAGAGTGGGGCGTGGTGTGGAACCTTACAGACTGGTTCCTGCCGCCTTAGGTCTAGAGGAGGGTTAAGGGGAGGGGAGCGGGTTAGGGACCCCGCAGGGCCTCTGAGGCAGCCCACTCCCCTTTCTCGGAGCCGGGAACTCACGAGCTATGTGGCCCAGGCAGGCAGGCGGCTGGGTCTCTGGCCTTGACCCGGATCGAACCGTGACTTCCTGGTTCATAGGTTGGGGGCCTGGGGGCTCCCCACAGGTCCCTCCTCACCTCCCTCTTCTGTGGGAAGAGGGTCTCCAGGGCATGGGAGGGTCCCTGTCCAGTGGGGGACACCACGCCAGCCAGGGCTGCCTGCTTTTTAAAAAATACGTTGTTGTTTTTTTTAATTGAGTTCAGAGAGGAAGGGAGAAGGAGAGAGAGACAGAGACATCCATGATGAGAGACAATCAGGGATCGGCTGCCTCCTGCACTCCCCCCACTGGGTATCGAGCCCGAAACCCGGGCATGTGCCCTTGATCAGAATCAAACCCAGGACCCGTGAGTGTGAAGGCTGACACTCTATCCACTGAGCCACACCAGCCAGGCGGGCTGCCTGGCTTTTAACGTGGCTGTGAGCTCCTGCGAGGGGATGTGGGCTTTCTCGAGGAGCCTCCCCGAGGTCCTGCGATGGCCCTGGTGAGAGGGCGCCCTGGGCATGGCCTGGGTGGACCCCAGAGGGGGGTGGATGCCCACTCTGCCCAGGAGGCCAGGGCTGCCCCTGAAGGAGGCTTATGATGAGGGGCAGAGCCTGTATGTCCGGCTGCCTCGCTAGTTTCCATTGGGACTGGGCTGTGGTGGGAGCCCCATCGACCTCCCCAGGGGGCGCCCCCCGCAGCCTTCCCAGCGGGGCACACATCACACCAGACCTGGCCTCACGCACAGCCCCATAAAGACCCCATCGATTTGCTGTCCGCCCAACATCCCATCACAGCAGCTGTCTGGCCTAATCAGGCCTCGGCAAACCCTTCCGACCACAGCAGTTGCCACAGCGACAAAATGATCCATAATCGTTCCTGCCGGCTCCAATAAACAAAGGACGGACCGGGTTCCCTGCACTTAATGAGCCGTTTAGAGGAAGGGAGAGGAGGGGCTGGTGAGGAGAGGGGGGACGCTGACAGGGGGGCCGTCGGGGACCAGGACAGGAAGGGACCGCCCCCCAGCCCCTCCCCAGAGGAGCTGGCCCTGGACTGAGGGCCCAGGGCACCCCCTCCTGCCCACCTTGAGGTGTGCACACTGGTGAGCTGGCAGACGGCCAACCACGGGCGCTCCGGGAAAATGCCTGCCACCCCCCACGTGTCTGTTTACACCGTCTCAGGTGCTCATCCTATCTACGAAAGAGGGAACAGGCTCATTGACCACCACTCCGTCACAAAGACGGCTGCACCCACAGCTGAGGCCAAGTTCCCTTAAGGAGCCTTAAGGAGCAATCAGCAGGGACCTGAGGCTACGCCCTTCCCCGCCCCTGTGGGGCTTGACAGGGAACTTCAGGCCCCACCCCCCACCCTGGCCTCAGGCTGGGGGACCTCAGGCTGCACCCCCTGCACCAGTGCCAGGCCAGGGGACCTCAGGCCATGCCCTCCATCCTGGCGCCGGGCCAGGGGACCTGAGGCTTTGCCACCTGCCCGGCAGGGCTTGACAAGCGTGGGACTGGCCAGGTCTGGATCTAGCTGAATGGAGGGGGTGGGGGGCGACAGGTCTGGGTCTCACGCGATTTTGAGGTGCATGTGGGTGGGCGGGGACTTGACTCTGGGTCCCATGGCGAGCCCTGGACTCCGACAGGAGGAAGGTTTTCATATACATTTTACTAATTTTCTTTCTCTGACACTTATAGAGAAAGGGCAAATAGCGATATTAAATTATTTCCTCTAATTAATCCCCTTTTAATGTGCACCGGGTCACTGGTTTACAAATAATAGACACATATGCCCGGCCGGCGTGGCTCAGTGGTTGAGTGTCAACCTATGAACCAGGGGGTCAGGATTCGATTCCCGGTCAGAGCACAGGCCCGGGATATGGGCTTGATCCCCAGTAGGGGGCCTGCAGGAGGCAGCCGGTCCATGATTCTCTCTCTCTCTCTCTCCCTTCCTCTCTGAATTCAATAAAAATATATTAAAAACAAACAAACAAAACCAAATAATAGACACATACAGTCGGGTCTCAAGTGGGCAGACTGAGGGGGGCCGGGCCCGGGGCTCAGCTCAGCGGTCCTGACGGGGCGGGTGGGGGGGACCCCACAGGCATGGCAGGGCGCAGGCCTTCCAGCTGGTGGGCGGCCCGCGGTCCCCGAAGCAGGTGGTCCCTGCAGCTGCTGGCCCAGATGGCTCACAGAGGGATCCGCGGGCATTCCCAGTCCCTACCCCAGCCCCTCCCTGCCCGAGGTGCCGCCCTGCCGCTGGGGGCCGGGGGCACGCCCAGGGGGGACGCAGGACTGTGGGCACTGTGTCCACCGCTGGGGACAGCAGCACCGAGAGCTGCTGGGGGCGCTGCCGGCCCTGACCAGCCGGCAGGTGTGGCTGTGATGACAGGTGTGGGAGGCTCCGTGGCCCCGTCTGCGCCCGGGTGGCTGAGGTGTGGGGGGCCCATCGGGGCGTCTGATGGGAGTTTTGTGACCAGGACAGCAGAGGCCCCCCAGGTCCCCAGGATGCCTGTGGCTGCACAGAGCGTGGACAAGCCTGACACCTAGTGGACAGAGTGGGTATTGCTCCCGGGCTCCTGCAGGCTGGTGGGTCTCTCAGCCATGGGGGGGGGGTCCCTCAGTTCTGGGGGGGGGGTCCCTCAGCTCTGAGGGGGACCCCTCAGCACTGGGCGGATCGCTCAGTCCTGGGGACCTGTCCTGGAGGACCCCTCAGCTCTACCAGGCCCCGATGGTTTGCGCCTTTATTGGAGCCCTTATTCTCTGGGGGCGGGCGTGGGAGGGGCGGGCTGCAGGTGCTGGAAGGCGGCACCACGGGCCTCCTATTCCCTTGAGGAGAAACCGCAGAAGCCTGGCCGTCGGGGAGACCCGGTCCTGGCCCCAGGCCCGCGGGGGCGTGGCCGTGCTTTCCCTCAAGGCCGTGCGTGCCCCCGCCTGAAGGTGGGGGTTCACCCCCTCGCCGTGCTGGTGTGGGGTGTTCCTGGGGCTCAGCCTGGAAGGCCCCCGACCGGCCAGTGTTCGTCAGAGCCGCCCAGGGGAGGACACGCCCAGGGAGGAGCCTGGACGGCCGGGACGCCGGGTGGACACGGGATGGAGAAGAAGTCTGCGCTCTGGGTGACCCTGCTGTGCCGCGGCCACGCTCCGTCCGGACAACAAACTGTGGGAAGTGAGCTGCACACCCAGCCCCGGGCGAGGGCACCTGCGGGCGGGGAGGGCGTCCAGTGAGCTGGGTGGGCTGGGCTGCCTTCTGAGGACTGGGGGCGGAGAGCGGGCTCCCGGTGCCTGCAATTCCACTTGTGCCCACTAGATGGCAGGGGCGCCATGGAGCTCGGACAACCGCCCCCCCCCCCCCCCCCACCCCTTGGAGAAGGCGAGTGGTCAGGGCTGGGGTGGGGGGTGGGGGGGGCGTGGGGGGGTGGCGGAGGGGAAGGCAGGTCTTGCCTCCCTCCAGCCAGACAGATGGGGTTGGCAGCTGGGAAGGGCCGAGCGGAGCCTTGGCCGTTTTCTCTCTGTGTCTGTCTGTCTCTCCTGATAGCCCGACCTCTTTAAATATCAATATCTATCTATCTATCTATCTATCTATCTATCTATCTATCTATCTATCATCTATTATCTATTATCTATCTATCTATTATCTATCTAGATATCTAGATATCTAGATATCTAGATATCTATCATCTATCTCAGAGAAGAAGGGAGAGGAGGAGAAAGATAGAAACATCCATGATGAGAGAGAATCATGGACCAGCTGCCTCCTGCACGCCTCCTACTGGGCATGAAGCCTGCAACCCAGGCCTGTGTCCCGACCGGGAATCGAACCGCGACCTCCTGGTTCCTAGGTCGATGCTCAACCCCTGAGCCACGCGGGCCGGGCCCGGCTTTATCTTTTCTGCCCTGAATGTACATCCTTCACGTGGAAATTGATGCCACTTCCTTTTTTCTTTCGTTGAAAAGCAGGCTTATTAGGATCATGCATGCCGCTCAAGTCCCAGAAGGGAAAGCCGGGGAGTACAGAAGCAATGGTTCCCGCGTTGTGAGCAGGCGTCCCCGAGGAGCCGTTCTCACAGGCGAGCCCCCGCTGCTCGCCGAGGTCCGTTGGCTGCCTCTGGGCTGACAGTAAACGCGCTGCTGTGTCCTGCGCCCCTCACCTCCCTCTGTTCTGCCCGGGGTGGGGATGGGGATTGGGGGGGGCTGGAGACTTCGCAGCCTGGAGAAGTAGCGCTGAGGCTCCTGTGTACGTGGCTGTCAGCGCCGGGGGTCTCAGACACTGAGACCAGCCCCGGGGCTGGGTGTCGGGTGCAGGGACCAGGCAGGCGCCCAGGGCCGGTGATTCTGGGCGTCCTCAGGGCCTGGTTGGGGGAGGGGCGGGGCCGGACAGGGGGCCTGGCACCTCCTCTTTCTTCAGTCTGCTGTTGTTTTGAACTATTTTCAGCTCCACTAGGGGAAACGGCCTCTCCAGAAAGGGAAACCAGCAGCCTCACCGCGTCCCATTTTCTCTCCGAGAGCAGGCCGGGCTGCCTGAGCCTGGGGCTGGGTGGGGAGGGGGCAACGGTGGCCTGTGCTCCCCGTGTCCCCAGCGGGCAGACGGCTCTCTGCCTGGGATCCCGCCTCCTCTGGGCCCTCCTTAGGGTGCAGAGCTTCCCCCCCCCCTCCTTTCCCGCGGGCCGGCCCCAAGGAGGGCTCCCATGGCGAGGGGGGGGGGGGGGGAATGTCCCTGCACAGCTGTAGGCAGCTCCTACAGCCCCAGGTCCAGCCACTTGGGTCCGCGGCTGCGGTCTGTGGGGACAGCACGGTGGCAGCCGGAGAGCTGGCCCTCCCCAGCGGTATTTTGTGGGGTTCCCTGGGGAGGCACCCCTGGGCCTTCCTGGCAGGGAATGCGTCCTGTCTGGGACAGATGGACGGACGGCAGCAGGGATTCCACCATAAGCCTCTGGCAGGCTGTCTGCCCGGCTGGCTCCTGGGCCCCGGGCGGCAGGGGTGGGTGGGAAGCAGCGGTGGCCAAACACGTTCCCTCCGGACAGCGGTGCCCATGCTCGGCCCGGGTGCCCCCTGGGGACACAGGCCCTCCCTGGGGGAGGTCCCTGGAGGCCGCTCGGCTCAACGGGAGGGACACCTTCTCCACTGGAAGGCCGGCTGGAGAGCTGGCTGGACCCCCTGATGCTCACAGGTGCCTCCCACATCTGCACCGCGCCCCCCAGCCCTGCACCCCGAGCCCCACACACCTTATCAGTGGCCCCGGCTGCAGGGCGAAGCCGCAGTCTATTAAGATTTAGAGAGATTGACTGGCACGAGACAAGCAAGACGAGACATTTAATTTAGTGATAAAAAAAAGTAATCAAATCTCTACTCCGGGACAGAGAGGGACCAAGCTCCGCTGCCGAAGGGCCGGCTGTTCCCACAGGTGGGGCCACCACGGGGCAGTTCGCGTGGGTGGCGGCTGGCTCTGCAGATGCGCCCCCCCCCCGCCGCCCCCCAGGCAGGCGTCCCACCGGCACCGCTCCAGACTCCGAGACAGCCCGATGCTCCCAGCAGGTCCCCCCTCTCCCCGTCCCCCTCCCAGGCTCCTAGTGTCCTTCCCAGCCAAGTGGTCGGTTTGGGGAGGAGTCACTTCCCGGCACCGTGTGGACTCAGCCCCACGCCTCCCGAGTGCCCGCTGGTTTATTTATTTATTTAAATATATCTTCATTGATTTCCAAGAGGAAGGGAGAGGGAGAGGGAGAGGAGAGAGACATCAGTGATGCGAGAGAACCATGGCCTGGCTGCCTCCTGCACGCCCCTCACTGGGGATGGAGCCCGGCACCCGGGCCTGTGCCCTGACCGGGAATGGAGCCGTGACCCCTGAGCCCTGCCAGCCGGCGGCCCCTCCGGTTTTAGAAAGCTGTGGTCCTGTTTCTAACGTCCTCTTCTGGGCCCCGTGCCCACAGCTTCCTCCTTCGCTGGGTGTCTCCTCGGAGCCCTTCCCACACCAGCACCCGCCCAGGGGAGAAGAGGGAGGAAGGGAGCTGGGAGGTGGGGGCGGTGGGGGGCGTGGGGGAGGGAGACTCGGCTCTGGGGATGGACAGGAGGTGGCCAGGCTTCCTCTGGGGCTGGGGGCTCCTGGCCGGGGCGTGGGCGTGTCACCCTGACGGCCCTCCACGGCTCTCCGGCCGGCCCTGACCTGGGGTCTGACACCTGGATTTCACCTGCCAGACAACCCCTCCCCCTCCGGGCCCAGACAGGATCCCAGACCCATCTCCCCAGCAGGACGTCTGCAGACCGGCCTCACCTCCCCCCGGGCCGTCCAGGTGCCCAGAGGCCAAGGGGCCTGAGAAGCCATTCAGCTACACCCGACTCCCAGCTGGGGGTGAAACCCTTCAAAGTGGGAATCAAAGGGAAAACAACAGTCTGTGGATTGGGCATGCCCCCTCCCCCCTTTAATTTAATAAAATAATACGGCCTAGCCCTGGCCAGGTTGGCTCAATGGATACAGCCTGTGGACTGAAGGGTCCCAGGTTTGATTCCAGTCAAGGGCACAGGCCTGGGTTGTGGGCTCCATCCCCAGTGTGGGGCGTGCAGGAGGCAGCCGATCCATGATTCTCCCTCATCATGGATGTTTCTCTCTCTCCCCCTCTCCTTTCCTCTCTGAAATCAATAACAATATATTAAAAAAATATACAGACCAGCCCTGGCCTGGTCAGTGGTTAGAGCACCAGCCCCAATACTGAAGGGTCACGGGTTCGATTCCCAGCCCTGGTCAGGGCGAGTGTGGGGACGCAGCTCCAGGGGCAGACACGGCTGTTTGGGACGGGAAGCGTGGCTGGTGAGCGTGCCAGGAGGGCGCAGGCTGCAGGCCTGGTCCTGCACCTCTAGGGCCGAGCCCAGCCAAGCAGACAGCCGTGCCCAGCCAAGCGGACAGCCGTTGGCGAAAAGGTGGCTGACACTGGTTGCCAGGCAACCTTCTCCCCGGCTCACCAGTCCCCAATTTGCTCAGGCCTCAGGCTGTATTTTTTTTTTTTAATTAAAGGTGGAAGGGTGCCTCCCCAGCCCCCACCCCCTGGGGCAGCCAATCTTGCCGTTCGGTGGTGGGCCGTGCAGTGATGGGCGAGTCCCCAGCCGCCGGCCGCCGGCCAAGGGGACGCGGGAGTGTCTGCCAGGAGCTCTGGGAAACTGACACGGGAACGGACAGGCTCCCTGCGCCGTTGGGCGGTCGGCGGAGGGGGCTGCCTGGGACCTGCTCCTGAGTGCCAGGCCGTGTGCCCACGCGCCACGTCCCGTCTGCAGTAAGAGAAGCTCCGAGCGGACGGAGAGGCACCGTGGCACAGGCTGTGCTGGGCAGGGAGGCGGCCTCGGTTGTGATGGGAGTGTAAGCACGGGGCTCCGGGCCCTGGGGGACAGGACCGGCCCCGCCTGGAAGCAGAGACGAGGTTGGCTTCCCCTCAGGCCTGGGCCCCAGGAGCTGGGGCGACTCCCCCAGGGAAGCCGGGCTGAGCCACCAGCAGAGGGGGCGCTGGATTCGAAACTGAAAAGGGAGCAGGTGTTGCCCGGCCGGCGGGGCTCTGGGGTTGAGCGCCGACCTATGAACCAGGAGGTCACGGTTCGATTCCCAGTCGGAGCATGTGCCCAGGTTGTGGGCTCCATCCCCCGACCCCCCAGTGGGGGGCGTGCAAGAGGCGGCCGATCCATGATTCTCTCTCATCCTTTTTTAAAAATATATTTTATTGATTTTTTTACAGAGAGGACGGGAGAGAGATAGAGAATTAGAGACATCAATGAGAGAGAAACATCGATCTTCCTCCCTGACATCAATAAAATATATATTTTTACTTTTTATTTTTACCAACAATTACAAGCGTTATTGGATGAAGATGCGTAAAATATATACTTTTAAAAAGGAGCAGGTAGCCGAAACCGGTTTGGCTCAGTGGATAGAGCGTTGGTCTGCGGACTGAAAGGTCCCAGGTTCGATTCCGGTCAAGGGCGTGTACATTGGTTGCGGGCACATCCCCAGTGGGGGGTGTGCAGGAGGCAGCTGGTCGATGTATCTCTCTCATCGATGTTTCTAGCTCTCTATCCCTCTCCCTTTCTCTCTGTGAAAAATCAATAAAATATATTTTAAAAAAAATAAAAAAATAAAAAGGAGCAGGTGTCCGTTCCACAAGCAGTAACTTCAGCTGCGAGACGGCGCAGTCAGCTGGAAGCGAGGGGAAGAGCGTCACTTTGTTTCCTGAGCCGAAAACAGGACTTCCCGCCTCCCCTCTCCAGACACCACGGGTGGGAAAGCTGCCCTCCCAGCGCCCCTGCCCTGGTCTTCTCCTTCCCGATTCTGTGGCGGGAGGTTGGGGTGCAGGGCCCGGCCCTCCTGGGTGTCCCCGTGTCCTTCAGGCCAAGGGGCCAGGAGAGCCAGGAGGCGGTTCTCTCCTTCATGGCCGCCGGGGCTCCTTGGCCGCGTGGCGCCAAGAGCGTGTTCGTTAAGACCCGGCGCGGCTTTCCAGTCATTTAATTACATGGGCTTCGTTAAGAGGAAAGATCCATCGCAGGATAATAAAGCCAGAGATAATGGCCAGATTAAACGGCGTGTCCTCGGTGACACGAAGGACGTCCTGTTGGCCACATCCTCCTCGGGGCTGAGCAGTTTCCCGGCCCCTCCCTGGGGGCGATTTGGGTTAAATTCAAAAGGACCCGGTGTCCGGAGCAGCATCCAGACCACAGACCGGAGCTTCCTGGAGGGTAACACTCCGATGGTGCCTCTGATTTGGGTGCAAATCTGATTTGGGTGGCTGTTTTTTGTTGTTAATCCTCATCTGAGAACATTTTTCCATTGATTTTCTAAAGAGAGAGGGCCCTAACCGGTGTGGCTCAGTGGACTGAGGGGTCCCAGGTTCGATTCCCAGTCAAGGGCATGTACCTTGGTTGCGGGCACATCCCCAGTGGGGGTGTGCAGGAGGCAGCTGATCAATGTTTCTCTCTCATGATGTTTCTAACTCTCTATCCCTCTCTCTTCCTCTCTGTAAAAAAATCAATAAAATGTATTTTAAAAATAAAATAAAATAAAATAAAGAAAGTGGAAGGGAGAGGGAGAGACAGAGAGAGAGAAACATTGATGTGAGAGAGACTCATCGACCGGTTGCCTCCCGCACGCACCCTGACCAGGCCCAGGGATTGAGCCTGTAACCAAGGCACGTGCCCTTGAGCGGAATGGAGCCCCAGGTTGCGCAGGCCCAGGTGGGTGTGGGGCCCACGTCCCAGGCCTGAGCTCTGGGCTGCTGCACACCTGGGGTGACCGTTCCCTGGCTCACCTGTCTGGCTGGGCCATTTCTCAGGCCAGCCAAGATCTGATGGCAGGCAGGGAAGATCCAGGCCTAACAGCTGATTGGCCAGGATGTGTCACATGGCCACACCTAGCTGCAAGGGAGGCTGGGAAATATAGTCTTTTTCTCTGGAGCCTGCCACTCTTTGGGTGGGGGTGGGATTTTCAGGATGGACAGCTCTGACTTTGCACAGACACCACGCCTGTCGTGCGGGTGTGGGGCCTTGGCACGGAGGACGCCAGAGAGGAAGGGAGGCCGGGTGAGGTGTGGAGAGGGCCTGGTGGAGCCCACAGCTGTGGTTCCCATTGCCTGAGGTTTGTGCCACCCCCCAAAGTTAGATTTTATGAGTTTAATACATCCAGCTTCTACGTCATGGGTTCAAATTCGGTTTCCACCACTGACCACCAAGAGCCTGGAGGGTCTGGGACCACTCACTCCCCCGCGAGGTCCCTGCCTCAGCTCTGCAGCCTCGCCCTCCAGCCCCAGTGTCTCCGAGGAGCCCAGCAGGTGTGGGCTCCACCAGGCGGCTGAGTGGGGTTCCTGCTCATCCCCTGCAAATGGCCCTCCCCTGCCCCCTTCCTGGGCACCAGCCTGGCACCTCAAAGCCACACCTGCCGGCAGGTGTGCCTACTTTTCAGAGCCCTTTCCATCCTTCCAGAACCACCAGGATTTCTCCTGGGTGAGGAGAGGCTTGGCAAAGGCTGTGCTTTCTTTGCTTCCTTTTTTGGGGTTTGTGTTTTTCCAAGGGCTGAGAGCAATCTGCTGCGTGTCCCCGGAACATATGAAGGAAGCGTGTATTTGCCACACACAGTTGCTCCCCATCTCAGGCCCAGGATACGCAGCGTTTCGGGAAGCGAGCGCCAGCGGGTGCGCGTCGGAACATTCCAGATGGCGGCGGGGCTGAGGTGGTGGAATCGCTCCCCAGGAAGCTGGAATGTACCCCACGCACAGGAGCCCCGGGACCCCGCTCTGCCGTGGCGGGGAAGCGCCTGCTTCTCTCTCTCCTCCTCCCTCTTCAAAGGTCTCCCCGGGAGCCCAGCCAAAGCAGGGAAGGGCCCTGGACTCCAGCCGTGTCCCCCGTGTTTCTGTCCCCTCGTGGGGGGTGGGTCCTTCCCATGGGCCAGGTAAGGTTGGCAGTGGGAAGGCCACAGGGGTCCTGGCTGGAGTCCCACCAGGGCAGGCTCACGTGTGGCCAGAGGAAGCCTAAGTCTCCCAAACTCCGCCATCCGTGGACCCACCAACTCCTTCCAGCTCCAGAGGACGCGCGAGGGGGAGGGCAGGGGCGTGGGGAGAACAGAGGACGCTATTCTCACCTAGAACTGTTACATCAGAGACTGGGGGAGCGAGAAAACTTAAGTAAAAATGTCAGCTGTCGCCCTAACCGGTTTGGGTCAATGGATAGAGCGTTGGCCTGCAGACTCAAGGGTCCCAGGTTGGATTCCGGTCAAGGGCATGTACCTCGGTTGTGGGCACATCCCCAGTGGGGGGTGTGCAGGAGGCAGCTGATCGGTGTTTCCAACTCTCTATCCCTCTCCCTCCCTCTCTGTAAAAAATCAATAAAATGTATTTTTTTAAATGTCAGCCGTCCACTCCAAGGGTCATCACCTGCGTTAAGGCATGGGCCTGGCGCCTGGCCGGCAGGGGTTGTTCCCAGTCACGCCGGGGTCACATTTTAGGTCAAAAACGAGTGGAAATGGTTTCAGGCAAATCTGATCTTTCATGACAACAGAGAAGGAAGACTCCGTCTGCGGACAGTGTGTGGGCTCCTGTTGGTGGCAGGTGATGGAGCGTGGGCTTGAACGGACGTTGGCACAGGATGGACGTACTGGACCCCGGGTGGGGACGGGGAACCGAACCCTCCCCATCACCAGTGCTAGAGACGGACTGAGGACCAGGTCCGGGCCTGGACAGGAAGCCTAGCATTTCTGCTTGCACGCCATTGGTCAGAATTCAGTCACATGGCTAGACGGGGCAGCAAGGGAGTCTGGGAAATGTAGTCCAGCGGCGTGCCCAGGTAGAAGAGGTTGGAAGGCAGGCCCTGTCCAGCTCTGCTGCGGACCTGCTCAGCGTGTGGGTTTGCTTCTTGCCAAAGGCCGGACCACTGCCGGCTCTCCACCCGGCTGGAGCCCGACTCCTACCGTATGGGCCTCCTGAGCCGCATTCCACGCCTGGGACACCTGTGATTGACAGAGGCAGCTAGATTGGCAAGTTCTGAGAAGAACTGGTCCCGCCTCCCACCAGACATTGGATACACATACCAAGGGGAAGCCGTTCTCACTGACGAGCTAATAGATAAAGTGTTTATTTATTTTTATTTTTTAAAATATATTTTATTTATTTTTTTACAGAGAGGAAGGGAGAGGGATGGAGAGTTGGAAACATCGATCAGCTGCCTCCTGCACACCCCCCACTGGGGATGTGCCCGCAACCAAAGGTACATGCCCTTGACTGGGATCGAACCTGGGACCCTTCAATCCGCAGGTTGACGCTCTATCCACTGAGCCAAACCAGTTAGGGCTGAAGTGTTTATTTTTTAAACATATTTTTATTGATTTCAGAGAGGAAAGGAGGAGAGAGGGAGAAGCATTAATGATGAGAGAGCATCATGGATCGGCTGCCTCCTGCACGCCCCCTACTGGGGATCGAGCCCACGACCCGGGCACATGCCCTGACCAGGAATCGAACTGGGAGCTCCTGGTTCGTAGGTTGACGCTCAACCACTGGGCCACGCCGGCCGGCTGGGCTAGACAAAGTATTTCTCATAGGTTGATGGAGGAGCCCTGTTTGCATTGACTCTGGGACATTCACGGGCGTCTGCAGAGGGGAGAGCAGCTTAGCAGAAAGTCATTGCAGCGCCCTGCTTCCCAGTCGCCCTGAGGATTACCTCTCATCATGGCTTGCCTCAAGGGGCCACAGACCCAGAGACGCCCGTCTCCCAGGGGAAGCCAGATGTGAACGCCAGTGTTCAGCCTCCTCTCTCCTGCCCCAGGCCAGGTTAGCGCTGTGCAGGGCTGACCTGTGAGAATTCACAGGACTCTGCCCGAGGCAGCCGAGGCTCCCGCTGCCTGCCCGCCCCTCACCTTTATTTACCTTTTCTGTTCCTGCCTGGCTTTCTCCTTCCTTTTTGCGCTCACTGGGGGACGAGGGGGAGGAAGCGTGCAGTGGCGATGCCAGGAGTGGGAACGCTGGCAGGGAGAGAGGAGGTTTAAATGCACCCACTTGAGAAGCAGTTCCTTTGGGAAGGACCATATGGGACTTGTTCAGTCCATGTTGCCAATCCCCTCCTGCATCTCTGTGCCAGAAAACTCGGGGCTCAAGGAGGCGAGAGGGGGAGGGAGAGGAGGGAGGGAGAGAGCTGGGGCAGGTCCCTGTGGGGGGCCGGGGTGGGAGGGGCGGCGGTCCTGGGATGGAAAGGAGGGGACACATCTGTTCCTTTGTCTGAGGGCAGCAGCAGCCTGGATGCAAATGGGCTAAAGCCCTGGACGGTGTGGCTCAGTGGATAGAGCGTCGGCCTGCAGACCACAGGGTCCCAGGTTCGATTCCGGTCAAGGGCACAGGCCCAGGTTGTGGGCTCGATCCCCAGTAGGGGGACTTGCAGGAGGCAGCCGATCCATGATTCTCTCTCATCATGGATGTTTCTCTCTCTCCCTCTTCCTTCCTCTCTGAAATCAATAAAAATATATTTAAAAAAATAAAAACCAATGGAAAAATATCCTCAGGTGAGGATTAAAAACAACAACAAAAAACAAACAGACTACGGCAGCACGCGCTTCCTTCCACCCCTACTCTGCCCGTCGGTGAGCTCCACCAGACGCCCCGGCCAGCCCGCCGAGGACAGCAGGTCATCTTAGCAACCCAGAGGACCGCAGCCACAGCCGGGCGCCCCGGCCGGCAGCCAGGTAGCCAACACATGTGTTTGCGTGTTTACCGCAGCCGGCGGCTGGTTCCACGCCCATGGCAGCCACGGATGCACAATTCATTGCGGGGGGTAGAGCCCAGGGTTGGTGGCCAAGCACTGCAAGTCCCCGGAACAGTTACCTTGGATCAACGTCATTAAGAAAATCACACGTCGTCCTGCCACCCTATCACTGTTATTACCGCGTCTTTAAACATCATTTGGATTTCATGGATCCACTAGATTAAGCTATACAGTAGTGAGCGCTGGCCGAGGTCCAGGCCAGAGCTCGCCGCGGTGGAAAAGCCCCCGTCCCAGCCCAGAAGCCTGACGCCGCCGGCACAGACGCAGTTGAGGGAGGTTGTAGCAGGTCATTCCCGAGGGCTTGTGTGAACCGGCGCGTTGGTGCTGGCCCTGGGCCTGGACGGCCTCGGGACGTCCTGGAGGGACCGGTGAGGGGGCCGCCGAGGGTGAGTCCGCGGCTCTGCCACGCGCTCCTGGTGCCTGCACAGGGCCACCTCCTCGGGTCACCCTCGCAGACAAGGCCACGAAGATCAGGCACCCCGAGGGGAACGGGGCGGCGGCAGCTTCCCGCTGTCTTTATTTTATTATTTACTCATTTAAATAGATTTTTATGGATTCCAGAGAGGAAGGGAGAGGGAGAGAGAGAGAGAGAAACATCAATGATGACAGGGAATCATCCATCGGCTGCCTCCCGCACGCCCCCTACTGGGAATCGAGCCAGAAACCCAGGCCTGTGCCCTGACTGGGAATCGAACCCTGACCTTTGGGTTCACAAGGCGATGACCAGCCACTGAGCCACGCCGACACATCTTTACGTACTGACGGGAAACTGAGTACAGATGTGTCTGAGGGCACCGTCTTCGTCAGGGGCCCACGGCCGCTGTCACCTCCTGCAGCCGAGCCTCAGACACTGTGACCTCAGCCCCGAGGAGCTCAGAGGCTGCTTTGCATATTTAATCACTCATTCATTCACTCATTCATTCACCCATTCACTTACTCATTCATTCACTCAATCACTCACTCACTCAATCACTCACTCAATCACTCACTCATTCACTCACCCATTCATTCACTCACTCACTCATTCACTCACTCATTCACTCACTCACTCATTCAATCAATCAATCACTCAATCATTCATTCATTCAATCATTCACTCACTCATTCACTCACTCACTCATTCCTTGCTCACTCACTGGGGCCCCTGAAGCTGGCTGTGGTTGACACCCAGCCCTCGGCCCCAGCTCTCCGTGGCCGACCACCCTGTCAGGCGTCAGCGGTGACGGCCTGCCCAGAACCCATCCTGGAAGGCGCTCGGGAACGTCTGATTTATGAGGAACGTGTACGTGTGGTTTCGGAACAACGTGCTCCTCCACACTAAATAACACGGGGAGGCGGTGGCAGGGCCGCCGGGCTGGCGCACTCTCGCGTATGCGAATGGCTGCCATCCATCTTTCCCACGGTGCTGTGCTTTGCAGCCTATCTTTGGGGAGTTCGGCTGAGAAACCCGAGTGGGAGAGACTGTGGGAGGGGAGAGGAATGTCACACTGCAGGCAGGGCGGGGCGGAGGGGTGGTGGCTGCATCCCGGCCACACATCCCTGTCACCAGCAGCACTGAGCCTGCTCTGTTTGGTCGAACATTTAATGAACTCACCCGAATGCGTTGGCAGGGCCAGACCAAACAGTTTCTCAGGCCTCACACAGCCTCGGGGCCGCGTGCTCCCCGCCCCGGGCTAAACCAACATTCACCTCGCAGTCCTGTTTTGCTTTGGTCATCTCTCGCATTAAATTCTAACTTAACACCCAACCAGCGTGGCTCCATGGTGGAGCGTCAACCTATGAACTAGGAGGTCAGGGTTCGCACCTGCCCGGGTTGTGGGCTCGATCCCCAGTGTGGGGCGTGCAGGAGGCAGCCGGTCCATGATTCCCTCTCATCACTGATGTTTCTATGTCTCTCTCCCTCTCCCTTCCTCTCTGAAATCAATGAAAACATATTTTAAAAATAAATGAAAACCAGTCTGCTGGACTAGGAGGTCCGTTCCCTCTTTGTAGAGCACCCGCCTGCCCCCAGTGTTCCCCAAGTCCACGCACGTGCTCCAATTTCAATGAAATTCAGCTGAAGATTAATGGCCTATTTGGGAGGTATCATTCCTGCTGAATTTTAGAACTCGGCGGCACAATGCCGTTACAGGAACAAAACGATGTTTCCCCACCCCGCAAAACCACGTTAACGTCGCTTTCAATAAGCACAGAATGAAAAGGGCTCGATTCTTCTTTTTTTCCCTCGAGTGACAGTGGCTGTGAAATGTGATCCTGGAGACGCACGGTCTCGGCTCGACTCCGAATCCATCCATGCTTTGCCACTGACGTGACCTTCAGCCAAGCACCCACCTTCTTGCTGCCTCAGTTTCCTCGTCTGTAAAGTTAGGTGATGCCAGCTTGGACCACCAGGCGGTGGCTGATGCCGTTAACTGGTTAATGGCCAGACGGGACCTGGATCAACGCCTGGTTGGGTTACTATTCCAAAAGCTACCCTCACCACCTGGCGTTTTAGACCCAGAAAATCACAGTGTTTCTTAGGAAGGGACAGGGGGAAGGGCTATTTATCAAAAACAGGCCAGCGTTTGTCACACCTGCTGCTCAGAAAGACTGTTCTGGAGTGAGAATTAAAAGCAGGCGTCCCAGGCTCCGCTCGGAAGAAGTGATTTATATGGTAAACTAGACAGTGGGCCTCACGTCCCAATGGCTGGGTCCTTCCTGGTGGGGGTCCTCTGAATTCCTCTCTCTCTCTCTCTCTCTTTCTTTTTTAAATATATTTTTATGATTTTAAAAAATCCTCACCCGAGGATATTTTTCCATTGATTTTTAGGGAGAGTGGAAGAGAGAGGGTAAGACAGAGAGAAACATCGATGTGAGAGAAACGCATCGATTAGTTGCCTCCTGCTCACACCCCGACCAGGGCCCAGGCCGGGGAGGAGGAGCCTGCAACCGAGGTCCGTGCCCTTGACTGGAATCGAACCCGGGACCCTTTGGTCCACAGGCCGAGGCTCCATCCACTGAGCCAAACTGGCTAGGGCATGAGAATTTTTTTTTTTTTTTTTTAATATATTTTTTATTGATTTTTTACAGAGAGGAAGAGAGAGGGATAGAGAGTTAGAAACATCGATGAGAGAGAAACATCGATCAGCTGCCTCTTGCACACCCCCTACTGGGGATGTGCCCGCAACCAAGGTACATGCCCTTGACCGGAATCGAACCTGGGACCCTTGAGTCCACAGGCCGACGCTCTATCCACTGAGCCAAACCGGTTTCGGCGAGAGAATTTTTTTTTTTATTGACTTCAGAGAGGAAGGGAGCGGGAGAGAGAGATAGAAACATCAACGATGAGAATCACGGATCAGCTGCCTCCTGCATGCCCCCTCCTGGGGATCCAGCCCACAACCGGGCATGTGCCCTGACCAGGAATCCAACCGTGACCTCCTAGTCCATGGGTCCACGCTCAGCCACTGAGCCACGCCGGCCGGCCTCTGGATTTCTCTAGACACAATGTCCTGAGAAAGAAAATAAAGTTTCCATATGGGAGAGAAATGGGTCTCTCGGATCTGGCTGGATCCACTCGGGTAGGCTGAGGTGTCAGAGGTCAAGAAACTTGGGTGTGGGGAGAGGGCCAGTCTAGGGCCAGAGGGGACCCCACCTGGAGAACCTGGCGCCGGGGTCTGTCCTGGCCCCTGACCCGGCGGGGCCTCTAGGCCCCAGTAAACCTAAAGCCGGGTCCGCCCGGCCTTGAGCTCAGCCCTCAGCCCCAGGGCGGGAGCGGGGGGGGGGGGGGGGGGCTCAGGGAGGCGGGGAGCCCACCAAGGTGGCTCTGACCCCGCTCTCCGCGCTCCTACCCACAAAGGCCCCGCCCCCCCGCCACGCGGGAGGGCCACGCAGCCTGGACCAGGGTCCAGTTAGACCGGAGTCCAGCTGGAGGTTCGCGCCGAGTGTGGGGAGGGGGTGTGGGGAGGGGGTGTGGGGGGGGAGGGCCCGCTGGCTCCGCCCCTGCCGTGCGGCCCGGATGCCCTTGGGCTGGGTCCCCGAAGCGCGCGCGCGGTTCCGCCCCTGCCCGGCCCCGCAAACCCGGGGGAAGCGGGGCACGGGGAGCGCTCGGACCCTGCCCCGGGACGGGTGGGTGGGCTGGTGGGACAGTCCCGGCGGGCGCGGGGCGCGGGGGAGGGCGCGGGGCGCCGAGTGCATGCTGATGGGCTGGGCAGCCGCGTCACTCCGCACCGGCGCCGTGACTGCGGGGCGGGCAGCCGCCGCACGCCAGCCTGAGCGCCCGCCGGCCCGCGCCTCCCCGGCCCTCAGGCCCGCCCCGCCGCCCCGCGACCCGGGGCCGCGCCCCTCTGCGGGGGATGCCGGCTGCGCCCCGCGCCCGTGGCCCTGGGCAGCCCCTGAGCGCGGGGACCCCGGCGGCGGCGGGGCGCGCTGAGCCGGGCGCGGTGGTGCTGAAGGGACAGCTCCCGGCGCAGCCCCGCCTCCCGCCCGCAGCCCCGCCCGCAGCCCCCGCCCCACCCCAAACCCTCAGCCCCCCGGCCCCCAGCCCCCCTGGCGCGGCCCCGCCCCGCAGGCCCCCGCCCCCAGCCCGCAGCCCCCCGCCCGCAGCCCCCGCCCCACCCCAAACCCTCAGCCCCCCGGCCCAGCCCCTCCCCCAGCCTGAGCCCCCCCCCCCCCCCCCGCAGCTCCTGGGGCCCCGCAGCGAGCCAGCCAGGAGGGGCTCATGGTCCCCGAAGCGCCGGGCTGGGCGGAGCCTCGGGCGGCCGGGCCCGGCAGGTGCCCCGCGGGGGAGGCAGCCCCCGGCTCCCAGCCGCGTCCATGGCGGTGGCCAGGAAGATCAAAACTTTGCTGACGGTGAACATCCTGGTGTTCGTGGGCATCGTCCTCTTCTCCGCCTACTGCCGCCTGCAGGGCCGCGCCGAGGGGCTGGGGCCGGTCCTGCGCGGCGCCGCCGACCGCCGGGCGCGCAGCCGGCTGGCCAGGGCGGGCGCGCGGGGGGCCCCGGGGGACCGCGAGGCCATCCTGCAGCGCCTGGACCACCTGGAGGAGGTGGTGTACCACCAGCTGAACGGTGAGCCTCTGGCACTGGGGGGCGGGGGGCTGCCCGGAGCCGGGCCACTGCCCTGGGTCCCGGCCGCTGACCCTGCGCTGACCCCGGGGGCAGATGGCCCACGGGCTGGGCTGGAACTTGGGGGACCCCGGGCGGCAGGTGGGGAGAGCAGGGCTCTGGGCTGGCTCTGGGCTGGCTCTGGGCTGGCTGCGGCCGCAGAGGGCGTTGCCTGATGACCGCTGGCCACCCCGCTGCCCAGGGGACCCCGGAGACCACCCTCCGTCCCCAAACACTCCAGGGCTCCGCTGTCCCCCTGCTGGGACCGGGCACGGCAGAGAAGTTCCGAAGAGGCTGTAGGACCTGCCCCGGCCGGTGTGGCTCAGTGGATGGAGCCTCGGCCTGCGGACCAAAGGGTCCCGGGTTCGAGTCCGGTCAAGGGCACGGACCTCGGGTGCAGGCTCCTCCCCAGCCGGGTGTGGGCGTGTGCAGGAGGCAACCCATCCATGGGTTTCTCTCGCATCGATGTTTCTCTCAGCCTCTCCCTCTGTCTTCCACTCTCCCTAAAAATCCATGGAAAAATATCCTCGGGCGAGGATTTCAAAAGAGAGAGAGAGAGAGAGAGAGAGAGAGAGAGAGAGAGAGAGAGAGGTTGTAAGACCTGCTTGAGGGGCAGGTGGTGCCCAGGGGCAAGAGTGCGGGCATACTGTGCTTCTCTGGCTGCTGAGGGTCAGGGGTCAGGGGTCGGGTACCGGAGGGTGACGCTGCCCTTCAGAGGTGGCTGGCCTGGCCCTCTTTTTTAAAAAAAATATTTTTTTATTGACTTCAGAGGGGAAGGGAGAGGGAGAGAGAGAGAGAATCATGGACCGGCTGCCTCCTGCACGCCCCCTGCTGGGGATGGAGCCCGCAACCCGGGCCTGTGCCCTGACCGGGAATCGAACCCTGACCTCCTGGTTCCTAGGTCAATGCTCAACCCCTGAGCTGAGCCACTGGCTGGGCGCCCTTTTATGCTCGTGGGGAAAGGGGCCTCGCTGACCACGGGACTCACTCAGCCGCCCACCCTGGGGGAGCCCAGGGCTCGCTTGCTCCAGAAAGCGTTGGGGATCAAGCGTGAGGCTGGGAGCCGGTGACGGGGGACACATAGTCAGGGGCCCAGCAGGTGTTCATGGAGCAGGTGGGCCCGGACCAGGGGGCTGTCCGTGGGAAGCCCAGCTGCTGGGGGGGGCTCCTTGTTGCTTCGGGAGCAGGTGTGGGTCCCCCCGGAGAGTCAGCGTCGCTCCCAGGGGTCAGGGCCGTGGCCACCGCTGGCGGACGACGTAGCAGGCAGCTCCGTGCGGGTCCTGGGGGGAGGAGGAAAGTGTGCGTTGGTCTCTTTGGGGCTGTTCCTCTGGTTTCGGCGCTGGCCGCCCAGCCGCACTCAGGCAGCATCAGTCACAGGCTCGCGGGGAGGTGCCCGGGCCTGTCTGCCCTCGGCCCTGCCTGATGGGGGGCCTGGTGGGGTTCCCTCCCCAGTGCTCAGCCCACCTCTGAGCAGCACCTCTCAACATGGAGCCTCGGCGACCCCTCGAGACGCAGGCTCTGTCCACAGCCTCGCCTGCCGGGAACCAGCCCCGCAGCCCCCTCGCGCCTGGGCACCCCTCGCCACCCCCCAACAGGACAGGACAGGACAGGACAGGACGCCTAGTCTTGCTCCCCAGGTGGTTCCAAAGGGCCCTGGGGCTGTCCTGGTCTCCCCTCCTCGCCGAGTCCACGCGGGGCGGAGGTTTGGTTCAGCGGCCCTGGCCGCACCAGGGGGTGGTGCCTCTCTGGAGGCGTGTGCCCACAGGAGCCCCCCGCTGTCCTGCAGGGGGTCTGCCGGGAGTGAGGGTGTGTTTCCTGGGAGAGCCCGAGGGTTACGTAAAAACATTGCAGCTCCCCGGTTGTGTAACATCAGGCCGGCGGCTCTGCACCGAGCCCTTCCTGCCACTGCGCCCTTCACAGTGAGAAGGAAGAGCCAGACTTTCGGCCGCGGAAAACGCAGGCCCTTCCCTGGACCTTCCGGCTTCCCAGCTCTGACCTGCGATGAGGAGGGTCACCCAGGCCTACCGGCCTCTCCCCTCTCCCCTGGCGTCCCCCACCACCCTTTCTCTCCCCTCCTCCCTCCTACCCCTCCTTTTCCTGTAAAAAATCTTCTCTCCTCCCTCCCTCCCTCCCCCCTCAACCTCTCCCGCCCTCCCCCTAATCTCTTCCTCCTCCTCAATGTCCCTGTCTCTCCCCGCCCCAGCTTTCTCCACCTGTCCCCCATCTCTGTCTGTGTCCCTCTGTCTCCATCTGTTTGTCTGTCTGTCTCTGCCTCCGCCGCTCTCTGTCCCTCTCTCTCTCCCTCCCTCTCTGCCTCCCCCGCCCTCACTCTCTTTGGGGAGTTCGTCTCGCCCCCGCTCCGGCCAGATACACAGCACAGTGTCTCACCCAGGAAATGACAGGGGAGCCCCCAGGCCACACGCACCCCAGGGGGTCCCTATGCAGGGGGGCAGTGCAGGAGTGGGGCAGACGGTTGGTCACGAGAAGCCACGTGAAAACAGGGCTGAGCCCGTTGGGAAAGACGCGGAAGGACCAGAGGACAGGCAGCTCCGTTTTATTTTATTTATTTATGTTTCAATATGTTTTCATTGACTTCAGAGAGGAAGGGAGAGGGAGAGGGAGAGAAACATCCATGAGGAGAGACGGGACCCTTCCGTCTGCAGCCTGGCGCTCTATCCACTGAGCCACACCGGCCAGGGCGCAGACCTGGATCTTGGTAGTTGGGGGAGGGGAGATGCAACCACCCTTCACCCTGCGATAGACACCCCCAAGTGTTTCCCGTGGGGGCGAGGGCCACACCGGGCCGGCCTCACCCCGGGTGGGTCGTGTGTCGGGAAGTGTGGCCGCGCTTCCAGGAATGATTCCTGCGGGCGGCAGGCCTCCCGTGCGCGGCGGAGCGGAGCCTCATCCACACGGCAGCTCAGCCACCTGCAGGGTCCAGAGGCTCCGCTCTCTCCCCGGGAGGGAGGACCGTCTATCCTTCCATGGTTGGAAACTCGGAGAAAACGCGTCTGTGGGTTTCCGCCGCCGAGGTCCCGCGGAGGACGCGCCGGGGTGGGGGCCGCGTCTCAGGGCGGCTCGGCCCACTTCTCCGTCCTGCAGGGCAGTGGCGGGCGCTGGAGGACCGGCCGGCGGGCCCCTGGGACGCCACTTGACTCGGGTGTTTTCTCACGGGGCGGGGGGAGCTCCACTGAGGAAGCAGAGGTTGGGACTCTGTCTCCCCACCCCTCCCCCCGCCGCTGGGTGACAGCTGGTGTCAACGGAACTTGAGTCTGACACCCCGTCCCCCACCCCATTGCTGTTCACCCAAAGGAAAAACTCATTTTCCAGGTTGTTTATTTATTTATTTTAAAATATATTTTTATTGATGTCAGAGAGGAAGGGAGAGAGAGGAACATCCATGATGAGAGAGAATCATGGACCGGCTGCCTCCTGCACGCCCCCCACTGGGGATGGAGCCCGCAACCCGGGCCTGTGCCCTGACTGGGAATCGAACCCGTGACCTCCTGGTTCCTAGGTCGACGCTCAACCACTGAGCCACGCTGGCCGGGCTGCCGTTGGGATCTGAGCAGAGTCCTGCCCTCTGAGACCTGGGTGGGCGTGGGGAGCCAGGTGGCTGTCAAGGCAGCAGGACCCCGAATGTCCCCACACCCCCTCCCCAGCAATAAGGAGTCCTGAACCGGGGGCAGGTGGGCCCGCTGGTTGGTTGGGAGGAGCTGGCCGAGTGGCAGTCCACACCCTTCCCTCCCTTCCCTTCCTGGTGGAGGCAGAGCCAGGGAATCATCTGCCTGGCATTTCTATCCCCTGTCCCCCCCCCGCCCCGGCCCATCCATATTCATCTTCAAGGGACGCGCGAGGGTGATGGAGGGAGATTTATCAAACACTCGTTAGTCTCGGCGAGGGAATATTTTACAGGCATCGCGGGCCCTGCGAAATATTCATGACTCCATCGTCTCCCAGGGTCGTCCGTCTCCCCGCCATCGGCAATACGTTATCCGTTTGGGCCCCCGGGGAACCGTGGAAGTCCTGTCGGGAATGAGATCAGCTGCCGTATTTGGAGAGAGAGTGGATCCAGCTGAGGCTGGGAGGGAGCAAGATTCTCTTCGAAGGCCCAGGCAGCTGTGGCTCCCGGTTAATGATGCGGGTTAACCATCAGCCGGTCAATAATGTGGGTTAACCATCAACCGGTTAATAATGCAGGTTAACCATCAGCCGGTTAATGATGCGGATTAACCATCAGCCGGTTAATCATTGCAGGTTAACCATCAGCTGGTTAATGATGCAGATTAACCATCAGCCGGTTAATCATGCAGGTTAACCATCAGCCGGTTAATGATGCGGATTAACCATCAGCCGGTTAATCATGCAGGTTAACCATCAACCAGTTAATCATGCGGATTAACCATCAACCGGTTAATAATGCAGGTTAACCATCAGCCGGTTAATAATGCAGATTCTTTTCAATTGATGGAGTTACACATATGCTGATATAGAGGCGATTTGATATGTAGGCTATTTTGTTGTAGTGACAACAAGCTTCAAAACCTCGTATGTCAAATTTTCTGAAGGTGTTAACATCATAGATGTTTTTACGCTTAAAAAAATGTCGAATTTCATGCCAAAAAAAGAGCATTTGCGGGAAGTTTTAGTTCATTACTTTATTTTGAAGAAAAGTGCTGCTGAAAGTGATCGTATACGTCAGGAAGCGTGTGGTGAACATGCTCCATCTCAAGACACTTGTGAGCGCTGGTTTAAACGCTTTAAAAGGGATGATTTCGATGTGAAAGAAAAAGAACGTCCAGGTCAACCGAAAAAGTTGGAAGACCAATGACAAGCTTTATTGGATGAAGATGCGTGTCAAACTCAAAAACAACTCACAGAAAGATGAAACGTTGCTCAGCAAACAATTTCTGACCGTTTACAAGCAGCGGGAAAGATTTTGAAGGAAGGAAAATGGGTGCCACGTCAACTGAACGAAAGACGAATGGAAAACCGAAAAGTCATCAGTAAAACGTTGCTTCAATGGCATGAAAGTCTTTTTTGCATCGAATTGTGACTGGCGATGAAAAGTGGATTTATTTGGAGAATCCCAAATGCACAAAATCACGGGTTGATCCAAGTCCACCATCAACATCGACTGCAAATCCAAATCGATTGGGAAAGAAGACAATGCTCTGCGTTTGGTGGGATCGGGAAGGTGTGGTGTATGATGAGCTTCTCAAACAAGGTGAAACCGTTAATACTGATGACTACCGACAACAAAGAATCAATTTGAACCACGCTTTTATCGTAAAACGGCCACAATGGGCCAGGGGACATGGCAAAGTAATTCTGCTCCATGATGACGCACCATCACACACTTCAACACCAGGTACAGACACGTGAAAAGATCTTGCCTGGGAAGTATGAACCCCCCCGCCGTGTTCACCAGACCGTGCTCCTTCAGACGACCACGTGTTCCGATCGATGGCACACACACTGTCTGAGCAGCACTTCAACACGTACCAAGAAGTGGAAAATGGGGTCTCTGAATGGTCTGCCTCAAAACAAGAGAAGTTCTATTGGGACGGTACCCACAAATCACCTGAAAGATGGGGGAAATGTGTAGCTAACGATGGACGTTACTTTGAATAAAGCACTTTTGATGTTTCTCTTGAAATTACCGTGTTTTCTTTGATTACAAAATCTACATTTTTAACCGGTACACCTGGTATCTCCACTTGGCGATCCTCAGCATGAACAGACGTACATTCAAGGCCTCGGTTTTTATCGGGAAGAGCTAGGAGCCTCGAGCTGGCGGGATGCTCTGCTCAAGGCCGTTCCCACCACCTCTCCCCACGCCCCCCCGCTACCCCCGCATACTCCATGGGGTCGACCTCCAAAGTCACAGGTCCACAAGGTCACAGCAGGTGATAAGTGATTTCCTGCTGGCTCGGGAGTCCGAGGCATTGGCCTCTTTGCTCCCAGGGCATGTGAGGACCCGAAAGCCACGCAGCGCCTGTCCCAAGTCTGTAAGTCTGCCTCTGTCTCTGTCGGTCTGTCCGTCGCCGTGGGAGCTGCTCTGGCCTTGGGGTCCTCTGGCCTTGGGGTCCTCCCACCCCCAACGAGGCTCCTGGGTCGCCCAGGCCGTGCCCAACATGGGTTCCAGTTGGCCCTCGAACTTCTTCCCCCTTCTGTCCTCTCTGAAATGTTGAGTTTATAGTATTTTTTAAAAATATATTTGTATTGCTGAAACCGGTTTGGTTCAGTGGATAGAGCGTCGGCCTGCGGACTGAAGGGTCCCAGGTTCGATTCCGGTCAGGGGCATGTACCTTGGTTGCGGGCACATCACCAATAGGGGGTGTGCAGGAGGCAGCTGATCGATGTTTCTAACTCTCTATGCCTCTCCCTTCCTCTCTGTAAAAAATCAATAAAATATTAAAAAAAAAATATATATATATATATATATATTTGTTTTGATTTCAGAGAGGAAGGGAGAGGGAGAGAGAGAGAGAGAAACATCAATGATGAGAGAGAATCATGGATTAGCTGCCCCCTGCACTCCCCACACTGGGGATGGAGCCCGCAACCCGGGCCTGTGCCCTGACCGGGAATTGAACCGTGACCTCCTGGTTCCTAGGTCGACACTCAACCCCTGAGTCACGCTGGCCGGGCAAGTTTGCAGTATCTAGACACCCCCTTTCCCTCTCCCAGGAACCCAGTCACCTGCTCGGTTCCCATTTTTCTGGTCACTCCTGGCCGGGTAGTTACAGCTCAGAGAAACGGAGGTGATTCCTGGCGTTCACGTCTAACATTCCCAGTGGTTCCCAGGGTCACCATGGGTTCAACCAGCCTGCCCTGCCCTCCCAGGGACCCCGGCTGACACCGAGACCCCTTCTGTGGCTGCCAAAGGCCGTCATGCGTCCCCAGGGGTGTCCAGACCCCGAATCCTGAGCCCGGCCATATCTCACAGGCCGCCCGAGCCGCTGGCGGGCACGCCGCCCCCCTCCCCGAGGCGCCTGCACGCTGCTCTCCCTCTCAGAAGCGCGTGTGCCCACAGCCCCTGCCTCGGCTGTTTCCCCTCCGGGAAGATTGGCTGAGGCGCCGTGACAGATGGGATTCGGTGACTCAGAGAGAAGCTGGGCTCTGGGAAGCCACACTTCCGTCCAAGCTGAGAAATCACAGCTGCCCACACATCCAGGGAGCCGGGGAGGAGGGGGCCGGCCAGCGGAAGATGACTCTTCGGGGTGGGGAGAGGCTGTCCACGGGGCTCCCGGCAGCCCGGCCGTCCTTGTCACCGCGCCTCTCACCTCTAGTCCTGAACACCCGCCCTCGCTCCTCCGAGTGAGAATTCAGTCCCTGACCAAACCCTGCTAACGGGACTCCACTGCGTTGTGCTTTGTCTTTCTCATGGAACATGAAATCCAGACGCTGCCAGACCGCCTCCCCCAACCCCCTTCCCCCCATTGCCCGGCCAGCGTGGCTCAGTGGTTGAGCGTCAACCTATGAACCAGGAGGGCAGGGTTCGATTCCTGTCAGGGCACAGGCCCGGGTTGTGGGCTCCATCCCAAGTGTGGGGCGTGCAGGAGGCAGCCGGTCCATGATTCTCTCTCCTCATTGATGTTTCTCTCTCCCCCTCCCTTCCTCTCTCTGAAATAAATTTTTAAAATTAAAAAAAAAAAAAGCCCTAGCCAGTTTGGTTCAGTGGATAGAGCATCGGCCTGAGGACTGAAGGGTCCTGGGTTCGATTCCGGTCAAGGACACAGGCCCAGGTTGCAGGCTCCATCCCCAGTGTGGGGCGTGCAGGAGGCAGCCGATCCATGATTCTCTCTCATCACTGATATTTTTCTCTCTCTCTCTCTCCCTTCCTCTCTGAAATCAGTAAAAAAAAACAACAACAACAACAAAAAAAAAACAACAAAAAAAGTATTAAAAGAAAAAAAAGGCCCTGTTGCTGGGTTAGGACCCACTCCCATTCAGGGTGACCCTTGAGCCCTCTGTGTGGGTAGATGTGTTTCTGTAAGTACATATGTGTGCACATACGTACCCTCGTGGTCGCCGGCCGGGAACATGCTGATTTCTCCTCTGCCCCGGAGGGCGCCAGTCGACAGTGGCTAACGCGGAACCTTCCAGAAACAGAGCTGCGAGCTGCCTTCTTGGGTCATAACCGTGACCCCAGGAACCACTGAAAACAACAACAGGGCGAAGAAAGATGGGGGGCGGGGGGCCCGTGGGCGCTGCTGACACGGCGGCCGGTTGTCCCTGCTGAGAAAGCACCCCCAGCCCGTCAGGTGCGGGTTCGCGGGGGGCAACACAGAAGGGACTTGAACCGGAAGAAGCCGTGGCCCCTGGAGTGGGCCGGGGACCGGGGGCCACGGTGACTCTCTGGGCCGCTTCCTGGGTTGTTTTTCTCTTTTTTTGTAAATTTATATCAACCTCAGAGAGGAAGGGAGAGAGAGAGACACACATCAGTGAGGAGAGAGAATCGTGGCTCGGCTGCCTCCTGCATGCCCCCTACTGGGGATCGAGCCCGCAACCCGGGCCTGTGCCCTGACCGGGATCGAACCCGGGACCCTTCCGTCTGCAGGCCGACCCTCTCTCCAAACCGGTTAGGGCGCCGCCATGGATCCTCTGACCGTCTCCGCGGTTTGCCTTTCCTGCCTCACCCGTCCGTCTGTCCGTCTGTCCGGAACCTGCCTGACCCTCTTTTCTGCTCCTACCAGGCCTCGCCAAGCCCATGGGTCTGGTGGAGGGCCCGGGGGGCCTGGGCCAGGGCGGTGTGGCGGCCACGCTGCGGGACGACAGCCAGGAGGCGGCCGGCAACTACGAGGAGTTCGGCTACAACGCGCAGCTGAGCGACCGCATCTCCCTGGACAGGACCATCCCCGACTACAGGCCCAAAAAGTGAGCACAGGCCCTCCCACGGCCTCCTCCCTCCTCCTCTCCTCCTCCTCCTCCTCCTCCCCTCCTCCTCCTTCTCCCCTCCTCCTCCTCCCCCTCCTCCTCCTCCTCCTCCTCCTCCTCCTCCTCCTCCTCCTCCTCTCCTCACCCCAGTCGGGAGAGACTGCAGCAAAGCCACGCCCCCCACAGGCAGTTAGTCCTCACGGGGGACACCCCACCTCCTGCCAGCCCCCAAGCTGTCTGTCCGTCATCCCTCTGTGGCTGGGAAGGAGGTGTGTGCAGGGGCTGCGGGGAACAGGGTCTCCCAGGGATGGTCGCGAGGCCTGCAGCCTCCCACCGGCTCTGTCCTCTCAACAGGCTGTGGAGGTCCATCCTGTTTTTTAAAATTTTTTTTATTAATTTCAGAGAGGAAGGCAGAGGGAGAGAGAAACATCCATGATGAGAGAGAATCATGGACCGGCTGCCTCCTGCACGCCCCCCACTGGGGATGGAGCTCACAACCCGGGCCTGTGCCCTGACCGGGGATCAAACCCTGACCTTCTGGTTCACAGGTCGACGCTCAATCACTGAGCCACGCGGTCCGGCCGGGGTGGCCCATCCTGCTGCAGGGTCAGAGGCTAACGGGAGGCAGCGGGGACAGACGGAAGGGCAGACTCGGTCTCAGAAGGACAGTTCTGTGGGGGCCTTCAGGGCCCCCAGGCTCCTGCCTTGGGCCCCGCGGTCGCCCCGCCGCTGGAAGGCCGGCATCTTGTGGCCCCACTCACCTCGGTGCCCCTGGGCGGGCGGGACGGTGTCACTGCGGGCAGATGCCGCCACCAGGAAGGCGGCCGGGATGTCAGCGGCAGAACCGGCTCGGCTGACCCTTCCGTGACCCCTCCCCAGCTGTTCCCAGAAGCCTCCTCAAGGTCTCCATGAGGAGACGCAGCTTCCCGGCCACGCTGAGCCCAGACCCAGGTCCAGGCAGGAGACGGCTCTCCTGGGAGGCACGCCGCTCGCCATCCTCTCCCGAGAGCTTTATGTCTCGGGAGGCACAGAGGGCGGGCGTCCCCATAAATCTCCATCAGCGCGGGCCTCGGCCCCGTGTCGCCAGGCCAGCCGGGCTCTGCCTGCCTCTCGACCCGCCCGGGACCTCCCGAGTGGCTGCAGGGCCTGGTGACGCCGCCTCCGCTCTGCGGGCCCGTAAATCTCAGACGCCCGGGGCTGGGAGGCCCAGCGTGTCTGGCTCCCGGTGGATGTGAGGTCTGAGCCAGCCCCGCTGTGGCCGAGCCCAGCCGTCCTCCCCGGGTGCAGGCAGCACCCTGTGCCCAGCGCTGGGCGGGGCCGCCCGTCCTAAGTCGGCCAGACATGGGAAGGGCAGGTTCTGGTTACCACGAGGCCAGCAGGTGACACTACAGTCGGTGGGTTTTTAAATTAATCCTCTCCAGAGGACATTTTTCCCCAGTAATTTTTAAATATATTTTTATTGATTTCAAGAGGAAGGGGGAGAGAGAGAGAGAGAGAGAAGCATCAGTGATGAGAGAGAATCATGGATCAGCTGCCTTCTGAACGCCCCCCACTGGGGATCGAGTCTGCAACCCGGGCCTGTGCCCTTGACCGGGAATCGAACCCTGATCTCCTGGTTCCTAGGTCGACGCTCCACCACTGAGCCAGGCCGGCCGGGCTGTTCTGCTCTTTGTTAACCCTCGCCCTCTGTAGTTGGCAGTGGGACGGGGCACTGGCCGAGCTGGCCCTTGCCGTCCCCCAGCCCGGCCCTGACACTGCCCCCCCCATCCCCGGGGCCCCCGCAGGTGCAGGCAGATGAGCTACGCGGACGACCTGCCCCAGCTCTCGGTGGTGTTCATCTTCGTCAACGAGGCGCTGTCCGTCCTCCTGCGCTCGGTGCACAGCGTGGTCAACCACACGCCCTCCCCGCTGCTTAAGGAGGTCATCCTGGTGGACGACAACAGCGACAACGGTGAGCGGGCGGCCGCGGCCCCGGGCGGGGCGTCCCGGGCAGAGCCTGGAGTCGGGGTGCAGACCGGGCAGCCGTCGCCGTCGCCAACTTCCCATCGTCCCAACCTGAAGCCCTGTCCCCATCAGACACGCCTCCCCCAGCCCCTGGGGACCACCACCCACGTTCTGTCCATGAGTCTGGCCTCCAGGTCCCTCACAGACATGGACTCACACACGCTCATCCTTCTGGGTCCGGCCGTTTCACTGCCCACGGCGTCCTCAAGGCCCATCCTCCGTGGCAGGTGCCAGGACGTCCTTTTTGCTCCTCCTCGCCCGATGATATTGTCCCCATGGATTTTTTTTTTAATGTTTTGTAAATATATTTTTATTGATTTCAGAGAGAGGAAGTGAGAGAGAGAGATGGAAACATCAATGATGAGTCATGGACCGGCTGCCTCCTGCACGCCCCCTACTGGGGATCGAGCCCGCAACCCGGGCCTGTGCACTGACCGGGAATCGAACCCTGACCTCCTGGTTTATAGGTTGATGCTTAACCACTGAGACACCCCATCTGGGCTTCCATTAATTTTTTAGAGAGAGTGAAAGGGAGGGAGGGGGAAGAGAGAGAGAGAGAGAGAGAGAGAGAGAGAGAGGGAGAGAGAAACATCGATGTGAGAGAGACACATCAATTGGTTGCCTCCTGCAGGAGTCCCCATCGGGGCTGGGAAGCGAACCTGCAATCCAGTACGTGCCCTTGACCAGGACGAAAACCCTCAACCCTTTGGTGTCTAGGCTAGCGCTCCAACCACTGAGCCACACTGGCTGGGCCCGCTCCCTCCCCCTTTAAGGCTGAATAACGTTCCATCGTCCGGAAGGACCACATATTCACGGGCGTCATCTCCTCTTACGGCTGAATAATCCAGCCCCACGTCCTCCTGTCTTCACCACGCCGGCCCCGGATCAGTCTTGTCCACGGCTTGTTGGGTCTCTCCCAGGGCAGCCCAGCGTCGTGGGCTGGGTCTGTCTCGGGGGTGGGTCTCTCTCCGCGTGGTCTCCCAGCACCATGACGCACATCCAGCCTCCACGGGTCCCCACGCACGTGGACGGGGGGGGGCACTCGGGATGCCGGGCGCTGAGGCGTCTTTGTGTCCCCCCCACCCCCACCCCCCGCCAGTGGAGCTCAAGTTCAGCCTGGACCAGTACGTCCACAAGAGGTACCCGGGGCTGGTGAAGGTCGTCCGCAACAGCCGGCGCGAGGGCCTGATCCGGGCGCGGCTGCAGGGCTGGAAGGCGGCCACGGCGCCCATCGTCGGCTTCTTCGACGCCCACGTGGAGTTCAGCACCGGCTGGTAAGGGCGTGTCGGGGCCACGCGTCTGTCACCTCCAGAGGCAACTTTTTTTTTAAAGTTTTAAATATATTTTTATGGATTTCACAGAGAGGAGGGGAGAGGGGGAGAGAGAGAGAGAGAAACATCCATGATGAGAGAGAATCATGGACCGGCTGCCTCCTGCACGCCCCCCACTGGGCATGGAGCCCAAGACCCGGGCATGTGCCCTGACTGGGAGTCGAACCCTGACCTCCTGGTTCCTAGGCCGATGCTCAACCCCTGAGCCACGCAGGCCGGGCCAACCCACGTGGTCTGATCGCCGTGGTGTCCATCGGCCGTCACTGTCACTGCCCCCGGCAGGCGAGGCTGCGAGCGAGTGGGTTGCAGGGAGCCAGCGGGAGGCCCTGGGATGGGCGCTCAGCAGGCGGGCGCCGGGCTGGCCCTCAGACCCCGAGTGGCCGCCTGGCTCTGGGCTCCTGCCGGGGCGGGCGGCCCCACCTCGGGCCCGTCCTGAGGCTCCTGAACCGCAGGGCTGAGCCTGCCCTGACGCGGATCCGGGAGGACCGCCGGCGCATCGTGCTGCCCGCCATCGACAACATCAAGTTCGACACGTTCGAGGTGCAGCAATACGCCAGCGCCGCCCACGGCTACAACTGGGGGCTGTGGTGCATGTACATCATCCCGCCCCAGGACTGGCTGGACCGCGGGGACGAGGCCGCGCCCATCCGGTGAGCGGCCACCGGGGCCCCTGCGGCGGGCGGAGCCGAGGCTCTAACCACTGAGCACCGGCGGGGCGGGGACCTGGTCTCTTAAATCCCTTGCTGGGAGGTGCCAGGACTGAATGCCGGGCGGGTCCCCGGGCCCTGAGGGAAGCAGAGACCAGCCTGCGGGGGCCCCGCCTCAGTCCTGGCGGCTGAGAGAGACCAGGAGCACGGGGTGGGGGGGGAGGGGAGGGGGAGGTGTGAGAATGTGGAGACAGCACGTGGCCCACGAAGGCGCTGCAGGCCGCTGGCCCGGCCCCGCTCGCTCACAGGCTGTCTGCCCCCCCCCCCCGCCCCACCAGGACCCCCGCCATGATCGGCTGCTCCTTCGTGGTGGACCGGGAGTATTTCGGGGACATTGGCCTGCTGGACCCAGGCATGGAGGTGTACGGCGGCGAAAACATTGAGCTGGGCATGAGGGTAAGCGACCCCTGGGAGGACGGTGTGCGGGGCTGGCCTGGAGTGTCGGGCGGGTGGGCCTGAGAGCTGCGTGTCCCCCAGCGGGACACGGGGCCCCCACTGAGAGTCCACGTATGAGCTCGATGGCATTGGGACGAGGAGTGTGACATCTGCTGAATCCAATAACAAGATTGCACATTGAGGTTCATCTTAATCATTTGAGCCATTCATTCTTATATATATATATATATATATATATATATATATATATATTTCAGAGGGAGAGAGAGATAGAAACATCCATGATGGGAGAGAATCATGGATCGGCTGCCTCCTGCTTGACCCAAAACCTGGGCCTGTGCCCTGACCGGGAATCAAACCGGGACCTCCTGGTTCCTAGGTCGACGCTCAACCACAGAGCTATGCCAGCCGGGCGAGCCATTCATTCTCACTGCATTGCTGAGTGCAGCGAGTGGGCCGCGAGGATGGCTGGGGATTCTAGGAGCTTGTCCCTCTGGCCCCGGGCGTTTGGCCCGTCCTCGAGCTGTTTGTGTGTTTGTCGTCTTCGGATGTGGAAGGTCGGGGTGCAGATGGGGTTGTGGGCACCCGAGTCCCCCTGGGTGGGGAGCACGGGGGCAGCTTGGTTCAGGGGCTGGAGGCACTGGGCACCTCCGCCGTCCCCTCTGACGCCACCCTTGACCCAGCGAGGACCCGAGGCCGACAGCGCCCTCCTGCGCTCTGTCACAGGGGGTGTGACTCAGGGTGGTGGACGGCTGTGGCCTGCCGTCCTCTGGGGCCACCGTCCTCTGGGGCCACCGTCCACCCACCGACTCCCAGGGGCCGCTCTGATGCTGCTGGTGTGGGGGCCGCCGCCTGCCCAGGGCCTCTGGGACCTGCGGGCTTGCTGTGCATGGGAGCGAGGGGGCGGTTAGGACGCTCCGTAAGATACCCCTCCAGGAAGCCGCAGGGACCTGGGCCGAGGGGCTCCCGGGGGTTGAGCTGTGGGTGAGCTGATGGGTGTGTGGTTCTTGTTCTGTGTGTTCTGTTTCTGGAGCTTCATCTGTGGGTTTTTTTATTTTTTTTTTATTGTTGTTTTGATTTTTGCCTGCAGCCTTTATTCACAGAAAAGATTATTTAAGGCAAGTTTTTAAAAATTTATAGACAGTGTATTGAAGTGGCCCGTTTCAAACCTATTTGCTGTAGGCGTGGAGGTTAAACCTAGAGGTCGTGCGACGATGGTTGTAAATCTGATAGCATAACATTCACCTCCCCCTTCTCTTTGATTAATGTTTGATTACCTCGGCTGCACAGACTAAATGCCATTAAACAGCCAGCTCCATTCTGCCTGCTGTCAAATTCCCTCGAACCTTTTAAAATGATGCTTATAAATGTATTTTCTTTTCTCTTTAAGCATTTTCATTGCCTGATATCATAGCAGACATTCCCCCAAGTGCATAAAAAGAATCCCCGTGTGTCCGATAAAGTAATCGTTTGCCGAATCTGGGGTCCTTGGGAACACTTCAGGGCTGTTTGCAGCCGTGTTTAAATCTCTGACACGATCCAGTTGTAAATCACAGATTTAGAATCAACCCTCAAGTACACATGTTAGAAGTGGCGTTGGGAGGTCAGTCCCACAGATTCTCCCCGATGCTGACTTCCCTCTGTCTAGCTTCAGCCCAGACCCCACTTTGCAACATGGAGACCAAACCAGGGTCAAGCACCTGGTCTTTTGCAAGATGCCCCTCTTTTTTTTTCTTTTCTTAAATTGTGTGTTTTTTTGATACATTTTATTGATTTTTTACAGAGAGGAAGGGAGAGGGATAGAGAGCCAGAAACATCGATGAGAGAGAAACATCAACCAGCTGCCTCCTGCACACCCCCCACCGGGGATGCGCCTGCAACCAATGTACATGCCCTTGACCGGAATCGAACCCGGGACCCTTCAATACGCAGACCGACGCTCCATCCACTGAGCCAAACCGGCTCCGGCGATGCCCCCTCTTCAGACCCTTGGAGATGTCTCATGACTGAGGTGATGCAGGTGCAGGAACAGGAGCGGGAGCAGGTGCAGGTGCAGGAGCAGGTGCAGGTGCAGGAGCAGGAGCAGGAGCAGGAGCAGGAGCAGGTGCAGGTGCAGGAGCACAGGAGCAGGAGCAGGTGCAGGAGCAGGAGCAGGAGCAGGTGCAGGTGCAGGAGCAGGTGCAGGAGCAGGAGCAGGAGCAGGAGCAGGAGCAGGTGCAGGAGCAGGTGCAGGTGCAGGAGCAGGTGCAGGAGCAGGAGCAGGAGCAGGTGCAGGAACAGGAGCAGGTGCAGGTGCAGGAGCAGGTGAAGGAGCAGAAGCAGGTGCAGGAGCAGGTGCAGGAGCAGGTGCAGGTGCAGGTGCAGGATCAGGTGCAGGTGCAGGAGCAGGTGCAGGTGCAGGAGCAGGTGAAGGAGCAGGTGCAGGAGCAGGAGTAGGAGCAGGAGCAGGTGCAGGAGCAGTTGCAGGTGCAGGTGCAGGTGCAGGAGCAGGTGCAGGTGCAGGAGCAGGTGCAGGAGCAGGTGCAGGTGCAGGAGCAGGTGCAGGTGCAGGAACAGGAGCAGGAGCAGGTGCAGGAGCAGGTGCAGGAGCAGGAGCAGGTAGGTGCAGGAGCAGGTGCAGGTGCAGGAACAGGAGCAGGAGCAGGAGCAGGAGCAGGTGCAGGAGCAGGTGCAGGAGCAGGAGCAGGTAGGTGCAGGAGCAGGTGCAGGAGCAGGAGCAGGTGCAGGAGCAGGAGCAGGTGCAGGAGCAGGAGCAGGTAGGTGCAGGTGCAGGTGCAGGATCAGGTGCAGGTGCAGGAGCAGGAGCAGGTGCAGGAGCAGGTGCAGGTGCAGGAGCAGGTGAAGGAGCAGGTGCAGGAGCAGGAGTAGGAGCAGGAGCAGGTGCAGGAGCAGTTGCAGGTGCAGGTGCAGGTGCAGGAGCAGGTACAGGTGCAAGAGCAGGTGCAGGTGCAGGTGCAGGAGCAGGTGCAGGTGCAGGAGCAGGTACAGGTGCAAGAGCAGGTGCAGGTGCAGGAGCAGGTGCAGGTGCAGGAGCAGGTGGGGGTGCAGGTGTAGATATGGATTAGGTTGGGGAATGCTGACATCAGTGTGGGAGCCTGGCATTCGCTCATATCCAAAAGGGCTGTCTGACCTTGAACTCCAGCCAAGGGGACGGGCCTGCCCTGTCCTGAGGGGCAGTGGGCGGAGACTGGCTGTGGGCACCTGAGGCCCGGTGCTCCCAGGCAGCTTGGAGACAGGATCCCTGCATTTCCCCGGCCCCAGAACCACCCCCTCCCGCCTCTCTGGTGCCTCTGACTGCCAGGCCCCCTCCCCCACCCCAGCTGGTGTCAGGAAGGCTGCAGCCAGGCCTCCCCTCGCTTCTGCCGACTCTTCCTCCTGCCTTTCCGGGACCCTGCTCCCGTGCACAGGGGCCTCCAAGCTGCCGCCGCCGCCTCTGATCCGTCGTTAACACGGGCGCCCACACGGCCCTTCGGATCGATGCAACCTAATTAGAGGAGTACTTCTGTGGTCTCGGGGCCAATGTCACTTCTCTGATTGTGGAAATGCCAGCGGCTCGTCTCCTAATGAGGAGAGTCCTAGAGCCAATTAGGGGGAATGAATCCATCCCGTCCGCCGGGTTAATAAAGGTCAAGACGAAGCCGAGCGCGGAGCGTCCCCGTTAGGAAAGCCGGTGCCGGGGGGACGGGAAACCCTTTGCTTCTCTGTTTCCGCACCGTCAGACCCCCTGCTCCCCCGGGGGTTGCAGGAAACCCTCCCACCACTGAGGGCAATGGCTGCCCTTCCCACGGGCCCTTTGAGGGGCCGCGTTAGCGCGAGAACATCTGGGGCTGGGGCTCCGCCGCCTCCGCGTGGATTCATAGGGCGCCTGTCTCTCGCAAAAGCAAAGAACAGTGTTTGCTCCACGGAGGGAGCAGGGAGGGGTCCCCACCTAGGGGGTCCCCACTTGGGAAGAGGGGTCCTGCATTCAGACAGCAGAGGGTGGGTGCATGGTGTCCTCGGGCGGGTCCGAGACCTTTCTCCGCGCACAGTAGGGCCGCGGGGCGGGTGGGAGCGGACTGATGCCCCTTCCAGTCTGCTTCCGCTCGCCAATGGCCGGTCTGCCAGGTGAGGCGAGGGTGCATCCAGGGCCTCAGCCCACAGGGCGAGCCCCTCACCCGCCCAGCCTCCTCTCTACCTGAGCAGGGGTCGGGCCTCCGGAGGGGAGCAGCAGTGCCACTCGAGGGAGGGCAGCGCCTGTCCACTTGAATGTCTTGTGGGAAAGCCCGTGGTGTGCACGCGTCTCCCCAACACCCGCGGAGACTTGCACTGGGAGCCTGTCCCCCCACGGAGTGTCCCTCTGTTGTTTGCATCCTGTCACGTGCAAGAGCCGTGAAATTTGGTAGCAAATGCCCAAGGGGGCAGCCTTGTCCGGCCTTTGGTGGACGAAACCCAGGCCGAGGCTTCTCTTTGGCCGTGGTCCCGGGACCAGCACACAGGTGCCAGGCTTCCGGTGCCCCCAGGGCGGGGGCGTCCTGGGGAAGGGCTAGGGGCGTGTCCGGGGCGTGTCCGGGAACCAGGGGCGGGGCGGGGAGCGCTGGGGGCAGGGCTGGGAAAGATGGGGCGTGGCTTGGAAGGGCTGTGGGCGGGACTAGTAGGACAGGGGGCGTGGTTGGGAAAGGCAGGGGCGGGGCAGAAAGTGAGGTGGGCGGGGCTTCAAGGAGCTGGGTGGGCGGGGGTGGGGCTTGGAAGGGCTGGGGGCGGGTGGGGAGTGGTGGGGGCAGGGCTGGGAAAGACGGGGCGTGGCTTGGAAGGGCTGTGAGAGCTGTGGGCGGGGCTGTGAGGGGCTGTGAGGGGCTGTGGGCGGGGCTGTGAGGGCTGTGGGCGGGGCTGTGAGGGGCTGTGGGCGGGGCTGTGAGGGCTGTGGGCGGGGCTGTGAGGGGCTGGGGGCTGGGCTGAGGGGCTGTGGGCTGGGCTGAGGGGCTGTGGGCGGGGCTGTGAGGGGCTGTGAGGGGCTGTGGGCGAGGCTGTGAGGGGCTGTGGGCGGGGCTGTGAGGGCTGTGGGCGGGGCTGTGAGGGGCTGGGGGCTGGGCTGAGGGGCTGTGGGCGGGGCTGTGAGGGGCTGTGGGCGGGGCTGTGAAGGGCTGTGGGCGGGGCTCTGAGGGCTGTGGGCGGGGCTCTGAGGGCTGTGGGCGGGGGCTGTGAGGGCTGTGGGCGGGGCTGTGAGGGGCTGTGGGCGGGGCTGAGGGGCTGTGGGCGGGGCTGAGGGGCTGAGGGGCTGTGGGCGGGGCTGTGAGGGCTGTGGGCGGGGCTGTGAGGGCTGGGGGCTGGGCTGTGAAGGGCTGTGGGCGGGGCTGTGAGAGGGCTGTGGGTGGGGCTGGGGGCGGGGCTTTGAGGGCTGTGGGCGGGGCTGAGGGGCTGTGGGCGGGGCTCTGAGGGGCTGGGGACGGCTGTGAAAGGCTGTGGGCGGGGCTGTGAGGGCTGTGGGCGGGGCTGTGAGGAGCTGTGGGCGGGGCTGTGAGGGTCTGGGGGCGGGGCTGAGGGGCTGTGGGTGGGGCTGAGGGGCTGGGGGCTGGGCTGTGAGCGGGGCTGAGGGGCTGGGGGCGGGGCTTTGAGGGGCTGTGGGCGGGGCTGAGGGGCTGGGGGCGGGGCTGTGAGGGGCTGGGGGCGGGGCTCTGAGGGCTGTGGGCGGGGCTGAGGGGCTGTGGGCGGGGCTCTGAGGGCTGTGGGCGGGGCTCTGAGGGGCTGTGGGCGGGGCTGAGGGGCTGTGGGCGGGGCTCTGAGGGCTGTGGGCGGGGCTCTGAGGGGCTGTGGGCGGGGCTCTGAGGGGCTGTGGGCGGGGCTCTGAGGGGCTGTGGGCGGGGCTGAGGGGCTGGGGGCGGGGCTGAGGGGCTGTGGGGGGGGCTGAGGGCTGTGGGGGCGGGGCTCTGAGGGGCTGAGGGGCTGGGGGCGGGGCTCTGAGGGGCTGTGGGCGGGGCTCTGAGGGGCTGTGGGCGGGGCTGAGGGGCTGGGGGCGGGGCTCTGAGGGCTGTGGGCGGGGCTCTGAGGGGCTGTGGGCGGGGCTGAGAGGGGCTGTGGGCGGGGCTGAGGGGCTGTGGGCGGGGCTCTGAGGGCTGTGGGCGGGGCTCTGAGGGGCTGCGGGCGCCTGGAAGAGCGGGGCGCCGGCGGGCTGTCCCGGCAGGTGTGGCAGTGCGGAGGCAGCATGGAGGTGCTGCCCTGCTCGCGCGTGGCGCACATCGAGCGCACCCGGAAGCCCTACAACAACGACATCGATTACTACGCCAAGCGCAACGCCCTGCGGGCGGCCGAGGTGTGGATGGACGGCTTCAAGTCCCACGTGTACATGGCCTGGAACATCCCCATGACCGTAAGCCGGCGGCCGGAACGGCCCTCCCAGCGGGAACAGCTGCCCCGGGAGGGCCCGCGGCAGGAGGGCCCCCAGCTCCTGGGCTCCCCCTCCCAGCGGAGGCCTGGGTCGCCCGGGCCGACCCTCCCTCACCCCTTCCCGCCCCGCAGAACCCAGGGGTGGACTTCGGGGACGTATCCGAGCGGCTGGCCCTGCGCCAGAGGCTGAAATGCCGGAGCTTCAAGTGGTACCTGGAGAACGTGTACCCCGAGATGAGGACCTACAACAACACCCTCACGTACGGAGAGGTACCGCCTGCCCCGTGGGCCCTGGCCAGGCAGCCTTCCCACCTGGGCCGTGTCCCGCCCGCCCCACCTTCCCGGGCCTGACACCCCAGTGCCCGTCCGCCCCCGCCCCCGCATGTGTTCACAGACATCCCTGTGCGTGAGTGCGGTGTCCGTGCTTAGCTGGAGGCACGTCTGCCTGTCTGTCTCCCCCAGTGACAAGCAGGGGCACCCTGCCAGTCTGCCCCCAGCGAGCCCACGGCTGGACACCCCCACTTCTCCCCCACCCCCTCACCTGCCCAGAGCAGACCCCTCCGCTGGTGGGACTCAGCGGCCCTGGGGGTGCCCCCATCAGGGGACAGGGCGGGTGGACCCCCTCGACCCGCCCCTCGGCCTCGGCACCCCCTCCGCCACGGGCTCTCCTGTGGTTTCTGGTTGTAGGTGAGAAACAGCAAAGCCAGCGGCTACTGCTTGGACCAGGGGGCGGAGGACGATGACCGAGCCATCCTCTACCCCTGCCACGGGATGTCCTCCCAGGTAGGGGCAGGGGGAGGTGGGGCGGGGGGACCACTGGGCGTCCGTCCCGATGCCACCCTGGCTGGGAGGTCAGGTGCCTGGGGGTGCGTGTGGGGTTCCCAGCAAAGCTCCGGGGAAGGAGGCTGAGGCGGTCCCACAGCCCCTCGCCTGTTTTTAAACTTTTTAAAAATATATATATTTCATTGATTTTTTACAGAGAGGGAGAGGGACAGAGAGTTAGAAACATCGATGAGAGAGGAACATCCACCAGCTGCCTCCTGCACACCCCCCGCTGGGGATGTGCCCGCGACCAAGGCACATGCCCTTGACCGGAATCGAACCCGGGACCCTTCCGTCCGCAGGCCGACGCTCTACCCACTGAGCCACACCAGCCAGGGCTCGCCTGTTTTTATAAATAAAGTTTTACCGGCACACAGCCAGCCACGGAAGGAGCAGGACAGGCTGGGAGCAGGGCAGGCCCCCCCGAGCCCAGGGTCACCCTGTTTTCCCGCCCCCCCCCCCTCCAGCTCGTGCGCTACAGCACGGAGGGCCTGCTGCAGCTGGGCCCCCTGGGCTCCACCGCCTTCCTGCCCGACTCCAAGTGCCTGGTGGACGACGGCAGGGCCCGCGCGCCTGCCCTGAGGAAGTGTGAGGACGTGGTCCGCCCAGCGCAGCGGCTGTGGGACTTCACCCAGGTCAGCGGGCAGGGAGCCCCAGGAGCCAGTGGGGTGGCTGACGGGGGTGTGTGCGAGGGCAGAGGAATGGGGGGCAGCCAGGCCCTGAGTCCCGGGGGCCGTGAGCGCGTGGGGCTCGCATCCCTCGCTCCCGGACGCTCCCACGCCGGGCCCCAGGCGCCCGCGCTGACTCGGTTTCCCCGCCTCGCAGGGCGGCCCCATCGTGAGCCGGGACACGGGCCGGTGCCTGGAGGTGGAGATGTCCAAGGACGCCAACTTCGGGCTGCGGCTGGTGCTGCAGCGGTGCTCGGGGCAGAAGTGGGCGATCCGCAACTGGGTCAAGCACGGCCGGCACTGACCCGGGCCCGGCCCCCCGCCCCCCACGCAGACCCAGAGGCCTGGGACGGAGCCTGCCCTTCCCGCCCACCCCGAGCCCGAGCCCGGAGGACCCGGCTGTGCCCACGCCAGCACGGGCTGGGACCTCACCTGGGCCGCCGGGGGTCGGCGGGTCCTGTCCCCGGGACAGCGGGGGCGGGAGGGGAGCCCCCCGCGTGCTCCAGAGGCCGGGGGCCCACGCGCAGCGCTGACCGCCGCTCCGGCTCCAAACCACGTGCCTTTTCCACGGTTTTCCTGTCCAGCTGCCCGGACGGCCACCCTCTGCATGCACTGCCCTGTACACCCCCCGCAGAACTGCCCGTGAACGCGGAGGCGGCGGGCTGGCCTCGCTGCCGTGCCCACCCTCCTGCGCCCACCCTGGCGGACCCGAGAGCGAGCCGATCTGAGAGGGGAAACGGAGGCCAGCCTCAGGGTCCCGAAGGCGGGACGGCTTCAGCCCAATGGACAGCGGATTGGAGGACACAGGCCTGCGTCTCGTCCACCGGGTCGGAGCTGGCCAGCGTCCACGGGCGGGTCCCTGTCCCGGCGTTTCCCGCCCCCCCGCGGCCCCCAGCCCGGGCCAGGCGCCGACCCCTGTCACTCTAAGGCAGGGGTCAGCCAACGAGGACCCACAGCCCCTCGCCTGTTTTTATAAATAAAGTTTTATCGGCACATGGCCACGCCACCTGCTTATGTATTGTGCATGTAGCCGCTTTGGGGTTCCAGGGAGGAGTCGAGAAGCAGGGGACCCCCCGCCGCCGCCCCCCCCCCCCGGGGCCACTAGAACAAGACAGCGTGGCTGCGGGGAACCTCACAGGAGAGAAACGCTCCCTCTCCCCGTCACATCCAGGGCCAAGCACCTACTCCTGCCTCCAGGCCGGCGGTGGGGGCCTCAGGGGTCCGAGGACCCGGGGCCCCAGGACTGAGACCACGGCAGGCAGATGCCAACTTCCACAAAGCAGCACCCAGCTCCCCCCCTGGCTAGAGCGCCTCCCAGGGCAGAGTTATGGGCACCAATGGTTTCCCGGTTTCTCCCCATTCTTTTTTAAGAAATATTTTTATTGATGTCAGAGAGGAAGAGGGAGATAGGAACATCAGTGATGAGAGGCAATCATGGACCGGCGGCCTCCTGCACGCCCCCCACTGGGGATGGAGCCCACAACCCGGGCCTGTGCCCTGGCCGGGAATCAAACTGTGCCCTCCTGGTTCCTAGGTTGACGCTCACCCCTGGGCCATGCCAGCCAGGCATCTCTCCATTTCCACAGCATCATCTGACAAGCAGGCCGGCAGGAGTGTCCCCTGGGACCGCACCCAGCCTACCAGGGGTCCCCTCGCTGCGCCCAGGTGGGGCCGGAGCTTCCAGAGAGGACGGGAGCCTGGCTGCCCCTCGGGGAGGGCACCGCGGTCATCGCCTCCAGCCGAGTCTCTTTCAGGGCGAGAAGAAGTCCCTCCGGGTGCTGCCCAGGACCCCAGGTCCCAGGAGGGATTTTCCCCAAAGATCAGAGGAGAAAGCAGGACACCGGGGTGGGGGGTGGGTCTCTGTGTCGCTGGGCTGTGAGGTCACAGGGGCCTTCCTGGTTCCCATGACCTGGGGACAAAGAATAACCCTGCACGGCCCTGGCTGGTGTGGCTCAGTGGGTAGAGCATCGGCCTGCAGACTGAAGGGTCCCAGGTTCGATTCCCGGTCGGGGCACATGCCCAGGTTGTGGCCTGGATCCCCAGTAGGGGGTGTGCAGGAGGCAGCCAATCCATGATGTTCTCTCATCATGGATGTTTCTCACTCTCTCTCCCTTCCTCTCTCTGAATCCAATAATCCTATCTAATAAAGAGGGAATATGCTAATTACCCTCATGCCATCGCAAAGATGGTGGCGCCCACAGCCAATAAGGAGGTAATATGCTAATTGACTGCCACACCCTCAAAGATGGCGGCACCCACAGCCACAAGATGGCGGTGCCCAATCCGCTCAGCCCCACCGGGGCAGCAGGCGTGCAGCAAGGCCGGGCCCACCCCAAGGCGGGCCTGGCTGCTCTGAGCACCTGCCTCCAGAGTCCCCCAGTACCCTCAGCTGCCCAGGACCGGCCCGAGGTACAGGCAAGCCTTGGATGGCAGCCACCCAGCCACCCAGGGCCACCCGAGGCCCAGGTAACCAGGGCCGGCCGAGGCTTGCGCTGCCGGCAGTGGCAGCAGCAGAGGTGTGATGGGGCATCGCCTTCCCCTGATCACCGGGTCGCCTCCTGCCCCTGAGGGCTCCCGGACTGTGAGAGGGGGCAGGCCGGGCTGAGGGACACCCCCCCAATCCAGTGCATGAATTTTCATGCTCCGGGCCTCTAGTAAATAATAATTCTGCACTTCCACCGTCCTCTGTCCCAGGACCCAAGGCAGGACACCCCTCCCACAGAGCCCCTCCTCCCCAGCTCCCTGGGGTCCCTAACCCCTGCTCCCCCGCCCGTCCTCCGGTTCCTGGCGTCCTGCTGCTGGAAGAAGGTGTCCCGATTTCATCATTCTCAGCAGAGAATTCTGCCAGCTCCAACCCAAATCCCCCAAAATCCCAGCGGCAGTGGGAAGAGGCCAAATGCCGCCCTGGGAGGCCTGACCGCTGGGGTGCGAGCCCCCAGACCCAGAGTCCCCGACGTCCCCAGAGAAGCAGCACCAGGTGAAGGAAGGCGAAGGCCTGGGGCCCTCTGCGAGTGAGTCGCGTCCTCCCGTCGATAGGAGCCGCTTCCCCAGACGCCCAAGTTAATTAAACCGACAACCCTGGGAAGCCGCGCAGTAACCGCTTCGGGATAAATAAGGCGCGAAGCCTCGTTTGTTATTCCTCTTGCTCTTTTAAGCACCCGACAGTCGTTTCGAAATTAAATTAAACGGCTTATCTGTGCTAATGCAGATGGACAGGGCCATCTGTCTCCCGCGCCGCCGCGGGTTGCTGGGCCGCGCCCCGCAAACATCAGTCATTTCAGCACCGCGCGGGGCGCCACGCGGAAGTAATGAATCTCAGGCCCGGGCCCATTCATCCCTGGAGGTCACAGTCTGTGGGCTGTGAGTTCTAGCTTTTCTTCCTTTTTTTTTTTTTTTGATCTCAGAGGGGAAGGGAGGGGGAGAGATAGAAACATCAGTGATGAGAGAGGATCATGGATCGGCTGCCTCCTGCACGCCCCCTACTGGGGATGGACCCTGCAACCCAGGCCTGTGCCCTGACCGGGAATCTGTGACCTCCTGGTTCATAGGTCGACGCTCAGCCACGGAGCCCCACCAGCTGGGCTTCAGCTCCTCTCTCTCCTCTAGGGCCGCCAACAGGACTGTCCTGCGCTGGCCGAGCAGGTTGACCCTGGCCCTCTCGGATGGCGGCCGAGCTCTGGCCGAACCCCACCTGCTGGACAGGAAGGTGCCCCCCTCCCCCCCCCCCCCCCAGCCACCTGGAGCAGCGACTCCAGGCCTTGGACACAGAGCAAACCTAGGCTAGAGCTGGGGAGGCTGTTCTCCTCCCACTGCCGAGCGGGGTCCTCTGACCTGTGACCCCAGGAGCCCAGCTGGGGCCCGTGTCCCGGCTCAGCTGCAGCTTAGCTCAGCCCGAGAGCAGAGGCCACACGCCCCCGGGTCCCAGCGATCAGACGTGAAAGCTGACCCCTGGCTGAGCTCAAGGACACACAGGCATCAGCCCAAGGAACGGCCACTCGCTCAGGAAGCTCTGTCCTGGAAGTCGCCCGAGACCCACCCTGAGGCCTCCCCTGACTGACCCGCGGCCCCTGCACCCCGAGGCCTCCCTGACTGACCCGCGGCCCCTGCACCCCGAGGCCTCCCCCAACTGACACGCGGCTCTTGCACCCCAAGGCCTCCCCTGACATGCGGCTCCTGCACCCCAAGGCCTCCCTGACCCGCGGCTCCTGCACCCCAAGGCCTCCCGACTGACCCGCGGCCCTTGCAGCCCGAGGCCTCCCCTGACTGACCCGTGGCCCCTGCAGCCTGTGGACCTGACCGTTCTCACGAGCTCCCAGGCTCCTGCTCCGTCCCATGGCCTGTGCCGTCAGGAGAGGCTTGACCTCCTGATCAGCGGGGACCTGGAACAGTGCCCCATGGATGCAACAGCCGTCAGGAAAGCACGCAGCTCCCCGCCTGCTGGACAGGGGCCGTGGCCTCACCAGCCCCTGCGGGGGGACAAGCTGTCCTCACGGCCGAGGGGAAGCGTCCACTCCACACCAGATGCTGCAGGACCTGCCTCCTGACATTGTCGTGTCTGCAGCTGGTTTGCTGACAACCAAGCGCTTGAGCGTTGGCAACTCCTTATCACCGGGCTGCATCCCTGTCAGGGGACCTGCCCCCACAGTAGATGACCAGTCAAGACCGGCCTCCATGTTGCCTCTAAAATGCTGGACCCAATGTCACGGGAGCAGGTTGGGGATGCACAGCAAGAGGCCTCATGTCCCTGGCCCCTGGGGGTCCCTAACCCAGCACAGCAGGGCTCTGGGAGGGTGAAGCTTGCTGCACACGCCAGGCCAGTGCCTCGGCCACGGAGGCAAACTCCGTTTTACTTCAAAATACATTTTTATTGGTTTTAGAGAGGAAGGGAGAGAGAGAGAGAAACACGGAGAGGAGAGAGTCATGGATCGGCTGCCTTCTGCACACCCCCCAGGGGATCGAGCCCCTAACCTGGGCCTGTGCCCTGACCGGGAATCCAACAGGGACCTCCTGGTTCCTAGGTCGACATCAACCCCTGGGCCACGACGGGCCCCCCCACAACCAGCATTTTAATCTCCCACCTGGACGTGACGAAGTGGGTCTGTGGGTCAGGGCCCCGCCCCTGGGCTGGCTGGTGTGGAGGAGGGAAATGTTTGTGTTCAGCCCGGAAAGAGTATTTGACACAGGGGCTGGCTACACGGGACAGGAAGCTGCTGAGCCACACGGGAGGGGACCGCCCAGACTGGCAACAGCAGGAGACACTGTTGCTGCACTGGAGGGCCAGGCGCCCGGGACTGCTCCGTGGTGGGGCCACCTGGGAGGAGCCTGAGTCAGGGCCCCAGGCAGCTCTGGGGACGCAGCTCTGGCACATGGGCAGGAAGGACCCCGTGCTGTCCCTGGTGACTGCAGCCTGTGGGCACAGCCCCAGGGGAGCCAGGCCCCTGCCTGCCGCCCACAGCCCACCTGAGTGGCTCCTGCAAAACCACTTATTGGGGGGAGGGGTGCCCGGTCAGCTGAGTGTGAAGTGCTGGGCACAGAGGTCGTCACGCCGGCCCAGCAGGCCCTGCGCGGGGATGAACTCCAGCGGCACCACCTCGGGCCACTTCTTCTTCAGGTCCCGCTCGAAGATCTGCGAGGACAGACGGACACTCTCACTCGGGAGCTCCCCGAGCGGCCCACCTCCCCTAGCCCGGCCCTCACCTCGAAGGCGCTGAGCTCCAGGAGGGGCGCGATGCTGGCCTCGGGCACAGACAACGCCTGGTTGATGACGCTGGCGGCCTTGGACACCTCGGGGTGGTAATGCCGCTGGAGCGCCTGGAGGGCACGCGGGCCGTCACCCCGTGGCTGGCTCGCCTCCCAGTGCCCCCACATTGGGGACAGAGTGGCGACTCCAGACAGAGATCAGGGTGCCCCCCAGGTAACCAGGGGGACAGGGAGGGCGGGGGTCGAGGGAGCAGGAACAGGCCCGTGGGTGTGGGGCCGGTGGGCAGCTCGCGGGGACAGGACGGGACCGGGTGGCCGGCCTCACCTGCAGCTCCCACAGGGAGCTCTCCAGGGCGCGGCTCTGGGCTGGGTCCTCCTCGTCGGGGTCGTAGGGGTCGGCATCCAGCTCTAGGGACAAGACAGACCTGTCTTCCCTGCCACCTGCCCCACACAGGCCTGCCCGGGGCCCAGCCCAGTGGCACTCACCAGGGCCCCGCGGCCGGTGCACAAGGACACGGCAGGCTGGGTGCCGCCGCAGCAAGTTGCAGATGAAGGGCAGGACCATGAGCAGGGCCTCGGGAGGCGCCGTCAGGGCCAGGCGGGCCAGGCGCTTGGCAAAGGCAGCCACCAGGTAGGCGGGCAGGTGGCTGGCGGGAAAGTGGGCGTGAGACCCCGCACCCGCACCCCAGCCCCTGCCGCCCGTCTGCAGCCCCGGGGGACGGGCTGGGGCCCGGGGAACGGGGGCCTGGGCCTCCTGACGCTCACGAGGATGACAGAAAGAGGTCGGCCAGATGGAAGAAGCGCGCCCGGTACTTGACGTGGAAGATGGACGGGTCCAAGAGGCCGTAGAGCTTGCGGTAGAAATCGGGGTACTCCCTGTGGGTGTGGAAGTGAACGAGGGAACGAGGCATGTGAGGCAGCAGCGGGTGAGTGAGGGCGGCATGTGGGGGTAAAAGCACGAAGCAAGCAGACAGGTCAGGGCCCAGGGAACCACCGCCCTCAGAGGCTCCTGAAGCTGCCTGACCCTGGTCAGAGTGGGGGGGGGGGGGTCGGGGGCAGAGAGGGGGAAGGGGAGAGGCCTGCACTGCCCCCAGATGGACACTCACAGGTTGTGCTCATGAATCAGGATAAAAAGTCCGTTCAAGGCCAGGAGGCTGATGGCGCCCCCTGCAGACAGACACACAGCCATGGAGCTGCAGCCAGCCTGCACCCCCACCCCCAGAGCGAGTCCAGAAAAGCTGGAGGCCACACTGTAGGCGATTGGAGCCAGCTGCCCACAGGCCCCCCCGCCTCCCCCTGCGTCTCACAAGGGAGGAAAAGGACCCCAACACCCATCCCCACGTGGTCGCAGCCCCTCTGGGCGCTCCCTGCTCACCGACATCGTAGGCGCGGGTGAGGAAGTCGATCATGAGGCTGGGCTGGGCCAGGTGAGGCAGGATGGACTCATGCATGATCACCAGCACCTTCTTATAGAGGCTGAGGGGCAGCTGGGGGGGCGGGGGGGGGGTAAGTGGTCAGGGTTCCGTCTGCCGCCCCGCACAGGCCAGGGCCGACGAGCCTGCTCCCTCCCGGCCCTACCTTGTGCTTGAGGAAGCCGAGCCACATCAGCTGGAAGGCCTTCCTGTGCTCCTGCGTGTGAGGAAAGGGTCTGCAGGCTGCACATGCTACGGCCCCGCCAGGTCCTCCCCTGTCCTCCCCAATCCCGCCCCCTCCCGTCCCCCCCAATCCCACCCCGCCCCCTCCTGCCACATGGAAGTCGGAGTGCCCAGGGTCCGAACCCGACACTGTCCAGATGTGAGGAAACATCAGCCTCCCAGGCAGCCATGCGGAGTCCACCTCCCCACCCCCCAGCCCGGACACGTGATGCTCCAGGCGGCTTGGGGCCTCCTCGCCCCCGGGGGTCCTCTGAGTGACCCAGGGGCCGTCCAAGCCAGGAAAGGGGGGCTGCCTTCTCCCCAAGTCCCACACCTGTTGCCTGAGGCCGCACCCCAGGACGGGGCCTGTTCCCAGGGAGCCCCCCGCCCCCCCGAGTATCTCACCTTCAGGTGAGTGACCTTCCACCTGTCCGACAGCTCTGCCAGGGAGAGGGGAGAGAGGCGGCTCGTGAGGCTGGGGGGGTGCAGGGCCCTGGTGCCCCGCCTGCAGGCCCAGCTAGGACGTTCACCTGCGTGCTTCACGTAGAAGTTAGCGACGTCGCTCTCCTGGCGGGGCAGGCTCACGGCGGACAGCAGCGTGAACACGTTGTTCCAAAAAGTGAGGGGCACCTGCGGAGGCTGGGCCTGAGCGCCTGGGCTCCGCCTGCCCCCTCCCCCAGCTACAGGGCTCCCACAGCTCACCTCAGGGTGTGCGTTGGCGACCCTGGCCACAGTGTCAGCGGCTGCCTGCATCGCGTGGTAGCGCACGTCATCGTGCTCCAGGTACGCGCAGAACTGGGAGAGGAGCAGCGAGCAGTCCTCCTCCAGGGAGAGCAGGCCGTCCACCACCGCCTGGACGAGGCGCGGGGCGGGCCAGTGAGCACTTCTCCGGCCCAGGATGGTCAACCCGGCCGAGCCTACACAGCACAGCCCCACAACCAAAGACGGCCCCAGGAGCCCCCCCGAGCGGCAGCCTGCCCCCCCTCCCCGAGGCTGGATGGGCCCCCAGGTGCCCCTCACCTTAAAAAGCTGGCGGGGAAACAGGTAACTGCCCTCCCACTTGGGTTTCTCCAGGGGGTGCGCACCTTCCAGCTGCACGAACTTCATGAGGGTCCCGAGGGCCAGCTCCTGGGGGGCGGGTGGCAGAGTGGCCGCGGCGCCCCGTGGACCGGCCCACAGAGCTCCCCCAGAACTTCAGCCTGACTGTCCGCGAGAGAGGGCAGAGCCTCCCACCCAAAACCAGCCAACAAAAGGAAGCAAGTGGGGACAGACCAAGGCACAGCCTCTGTGTGTGTGTGGAGGGGCTCGTGGCCGGGGTGCAGGGGACACTCAGGACGAGCAAGGTCGGGGTCCCCAAGACTCACCTTGACCTCGAACGAGGGGTGGGCCAGGAGCTCCGCCAGGCTGTTGCAGCAACTCTGGTAGCGGTGCCGCATCCACACCTTGTACTTCCGGGTGGCCCCCTGGGACCCTGCCGGTGGGCGAGGGGGGTCAGCCCACGTCCATGCCCACTTACCTCTGCCCAGCCCAGTCAGACACACGAGTGGAAGCCATAGCCCCAGACCAGCATGGCCCCCAGCCAGAGAGAGAGAGCAACACCTACTCCAAGGGTAAGCCCTGTGAAAAGGTTTTGGGGGTCTCATCACGTGGCCCTCCAACCTCGCCAGGGACGAGGCCTTGGGCCCCCAGGACGTTCACCTGCCATGACGGTCTCCTCCGGGGGCAGCTGGCCCACAAACAGCTCCCCCCGCTCCAGCAAGGCCCCGAAAAGGCGGCTGCACGCGCGCACCGCATCCTGGATCTCCTCCGGGTCCTCCGACTGCGGGGAGAGGCCGGTCTCAGGGAGCCCCGCGGGGAACTGTGGGCCCACTCACGTTCCCCACTTGGGCCTCCCGACCCATCGAACCACAACCTTGACCCAGCGGGACTCTCCATCCCACCTCTGCCAAACCTCCCACCGGACCCTCCAGTCCGGAGCCCCGCGAGAGGAGAGAAGACCCCCCCGTAAGACCCTGGACCCCGCCTCGCAGCCCGGACTCCGCCGAGCCCGAGCCCGAGGGGCGCTCGTGTCGGCCTCCGACCCCGCGATGGCGGCCGCCCGCCCAGCCCGCACGCCTTACCTGCAGCACCGCCAGAATGTCGAACACGGCGTTGGCCTCGGCGCGGTTCGCCAGCACCGCCTCCAGCAGGCGGCCCAGCGCCCGGCGCGCGTTCCTGGGGCCGCGGACCCGCTCCATGCCGCCGCCCGACGCGGGAGAAGCCGGGCCTCACGCGCCGCCTTCCGGCGCAGCACCGACGTCACGGCCAGCGCCTCCGACGTCAACACTGCTTGCCGGGACGCGCCCCGCCCCCTGCCGGCGCTTCACCAATAAGCGACTGGGACTCACTGTGCGTCATAGACGCGCGCCGGAGTGGCGCCTGCCGTCATCGCCGCGCGCCCGGCCGCAGTGGCGCGGGCTGCAGGCATGGCGCTCTTCCACGTTGCGCGGTACGCGGGCCCCGAGGCGGCCGAAGCGGACGGGGCGGAGGCGGAGGCGGAGGCGGACGGCCGGGCCCGCGCGCTGCTGGAGCGGCTGCAGTGCCGGGCCCGAGAGCGGCAGCGACAGCAGCAGTCGCGGCAGCAGGAGCCCGAGGAGGCCGCGCAGACCGAGGGCGCGGCGGGGAAGCGGCGGCGGCGGCGGCCGCGGAGGTGCAAGGGCGGCGGGGCGCCCGGGAGCCCGCAGGCCCCGCGCAGCAAGCGGCGGAAAGAGGCCGGCGAGGAGGCCGGCGCAGGTGGGCCCGGCGGGGCGAGGAGGGGACGGAGTGCGGGCCGGGGACCTGGGTCTGCTTGAGGCTGACGCGCCGCCCTGCCCGGCTTCTGCCCCGCAGAGAACGGTGAGGAGGCGCCGCGTGAGAGCAGCGTGGACGCCGAGGCCGCGGGGCCGCCCGAGACCCCAGGAGAACAGCCCCCCGACGAGGCCGGTGGACCCCCAGCCCACGCTCTAGTGCTCGGGGGCTTCGGGAGGAGCAGGGCGCCAAAGGTGAGGTGGGACGGCCGGGCTGGGGGTGGGGAGCTGCAGTGTTGGTGGCTGCTGTTAACCCAGCGGGGCTTCGTGGGGTAGTCGGGAGGAGGGTGCCTGCGCCTCAGCTTGTATCTTGCAGGTTTTTTGTGGGTAATCTTTACCTGGGGACGTTTTTTCCATTTTTTTTTTTTTTTAAAGAGAGAGGGGGAGGGGTTGGGGGAGAGAAGCATGGATATGAGAGAGACACATGCATTGGTTTCCTCCCCCACGCGCCCCACCCGACCTGGGCAGGGACGATGCAGGCCAGGTGTTGCTCTGGCATCGAAGCCACGACCCTTCTATGCGTGGACTGACAGTCTAGCCACTGAGCAACACCAGCCATGGCTTATTTCTCCTTGTCCGATCGCTGTGGCTGGGACCTTGGTACTATGTTGAAGAAGAGTGGTCGTTCCTACTCTCCTAGGGAGTGTGAACTGGGTCACCATCCCCGTGGCGATGGCACACGGTTCTGTCGGCTTGTGCGGGGTCCCCTGTGAGTCGTCTGGTTGAGATGGGGGCAGGGTGTGTGCCATGTAGAGGCTGTGACGCACCTATGAGCTTGGTGTGTAAGAACAGAGGTTTAAGTGTGGCCACTGATGGGAAGTGAAGTCAGGGCAGGTGAGCGCCAGGTGTCAGGGGGCCTTGCAGGTGCTGCCCACTGTGGTGGTGTAGATGGGAGGGGAAGCCCCAGGTGGGTCTGCTCTGGGGAGTGGCACCCAGGTGTGTATTTCCTAGTTCCTCAGAGGCTGTGTGGGACGTGGGTCGGGGGAACCGAGGGGGAGCCAGGACACCAGGGAAAGCCTCCGCGGCCGCGCTCCCAAGCGAGGTGGGGAGCCGTCACCTGGCCTCTGTTTCTTACCTTTTGCAACAGGTCCAGCCTTTCCTGCCGACGTGGCTGGCCGAGCCGAGCTGTGTCGGGAAGAATGTCACTGAAGACGTGGTGCCTATCGAGGACATCCCGGAAGTCCACCCTGACCTGCAGAGGAAGCTGCGTGCCCATGGCATCTCATCCTACTTCCCAGGTTCTCCAGCCTTGGGCCGGGGGCCGGGGTTCTTTCGGAGCCATGCAAGGCCACGGGGCAGCCCTACACGAACGCAGCTTCAGGTGCTCCTTCGGGAGAGCACTCCAGCTTGAGGTCACAGGTTGGCCCTGGTCCCTGTGCTGACAGGTTGCTCCTGCATGAACCTGACTGGCTCTCTTCCCCCACGCAGTCCAGGCGGCGGTCATTCCTGCTCTCCTGGAGAGTGCGGCCCAAGGGTTCCTCGTGGGCAGAGGCGGCTACCAGCCCAGGGACCTCTGTGTTTCTGCCCCGACGGGCAGTGGGAAGACCCTGGCCTTCGTCATCCCCGTGGTGCAGGTGAGTGTGAGGCCCTCCCTCCTAGCAGGCTGGCGGGTGGGAGCCGGCGCTGCTCACACAGTGGCCCTCGCCCACAGGCCCTGCTGCAGCGAGCTGTGTGCCAGGTGCGCGCCCTGGTTGTGTTGCCCACCAAGGAGCTGGCCCAGCAGGTACGAGGACCCCGTGCCTGGGGTCACCCCGGAGCCCTTTCACTGGTGTGATGCTTCAGGTCAGGCAGTGACATGGTGTCCTGCAGGTGAGCAAAGTGTTCAACGTCTACACAGACGCCACGCCTCTGCGCGTCGCCCTGGTCACCGGGCAGAAGTCGCTGGCCAAGGAGCAGGAGAGCCTCGTCCAGGAGACGTAGGTCCTGCTGGGCACGGGCCCTGGGGAGGCGGGTGCAGGAGGGCACAGCCCCGTGGGGCTACTCGGGGTCAGTGGGGCCTCGGCTGAGTGCTCTCCGCTCTGCAGGATGGACGGCTTCCGCTGCCTGGCTGACATCGTGGTGGCCACTCCCGGCCGCCTGGTGGACCACATCGACCAGACCCCGGGGTTCAGCCTCCAGCACCTCCGCTTCCTGGTATGCTGCCCACCCCCACACAGAGGGAGGCTCGGGCTCAGCTGACGCCCACCTCACCCACCGGAGCCCGGCCTCCTCGTTGGCAGGTCATCGACGAGGCCGACCGCATGATAGACAGCATGCACCAGTCCTGGCTCCCCCGGGTGGTGACGGCCGCCTTCCCTGGGGAGGGTGCCAAGGACCCCTTCACTCTGCTCCAGAGGTGGCAGCCCCAGGTCGTGACCGCTGCCAGGTACTGGTCCCCGGCCCTGCCCTGCCCTGGGGGAGTGCCCGGTCCAGTCTGTCTGGGTCGGGGCGGGCGGCCAGGCCCGGCTGCGCCCAGCGTCTGTGTCCTTTCAGCACCTGCCGCCCTCAGATGCCTCTGCAGAAGCTGCTCTTCTCGGCCACGCTGACACAGAACCCCGAGAAGCTGCAGCAGCTGGGACTGCACCAGCCCTGGCTCTTCTCCACGCGGCCGGCGTGTGGGGGTCCCGGAGGCACCGACGTGGACGCGGACTCGGGTGGGAAGTACACCTTCCCTGCGGGGCTCTCGGTGAGCTGGGTGCACAGGTGGGGAGGGTGGCTCCCGGGCGCTCAGGGCCGAGCCAACCCCACGCTGTCCCCACAGCACCACTACGTGCCCTGCCGCCTGCGCTCCAAGCCGCTGGTCGTCCTGCACCTGATCTTGCACCTGGGCTTCTCCAGGATCCTCTGCTTCACCAACTCCCGGGAGAACTCCCACAGGTGAGGCCAGGGTGGGCAGCGCAGGGCAGGGCGTGTGGGAGGCGCTGGCCCCGCCCACCGGCTTTCCCTCCCAGGCTCTTCCTGCTTGTCCAGGCTTTCGGTGGTGTGACGGTGGCCGAGTTCTCCTCCCGCTACGGGCCCGGCCAGAGGAAGGGGATCTTGAAGCAGTTTGAACAGGGCAAGATTCAGCTGTGAGTGCCCTGGGAGGGTGCTTGCTCCTGGTGTCTGCCTGGCCCCCAGTAGTGTGTCTGTGGGGGTGTCCCAGTCTCAGGCAGGTCCCACACTCCTCGTTTCTCAACAGCCTCATCAGCACAGACGCCACTGCCCGCGGCATCGACGTGCAGGGGGTGCAGCTGGTGGTGAACTACGATGCCCCCCAGTACCTGCGGACCTACGTGCACCGGTGAGGGGCTGTGGTTGGATTGCGGGGGGAGACTGCTGTTCCTGGGGGCCGCTCTCGAGGCGCCTGTGCTTGGTTTCAGGGTGGGAAGAACTGCTCGTGCTGGGAAGACTGGACAAGCCTTCACGCTGCTCCTCAAAGTGCAGGTCAGGCGAGGACTGACGGGGAGGCGGGGGCAGGAAGGATGGGAGCCCCTTCCCGGAACTTGGCATGCTCCCCCAGGAGAGGAGGTTCCTCCGGATGCTGAGTGAAGCCGGGGTACCCGAGCTGGAGCGGCACGACACCCCTAGCGAGCTGCTGCAGCCGCTGGTCCCGCGGTATGAGGAGGCCCTGTCCCAACTGGAGAGGGCCGTCAAGGTGAGGCCTGGCGGTTCTGGGAGCACATGAGGCTGCTCGCAGCGGGACTCGGATGCAGAGGAGGTCCTGGGTGCCTTTAGCTTCCTGGCTGAGGGCAGGAGACCCTGGACCTGGGGTGGAGGTGCAGGGCCCGGGAGGGGCGCTGGGTGTCTCTCCTTAGAGTTGGGGGCTGGGCTGGGTCACACACTAGGGAGAGGCCTGGAGCTGAGCTGCTTCCTCTCCTCCCCCAGGAAGAATGGAGGCAGAAGGCGGCCTAGGCCAGGCTCTGAGGACGATGGGACCAAGCCTGGGTGGATAGGCCTCCTGGAGAAGTCCCAGCGCACTGCCTGCTCAGCCCACGCCCAGGCGAGGCCCTTCATCATGGCGCCATGGCCTGAGACGGCCAAGCACACGCAGTCAGCCTCTGGCCAGTTGCTCCTCCTGCTTCTCTGGGGCTGGAGTGGAGGGTTCAGACGGGCCCAGACCGACAGGCGGCCTCCGTCCTGCTGGCAGCAGGTTTGGACTTCAGCTTGTCTAGCACCTCCGTGTGCTCCCATCTTGCGATGGGGACGGGCCCCCAGCCTTACCACGAGCCCCCACCACCACGCCCCGTGCCGAGTAACGAGCACCAGAGGCTTTTGTGACTGAAAGCCGGCTGCAGAGCACTGACGCACTGCTTGTAAGGTTTCCCCCAAATTCACATGCTAACATGAAGATAAACTATAAAGAGGGGACACACTGGTTTTATCTCTGCGCCAAAGTCCATGATTCACTTGAGCAAAACTGGTCACAGGCTGCCGGGTAGACACGGGGCAGGGACGGGTCAGGAGGCAGGCGCTGACGGGAAGCCCTCAGTAGAGACTGTCCGAGTCCCAGCGCTTTGTGCTGAGCCAGCGTGCTTACTCCTCAGTCCAGCCCACACACCACGCCTGGCACGCAAGGCCTAGGTCCGGGACGGATGGAGCTGCCAAGCGTGGTGAGCCGGCTTGCTCGTGCTCTGGCATCTGGAACGCAGGACTCCTGCAGCCATCACGCCGCCTCCCTCAGTCAGGCTTGGCGGGGGCCTTGAAGCTGGTGGTGGGGGCCTGCGTCTGAGTTTTAGGCTGCTGACTTGGGCCTGCCCGGAACCCAGTGTGTAGGGAGGTGGTCACGGCCTGCTGCTGCGCTGCCTTCTGTGGGGTCGCGGGAAGCACCTGGACCTGAACGCAGGGGACCTCTTGCAGGACGACACTGCTCTCAAGGTCTGAGGAAGGCTTCCCTCTGATTTCATGAACATTCTTGTGAACAGTTTTGGCTTTGCCTTTGTAACCAAAAGGCCTATTCAAGTGACTTCCCCCAGACAAAAAAAATGCACCCTAATACCAAGTTAAGTGCCGGGAGCCCTAGCCAGTTTGGCTCAGTGGATAGAGCGTCGACCTGTGGACTGAAGGGTTCTGGGTTTGATTCTGATCAGGGCACATGCCTGGATTGTGGGCTCGATCCCCAGTAGGGGGCGTGCAGGAGACATTCGATCAATGATTCTCATCATTGATGTTTCTATTTCTCTCCCTTCTCACAAATCAATGAAAATATATTGTAAAGTGCCATGAGCGCGAGACCTGTGGCTGGTTCTGAGTCCTCCACTGTGCAAAGGGGGTCGCAGCCCAGGCCTGCATTTCCTGTCCCTCCCTCAGCGCCACCTGCTGGGAGCCTCGCCGAACCCTTTGCCAATTGCCTGAAAGAGACAACCAGCATCTTTCACCACTTTCCTATGAGATGAGACGAGAGCATATGAAAAAGTCGTTTATTATGCCTTTCGTGTGGTGGGACATCAGTGCTTTTCAAAACCCTACTGTTCAAGTACAAATGATTATGTTTACAAAGTATTTACATCTTCAGTCTTTTAATCTTAAACACAACTATTTGGTTACAACACTTAAAAACCCTAAAGGCTGTGAACGGAAAGCCCTACCAGGCAACACGTCTGCGCGTGCGGACCAGCTCCTGCTCCCCTGCCGTGCGAACAGCCCGCCTTCTCAGACTTGTCTCCCGGGGAAGCCTGCTCCCGGGGGGCCGGCTCGAATGGACAGTCCTGCTGGGTCTGTGAGAGCTCTCCCTCCCTCCCTCCCTCCCTCGTTACAGGGAGTCGGCCGAAGCCTGGTCCCAGGCAGCGTGGGGTCTAACAGCAACGGTGGGGGAGGCCCTGGAACCCCCTCCGGAGCCCACACTAGCTCCTCAGTGGGAAGGTCTCACCTTTGAGGGTTTTTGCCTCTGTGACTACTGACCTGTGATGGGACTAAACCCAGTGGAACAGGACAGTCTTCTGTCCCATGGTTCGTGTTGGAGTGGCTGAAGGAAGCGCCCTGAGCGAGACTCTCCCTCCGCATAGCAGCTGCCGCTCCACCCGGCCAGCGGCCTCCTTCCCTCCAGCTCTGCCTCACAGGAGCTCCCAGGCAGCTCTGGGGGCAGCCTAAGTGCGTCAACATTTCATCGAGGGACTGCCAGCGCCCTCGGGAGGATGAGGAACGCAAACTGCACAACAAAATAAGCCAGAAACACGACCTCTGTGCCGTGGCTCTGCACACGAGGATGAGGGCCGAGAGCAGGAAGTCTCCCAGTGACGAGGTGGAGCCCGCTCAGCGCCGTCCTGCCCGCTGGCTGGTAGCAAACAACCCACAGGCCTGGCTAACGGTCCTGTTTCCACACGTTCAGGTCACTGAAATGTTAAATAAGCCCCTTCCCCTTTCAACACTTGATTTTTCCTTTCCTCCCATCTCTCACACGAGCTTCACTCACTGGCCCCCTAGGAGTCGCCACACTGCCATCCACACAAACGGGAACCAGCGCCCGACAGAAGCCGTCCTGCCGTGAGCGGCTCAGTGGGGAGGGGGCAGGAGATGGTCGTGCGTCTCAGGACGCTGCAGCTCATCTCAGCGCACACAGACCTGACAAAACCCATCTGGACCCAGGCAGACGCCCCGATCAGGGGAGGCGTCCGCGGAGCGCAGTGTGCGTGGCAAGCACTGCCAGTGCAGACGCCACCAGCCAGTTACGTCCACTGCAACCGCTGCTGCCATTGCGCCCGAGAAGACACAGATGCAAGTGCAAGCATGGGGCCTCTTCGCCCTCAACCATGGTTCACCGCGTCACACAGCACGATGGCACGTGCCTGCTCGTGGGGGAGGCCCTGGCACAAACCTGAGGTCGTCTACGGGGAAGAGCGCCACAGCAGACCACCTGTGTGAGCAGGTTCCCAGCTCTGCAGACAGGCTGGCTGGGCATGAGCAAGGGAGAGCGGTGACAGGCACCTCTCACTGAGCCCCATGCCGTGCATGCACACACGCAGCTGGGCCCTGACCAATGTGAGACCAGGGCCTCAGCTCCTGGAGCTGCCTCTGAGCGCCACGTCCGAAAGCTGGGAAGGACCGAGCTGCGCTGGGATGGGGAGCGACTGGCAGGCGCCATCTGCATGGAAACAAGTCACAATGGCTCCTCTTTGGAATGGAAGTTCAATCCCAGCGTCGTCCTCCACGCAAGCTGGGTACGCATCATAACCGCTTCGACGGCACGGGACCAGGTGGCTCCTTGGAAGGCTCCAGCAAGTCACATGGAGCAGAGAAGAAGCCGCTGGGCTGTCTCGGGTCTGAGCTGACCGAACCTCAGATGGCCGCTCCTCTAAGGACCATGATGCATTTCTGTAGGGTCTAAAGAACCACACACAGGCCAACGCTGTGCTGCCCAAGACGGTGCTTGGCTTCAGGAAGTCACGGATGACTCACTGCTGTCGGGAGTCGCCCCCGGGACGTGTGGCACACAGGGCCTGGCGGGTCCTGGAGGCTCGGACCCAGCCCTGCGGCTCTGGAGGCGGCTGGAAGGTCCAAAGACCCAGAGAAGCTGCCGAGGCGCGCCTCCCACTGGTCCGTACAGAAGCTGCGGCCCGAGAGCGCGCTGCAGACGCTCCACTTGCTGCAGCTCTGCAGGGGCCGAACCTCACAGGATGCGGCCCCCAGTTCAGCAGTAAGAGCACCTGCTGGTTCTGGCCCGATGGAGACCTGCTTGGTGGCGGCCTGAGGCGCCTGCTTTCCTGACTAGGGGCACGGAGGCTTGGTGGGTCTTTAACCGGACGGCAGGGACTCGCATTTGTAACTTGGGCTGCTGGCCGGGGCTGTCAGCGCTGGCCGGCACCTGCGTGGGGTTGGGGACGCCCGGGGTCTGCAGCTGGGCCGCCGCCGTTGTCACGACCTGCTGCTGCATGAGCTTCTGCTGGACTACCTGGGCGGCCGCGGTCACTGCAGGGATCATCTGGACCTGCTGCCCCGCTGCCGCCGCCTGGGTGAGGGTCACCGTCTGCGGGGAAGCCTGAGCCGAAAGAAACGCATCACCTAGTCCTGGGGGGTGCAGATCAGGTGCCTGACAAACCCAACACTCTGGGGCCAGGAGGGTTAGAGACTTAATTAGCATGAAACTTAGAAATGTGAAAACTACCCAGCATGTCGAAATATGGCCTCTGGTCTTGAACCAAACAAGTAGAAAACGAAACCTCTCGTGCTAAAGCGATGCCTGCCCGTGGGAGAGCGAGGGCTGAGGGCTGGGACTGGTGGCGACATTCAGCCTCGACTGCCAGGCTGTCCCGTGAGCCACGCGGGCTTGGACGTGCATGTGCCCTCTGTTAAGTGGGCAGCAGCCGAGGGCTGGGAGGGGTGTGTGTGGAGGCTGACTGAGTCAGACACAGACTCTCAACTGCGCAGCTGGTGCAAGCCCCACCCCCCACGCTGCTCAAGGGTCGACTGGCTTTGATTCCTTGAAACGCACACTCGTGTGGTTCTGAAAATAAAGATGGTGGAAGCCCACTTTCATGCGCCACATTTTGTAGAGGAAATAAATGTGACAGCCGCCGTCAGGCTGTCGTGTCCCCAGTGGTGGTTACACCTTTAGTTTCCCTGCAGCAGAGGACACCCGGCGTTGCTGGCTGAAGCACTGGTCTAGAAGTGAGTCCTTTGGTGCCTTCGGCCCTGAGTCTGTGTCTTGTATTGTGGAAGTCAGAGGGATTCTCTATAATCAGAATTCTACTTCCTCAGGAGGAAAACCGAGAACTCACACGGAGGCTGCTAGAAGCCCCGTGGGAGCTTCCCGATGGCCGCCCCCTCCGCACTTACCTGCTGGGAGGCAGAGGCCACCTGCGGGATGCCGGCCACCGGGCTCTGCTGCTGTACCACCTGAGGGAGCTTGGCCACCTGGGACAGAACCAGAAAAGCCACGGGCAGGATGCAGAACGCACGCACAGGAAGATGCCCTTTCTTTCCTTCTCGGTGGTTAATTTCAAAACAACTCGATGCCAGGAAAGACCTTTGTCACAGGGGGCTTGCCTGGCACCCGAGAGACCTCCATGCTGACGCTGACCACCCTCCTATCTGCAGTCACGTGTAATTTGGTCTCATACTTGAGTTTACATGAGAGAACGAAGGATGAAATGACACATTCTGGCCTTTCACGGATCTCAGAATCCCTTCAAGTCTGGGCGACGTTCCAGGTTGGGGGGCGGCCCGAGGCCGGGGGGTGGGGTGGGGGAGTGATTCAGGCCAGTGAAGCTGTGTGACCCCTCGCTGTCCTGGGCGCCTGCGGCCCCTGCAATCCAGCGCTTGCGCTGGCTCCTGCTCACCTGGATCTGGGTCTGCACCTGCTGCGTCCCGGCCAGCTTCTGAGCCTGGGAGATGGGTGTGGTGAGAAACTGCGTTTTCAGGGCTGGCTGGGTGGCATAGGTGACCTTCTGTGGCTGGCCCTGAGCAGCAATCTGCTGTGCAGTGATCTGAAGAGAGACACCCAGGGTTAGGGCACAAGGCTGTCCCCTCTGAACTGCAGCCTTGTTCCCTGCAGCTGCCTGCCAGTGCCCAGCACAGGTCACTCGCCTCTCTCCCGAGTCCCCTCGTGCCCAGAGGTCAGCCTACTGAGAAGGCTTTTGCTTTGGGGCCTCAATCAGTTCAGTGCTGCCTCTCCCAAACTTCCGGGTCAGAGAGACGCTGATAGGTCTCCTTCACATCAGGCTGTCTCCCCTTCCCCCTTCAAGCACACCCAGGACCAGGTCCCTCCCTGGATCCTCGGTTCTGTGCACTAGCGCCCAGGTGGGTCGCACACTATGACCTACATCTGCTTCCCCAAACCCTGTGGCCCTTACCAGCCATGCAGCCCACAGCCCGAGTCCTCACTGTTCCCTGAAAGTCCGCAGTGAACACAGCTCCCCATCTCATACCCGCACCCCCCCTCCCCCGGGGGCCTTGGAGCAGCACCAACATCCAGGCCACCCTCTGTGCAGCCCAAACGCAGGACCTTGGGGTCCCCTGTGTGGGTGTCAGGCAGCGAAGCCGGGCCCATTCGGACCCAATCCTCCGCGCCCTGTGCCTAGTGGCAGGGTCCGGCTCAGCACAGACAGGGTGACCCAAGAGCCCGCAGGAGCCAGTACCTTCTGCTGGACGGCGGCCGGGCCTGGGGCGGCCTGGGGCTGGATGGCCTTCTGCTGCTGCACGGCCTGCTGCTTGAGCTTCAGCAGCTGCTGCACGTGCACGGGCTGGGCCACCACGGTCTGTCCTGCAAACACCACCGAGGGGGTGAGTCAGCGCGGAGGCAGGCTCACCCTGCGTTCCCCGCGCTTCCCTGAGTCACCGAGTTGTTCAGACTGCCTGCGTCTACAGAGAATGGCAACGACCCTGCGAGGCGGGCAGGTGTCTCCTACACACACCCGAGATGCTCCTCGGCCACCAGGACACTCGGAGCAGCGATTCACCTTCCCACCTCCCGGCACACAAATGACTAAAATTCTGCAGCTCACCCAACAATACATTGTTCACCGAACTGACCAAAAAACAGGTATGGTTGTGATTCCTTCACATCGATGGCTATTACTGTTGGTTGTTGTCAGTTTTTTGACAATCTAAGGTAGGGGTGGGGAACGTCTGCCGTGAAATCATTTGGTCTGGCCCTGCCAAGGCATTAGGGGAGTTAATTAAATGTTGGACCAAATGCCGCAGGCTCATGTTTAAGCTGGTGACACTGGCCTGTGAACAACGCTGTTCAGTATAAATGGCCCCGGGCAGAACAAGGTTCCCCGGCCCTGATCTGAGGGAAGGAGGTCAGTGCCCCCGATGACATAGTCGGTCACTGCATGTTTAAACATCCTGGTGGCAGAGCAGTTGAAAATTGCTGCGATAAAGGGATGGGAAGTTCCAAATGTTAATGGTTAAATTGAGGGTCAAAACTTGTACTCGGGCAACGCGAGACGCTTCTAGCGTGCACCACGGCACTCGAAACGGGTGTCTGGCGAGGGAGCCAGCAGGGCTGGGGGCCACTTCCACAGGAAGGCCGTCAGCCCCCTCCAGGCCCCGCGGACGTGGGCAGGCACCTGTGGCTTTCTGCGGCTGCCCGATGGCCACACTGATCCCAGCAACGTTCATGGGCAGGGTCGTGACGCCTGGCGAGGAGACCACGGCCGCGGGCACGGACACCACCGGAGGCTTCGCCAGGGCCACCTGAGCCGGCGGGGGAGCCTGCGCCTGCATCTGGCCTTGCGCCTGCAGCTGCGACGTGGGGACCCGCGTCTAAACAGAAAGAAGGGGCCCAGAGACTCAGCAACTCGTGTGTCTGCAAACACCTCCCAGAGGCCAAGAGGTGAGACGGGGACGGGTCACAGGGTGGGAAGTGGCAGCCAGCCAAGACTAGCATCTCCCCAGAGGCTGACCTACCCTGTCCCACCATCACCCACACACACGGGACCTAAAGCTCATCGGTCACACGGCATTCACGCCTGTCCTTAGAGCAGCCTAAGGTCAGCCTGGAGCTCTCCCGAGACGCCTGTGAAGGCCACCAACTTCCTGTCACACTGTGTTCAAGTCCTTTCTTGTCACATGAACACACGTGGAACCAAACGTGCTTTCTCGGGCTTCACCCACTTCTGTCCCGTCTTGCACACTTCAAGTGGATGAAGCACACCCAGCGCAGAGCCAGCGTGCTGTGGGCGACTGTCTAGGATTGGAGCAGGTTACCTAACCTGCTGGCTTCAGGTTCTGCACATGCGAAGTGGGGCAACATTAAAACACCCCATCCTGCCTGCGCACTGATCAGGGGGCAGGTGTAACCTAGGGCAGGTGATGGTAGCTGCACCCGTGCCAGGATGGGGTCTCCTAAGCTGGCCGCCTGGCTTGGCCGGAGTGGATCAACATGGCTGAATGTGAAGGACCTTCCCAATTCCACGTTGTCCTGACACTAGCTCTTCTTCCAAAGTCTCTCTGAGCTTCCCAGGGACTGGGACCGAGCCTGGCTCTGGGCCTGGTGACACCCCGCCCGCCCTGCCCGCATGCCCATGTGCTGTCCCTGACAGAGACCCTGCCCTCCCTCCATGGTCTAGCTTCTCCCCTCCTCCTTCCCCCGAGCGCTCAGCCATGAGCTCGGTGACACTTCAGTTCTAGGAAGTACAATTACTTAACCGTTCCCCAGGGCTGCTTTCTCCTCTCCAAGGAGAACAGGATCTTGGGGGGAAAGCACACCTTCTACTTGACTCGCAAGTCCACCAGAACACCTTTGGCCACGCGAACAGGAACCATGCAGGAGCGTGGGGAAGACAAACGCATCAGGGGACTTACGAGCCGGGCCACCTGGAGGTTGGCCACGGTGGTGCCCGTGAGCAGGGCTCCGGGGCGCGAGGCGGTGACGGTGGTGAGCTGGGGGCTCGGCTGCTGTGCCGGCGGTGGAGGCTGCACCTGCACCTGTGCGGAGGGCGGCGGGGGGCCAGCCGGGGCCTGGGGCGGGGGGGCCTGCTGGGGCAGCTGCAGCTTCTGCTTCTGCATCTTGATCAGGTGTTCCTGAAACCCAGGGGAGCCTCTCAGCAACACGAGCTGCACCACGTCGCACACCCTGACCGTGACACGTCCGACCCGAGCCTGCCGTGCTGCAGCGGCACCACGGGTGGCCACGAGGCCCCGGACGTGGCTGGAGCGTCTCAGGAATGCACATCCTCTCTGGTTGCACTGATTCCCTGGGAGGCGCCGGGTGCCTCCAGGAGGAAGCTGGGTGCAGGCCAGCACCTCCACAGCCTCCACCAGGTTGCGTGTCCCTGCTGAACGGGGAAGGGGCAGGCCCGACAGCCGCTGAAACTTTTACTTCCTGTTTTTTGGTCTATACCCGGTATTAGTGTTCTTCCTCCTTTAAGGGGAATGTGTTCACATTCATGGCAGCAGGGTGTGCAGCCTGGCAACGCTCGGGCATCGCACTCAAACACCGCCTGAGACCCGAGGCTGCACGGGAGCTGCCCCCATGAGCTGCCTGGTCACTGCCCGCCCTCGGCCTGAGGGAGGCGCTGCCCTCCCGCCCTCTGGGGGGGACAGAACCATGGCCTCCGCCCTCCTGGAGCCTGCCCCCAGCACACAGCACAGAGCAGGTGGGAGGCGGCCTCCAGAGTGCTGCCAACAAAAGCCGTTTCTAAAGACAGCACACACCTCCCGCCTACAGACTGCGGTGCGTTGATGCAAAACACACTCCGAACCACGCCATGGGACCGCGCCGCCCGCCGTGGCCTGTGGTTCCCTGGGAGGTGCTCACCGGGGTCAGCTTGCTGACAGCTTTGATCTGTGCGGGCGACTGGGCCTGGCCCTGGAGCTGTGGGACCTGTGCCTGGGAGGGCGGTGGAGGCGGTGGTGGCGGCGGCTGCTGCTGCTGCTGCTGCTGCTGCTGCTGCCGGAGGAGCTGGAAGTGTGCGGGCGTGAGGGTCTTCCCTGGGAGCTGAACCCCTGTGGCTGGAGAAGTTGTTTCGTTAGCGGACATGCTCCCTTCCCGCACAACATGGAAGCCGAGCCCTGCTGTTCAGGGTGGACGGCACAGGAACCAAACCCCTTTACCTTGGGACACCTGAGTCACCAAAGACCGGGCTGGGGTCTGCACTGCAGCCAGGCTGGTGGTGACCACGGCCGAGGCCGTCACAGAGGTGACCGCACGAACGCCCTGCGTCGGTGCCAGGGACACCAGGTCAGACGTGGCCGGGGAGCCCACTGCTCGGGGCTGGGTGTGGACCACCTGGGCCGGCGTCGAGCCTCCGGAGCTCTGGAAAGGCAAAAGGAGGGCCTAGCGGGACTCTCCTCTCTCCATCACGGGTGGAAAGGGCACCAACCAAACCCATGGGCAACCCTGGAGGTGCCGAGGGGTCGGCGCCCTTGCACCTCGAAGCACGTGCCCTGAGCTACAGAGCAGCTCGCTCTGGATGTCCCTCAGTGGTTGGCAAACCCCTCGAGGTATTTCCAAAGGAGACAGAGCCTGGGGCTATTGGTGGTCCCCTCGGCTCCTGGCTTCCCCACAATAGGGAGAGGTGAGCTGCTGGGCCTCCAGAGACCCTGCCGCTGCTGCATGCACTGTGCACAGGTGGGATCCCTCCCTGTCCTGGGCCTGGGCTATTGTTACGGAAACACGTCTTCGCTCTCTGCCTGACCTCCATCCTCTCTGCCCACCTCTCACGGCTTTACCTTCTCTCCGCCCACCACTGCTGTCCCCATCCTGCGTTTGGGATAACTTCCTCGGACTTGTCTTCCAGTTCACTAATTCTCTCTCCTACTGGGTGACTGACAGTAAGCCCAATTACGAGGTTTTCTTTCTACAATTCTGGTAACCAGTTTTCATTTCCCAAAGTTCTCCATATTCTTTTAAAAATTTCCAGGTTTTTATAGACATTCTCCAGCTTCTTTTATTTCTTTAAAACAGGAAGTATAACTTTCATAATCTACACCCAGGGATCCCTCTATCCCGAGTCTGAGGGCCTGCCCACTGCCTGCTGCTGCTGCCCCTCCTGCTGCCAGCACCTGCGCCCCGGCCTCGGCCCAGTAGAACCCCGTGCAAGCACCGTGGGCTTCAGCCATGCTCTATCCCCACATCACAGGAAGTGGTGCTCAAAATGCATCATGGATGAAGTCCTTTATCTTTTAAAATATCACAGGTCTGCCCTAGCCAGTGTGGCTAAGGGGATAGAGCATAGGCCTATGGACTGAAGGGTCCCAGGTACCATTCTGGTCAAGGGCACATGCCTAAGTTGTGGTCAATCCCCAGTAGGGGGTGTGCAGGAAGCAGCTGATCAATAATTCTCTCATCACTGATGTTTCTATCTCTCTCTCCCTTCCTCTCTGACATCAATAAAAATACATTATTAATTAGCATAACCAATGGACACAGACACTGGGGCAGTGGGGGCTTGCCCAGGGTGGGAATGGCTGGGGGGAGGGGGTTTAATCGGGGAAAAAGGAAACATACGTAAGACTTTAGACAATAATATATAAATAAATAAATAAATATCGCTAAAATGGAAAATATATATATTATTAAAAAAGTAAAACATCACAGGTCCATGTTACTCCATGGAATGCAGCCAGGTCAGTACTTTCCCCAAAAAGCAAACGACTTGCACAGCGTCCTGGGCTGCTGACCCCAGGAGCAGGCCGCTCACCGTCAGGGCTCCCGGCGCCACGGGTGAGGCCAGGCGCTTGTTAATGGACTGGAAGGTGGCGGCAGGCACCCCCGCGATGGTGTTCACGATCACATTTCCGCTCACGGTGCCTGCAGAGAGAGGGTCTGTGGGCAAGAGCACGCGAGACAAGGGAGTGCCCACTGACCTTGCCGGCCCTTACCTGCGGGCATGCTCGTTCCCGTCACAGACGTCTTAATGGCTCCGGCCTGCTGGAGAGAGAGGTGACTTGCCCGTGACCACGGGACACCCTCCAAAGCTCCCCTTTCATCAGCATCCAATCCAAACTCTTGACCAGGCTGCTGGCCATACGGCCGCCTCCAGCCCCATCCCAGCTCCTCCCACCGCGGTGTCCACCCCTCAGTGAGTGGTGCTCCGGCCACGCTGACCCTGCTGGCCCCACAGCTGCCAGGCTCAGGGCCTGTGCCTGCTGGTCCCCGTTCCTTCCTGACTCCTGTTGCTCAGGCACAGCCCCAGGGTTCTCCTGGGTCCTGCCTGGCTGGATGCCTGCCCACAGGACAGTCCCTGGGAGCAGGTGCTCCGTGGGCGCCTTTTCTGAATGAATGAGGAAGGAGGCTGCCGGGCACATACAGAAGTCGCCCCCAGCAAAGGATCCAAGCAAAGGGGTTGGTTCTGCAGACACCCCACGCCTGGCTGACAGTGCAGAGCAGCTGAGCCTCCATCCCTCCCGGGCTCTTCCCGCTGTGAGCTCAGCGTGGGCCCCATGGGCACCAGAGCGAAGGCACACGCCAGGGCCTGACAGTCCAGCGTAGGGCCTGTGAGATCACAAGCCCACTTTCCTTCTTTTTTGTGCATTTCACCCCTTTTCTCTGACATGCACTGAAGACTCACGCGTGTGCATGAGCACACATGCACAGGCTTTGAGGAAAACTACAAAGTCAGAAGAGAAGTTTGCAAACTGGCAAACAGCATCTGCTCTGCAAGTTCATGCGGAGGAAGGGGGCGACTTCCTGTTACGGCTCATACAGCCCCTCTACCTCCCAGGCTCCTGCACCAGCACTGCCTCCACTGCCAGCCACCACTGAGCTCTCACAGGGCAGGAGCCCTGGAGACACCCCATCTCCCGACAGGAAGGCCTGCTGCTCCGGGGGCTGCAGGAACCTCAGGCGCTTGAGGGTGGGCAGGCCTGCTCACCAGCACGGCGGCACTGCCCACTGTAGTGATTGCAGGGGGTGCCTTCTGCGGGGGCTGCACAGGCTGTGCTGGAGGCTGTGCCTGGGCAGGGGGCTGCACGGTGGGCGGCCCCGAGGGCTGCTGGCTGCCTGCTGCCGCTGGGGGCTGGGGCAGAGGCGGTGGTGGCTGCTGGGGCGGTGGGGGCTGTGGCTGCGGCGGGGGTGGAGGGGGCTGCGTCACAGGCGGCTGCTGCGCCTTCTGCTGGTCGGCCAGCGCCTGCAGGGCAGGAAAAAGGAGATGGAGCACCTGGGGCCTCGGCCGCCTGATGGCAGCTGCCCCGCATGCCCAGGCCCCACACCTTCTTCTCTTTGGCGATTCGCTCTGCACGAAGAGATGCGACCTGGATGGGAGGCAGGGGCTTGTCGTAGTTGATGCCACTAAAGACAAGAGAAGAAATGAAAATGAGCCGCAAGTTCTGAAGCACAGACATTCCTGAAACCCACAGCCCCTCCTAAAGCTGCGGGTGCTGGAGGCAGCTCCCACCCAGCCCAGAGGAAGGAGAACCGCTGCCCGGTCACCCCCGCCCATGGTCCGTTCCCTTCCAGGCCTGAGAACAGACGCCCCAATCCCCAGCTGCATGAGCACTGCGCCCCCACGCCGGGCACAGCGCCCGGCCAGCAAGCCCCAGGGCTACGGGTCCCACAGGTCTCCCCACTCTCTCATGGACCCTCCTCCCAGGACCCCTGCGTCCTCCCCCAAATTGTCACCTACAGACCTCCTTGATTCAAAGCAAGTATGTTCACCCCAAAACTGGGCACATTTTTACAGAAGAGCCAACAAAATGTTTGCCAGATCAGGGGTGAGGAGGAGAGTGCCCATGTCCCGCTGCTGTGCCCTCTGCCAGGCGGCAGGCAGGACGCCGCCTCCATGCCCTCCCTGTGTGAACAAGGATCTCCCTGGATGAGCCCCTGCGGGTCCTGCCCGGCCACACCACCACCCCAGCGATGCCAGGACACGCCATTTGCTCAACAACTCAACTGATCGCATGTAAGAGAACACTGGAAGGCAACCCTTTCCCAGAGAGAAAGCGTGTCACTAACAGTACCTTTCTGCCAACACGGACGCGTGCTTGGGGTTTTTCTGGAAGGGGTTCATGCCAAGCCTACAGCAGAGATGGAGACAAGTCACAGCGTGAAAGAAAAAGGAGACGCGCACGACCACGGACAGGAGAGCCTCCCGCCTGCCCAGCTCAGCCGCGTGCAGGGCGTGGGCCTACAGGGGCTTGATGGGGGGGCTCCTCTTGCCGGCGGTCATCTTCATCAGGTCGAAGTGGCTCGTGTACAGCTGCGTGTGCGTGGCATTCTCGTCCTGGGCGTAAATCTGGCCCGTGCGCAGAGGACGGTTGTTCTTGCTCTGAAACAGAATGGTCGGTCAGACAGCGACCCTGGGATGAGGCTCATTGACCGGGAGGCCTCAGGTGAGGCCGTGGTTAAACCCCTTCTCCCCTTTCTCCTGGGACAGCATGGACATGACAGCAAGGGCACAGTGGCCGGCACCTGCCACCCCCCACCCACCTCCTCAGTCCGCGCAGGCCTTTCCGCATGTCACCCGAGTGAGCCCCCAATCAGCAGCTGCAGAGAGCAGCTTGCCAAGTGCGGGAGGCCACAGACACGGGGTGAAGCCAGCACCGTCCCCAGCACCCAGCCTTCCCGGGCTCTGCCCCCAGCAGGCTGTGACGGGGCGGGCACTCCTGCCCTCAGGCTTTTCTCGGGGGCTCTGCACTGTTTGTGCCTGGTGACGCGGCCTCCCGAGTCCCACAGCAACACCACGGCCTGCCTGCTCCCAAGACACCTGCCCCCACAGAGCTGACTCCCCGGTTCCTGGTGACGGACGCCAAGGACCCAGCTGTCCTAGGACCGCAGCCGCGCGATGCTCAGTCAGTGTGGACCCGAGGGCCTAGAGCCACCAACCAGCCCAGCGGCCACGGCAGCGAAAGCACAGACCCTCCTTCACGTGAGCCACGTGCACGGCAGTGCCCTGCTTGCTGCTCCGAGGCAGGACCTGGTGCCCTGCGCCTGCAGCCACAGGAGGCACACAGCACCCTCCCAGGACCAAGCAGCACGGTGCCCGTACCGCCCGCCTCAGGCACCAGGACTGCAGCTGGCTGCGAGCGTGATGCGGCAGCCGCGCCTCAGGTCCCACCCAGGACAGCGCAGCCCGTCCCCTCGCGGAGCCCCCTGCGCCCCTGCACAATGGTCCCCGGGTCTCACCTTGCCCTCCTCCCTGGGGATGAGCACGCTCTCGTAGCGGCTGCGGCACTGCTTGGAGGAGCGGTAGATGCGGCTGCAGGAGTTGACGACGTCGCTGACGAGGTCCCAGTTGGGTGTGTGGGCCGGGGACACGATCGTGAGGTTCAGGGGCAGCTCCAGCAGCTGCTTCACGGCCTAGAGGACCAGGTCAGGCACCGGTCACCACGCTGAGGGCGGCTTCCCCGCTTCCCCAGTAGTGGGCACGGCGCGGATGGACACGTGGGGAGGGGGCCCCGGGTCCAGGCTCACCTGCAGCAGCGCCCAGTCCTCGCTGATGAGCCACTCGGGGTTGTCGGGACCCGACTCGGCAGCGGGTTTGGCGAACGTGGGCAGAGGCTTGGCAAACTGCGTCTGCTGCTTCAGCAGGAGGTTCTTCTTTTGCTCCTTTCCCTCCCGCCGCATCTTCAGCAGGCCCGGCGTGGCGCGGTCGAAGAGTGACCGCGGGGGCACGACCGCCTCCCCGTGCCGCTGCTTCTTCTTCCTGCCTGCAGCTGCACAGAGAGGCCGCTCAGGGCTACGGAGCCAGCGCCCCCGCCCACGGCGAGCCAAGGAGGGGCCGGGCTGACCAGGAGGCCGCCACCCAGGAGCCCTTGGCCAGGACGACCGCTCCTGCCTCCCGCCAACTGGCCGGCACGCCCTGGCTCCTCCCAGCTTGGGAGCACGAAGCGGCGCACACCTGAGGGGTCCGTCCTGTGCCGCCGGCGCTCCTTCCTCACGTACACAGGGGGCAGCCTGGACTCGGGGATGGGCGTGGCCTCGTACACGAGACACATGACCGAGTCGATGTAGATGTCGTTGTCGTCCTGGGGCGGCGTGGGAGGGGTCCAGAGCTGCATAGAGAAGGGAGAGCATGAGCCGGCGCCTCGAGGAAGGCAGCACCCCACACGGGACGGGGACGAGGCACGCACCGGCATGACTTCCGTCTGCCCGTCCGCTCCTTCGTAGATGTACTCCTGCGGAGACAGGGGAGGTTTCAATGCGAGTCTGTTTCACGCTGCAAGCACCTTCGTAACTTCAGGGCCCTCCCTACACCACTGGGGCAAAGCAACATGGGACCGGAAACCATGCAGCGGGCTGAGAGCACACGTCTGTGGTGACGTGACGACGGGGTGCGCACCGCGTTGTAGGCATCCTCCCGGGTGTAGGTGAGCAGCTGCTCCTGCTCCTGCTCCTGCTGCGCCCGGGCCTCCTGCTCCTGCAGCGCCCGCAGGTTCTGGGCCTCCCAGGCTCTCACCGCGGTCAGCACGGCGTCCTGCTGGGAGACCACAGGCTCGGACAGCTCCCAGCACCGTCCCCACGGGAACACACCTGCCCCCACCTGGTCTCACACTCAGACCAAGGACCTCTCTTCCCTGTCGCGGTCCCCTCCACGCTGCCGTCACCCACTTCCCAGCACTTCCTCTGGGCCCAGCATGGAACCTCTCCCAGCCACCCGCTGTTCCCCACCCCTGGAACCGCCTGCACGGGGCCTCCCGGACCTGCAGTCACTGGTGTCTGCACGGGTGGGTTTGGGCGCATTCCTGTGATTCCAGGCAGCTCCCTCTCCTCCAAACCACACCTGTCACCACAGACCCTGAGCTGCTCGTGTGAAGATGACCCTTACCTCACCGTTCCTCTCCTTGTCGTGACCGATGGAAGCATGGAAGAGTTCCAGGTAATTCAAAGCATATTTTTCAATTGGGGTAAGCTGTTTCAAAAAACATGTTTTGGATAGTTAACTGCAGGTTAACAGGGTTACGTTCCTTACAGCCCCACCAACACCTGCGTCAAAAAAGTGGCTGTGCCCTGGCCCGTTCGCTCTGTGGGCAGAACACTGGCCCAAGGACGGGACGGCTGCAGGTTCCACTCCGGTCAAGGGCACATGCCTCAGCCCTGGGAGGGGCATGTGGGAGGCAACCAATCAATGTGTCAATGTTTCTCTCTCTATACTAGTACATCTCACGCTATCGATGAAGAAAACATCCCTGGATGAGGATTTTATGACGATGACTTGTAAAGAAAAACGTTAAGTGAAAGCAGAAATGAGAAAATGCCCAAACCTGTTCCATGAAGTCGGCCAACTCCTCCAGCTGCGAGGGCTCCTGGTCCTTCAAGCCATCGGGGTCCGGTGACCCAGGCACAGCCTCCCCTGCAGGGTCCTGCACGTCCCCCTCCAGGCACTCGATGCTCTTCAGGGCCTGGGGAAGTGCATGCTGGGTCAGATGGCGCTGACAGAGCAAGCTTTTGTTTGTTAACCCTCACCCGATTAGAGAGAGTGGGAGGGAGAGGGAGAGACAGAAACATCAACGTGAGAGAGACACGTCGACTGGTTGCCTCCTGCACGCACCCTGACCAGGGCCCGGGCCAGGGAGGAGCCTGCAACCGAGGTACGTGCCCTTGACCGGAATCGAGTCCGGGACTTTTTGGTCTACAGGCCAACACTCTATCCACTGAGCAACACTGGCCAGGGCCAAACAGTTCATTTTTAAAAATGGATGAGGTATAGAAGCATAACTAATGGACACAGACAGTAGAGGGGGAGGGCTGGGGGGTGGGAGCGGGTGGGGAGAGGTCAACAGGGGGAAAGGAGACATACTTAATACCTTCAACAATAAATAAATTTTTTTTAAAAATGGATGAGGTGGCAGCGCATCTCCTCACTAAGGAGGCCGGGGCGGCGGGAGGGTGGGGGTGGGGGAGGGAGGTCCCCAATGTGCTTCCCAGCAGAGGCCCCTGCACAGCCAGGACCCGGGGCGAGACCAGGCAGGAGCAGCCCCTGGAGTCGGAGACCACGGCAGGCGGCTCCCCACCCAGGACGGGGCAGGCTGTCCTCACCTCGATGAACGGCCGTGCGATCTTGGGGGCGATGGTTTCTGTGACCGTTGGCTCCTGGGGGAGGACAACGAACTCCTCGGCCTTCACGGGGAAGCCCGTGTCCTCCATGGGCGTGCACACCTCAAACAGCTCCTGGATGGTGCGCTGAGCACAGAGACGCACATGACCCCCCGTGCGAGGCTGGCGCACCCCACCTAGCTCGGGCGTGCTGCCGGGAACCTCAGAGCACGCCTCACTCAAGTCCCTAGAGCCATGCACCCTGCGCCACGTGACCGCCCTCCCGTGGGCCCACGGACGAGGTACCTGTGTCAGGAACGCCATGGAGTAGTCGTTTCCCTGGGCAGCCACTTCTCGGATCAGATCCTTGGTTCCATTCTTCAGAAGTTTCTCTTCCACGGAATTGCCACTCACAAGCCTACAAACAAAGAAGACACACACACAGAGAGGCAGCTAAATCCTGGAGCATGGGCCCGCGCGTGGCCGGCGCAGAGACCTGGAAGAGCACGCCCGCACGTGGGCACACACATGCAGTACTCCACGGGCTCCGTGCGATCCTGCCCTCCGTGCGATCCTGCCCTCATGAGTCAAAGGCCTCATGCCCCATCTCAGTCCCACCACGTGCCCACCCCCGCGAAGAACGCGGCACACGGTGCGGCAGGCCTGGGAGCCCTTCCCCGCCAGCCTCCGCCTGGAGCCACTATTCCGACGCGTGGTGGGTGCCTACCTCCAGTGCGACAACCTGGAAAAGCGAGTGGCTGCGCACAGCCTGCGCTGTCAGTCCTGGGCCAGCACACCGTGAGCCGTCAGCCAGGGGCCGGGATGTGTGCCGTAAGTGGCAGGATTTCACACCACGTGGCACAGCAAGTGCTTAGCACACACGGCACGAAATGGCAACAAAACGCAGACCGAGCAGAGCCCCCCATTTCCTCATCGCACCTGCTTGTCGGTCAGATGGAAGTGCTGTGAACATCCGATCTGCCCCCAGACAACACACACTAGGTAACAGCTGGAACACCCCGAGACCGCCCTCCTCCGAGGTGCAGGCTCCAGAAGAGGCACGGCACAAGGGAAAGCCAACAAGCTCTGTGCAGGCAACGTCACGGTCACAATGCCAAGCACACAGCATCCCCCACCACGCGTCACTCATAGGAAAGAAGGTCAAACAGCAGCCGCCGCCCCAAGGGAGAGAGACGGACGCGCAGGAGCTGCCCTGTGACCTGCAGGCAGCGCAGCCCCGCCCCTGCCCCGGCCCCGGCCCCGGCCTCACCTGTACACGTGCACGTCCTTGCGCCTCCCGATCTTGTCGCACCAGCGCTGGGCCTGGGCGTCCAGCACCGGGTTCAGGTCGTGGTCGTAGAACACCACCGCGTCGGCCTCCATCAGGCTCAGGCCCGCGGAGCGGCTGCGCGTGGAGAGGAGGACACAGAAGATGCGCCGGTCCCTGTTGAAGCTCTTTACCAGCTCCTGAGACGGACAAACCTCCCTCAGGACTTGTCCGGTACTCGGGGAGACCCGGACATTCCCGCCACAGTAAGACTGTGGGGTTCACGTTCCCACGTTCAAGGCACACCAGGTTTCTGGCCTTTGACTCTGGCTCTCTTGTGCAGCTGCGTCCTTGCTCACCAGGTCTCACACACGGTTTAAATCGCACAAGTCGTCACAGAAGGAGACCGCCCGGTTCCAGGCGACAAGTGCTGTCAGCGCGATGGGTAGGCCCCACAGGAGAACGGGGTCTTCCTGGGGAGGGATCTGCGCTTCCTCGTGTTCCCCCAGGCAATGCCAGGGCACTCTACAGCAAAAGCCCCCGGAGTAAGGCTGGGGGAGGCGAACAGCCAACAGGCGCCTCTACCACCCGGGCAGCACCGACGGCCTCCCTGGACACGGCTCCTCTGCAGTGAGTGCAGCCCAGATAAGACCACAGCAGGCAAGCAGCCCTCCTCCTTCAAGAAATGCCCGCCCGGCCGGCACGGCTCAGTGGCTGAGTGTCCACCCAGGAACCGGGAGGTCACCGTTCAATCCTGGTCAGGGCACACGCCCGGGATGCAGGTTCGATCCCCAGAAGGGGCGGCGAGGAGGCAGCCAATTAATGATGTTTCTCTCTCATTGCTGTTTCTTTCTCTCTCTCTCTCCCTTCCTTTCTCTCTAAAAACCAGTAAAAAAAAAAAATATATATATATATATATATATATACACTTAAATATATTTTATTGATTTTTCACAGAGAGCAAGGGAGAGGGATAGAGAACTAGAAACATCGATGAGAAAGATACATCGACCAGCTGCCTCCTGCACACCCCCCACCGGGGATGTGCCCGCAACCAATGTACATGCCCTTGACCGGAATCGAACCTGGGACCTTTCAGTCCGCAGACCGACGCTCTATCCACTGAGCCAAACCGGTATCGGCTAAAAATATATTTTTTAAAAAGGAATTCTCTACGCGCTGTGTCACTCCACTACCAAGGACACTTGTCCGTGAGCAGTGGCCTCCTTAGGCCCGCGCGGGTGTGCCGCACGAGGTGCTGATGCTACAGGACATGGCATGGCAGCGACGCACGGGCCAGCAGTGGCCTCTGCTCTCGGGAACATTGGGCACGCTAACATGCTCCCAGGGACGGGCGACTGCTCGGGACGCACCAGCCTGGAGGGGGTTAGCACTTCGACAGGAAACAGCTGTGCACACCAGCCTGCAGGAGCGGGTGCTGGGAGGAGCGACCACGCTGGAGGGTCACGCGCAGTGACTGGCCTGGAAGCCGCAGCGCTCACGCCCGGCAGCGCTGCTCTGACAAGTGACCAGGCACGTGGCTGACCAGCACTCGTTTAACGTAGAGCCATCAGCGCTTTTCCTGTTCCCACAGGGCTGCCTCCTGAAGGACAGTCCTGCCCCGCGTGAGTGCACGAAACAGACCTGACTCGGCGGCGCTGGACGCCGGTGCGCGTCCCGAGGGAAAAGGAATATTGGTCAAGGGGGCTGCAGAGACTCTATCGAGTCCCGACCCGGAGATGCCGAGCCTCTCTCTGTTCGGAAGGGGCGAAAGCACCGATTGTGCACAGCACTGAGCGCCAGGCCAGACCGTGAGGGAAGCCGACGTCCGCCTTACCTGCCGCTGCTCGCTGTTGGCGTTCTCGTCGATTCGTATGTAGGTGAGGAAGTGGAAGTTCAGGAACATCTCTAAAATGTCCAGCATGAGGACCATCTGCGACACGATCAGCACCCGGCGCCTTTCGGATCTCAGCTTCTTCAGCAGCATCGCCAGCGCCTCCAGCTTCCCTGCGGGGGAGCAACACCAAGGTCTTCCCCCAGAGCTCGGGTGTGACGCGTGAGTGTGCGGCGCGTGAGCGTGCCCTCTCCTACCTGAGTCCAGCTGGACCAGCCTCAGCTCGGGGAACTGCAGCGAGCGTAGGGCGGTCACCCGCTGCAGCTGCTGGGCATAGGGCGCCGTGTGCTCCCGCAGGCGGTGCCTGAAGATCCTCATCCTGTGGCTGTAGAGGGAGGGCGGCCGCGACACACACAAGGCCGGGGGCGATGCCACCACCGGCGGGATCACACACGCCACCCTGAGGAGCAGAAAGCACGCTCGTCACAGGCGGCACTTCACATCGCCACCAGGCAGCAGCTCTGACCTGTCACCGTGGAGACAAGCCTGCTGCCCACACTGTCCCAGCAACCAGGGGCACAGGTCCCGACAGCCCTGGCCGATGAGTGCCACCGGGGAGAAACCCCAGGGCAGGGCCCCCCAGGCCCCAGCACGGACGCTCACGGCCCAGCCCCTGCAAAGGGCACCTCTTCTGACGGGAACTGTGGGACACGGGCTCCGTCTCCTGGACGGGTTGGGGAAGAATGTGACGCAGAGCTGCTACGGCCACTGTGCCACCAGGAGGGCAGCCGGGAGGAAGGGCCGTCTCGAGGCCGACCCGACACCCATCGCCCAGCCTCCGGACGCCACTGCACCAGGAAGCCCTTCCTCGGCAGCCAGCTCCGTCGTTTCCATGACTTGCTGCCAAATGCAAGCCAAAGCCACCGCCACCAAAACACCGACAAGGAAGACCAATAACTAAGAAACGGAGGGAAGTCCACCCTCAGGGACAGACAGAGTCACCACTGCCGGGGGCCAGCTCTCCCAGCTGCATCCAGAGACTAACACCCTCCAGTCAGAACCCTAGCAGGTCGTTTCGAGCAGTTGATTTTAAAGTTTATCTGGAGGCAAAAGACCACCACCGCCACACAACATGGAGAAGACCGAGTCCGAGGCAGACATCAGACAGCGGTGCTGCCAAGAGGCGAGGCAGCAGGTCCCGGGCGGCGTGGAGCGCGCGCAGGAGCAGACCTCCTCCTTCTGGCCACCTGACCCACGACAGAGGCACAGGACGGCCATACAACAGACACCACGTGCAGAAAAGGATTGGACGCCGAGCTCACCCTCACAAATACTGACTAGGAGGGCAGCCGGGAGGAAGGGCCGTCTCGAGGCCGACCCGACACCCGTCGCCCGGCCTCCGGACGCCACTGCACCAGGAAGCCCTTCCTTGGCAGCCAGCTCCGTCGTCACCTCAGTGTGACCTGCACAACGACAAACTCCTGAAGATAACACACAAGGAGCCCTGGCTGCCGGCTTTTTAGCTACAACACCAAAGACACGATCCACAAGAGAAAAGATCTATCAGCTGGACTCCACTGAAATTAAAGACTTCTCTCTGCAAAGAACGCTGTCGAGAGTAAGAAGGTAAGCCACTGAGTAGGACAAAATATTTGCAAAAGACACATCTGATAAAGGACTATTGTCCAAAATGTACAATGAGCTCTTAACACTCAACAGAATGAAGACAACCTGATTAAAAATGCACCAAAGGCCTGAACAGACATTCACCAAAGGAGACACAGATGCAAACAAACCAATGAAAGATGCTCCACTTCCTGCCCCCAGGAGGTGCAACTAGACGACGAGACGCGGGCACACCCCACAGACGGGCCAGCCTGGAGGCGGCAACACCAGGACCCGCACTCGCTGCCGGGGAACAGGTGGGGCCGCCACTTAGGAAGACTTTGTTTCTGACAAAACTGAACAGTCTTCCCACACGACCCAGCAATCATGCTCCTCGTTGTCCGCCCGGAAGAGGGGGAAGCCACATGCCCAGGGAAGCCCGCACAGGTGCACATTGCTTTTCCATCGTCGCCAAAGCTTGGAGGCGACCTAGATGTCCTCCAGCCGGGAATGGATAAAGACAACGGAGGACGAGTCAGCTGACAAGAAATGAGCTACCAAGTCAGGAAAAGACGTGGCGGGACCTTCGATGTCCATGAACACCTGAAAGAACCCCTCTGGAAGGCCACACGCTGGGTCCCAGCTCTGCGACGCCCGGAAAAGGCACAGGCACGGAAACGGAAGACCAGGGGTCGGCAGGGCACTCGGCAGGGCCCAGGGGGAGGGAGGAGGCGGCGAGGAGAGCACACAGGACCGAATGCAGGGAAACCCCCTCACCTGTCAATCACGTCCTGGAGGGACTCTTGCCGCCGAGTCAGCGTCAAGATCAGGTCCCGCTGACTGTCTGAGGCTGGCGTGTAGACGCTCGCTGGCCTGGCCCCCTCCCCGGGCCTGCACCCCAGGGCTCCCAGCCCCAAGCCCCGCTCCCCGCGGGCCAGGGAGCAAGCCGCCAGCAGGTCTGAGCCGTAGACGGGGGCACGGGAGCAGCGCCGCTCGTTGACGGAGCAGACCTGGTCTAGCCGCTCTTGCAGACGTCGCGTCTTGTCCTCCTGCATCAGAGAGATGGAAACGGCCCATGAGAAGAGCAGGCCAGCTGGCGGGCCCCCAGCCCTGTGGGGGCCCTGCCCACAGAGCACCCCAGAGGGGCAGGGCCCGCTCCACAGGAAGCAAGAGAGGAGTGAGAAAAGCAGTGTCTCTCGAGACGGCATCTCCCACGGCACCAGAATATAAATCTGTGTGAAAGGAGCGTTTTGCAATCATAAAGCCCAGTTTCATTTCTTTTATTAGAAAAGTATTTTTAAAATAAAGGTTACGTAATCCAGCATGTCCTTCTGAAGGCACTCAGAAGTACTGCCAGCAGGCACCACGCGTTGGGGGGATACTCAGTACCTGTGTGGGCCCCCCGATGGGAGAAGCTGGTTTGGAGGCCATTCCGGGTTCTCCTACCGCCAGGGGATTGACCGCCACTCGACCCGGCACACCGACTACAGATCAAAACCAAGGTTGGAAACAGAGCCCCGGACGCTGCGCCCCCTACCCCCCCGCTCTCAGGTCAGCGCCGCCTCTCCCTGCACGTTCACACCTGCGCTGGTCCGAACCCAGTGAGGCACCCCTGCTCTCTGGCCACATTCTGAGTGGAGCGCCTGTCTCTCTTCCCATGGTGAATGCCCTGTGCGCCATCCTCACGGCCCTCACGCCGGCACAGCAGCCACCGGGCCTGCCCTTCCACAGCATCTACCTGTCGGCCCTCAGGCCAGGCGTCAGCTGCCCTCCAGACTAGCACAAAGCGACCCCCAAATCGTCAGGCCTGCTGCTGGCCCAACAGACGTGTGCTCGGGGACGGCTCCAGGGGCCTAGTTAGGGGACACCGGGGAGTCGCAGTGACTGGGCAGGAGCGGGTCCAGGGAGCAGGAGGGCCCAGGCGGGAAGCAGGCTGTGGACAGGCAAGAGGCAGCACTGTCTGTCTCATACCGAGGACCTGCCTCATTGTCTGTCCCGGGGGAAATTCTAGCACCAAAAACAAAAACCTAAAGTGAGTGGAGGCTGGTGAGAGTCAACCAGCAACTCTGAGAGCCAACAACCAAGGAAACCAAGTGGACCGCTGTCCGTGGAAATGCGACGTGGCCAGGGCGGGACCGTCAGGGTCCGAGGCCCCACAGTCAGGTCCTAAAGGCCTTCCGTTACCTTCGCAGGAGAGCGGGAAGGCAGCTTCACACTGTCTGCTCCCTGCTCAGAGCACTCTACCTGGTGGGGCCCCGGGAGCGGGGCCCGGGCCGCTGGTCGGGGGCTTGCTCCCTAGGGCGCTCAGGGCACCCGCCTGAGACACGGTCTGCATCACCATGGGGCCAGGTGGTCGCAGGTAGGACTGCCCGGGGGCGGACACGATCTGAAGGACGCTGCCTGTAATCACACGTGCCAGGACCATCAGTCACGCCGGGTGCCTTTACCTCAGGTCATGCCCACTCCAAGTGGCAGACACAGGCCACAAACCTAATCTCCAAAACCACACTTGCTCCCACGTGGCAATGCAGAGTTCAGTTACTTGTAGAAAAAGGAAACACTTTATTCGCAACGAATGGAACTCTAAGAAACAGCCCAGCTGGCTGGGCTCAGTGGTTGAGCGTGGACCTATGAACCAGGAGGTCACAGTTTGATTCCAGGTCAGGGCACGTGCCCGGGTTGCAGGCTGATGTCTAGTAGGGGTATGCAGGAGGCAGCCAATCAGTGATTCTCTCTCATCATTGATGTTTCTATCTCTCTCTCACTTCCTCTCTGAATTCAATAAAAACTAAAACCAAGAAAAAAAAAAGAAACATGTCATTTTTCTGTCAAAAGAAAGCTCACCGATTCCTAGAAATTCCTAGGGATTTGAGGCAATGCAAGGGGCACTTGCTCAGGGTCTGTCACGTCTGCTTGAGGCCCGAGTCCCAGGTGGAAGGTCCCAGCTGCCTGATCACAGGCTGGTGCTTGCCGACCCGTCAGCTGATGAAGAAATAACTAATGTGTTTGTTAAAGTGCAAACGCTGTGGCTCTGCGAAGGAGCTGGCACTCAACCTCTGGTGTGACCGAGTCTCTCCACATCTTTGCTCTGCAGGGGCCTCCCACGTCCCACAGAAACTGGGGCACCAGAGATGCCTCGCCCCTTCGACCAAAACACTGGGAAGTAGGAAATTAGACCAAATGGAGCCATTTCTTTGCTGCAGGCTTCCTAGGGGCCTCCGCTCTGGCCTTTTACAGACGAGAGCCACGGGCACATGCGGGCAGGGGCTGTTGATGACACCACCCTGGATCCCAACCCAACTGAGAGGAACCCACATGACTGAGCTGCTGCCCTGTGGTCCCTTAGGACTAGCGTCAGCACGCACCCTCCTTTTCTTCTAAAAGCAGCTACTCCACAGACATCGCCCATGGCCACAGGCGGGAGCTCTGGCCCCGTGTTATCTGCAATCTGTGTGAGCGCAGCTTCTCCCACATCGACTACGTGCGTGGCCTCTTAGGACAACTCTCACTTCACAGTATAACCAGAAAGCAGCAAGTGTTTCCAATTTGATTTTGAAAATAGGAAACTTTTATCAAAGGGTAAATTTTTTATTCATTGATTGATTTCAGAGAGGAAGGGAGAGGGAGAGAGATAGAAACATCCATGATGAGAAAGGATCATGGATTGGCTGCCTCCTGCACACACGCCCCCTCCTGGGGATGGAGCCCTCAAGCCGGGCTGTGCCCTGACTGGGAATCAATCGTGACCTCCTGGTTCATAGGTCGACGCTTAACCACTGAGCCATGTCGGCCGGGCACAGGGTAGATGTTTTAAATGACTACCACCTCCTGAGCCCGTGTCAGGACTGGGCAGCCAGGAACACACATCACCCCCGTCCCCCACCCTGCGGGTCAGGCTCCCTGGGGCGTTTCCAGGGAGGCCGGTGTGGCGCTCACCTTGCAGCTGCAGGGGCTGGCCGGCGGTGAGCTGCCGCAGCTGGCTGTGGGACAAGGTGAACTTGTTCCCTTGGAACTGCAGCGTCACCGGGGTCTCCGGCTGGGCCACGCGGCTCGGCGGTCCTGCGAGCGAAGCCAGCTGTGCTATTTTGACCACCTCGCCACCTGAGGGAACAGAGGAGAGGGAATGAGACTTCGGTGGGAAGTGTTTGAACGTGACACTGCCTGTCTGTCACAGAGAACGACCTCGGGCAGTAAACGGAAGTGTCAGAAAACATTGATGGTGCTTGCAGGAAATAGCGATCTTAACAGGAAAGAGAAGGCAACGTTAACATCAGGTGGTGACGGCTGATGGCTGACTCCTGCAGCCTGACTGTAGAGATGTTAGGCAGGAACCACACTACGAAGGGCACGTTCCTTTCCTCCCCGACCAGTGAGCCAGCACCACCATCACAAGAGCAGCTCTGCCTCAGAGACTCCAAAGCGGGGAAGCCTCCCCCGCCCCTGCCCCCCCACTCCCGTGCAGCTGAGCTCAGAGGGGAGGGATCTGCCAGCACAGATGGAGGTGTGACGCGCGCTTCAACCGCAGTCAGTACAGAAACGTCCGGGGCTGGAGCTTCACGACAAAAGCCCGTCGCAGGGCACGTAGGACCTGATCTGCAGTGTTTACTGTCAGGAAGCGCGAGGTGTCCCATCGCTTAGAACCTTTTTGTGGAAAACGTATTTGGATGGAGTCACATGCACTTCATTCAAAAAGGCTGTAATTACACAGATTAAAGGTTTTCTACCCAGTGGTTGATATTTGAGTCTAAATGTTCCTAAGAAAACCCACTGCAGAATTATTAGTGTTAAGGTAAAGACAGTTTGCAAAAGACAAGAAAACACCCGGGTCTCTGTGCACAGAACTGTAAGGACAGGAAAGTGAGAAAGGAGAGGCAGAGAGAGTCCCGTAAGCCCTCGAGGTCCACGCAGAGGTGAAGGCCACCAGACGGAAGGTGGCCTGTGGACGATGCCCCGAGCTCAGCCACAAAAGCCCTGTCCCAGGCCACGAAACACGTCGCGCAGGCAGGGGCCAGTGATGACTCCGCGGGCCGCAGGCGAGAGGACGCAGAGCCAGCCTGAACGTGGGCCCTCAGGACACCCAGCTCCTCCCCTCTCCCCTCCAGAGGCCTTGGCACAGCCCGTCCTCCCGCAGCGGGGGTTTGAGGCGGCTGTGCCAAGAAGGGCCCTCTCCACAGCAGAAGGGACATAGTCCACGTGACGTTTGGAAATACGCTAATCTCACTGGTCACAATGAAAAGTTCTATTCAAGTCTGTAATAATAAAAGCACAATATGCTCATTAGACCGGACATCCTTCCAGACGAAGCTGGGGCTGCGAGGGCCGAGCCCCTTGCGTGAATTTCAAGCACTGGGCCTCTAGTATTTAGTAAAACTGAGATCTTAGTCACTGAATTATTATAAAATGTCTCAGTTGAACAATAATCATCTCAGGTTTAGATCTGGTAACAGCGAGACGAAAAGGAAGTCCTGGTTTTAGAAACGAACACGAGGCCCATGGCTCTCCAGGAAGCGACTGCTTTCACTCTACCCCTGTGCTCCCCAGCTGACCTCGGCCCTGGCCCGAAGCCTGGCTAACAGTGAGGGAGGCACAGTCACAGCACGAAGCTCAGAGTGAGTGCGGGAGGAGAGCAGAGCTGAGGACGGGACGGGGTCAGGAGAAAAGACAGAGAAAGGACAGGCCCTGGGCGCTGGCCCTGGAGACGTAGGGCCGGAAAGGAAAGCGGGCCACAGCACGGCAAAGGCAGCGCCGGCGTGAAGGCACAGAGCGGACAGCAGGCTCATCACACTGCTGGTCCGAACAGCTTCCTGGGAAGAGGGGCAGAGCCCGGGAGAGGCGAGGCCACTTACTAGGCAGGCGCGCCTGGGCCTGCGAGGTGAGCAGCAGCCCCTGAGGCAGCGTGCTCTGCCCGGCCGGGTGCGAGGGGGCCTGGGGCTGGGGCTGGGACGGGCCCAGGGCGGAGGCCTGGGGAGCGGTTTGAGCCCGCAGTTTCGCAGGATGGGCTGGGCTAGGAGCTGTGCTGCAGGTCGAGGCGGCCTGGGGTCTCGGAGCACCGGTGGGAGCCTGGGGGGCTGCTGCCGCTGCAATCGACAAGGGTGGTTTGTGCAGAGCTGTTAGAGGTTCTCAATGCAACGCAGTACTTTAACCCGACTTTTAAAGCAATAAAACAAACATTTCATACTGTCTCTCAATGAGCAGCTCTCTAAAAAGGGGTGAAGGCCCATGTGGTCTAGACAGAGGTGTGTGGTTTTTTTATCCGCTGTGACCATTTTAACGTGGCGCGAACCAGCAGCCTACACGGCAGTGCTTCCTGCAGTGAATGGTGTTAGAAGTCAGCATGTGAACCCATGCCCATCAGAGGAAATCCTGACCCCCACAAAGGCACACAGAGGCTGCACCCCCAGCTGCACCGGGGCGCTGGCACAAAGCGGCTCTGGACACTCGAAGCCGCCGAGCACATGGCCCAGGACCCGCTGGCGGCTGGAGGACGGCCTGCGTCACCTGTCTGCCCCGCCCCGTCCTTCTCTATGTGGAATCAGGTGACGACAAAGCAGGGGCATGAACACAGCAGGCGCCTCCTCGGAAGCCTGAGAACCGCGTTCCCACTATGAGCTCCCGCCAGGAGCATCCTCATCGCCTCGCCACACACGCCTCCACTGAGCATGCAGTGCCTTGTGAAATCCAGTTTAAAGACGTAAGGAAGCCTCCAACTAGTGTGAGGGCTGCACAGGTCTCTTCGGCAGAATGGAGGTCCCTCGTCAGAGGGCCAGGGAGCACCCTCCGTGGCACAAACACACCACACACAAGACACACCTTTGGCATCCGGGTTGGCAGAGAATGTGGCGATGGGCGGCCGTCCTCGAACGTGGCTCTGTGGCGTGGCAGTGGCTGCCGTGGAGGTGGCCGTGCGGGGTGGGTGTGTGCTGGGGAAAGCCACTGTGCGGCCCTCGGGCTTCTGGCCGTACTGCACAGGCTGGAACAACCTAGACGCGTGTGGACAGGAAGACATTGCTGCAGCGCAGGCCTGGGGAGCGCCCGAGCAGCAGGCTCCCGCTCCCGCTCCAGATAGTGGGGCCCTGGGCAGTGCCTGCACGATGGGGTGTGATTTTCCTACCATTAGGTTCCTATCAGTGTGGTCAGACAACGGTTTAGAGTAAGAAGCGAGGTGAAAGGTCAACGGCAGCCTCAGGTAACGAGGCAGCACAGGCGACAAAGGGCAGGCGGGAACGGGGCCTCTGCGACCACAGAGAGCGACCCGCGGAGGGTCCGCGATGCCCCTCGGGCTTCACACACGCCATGTCCTCGCAGCCAGCTCTCCCGGGACTGCGCCACCACAGGGAGGGCACCAGGCAAAGGCAGCGCTGTCGCCGCCGTGCAGGTCCTAGGGCTGCAGGCCCTGCCGGTGCAGGCGAGGGCCCGGGGGCCGGGGAAGTCACACACAGACAAGGCAACAAGAATGGCTGCCCGTGTGCAGGATCGACTTTATCTCTAAAGGGTTGGCTTTCCTTCCCCTCATGGTTAGCTCGAGCCCAGGTCTTCGTCTCTTTCCAGCTCCAGGATCAGCCTCTCCTGAGCCACTTGGGTTTTGCTTTCGTCCTCAGACGTGTTCTGCCCCGTCCCAGCCTCAAGGCGCCTGCAACATGGTCGTCCTCCCAGGTGTCCCTTCGCTTAGTCAGGAAGAGCCCACGCCACCCTGCAGCGCCCTCTGCCCTCACTCCCCAACACCTGGCCATGAAGCTACCCCCACACCATCCACCAGGTTCAATCCAGCCGACGACTAGTCCCAGCTCCTCCCACAGACGCCTCCTCCCACATCCTAACACTTTGTAAAGACGGTGAAGGGCCTCTGCTCAGGCGGGCGAGAGCCACGTGCCCACACTTCCCACCCGCAGTGAGCCACTCAGGGAGCAGACAACCAAGCAGGCGACTGGCCTCTTCTCACAGCCTGGAGCCAGCGACGCGCGGGAAACCCCAACCTGGTCCCAAGCCTCCTGGTGACACTCCCCCCCACAGCCCAGGGGCCGGTTCCCGACCGGCCAGGGCCCAGCCAGGCCAGATGGTGAGCCGCAGGCAACACCCTCAGCACACACCTGCTGGGCTTCAGTCGGACCGCCGGGGGCCTGCCGGGCGGGGGCGGGGCGGTGAAGAGCTCCTCCATGAGTTTCCGCGTCACCCTTTTCTTGCATAGCAATTCCGCCTCGTGGCGAGTCATTGTGTTTTCCAAGCCAATAAGGTCAAATACAGAAAGATCGGCTTCCTGAGGAAGAGGAGGAAACGGGCTGCATGAGACAGTAGGAAAGGCCTCGACTAAGAACCCAAGTCAGCTCGCAGACAGGAAGACCAGGCCGCGTGCCGCGAGGTGCTCCTGACGACCTCGCCTGTGCCCTGTGCTGGGGCTCAGGGTGCCTCCGTTTCCCCGCCTTCAGACGGGAACGGTCAGCTGAGTGGCTGTGGGAGTGGAGAAGGCAGCACCCAGGACGGACGAGGCCGGAGAGGAGAGGGAAGTCTGTGTGGCCAGGGGTGCTGGGCCTCGCACCGCGGAAGGGGCGTGGGAGACCCTGGGAGACCCACAAGCTGGTGCCAGTGGAGGTGGCTGTGTGGCATGCCGCCCGTCCAACAGCAGAGCCCCAGATGCTCATTCCTGAGTGAGATCCGAGGAAGGTGGGCAGCGGGCGGGGGCGTGGAGCAAGTGGCACCTCCCACCTGCACACACTGACGGGAGAGAAGGTGCAGGTGCCGTGGAAAGCAGTGAGCAGTTCACCAGAGTCACACGTGACCAGCACCTCCAGGCCTAGCCTTGCGCCCAAGGGGACCGTGACCACGCCCACACGAAACTGTGCCCGAGGGCCCATGGCAGTGTGGCAAGCGGCACGGGGTACAGCAGGGGAGCCCTTCAGTCTTCGAGGAAGGAATCCTGCTACAGCACGGCCAATGGAAAACAGCCCGCGGAGGGCAGGAAGCCAGACACCTCAGTCCGCGTATGGTCTGCCCCACGTGTATGTAACGTGAGTTTACGTGAAATAGGTGAATCCACAGAGAAATGACCGAGGAGCTGCCTGAGGCTGGGCGGGCATGGGAGTGAGGGTCCATGCGTGCTCTCTCTCCTGGTACTGAAATGCTCTAGGACGCGGGTGATGGCTGCACAGCCTGTGCACATACTAAGACCCACACGCTGCACACTTCAGAGGCGTGTCCAGGTAACGAAGTGTCTCCATGCATCGCAGAAGCACAGCACAGAAAGCAGCCCCAGTGGACCAGGCCCCAGACATGGGTCCACTGCTGCCCTGCACTGTCCTGCCACTAGCCAAGAACCGCATGCTGTCTGCGCAGTGACCTCAGTGGCGGCAGCAGCAGATGACCCGTTCACAGCACACCTGCTACCTCAGGATCCTCAGACCATCACACACTCACTAGTCACACCTTGAACCTCCCTACTCAAGGGAGGGGGACCTGAAGCCAGAGTCCCTGGCCTGACCCCAACCTGCACCTGCACCAGCTCCCCCAACACACAAAGCGGGTGCCCAGGTCCTAGGCCTCTGGGACTGCGCCCCGAGCACTGCCTGTGTCCCCACGGGTGTCAGCCTTGCTGTGGCCCAGCTCTCGTCACGTCCACACCGCACCCCTTCTCAGAGTCCAACAGCACACGCCACGCTAAGGAAGCCTGCCCCGAGGCCAGTGACAGACACGGACGCTACGTCCAGGGGAAGACACGGCACAGAGGCTGCTCGGTGCTGCCGTGTCAGGACCCCAGGATCCCAGGACACACCTACCTCCTAGGTCCCTCCTTACCTTCCAGGCATCCCTGTCGAGCGCCTTTAGCACGAGGGAGGCCAAGCGGAGCTGCAATGGCCGGGCCGAGAACGAGGACTGCGGGAGCCGGGGCTCCACCAGCCCGGGGTGGTTGCAGATGCGCTGCAGCCTCAGCAGGATGCTCAGCACGTCCACAAAGTGCCCGCCCTTCAGCACCTCCTGGGTCCTGCCTCGGAGACACGAGCACTCAGCGTCTGCTCCGCTCGGTCCAGACAGCGACGCATGTCTACTCCCCCTCACCCCCCACCCCCTCCCCACCCCCGCGCTCGGCTCCATCACCACCTGGGACCCGATTCCCCATCTCACCACCCTCAGGCTCCTCGACAGGACGGGGAGCCAGAGCGCCGGGGGAGGGTCAGGCAGGGTGCAGCTCCCGGGCTCAGCGGGGAAGGGGACGCTCTGGGGGAGCAGGCAGCCTGAGTGTGGCCTGTCCCTGGGGCTGGGCAGTGCCTGGACTCCACGGTGGCCCCGCACACACCGGCTGACTGTAACCGCTATGTGAGCTGCTGCTCTCACAGAGACCACTTCCCAGGCGGACTCGAGGTCCCACGGAAACGTCTGGCTGACACCAGCTGCAGCAGCACGGACGGCACTTCCCGCCCCGCGCCCCGGGCTCCCCAGGCACGGAAGGACGCGTGTCCCTGGGCGTGCTGTCGGGAGGTTGTCCAGGATCTGTACCCACGACAATGCGTACTTACGCTCTGTCCTAAAATTTCCACAAGGAACCCCGGAAAACCGCACAGGTTCAAAGCAAAGCCGTTTGTTGAAGGCCTCCTCCGTGCCGACACTGTCCTGATGCTTTTACGCACGACAGCCCACAGCCCCAGCTCCGCCGAGTGACATGCAGACTCGACCAGCCGCTAGTGGAGGAGCCCCCCTATCCACTCCCTCCAGCACCCAGGTCCCTCCACCGTCTGTCCCAGGGCGACTTGTACCTGCCGCCTCGGGGCAACACACTAGGTCACCCCGTTCCTCCTACAACTTGCAGGACACGTGAGCCAGGTGAGCAGCCGGTGGGCCACCTGACAGAAACACGGGAGCCTGTTCCGGAAGCCACGCCCGCTCAGGCCACCGAGGCCGAGTGTGTGTTGGAACTATGGGTGCTGGTGTGACTCTCCTCAGCTCCCCGTGAGGAGACAGTCGCTGTGATTACCGGGCACAAGTGTGTTTATCTAACATCTTCAGGACTTGCCCCCTATGCTCACTTGTGTTTTTTAACTTAAACTCAGGAAAATGAACAGCGTGATGGAAGAGCCAAACAGGTCGTGGGAGAGGGTCAGGGAGAGAAGCAGGGTCCACACTCTCCGGGTCCACGCAGCCGTGCAGGCAGCACACAGCAGCCTGACGCGCGGCCTCACGGGCCCGCGGCTTCAGCTGCCCGCAGTCCAAAGCCATTACACGCCACGTTCTAGAAATAAGCAACGTCTAGGTTGCTTATTAAGCTGTGTGCGGCTCTGGACAGTGTGCTGACATCTCTCCTGTTGGGGTGTCAGCCCCCGCTTTGTCCAGCGTCCCACGCTGTAGACACTCTTGCCTGGTAGTCACTTAAGCAGACTGACTGTCCTGGCATTGCAGCGCGTGTTCACGTCGCCCTTATTTTACTTAAAATGGCGCCACAGAGCAAGGGTGGTGATGCTGGCCAGGTGGGAACGCCAGAGAGACGACGGTGCTCCTTTAGTGGAAAGGGGGACGTTCTCACTCACTAGGGGAAGACAATGCACTGTGTGGTGAGGGTCTGAGGTCTAGCCAGCATGAACCTTCCCGCCGGACTGTGAGGTCTGCTAGGGACCGTGAGCCTGAGGTTCCTGCCGCTCCAGGCGGCCCTGGCACAGCTCCCCTGCGGACAAGGGGGGACGACTGTGCAGCCGTCCTGGGGCCACGCTGGCCTGAAACCTGACGTCCTAGGTCCCGTCAGGACGTGTCTCCTGTGCGAGCGGCCACGCCCAGGTTCACCGCGGGGCGGGGCGGGGCGGGGCGCGGAGGGGACGCAGCGCAGGCGCGCACTCACCCAGGCTGCAGGATGACGTCCTCGTACAGGGCTTTCTGCCGGCTGGTCAGGCGGCACTTCAGCACGTGCTCGTACCTCTTGGTCAGCTGCTTCTCCACGTCCCTCTTGGTTCTCCTCAGGATGAATGGCTGGGTCACCTGGGGAAGGAGACGGCGTGGTTCCCCTCAGGGGAGGACATCGTCGATGTCGCTGTAGTCCCTGCACCTCGGGGGCCGCACATACCCGGTGCAGGCGGATGACCACCTTGTGGTAGTAGTCCTGGTTCTCCTCGGTGGGGGCCTTCAGGGGGACGTGCAGGTAGGGCCGGGAGAGGCCCGGGATGAGGAAGTGCACCATGGTCCACAGCTCCAGGAAGGTGTTGTGCGGCGGCGCGTCAATCAGGAGCAGGCGCTGCTGGCTGCACACGAGACCAGAGACCCCGTCTGAAAGCCCCGCTGCGACTGCTGGGCCTGAGACGTGCCAGGACAAGGCAATTGTACTGGGTCACTGTGCGTCCCCCAGGGGCCCTGAAGACATGGCTGCCTGAAGGACACTCTGGTGTCCTCGCAGGAGGGACTGGCAAAGGACACAGGCATCTGTGTCCCTGAACCCTCGCCCCCACAGCCCGGGAGGCAGGCAGACCTCTGCAGCGTGAACACGGCCTCCCAGTGCCGCTCGCTCAGGCCCTTCACGCGCTGCATCTCGTCGATGACCAGGCACCGCCACCGCACCCGCGTGAGGGCCGCGTAGCCCCGGAAGAACTGCTTGTAGGACGTGATGCAGACGTGGAAGCTGTTGGGCTCGGTCCATCCCTGCGGCAGAGAACACAGGCGTCTCCTCCCTGTTTTGATAACTCGCTATTTCTGCACAAGACCCGAGTGTCTGTTATTATGACCCTTCCTCCAGGAGCCTCCAGCACGTGTGCAGACACACTCAGAGGCGTGCGAGCACCAACAGCGACTGTGGCAACAGACGACCCTGGAAGGACTGCTTTCAGCGGCCAGGACCCGGGAGAGGCAAAACGCTCGCGAGGCCCTTGGAAACGTGCGGATCTACGCTGCCACCGGCTGCATTATAAACTTTACAATGATTAGTGACCCGACAGTGAACAACAAACTGCACCTCGAGGGGTCCCTTTTTTACTGAATGCTCCCCCACGCGCAGCCCGCACCCGGCCCTCCTGAGGCGTGTACACCTGGCCCTCCGTGCAGGGCGGCCGGTGCTGTCGAGGAACTGCAGATCCAGAACGACCTGAAGGCCTGCTGTCGGTCTCACAGTAATTACACTAAAAAGCACGTTTTGAAATGTGTCTTGTACAAATTAAGATGGTTTCTCGTCTGGTCTTGTTTCACGTTTGAACTAAAATACCTGTCTCTTTGCTTTGAGTTCTCGGTGGCTGCCGACATATAAAAGGGTCTTGAGCCCAGGACACCAGCGCTTCAGCTCGAGCTCCCACTTGAGGACGTTCCAGCTCCTCACGACAACCAGGTGAGGGCCCCAATTGCCTGCAGAGGGAGGAGACACAGCACCGTCCTCTCAGCTACACCGTCCTCGCCAAGTCCAGGCACCGGCACGTCTATGTGCGCGGCGTCCCTGGGCGGGACTAAGCAGCCGTCCAGCAGGGTGCAGGGGCCTCCTCCCACCACGGCTCCTGTCCCCACGCCCAGCAGCCGCAGGAGGCAGGCCTGACTCTCAGGAGACACTCAGCAAAGAGTGGCTGGATGGGTCATCACCGAATAAAACGAGTATTTATTCAGAAACGTGGCAAACCCCCAGGAGCATGGGGAGAAACCCCCGTTTACAAGGAACAACGCTCAGGAAAAAGCAGTACGCAGCCCACAGCCCTCGGAGCCCAAGGCCTGTCCCATCCCCGTGGGTACTCCCACAGCATCACACCAACTCACATGTAGGCTCCCAACCTCTAGCCAACACACACGCCCCAACCATCCCTAAACATGTGGTTTCAATTCATTCCTCTAAAAAACGAGCCTCCTTACATTGTCAGAGTGACACACACAGTAGACTTCGTCTGTGTTAGAAACGGAGCACACCCAGTGAGAAGACGGAATGACAGGCTTGGAAAGGAGTCTCAGCCCCCCAACGGCCACGGCTGGTCAGACACGAGGCACCACCGCCCACACTCGAAAGCACCACAGCCTCCAGGGCTGGCTCAGGAGGCAGCGGGCGATGCAGAGGCTGACGGCGGCGAGGGGAGCGATGCGGGACACTTTCCCACCAGCCCTTGGTGGCACCCAGTGGCACTGGCTCACCCGTCTGCTCTGCTCTCCACACACTGATGGGCAGCAGGGCTCAGGGAGTCACAGAGCCCAGGGGAGGGGGAGGGGGCGCTCCCGTCCAGTGCTGACTGGGAAGGAGTCTCTTGTGCATCCGTACAACCTGCTGCCTCAGGTCCTGGGCCACAGCCCGCAGCACAGGGGCCGAGAATACAGGCACCCCTGACCCTCGCTCAGCCGGACACTGGCCCGCACTTGAGTCTCGGCAACACGTGCTGTTCCAACAAGCTCCTACCTTCATTGCAAGCGAGGTGGGCAAAGAAGGCGATGATCTGCACCGTTTTCCCCAGCCCGGCCTCATCCGCCAGAATGCCGTTGAGGTTCTTGCGGTAGAGCTTGGCCAGCCAGTCCAGGCCGATCATCTGGTAGTCTCTGAGCGTGCCGTGCAGCAGGGGCGGGGCGCTCAGCTTCACCTGCAGGGACAGACGGGCCATGAGTGCTGCCTAAGATGATGCCTGAGCCTTGTCACCAGACTGAACTCACGGCAGGCGCACGGGAAGTGACTGGAAAGCTGCAGAAAGCTCTCTAGGCAACAGGAAAAGGGTCAGAGTTCACTTTTCCGGTAACGTGTACAGCTGGGCAAGTGCTCTGTGAGAGCAGGAAGCCTCCCGTCCCTCCTGCCAGGCGCTCACCGAGGTGCTGATCCGAGCACTGCCCTTGGGCAGGACGCCTTCGGCCACGGCGGTAACTTCTGCGATGTCCTTCGTGTGAGGCTTCCCGACGCCCATCCTCTCGGCAGCTTTGAACTGGTCCATGATGAACAGCGAGTCTATGAGCACCACGTCCCGGCGGCCCTCCTGGTCGCCTGGGCCGTCGTCCACATCTGCGAGCAATGGGAAGGGGGGGTTGCAGCAGCGTTCATAGTTTATGAGCCTACTTAAAACTGAAAAGAACGGACAGGATCCAAATACTTCAAGCACAGAACAAAGCACCCATCTTTTTATCCTGACCCACTTTACACACCTAAGAATGCTCTCTGTTAAGCAGAGAAAACTCTTACGAAACCACCAACCCGAGGCCCACTCTGGAAAGCCCTCAGTGAACCTGGGAGAGGTCTCCGCAGCCATGGGAGCTGCTGTCCCCACAGGCGGCTGCATGGGCACCTACTGGGTCCCTGACTCCCTCCACCGCCAAGAAAGGGAAGGCTACACGCATCTCCAAGGCCAGCAAGTCAGGGGCTGCCAGGCCCCCCAGTCCTGCTGCACCAGGATCCTGACAGCGCCACTCCCACCCCCAGGCACCGTGTCTAACGACCCGAACGAGCAGTGACAGCAGCAGAGCAGAGCTCCTGGTGTCGTCTGCGTGTGTTTGGGACATGTAATAAAAGTAAAATAAACTCTTTAAAGCAGGGGTGTTACACAGCATGGCCTGAACGAATGGGATGAAAATCTAGGTCCATGAAATGACAACTTTCCGAAACCTGGAGAAAATGAACTGCTCACAACCTGACCAAGTGCTCTGATGATTGTGCCAAATTTATTTTTTTTTTAAAAAGAAAAAAAAAAAGGAAGCACAGAATTCAATAAAATGCTACTCAATACAGAGTTACACACAGCTGCTCCAACATGTCCCTGACCAGACTAAAGGTGCCAGCTGTCGGCCCTTGCTCTGTGAGTTGAGCTGCTGGGAGCCGAGCCTTTGCAGGCGCGGGACACACCTTCTTCCTCACTCGTCTCCTCGCCGCCAGGCAGAGGCTGGGGCCACTGGAAGCTCGGCAGAAAGGCGCCTTCGTACAGCTTCATCAGGTCGATGAGGGGGAGCTCCGCTAGGAAGGGCCACAGGAAGAAAGGTGTCACTCCCCATTAGAGACACGCATATGAGCATAAAAACGAAGCGTTTTAGCCGACACAGGAAGGCATCCTTACGAGCTAGAGACAAAAAGACAGTGTCGTGTGTTTAAGTAAACCAGGTTGGCCAATCCTACTACACTAAAACTAAGAACACTTATGCATCAAGTTACCGCAAAGAGATTGAAAATGGGGAAAACGCAACACATAAACCTGACGAGGAATTGATGTCCAGGACATACAAGGATCACCTACAAGTCAACACGGAAAAGAAAACCCAAAACCAGAACAGGAAAACACAGGGAGGAAGCCCAGGAAGAGACGCCGTTTCTCACCCCGACGGACGGAAAGGCTGCAGTCAGACACCAGTGCACCCGAGACGGGCAGCTTGCGGCAGCCATTCTACCCAAACTCAGCACAACTGCACCAGGCTGCCAGGTGCACATGCCCTCCAGCCCGCTCCTCCACTCAGAGCTCAGGACCCGGGGCCCACCAACCGCCTGTGGACCGTCTGGGCAGGCAGGTGCACGTGGCTACTGTGCCGTGAGAGCCAGTGAGTTTACACAGCACGTGACAACGTGAATGTAACTCAGCAGCAGAAGAGCCGAGAAGGCAAGGCAAGTGGGTGAACCTACAGCAGGACGTTCACGTGAGGCTCCAACACTTGGAAGGGGAGCAGTGTGCTCAGGGGTGCACAGGTGCGGGGACAGAGCTGCAGGAGGGAAGGACACAAGATCCAGAAAACAGTCCTGGGGGTACCCGGGGACAGGGAGGCAGGGACGGGGGGGGGGTGGGCACTCGGCACTCTGGCTCAGCAGCGTGGCTGGACCCAGGGAGCTCGACATCCTGGGTGTTCTTCTGCCTTGCACAGACTTCCCGCTTCTCGTCCTGACTCAGTGTTAGCAGCACGCTGGCAGGAGGCCCAGCCTACCTTCCATGGCGAGATTAGACAGCTCTGTCTGGTGGTCCACGGCCCCTTCGTTCGCCTCCTCCTCTTCAATCGTCTCCTCCTCGTCTTCCGCTGCAATGGTGACGGTCAGAGCCATGTCAGCGAGGCAGGGCACTCACCAAGCACTACGAGGCTCCAGACGGCCTCCACACGCAGCCTCGGGCCTCAGGCGGAGTCTGGGAACTGGCCGCACTCGCCCTTCCCCCTCTGTGTGATGCAGCCTGGCTGCTGCTCGCACGATGAACCCACTCAGGCCAGAGCAGAGGGAGGGAGCCATCCACTGCTGAGGCTGCTGCAGCCGAGTCCATGAGCCATCGCCACGTTCACAGCCCCAGCCACTGCCCAGCGGCCACCTCACCTGCCGGCTCCTGTGCTGTGCAGCGCAGCCACCGCCTCAAAGCCACCTCGGCCCTGCCCTGGGCCTCCCTCCCAACAGAGACCTGGTCCTGGTGCAGAAGCATCTACCGGCGCCAGCAGCAGAATGCAGCCATCTGCAGCCTCCTCCACTGGGCACAAGCCTCACCACCCGGGCGGCCTTGGCAGGGAGACGGCACCCTCTCTAGCACTGGCCTGAGGCCCTGGCCGGCTCCTTCCCATGAGCACTGATGGTGACTCCTCCCTCACGAACAGATCTCCCCTCAGTCCCAGGCTCTCCCAGCTCCACAGGCAGCGCCTCATGCCTTCCCCACAAAGCCCACTGCCCACCGAGGCCCCTGGCTGGCAGCAACTCCAGAGGCTCTTGCTCATGGTTGCAACAAGTGGGCACCCTGCTGTGAGGTCACCGGGACAGACCTTCGTCATCAGTGAGGGACGTGCTTGCTTTCCGTTTCCTTCCAGGTGCTCCCGGGTCCTGGGACAGGATAGAAATTGCCAGCATGTGATCTTAACGCCCAGGATGGCAACCCAAGCAGGGACGTGTTGGCGTGCACCTCAGAGGGACTGGGGCCCTGTGACAAGCATGCCGCCATCAGGCCTCGGCACAAGACAGGCCTGGGCATGGCTAAGTCCCCATGCTTGCTGCACCTCATCCACGTCGCCAGGTTAACACCCCTGGGCCCCACGCTACAGAGAACCCGTTTCTTCCCCAGGTAGCCCGACTTCACGGGGAAAGGGAGTGACCCTGTAACCTCCGAGTCTCTCCAGACAAAAGCAGGAAGCTCTACGGGGCAGACCCACGTGCTCCCTCCCTCTGGTGCAGAGACAGCCCGGAACTCACCAGCACACTTTCGAGCAGCACATCAGGGCCTTTGGGTCTCGGCTCCTTTCCTAGAGAGACAGGTCCTGTGACCGTGTTCACCAAAGCTGAGGAGGTGACAATCTTCACCCGCGTCGAGGGCGTCTCTGCCTGTCTAGGCCACGCCCCACAACATCCCAGCGCGTCCCCCCGCCTCCTGGTGACCGGGGCGAGGCAGAGCCAGCCCACAGCGCGTCCCCCGCCTCCTGGTGACCAGGGCGAGGCAGAGCCAGCCCACAGCGCGTCCCCCGCCTCCTGGTGACCAGGGCGAGGCAGAGCCAGCCCACAGTGCGTCCCCCCGCCTCCTGGTGACCAGGGCGATGCAGAGCCAGCCCACAGCGCGTCCCCCCCGCCTCCTGGTGACCGGGGCGAGGCAGAGCCAGCCCACTGCCACCCTCACCAGGGCCCGGGCAGCTCCTGCCCCTCAGCACTGAGACCTTGGCAGGAGCCCAGCCTCCCAGCCAGAGAGGAACAGGAGCGACCAGCAAAGCTCCCTTCTTCTGCCCCGTCTGGTCGCACGACTGTGACCTCAGCAGTGGCCACCTCTCCCCACCCCCCCCACCCGTTTCCACACCAGGAAAATGGGAGTCAGTGTCCCACCCACCCCACCCGCCCCACCCCTGCAGAGCAGCGAGGCCGTGCACTGGCTACACACAGGGCTCCAAGCCACACACCTCAGGGAGTGCACCTCTCTGTCCAGGGACTGGCCAAAGGGGACAGGCTCAGACCTCACCTGAGAGTGAGTGCCCAAAGCTGGTCAGCCTGGGGTTCTGACTCCAGCAAATCCCAAAAGAATGGAAACATGCGGCAGAGCAGCTGCCCGAGAGTAAGGTGATCACCAAGCGCCACAAGCTCGCGCAGCTGGAGCAGGCAGCCTCCTGGGAAGCCACCTTGCCGCCAGGTGCCGGTGAGCACAGGACTGGGCCGAGTACAGCCCGGAAGAGGGAAGGCTTCACCGAGGGCCATACCTTTCCTGGAAACTTCCTGTAAATGCAAGGCCTTCTTCCTCCTCTCCTCTAATTCGACTTGTAGCTTGATCTCCACAACCTGAACACAAGAGTGAGCACAGAAGCACGTGTCCGCAGGGGTGAGTTCACCGGCTCCAGAACGCTCAGTAGCGGGGACACTCACACACGGTCTGCAAGCATCACTGGCCGTCGCCCTGACGCTGCAGTAACTGCACCTGCCCCATCCCGCCAGGTGCCGAACTCAGAGCGCTTTAAAAAGGAAGCGGAGCACGAGCCGCCCCTCTGCAGAGAGCTCCTTGGTGACCTGCCAACCCTCCGAGGAGCCGTGGGCAGCCTCTCGGGGACGATGGACTTCACGCACCACCAGCAGCAACCACGCGTGTCCACGCACAGCCACAAGCAGAACAAGAACCTTCCTTCTGAGAGCTGCAGCCCGAGGGCTACGCTGGCGGGACCCACCCGCACGCACCCGCCTCAGCGCCGCTGCGGGCTCTGCCTCGCCGCCAGCCCCAACAGTCTAGAACTTGGACCCATTAAAACGTCAGGGTTACCTGTTCAATATTTGACCAGAAATACTCTATTTCTCTCGCGGCCGAGGCAGCGATCCGCCTCAGTCGGCTCTGCTCCTCTCTCTTGCCCCTCTCTTCGCGCAGCTTCTTTTCCTCGTGATGACGCACCACCGTCCTGACGAGCTGGCGTAGGAAAGTGTAAGGGTTTCATGTTTTAGTCTCTCAAGCTACAAAAAGGACACGAGGCTTCTTTTTCTTTAAAGCTTCATTTAAAAGAAAAAGTGATTTCAGAGTGAGGAAGGGAGAGGGAGGAAGAGAGGAGAAACACCCATCGGGTATCTCCTGCACGTGCGCCTGAGGAGCCAGCCTGCACCCTCCAATGCACAGGACGGTGCGCCAACCGAGACACGCTGGCCAGGGCGACACGAAGCTTCTCACACGTTCTCAGGCCAGGACCACACAACATCTGAGGGGCAGCGCGTGCTCTGCGGCCGTCAGTGCTGGGTGGGGAGACCAGGCTCACTGCTGACTTCCCCAAGTGGACGGTAACCCAGGGGTCCCAGCTCACCCACCTTCTTGGCAGCAGCCACCTTCCACCGCCGCTCCTGGGCGAAGTCGGTGGCCATCCACTGCATCTCCTCCAGCAGGTAGTCCCAGTGCGCCCGGGGCCGGGGGGCCTCCTGCAGCTTGGGCAGCCGCCTCAGGGACCACAGGCCTTCCTTCCTCAGCTCGGCTATCCGCTGATGGATATGGTTTTCCTGTGGGGAAGGGGCAGCACATAATCATTAACTGCGTTCCCACAGGTGTGAGACCTACTATGTGGCAGTCTCAGCGGCAAAGGGAAGACTTGGACCCAAGGTTGGAAGCACGGGCAGGTGACTGACGGGAGCCTCAGAACACGTCAGGCCCACGCTCACTCACCAGGAAACCACACAGGCCTGGCATCTGCACGGACCCACTGGGATGGGGAGGCCAAGGAAGACTGGCCACGTGTCACTGGGTTAGATCAGAGCCCGCCCTATTTTTGTTTGTTTAATTCCTTTCAATGAAGTTGAACAGAAACTGATGAACAGCAAAAACCACTGGTTGGCCGTGACCCTCACTGACCTGGGGCCTGCGCACTGTCCCCCGCCTCACGATGCCCGCCCTGTCCCGGGCCTCATCCACAGCCTGCGAGGACAGCAGCCCAGACCGCTGACTTCAGCCCAGAGAAGACCACACGAGTCTCCCTCCTCCGGGACAGGGTCACATGACTGGCTTCAATCATGGGTCCCTGGCCACAAAGCAGGCCAACCATCCTCACTGCCAGGAGTGCAGCTCAAACTGCTGCTTCCCAACGTGAGTGCAGCCGCGTGTCACAGGATGGAAGGCACCAGCCCCTCACCAGTGCCATCTGCTCTGCCAGCTTGTCCTGAGAACCGTCTTGGGGTGCAGCCGCATTCTGAGCTGGGCTCTGTGGTTTCGGGGGGGCTGACACAGCTGCCCCCAGGGACCGGGAGGTGACTGGAGACAGAGACTTGCTGGCTGCTGAGGAGGGTCTATTCACCGGAGAGGCCCGTGCGGGCGAGGGCCCTGGGCCGGAGCCACTGCCGGGAGCGATGGACGAGGTGGAGGAGGTGGGCGGGGGCCGAGGACTGGGCTGTGCAGGGTCTGTGGGTGGTCTTGCGGATGCCACCATCTGGTGGGCAGAAGAGGCGACAGGTGAAGGCACGCCATAGTCCCTCCCCAGGGCAACACACACAAACCACAACACAAACTAAACCCCGTCTGCAGCCCTGTCACTAAGACCCATTGTGAACTGTGCTTGTCCATGCTGTTCCATCTCAGCCTGTCCTTTCCCGACCTTTTCTCTGTGTCTTTAGCATTTTCATTGTGTTGCTGGGTCCCAGTTGAGAACAACCCCTGGACACTGTTCTGCAGAGTGCAGAGCACGGGGGCCCAGGGGAGCTTGGCCATCCGTTAGGAGCAGCCTCATCTCCACCACGGCACCCGGGAGCCTGCCCCAGCCTCGGCCTTCCTGGGCACATCAAGTGGCACAGTGGCTACAAGGACCTTCGCACAGCTCTCTGCTCTGAGCACAGCAACCAGAACCATTTTTTCCTGATGATTCAACAGGGACAATTCGGTTACCAGGATCCTTACTTATAAACACACCATGTCTCAGCTGCGGCTGGCTGACCTGTCACACCTGCCCCGTCCCCTCCACCCCTCAGAGCCCGCGGTCAGAGTACCTGCGGCTGGGACGGCGGCGGAGGGGCCTGCATCTGCACCTTCCCGGGTACTGGGGCGAGCAGGGCCGGCTGTGTGCCCTGCGGGGGCACAGGGAGCTGGCTGGCAGGGGGCACAGGGACTGGGATGTTGGGCTGCTGGGCCTTTGTGGCCACGTGCAGCTGTGTCGGCGGCTCCCCCATCGGCGGCTGCGGCGGGTACTGCAGCGTGGGTGGCAGGGGCGCGGTGGGGAGGCCGGCCGGGGGCAGCCTGCCGGGCAGTGGCGGTGGAGGTGTGTGCAGGCTGGCGGCATTCTGCACTGGAGGCCCCGTGGATGGGTCGTACTGCTGCTGGCTTTGCTTCTGTCCGGCCAGCTGGGCGGCCTGAGGGGCGGGAGGCATCCCTCCTGCAAGACAGGAAAGACCCACCAGCACTGACTCTGGAGCTCGCAAGCATTTGCCACGGTCAGATGTCACCTCCCAGGGCTTGTCACAGACCCATCACTCAGAATGACCACGCCATCGGGAAGTTTAACTGGCGGGAAATCTGAGTCACAGCAGAGCTAATGTATCAATGAGCACACACAGAAGGACAGAAGGCACTGGGCCTTTGCAAGGTAGCACCAAGCAGGACAGCACTGAGCAACCACAGGGGTCCCTAGGCGGCAGCAACTAGGAAACACAGGAGTGGAAACTGGAGAGAAGCTGGAGGACAAGGACACGTGTGGCTCCTTAAAGGGATAAGAACTAGTCTCCGGGGTCTTCACACTGTGCCACTACAGCTCAGACACCCCAAGTTCAGGAGCCACTTCAACCAGGCCAGCTCAGCTGCACGTATCTTAGTCTGCGCGGCTGTAGGCCTCTGCGTGCCCTCCTTCTGAGCTACAGGAGCTGGCTCTGACGCTGGGTCTTACCTTGAACTGTCGGCATTAACTGCTGGAGAGGAACTCCTGTATTCACCCCTGGGTGCTGGAAAACTACCCCTTGGTGACCCACTTCAAGTCGAGGTCGCTTAGACTGCTCTAGAATAATTTTCAGAAAAGGTGCAGTTTGATGTAAAAATAAAACCACAAAAGTAGTAGAAAAAACATGTGTAAGTGTTTTTATAATATTCGAACAGGGAGACCTTTCTATGCATGAACCAAAATCCAAAAGCCATAAAAGATTGATAAATATAATTTCATTTCATTAAAGATGTGCAAATAAGAGAAAAAGCACCATGAAAAGGCAAAGGTCAAGCAACATCCTCAGAGACAACATCTGCAACACACATGATGGGCACAGGCTGGCTGACTCGACAGTCAGAAGCTCTCACAGGTGACATGGAAAGTATGGGAACCAGACAGACACGGGCAGAGAACCACAGCTCGCAGAGGGACGATCTGTCACGGTTAAAGGGGAAAGGAACCAGAAGTTGTTCACGGGATCAGGAATTGACCCAACCCTCTGGAGGGCAACTGACGGTCTCTGACACTTAAGTGCAAGTCGCTCTGATCCAGCTATTTCATTTCTAGGAGTTTCCCCTTAAGATATACTGACATCCCGGCTGGTGTGGTTCAGTGATTGAGCGTCGACTTATGAGCCAAGAGGTCCGGGTTCGATTCCCGGTCAGGGTACATACCCGGGTTGCTGGCCTGATCCCCAGAGTGGGGCTTGCAGGAGGCAACCAATCAATGAGTCTCTCTCATCACTGATGTTTCTCTCTCCCTCTCCCTTCCTCTCTGAAAGTAATAAAAATGTATTTTAAAAAAAGATATACTGATGAACTTGTAGGAAAAAATATGAGACTAGTGTTCAATATGTTGAAAGTACCAGAAAAAAGGTGGTACTGACAAATGAACACCAACCAGGTCTGATGGATAAAGAAGGAACTGCCTGTGCGATGGATACCATGGCAGCCATCAAAGAGTACGAAGCCCACGAGTGGGCAAGGGCCTCCTATGTTAATGTAGAGACAACAGTGTGCACATGATCACACTGAGCTTCCCAGAATGACATGTTCATGTGCACATGATCACACTGAGCTTCCCAGGATGGCATGTTCATGTGCACATGATCACACTGAGCTTCCCAGAATGACATGTGTCACAATGCTTGTGTGTGGACAGACCATCTGTGGAAATTCACCAGCGTTAACAGCAGCTACCTCTGTGGCTAGGGAGTGGGCAGGAAATACCAAACCAGAGGTAGGCTTAAGTGACACCCGAACTGTTTAAAAATTTTACATAGAATGTGTATGAAGTTTATAATTCGAAGAAAAAAATTCATTTTGAAAAAATGAATGACAACTTGAAAAAGCTGATGGTTTTACATTCAATCATGGCATGAGGACTAGAAAGCCCAGCAGTGCACTTAAAAATCAAAACGGAACACACCTGCTTGACTGATGAGCCTGCACCTTCAGTACACGTGAACATGCACATAAATACTCCCCAAATAAAAAAAATTAACTTCCAAAGTAGAAAGAAACAAATCAGCACCAAGCTCTGCAGCGTTCACAACTGAGACCACGTGGCCGTGAGCTCTAAGTCCCACTGAGAAGCCGCTGGGCTTGGGGCCACCCGAGTCCTGCCCGCCCGTGACATACCTGCCGGGGGTCCCGCCTGCTGCCTCTTAAAGGGGTCCGTCTCTATCGCACTGCCAGCCCCTGCCACCAGGGTCCCTGCGAGGGCTTGCTGCTGAAAAGAAATTAAAGAATCAGATTTTGGTAATTTAAGTACATTACAAGAATAACTAAAACTATCATAATTACCCTGAGCATTGACCTTATTTCTTTTTAATGAAAGAAATATTATCTAGCCAATGTATTTAAATATACATATGCAATGTATATTTCTATGAGTAATTTAAAGTTCTGACTTACCTCTGGGAGGAAAAAAGGACTTGTAAAAGACCTATCACTCTGGTTTTAAAGAAACTACACGAGCTGGTTTGCACACAGAACAGCAGGGGCTGCTGCGGGAAAGGGGAGTCTGAGGTGGACTCCGGCTTAGCCTCCCTGGCCAGTCACACTGCCTGTCATCACTTACCCCCAAACGAAAGCTGAATAATGAAAAGAAAGGTTGGAAATGGTTTCCCATAGGAAAATGACACGAAAACCCCAATTAATAAGTATGATTAACTTGGATCTTCAAATGGTGTTTGGACAGTGGGCCCTCCGTGATATAGTTAGTGAATGAAACAGGTCATTGTAAAAGTCTGCAGGAAAGCCGCTGGCCAAGGCAGAGCGCAATCTGGCGCCTGCGTCTTCTACCTCTGCACCTCAATATGCAGGGAGGCTGAACGCTGCTACGGAAGATGTCTAAGAACTGCTAATCGCTAATTGTTCTAATGCCTCAGTGATGATCACTCTCCTTAGGGAAGCATTTTAAATGCCAAAGTCACAAATGCCTAAACAAAGTCGCTGCTCCATGAGGGGTTGCTGACCCCTGTGGCCCTCGGAGAGGACAGAACACAGCCGTTCCAGCCAGGCCGCAGGCTGCTACCTCCCATGAAGACAGCTCAGAGTGACTAAAAGGAGAGGAAGCGCCCAGTTACATTTAAGGAAGATGGGGGAGGAGAGGGTGGGAGGGAGAGAGAGGGCAGAAGAAAGAATGGTTTGAAAATCAGGTGATATGTGAACAGTGGTTATCTCTGGGGACAGATTACAGGGAATTAATTCATCATCTGTGTGTGTGTGCACCTTTCTAAATTTTCCAAATGTTTCACAATGAACCTGTATTACTTATCAGAAGAAGGGTTTGTTTTGTTTTAATGAAAGAAAGTGGGAAAGGCTCTGTGTCAAGTACGTCCTACTGGACCAGAAATACTCCAAATAAACACAAACTCCAGAAGAAACCAAACATCAGGAACAGTGGACAGCCTCAGGGAGGGACCTGGAACCTGCAGGACTTAGGGAAAGGGCCCCGGCACTGCGGGAGGACCTGTCTGTGCCCAGAGCCCAGCCACGCTGCCTGCAGATCACTGGGGCAGGGCAGGAAGCCAGTGAGGACGGGGACCTGCCACAGGACCATCAGCTCTCTCCATCAGTGCTACTGCCTCCTGAACCACGCCGACACAAACACCCCAAGCGCCACGCAACCACTGAGGTTCCAGGCGCGCCAACGCTCGGGAGACGGGGTGTCTGGCTCCAATTCAATCACCGTGGCTCACTGAGAGAAAAGCAACCCATACTCCTCAGGCGCTCTGCAACCTGCCAGTCACAACCTTCGAAATCCAAGTCCAAACTACTCCAAAACACAAAGAAACAAGAAAGTAGGAGCCACATCCAAACCACCGATGGACAGCAAACAGACGACCCACAAGCTGGAACTGGGCAGCGAGGATCTGCCAGTGGCTTTATAACTACACCGGGGACATAAAGGAAATGTGTCGCAATGAAGGACAGAAGAAAAGAACTATTCAAACAGAAAACCAATTGGAGGTTCTAAAACTGAAAACTGAAGTATCTGAAATTAAAAAAACACACTGGAAGGCTGGATAGCAGAGTGGGTGGGGTCAGTGAGCTGAAACAGTCCTGAGCGAGGGCCAGAGGCCTGGACCTGAGACACGCTGGGGGCTTCGGTCACCAGGACAGCGCAGTGCTGCTCAAGGGTGGACGGATAGATGGATGGAACGGAGTGGGGAGCTCAACAGGGGGCCCACAGTGACTGCTCTCATCACATCACTTCCTGCAGCCTGGGAGCTACCAGAAGGAATGAGGAGTCTTTTCAACAGAATGGTGCTAGAGGATGAGACCCCTGTGAAAACGGACAAAAATGACAACTTCTCAACAGACACTCGGGGAAAAGCCAGCCTCTCTCCTGACTCCCGCACTGCCACCAACTCCTGGTTTTCAGGATGATCTTTAGTTGTTAATTCTATCTTTAGTTTCTTTTAAAATATATATATTTGTATTGATTTCAGAGAGGAAGGGAAAGGGAGAGAGACAGAAACATCAATGAGGAGAGAGAATCATGGATCGGCTGCATCCTGCACGCCCCACTGGGGATCAAGCCCACAACCAGGCATGTGCCCTGACCGGGAATGGAACCGTGACCTCCTGGTTCATAGGTTGACACTCAACCACTGAGCCACGCTGGCTGGGCTATCTTTAGTTTCTTACACTACCTTCATGATTATTTTATCAGGAATTATACTGCTGACTTGAAAATACAAACTTGCTCAGCTGGTGTGGCTCAGTGGTTGAGCATCGACTTATGAACCAGGAGGTCACGGTTCAATTCCTGGTCAGGACACATGCCTGGTTGTGGGCTCGAGTGTAAGAAGCAGCCCATCAATGATTCTCTCTCATCACTGATGTTTCTCTCTCTCGCTCCCTTCCTCCCTGAAATCAATAAAAAAAATATTAAAAAAAGAACGATTATTTTTTTGCAAGTGAAGAAAATATAGAGGATATTTGTTAAATGAAATAAAGTGCAAACACACTGTGCTGACTGGTAATATAATATAAAAAATCTGTTAGGATGATGGAATTATGGATAATTATTCATTTTCTCTAACAGAAACATCACTGAAAGAAAGTCTCTGTTTAGAACGATTAAACTAACGTGTGTGCATGTATGTATTACTTTACATACAACACCTCTGCACTCAACAATATGCCTCAAATTTCTATGGAAGAAGACAGAAATCAATACATATGAAATACAGGGAACTTCACATTTATTTCTAGTTTCACTAATCTATATACATTGGTCAATATAAAAAATCTACAACTGGCTGTAAATGAGAAAACTCATGCCGAGATTCCTTCCAAAAAAAACACAAAGGATGTTTCTCATTTCAACTCTTTTCTGAGAGACTCCCCCTTTTCCCATTTCCTTTGAAATGCACTACTGTTTGCTTCAGAAACCTATAATCCAAAAGGGAGATTTCTTGGTTTTCCTTTTAGCGTCTTAAGTATTTTTTATTATGAAATACTAGAGGCCCGGTGCACGAATTCATGCACCAGTGTGGGGTCCCTCGGCCTGGCCTGCAGGCTCAGGCCGCAATTGGCTCTCTGACATCCCAAGGGGTCCTGGATTGCGAAAGGGCACAGACTAAGCCAAGGGACCCTACAGGTGCACCATTGATCAGGGTGTGGGAGGGACACGGGAGGTTGGCCAGCTGGGAGGGACCGCAGGAGGGCTCCAGGGCGTGTCCGGCCCGCCTGGCTCAGTCCTGATCGGCCAGACCCAGCAGCAACCTAACCTACCAGTTGACTGTCTGCCCCTTGGTGGTCAGTGCACAACATAGTGAGCAGTTGAGCAGCCTTAGCATATTATTGGCATATTACGCTTTGATTGGTTGAATGTCCAACTGTCAACCGGACACTTAGCATATTAGGTTTTTATTATATAGGATATCCTATATACAAAAGAAATTAACATATGTATGCAATTCTTAAAGCATAGTAAAGTTAATCAGAATTTAAATGGTGGAATGTGTATGTTTACTGGAGACTCCAACTTTGCTTTCTGTTCAACATTTTTCATAGTGAAATGTTGAGGAGGAAAGTGGAAAACCATATACATAGTTGAAACAGTATTAAAGGGGCCACCCATGGAGTCGTCACCAGGCTTAAGAAACAACCTGCTCCTGGGCCTTGGCGATGCGAGCGTGAGGGCGCCCTTGACCACCCAGGCAGGCGCTGCTGCCCGACCGGAACCCTTCCTGTGCGGTGCCCTCACCCGCAGCGCTGGCGCCACACAGCACCTGCTGCTCTGCTTCCCGGTGAGCTTTCCCGGAGAAAGTCTGCACAGGCCCTCTCCTGGAACCCCCCCTCTGCCCAAGAGGGGCACTGGGTACTGCTGAGACCAGCCCTCGCAGCACCCCATGCTGTGACTGACGGCTCCCGTTAGCACTCCTCTGTCGAGGGTGCACGATTGCTGCTGGTCTGCGCTGCTGGCGGTGGACGTTTCGGTTCTTTCCAGTTTGGGGCTTTTATAGACAAGGCTTTCTGGTGCACACACGTGAGTAACCTCAGAGCTTCTGCTGGTCAAAGGGTTTGCCCACGCTCACCCCCTCCACGCTCACTCCCGTCAGAAGTGCTGAGAATCCCAGTGATCACATCAGATTCTGTCCAGTGCAGTTTCCGGCAATGTGGTGAGTGTGACAGCGAGTCACCGTGAAGACCGCAGTCGTCTTCCCCGGCCTGCAGGCCCTCCTGGAGTGCACCGCCTGCTGCTCCAATGCAAGTACCTACCCGTGCGGCCTACACTCCTCCATACACTCGCAGTAAGGGTGCCCAGGAATCAGCTCTGAGCGTCTCTAATTTAACAGACCTTATCTTCACCTGCACCAAACTCACAAGCAGCACCTAAGCACTGGGTTCAAACTCGTTTCCCCACCAATAGGAAGTAGGCTCCTCAGAGCAATGCCCGAGTCCTGGGCTGCAGAAAGGAAGGTGCCCATCGAGCCTAAACATCTTGTACCAGAAAGGAAGGGCTCACAGGAAAGTGCTCTGAGAGCGTCTCAGAGAAGGGGGTGTTGGAAAGGAAGTGCTCACAGGAAAGTGCTCTGAGAGCGTCTCAGAGAAGGGGGTGTCGGAGTGCACGAGAGCCAGCTGGAGAGGGGCTCCAAATGGCCAATTACAGATAATTTGGGCATCAAGAACAGCAGAGGGGACTGAGCAGCAGATGCCTAGCGGGGGCACAAGGGGATGTGACGTGAGCATCCTGAAAGGCATGTGGGTTACATAGGCACTTGTCACACCTAAGTTGTGTCCACTCCCTGCTTATAAACGATACCTCAATACCCATAATTCACCATATTTATACACCAAAGAAGAAAAACATCACAAGATCATGTGAATAGACGTAGAAATTGCATTTGACAAAATCCAACATCCATTCATGATAAATAATATAATTAGAGGAATTTCTTTACCCTGATAAAGGACACCTACAACATCTACAGTTAACATCAGACCTAATGGTGAAAGACTAAATGCTTTCCCGCTAAGACTGGGAAGAAGGTAAGAATGTCTGTTCTCACCACTTCTATTCCGGTCTTTGCCAATGCAATAAGGCAAGAAAAAGAAGTAAACATATAGATAGGAAAACAAAAAAATAAATCCTGCTTTCTTTGCAGACATGATTCTCTCTGTTGAATATATTACGGAATCTACCAAAAAAGCTCCTGAAATGAATAAATGAGTTTAGCAAAGTTGCAGAATACAGGTTCAAATAATCAACTGTATTCCTATATATAGAATGTCCCGAAAAACACACACAAAAAATGTATACACACACTTTGAATAATTATAAAGGCAGCGTTTATTAAAATACATTTCATTCCCAAACTTGAGCTATCAGCTGTTAAAGTGTGTACACATTTTTTTGAGACACTCTGTACTTGCAATAAACAACAAAATTTTTAAAATTTAACTACGTTACAATACCACAGAGAAATAGGAATACCAGGGTATAAATATAACAAAACACATATAGGAATTCTGAACACTACAAAACACTGAAGACAGAAAACAAAGAAGGCCACGATAAATGGAGAGATGTACCATATTCCCGAACTGGAAAATGCAATATTGTCAAGACATTACTTCTCCCCAAACTGGCCAACAGCCTCAATGTAATCCCATTCAAAACCCTGGTAGGATGTTGTGTAGATACCAAAAAAAGAGAAAGGATCTAGAATCACCAAAACATTTTTTAAAAAAAAACAAAGTCGCCACCTGGCCGGTGTGGCTCAGCTGGCTGGGCGTTGTCCCATGCACCAGGAGGTCCCTGGATCAATCCCTGGATCAATTCCCGGTCAGGGCACATGCCCGGGTTGTGAACTCAATCACCAGTAGGCAGTGTGCAGGAGTCAGGTGATTGATGTGTTGCTCTTGTGTGTGCATGGATGTTTCTCTTTCTCCCTCTCCCTTCCTCTCTCTCTAAAAATAAAATTTAAAATCTTAACAAAAAAAGAAAAAAAAGAGCAAAGTTGAAGAACTCATATTATCTGATTTCAAGACTTACTGAAAAGCTGCAGCAGTAAGGAGAGTGTGGCACTAACAAAAGGCAGGCACAGAGAAAGGGGGAGTCTAAAAAAGGCTCACATACACAGGACCAACTGAGTCTGGCACACGTGCAAAGTCGATTAGACATACTTAGGACATTCCTTTTAAGGAATGGCACTGGGCCAACTGGATACTGATATGCACAGACATGAAGTTACTCCACGTTATACAAAACTTCACTCAAAATGGACCACAGACCAAAATGTAAAGCATGAAACTATACAACCTCCAGAAGAAAGCACAGGCCAAAATATTTTTGTGACCTTGGATTGAACAATTGTTAGAGATGATGTCAAAAGCACAATCCATAAAAGAAAAAAATTGAAAAAAGACATCAAAATTGTAAAACTTTTGCTCTGTGAAAATAGTATAAAAGAAAAAGATAAGCCACAGAATGAAAAAGAACTACAAATCTATTATCTGACAAAAAAATAACCAGGATATGCAAAGAATCTCATGTGTAACAATAAACCAAATGACTCGATGAAAAAGATGGGCGAGAGAAAGGAACAGATACTTCCCGAAGAAGACACACAGAAGGCAAATGAACCCATGTACACATGTTCATCGCCATTCGTCTTTAGAGCCGTACAAATTGAAACCACTCCAACAGTATCAGGGTGACCACAGAAGCAAGCGGGCCTTCAGGAGCACTGGGAGGTGGGGCATGGCACCACCACTGTGGAAAGGTGGGCAGTCTGTACGGAGCTGAACATACATCCACTTACCAAACAGCCCAGCAATCCTGTCCTCTAGGTGTTTACCCCAATGAAGGCCTATGTATGTCCACATGAACAACGGTCTGCGGACATTCACTGCAACTTTACCCCTAACTTTATCCCTCAGCGCCACAGATACACGCAACCACGTGGGTGACTCTCCCGTGCGCTGGGCCAACTGCAAGCAGCCAGATGAAAGGCAACAGACTATGACTCCACGCACACCTCATTCTGGAAAAGGCAAAATCACAGAGGTGCCGACAAAGGTGAAGGGAGGGCGAGACTTGACCACAAAGAGACACATGAGGGAACGCTCTGGGGAATGACAGAATTCCTGGTTCTTGACTGCAATGTGATTACACAGCTTCCTGTGTCTGTCAAAACTCATGGAACTACAGACCAAAAAGAGTAAATTCTATGGAGTTAACAAGTGCAAATGAACAAATGAATGAATACTGTTAGTGACATGTTATAACCCACCGGTGAAAAGTGAGAACCCACATATAAAATACATCACTGAAAAGAAAGCTTGTCATTATAGTAGAATGCCAACTAACAAACGTAAAAGGAATAACGGAACCAGAAAACCCATTCTGCAATCTGTAAGGTGACAACTGACTCTGGCAGGACTCATCAACAGATGCTGGAATTAGTGGTCGAAAGTTTAATGAGACCCTGTAAATAATATGGTCTTGAACTATGTTCCTCCGAATTACTTCTCATTCACCCGAAGAAAAGTAATAACCGTCCACTGGAAAAGCCTCAGGGATCAGTGGCAGGACAAGCTGACGTCACAGCTTTCTCACGTGGCACCCTGAGCCGGACACATCGTCACTTCGGTGGTATCCCCGCCAAACTGCATGACCCGCCTCAGACACGGAACCATCCGACAAGCCCCCATCACAGGACACACTACCAAATAAGTGGCTGGCCTTCTCAAACACACAAAGGTCCCGGAAGACTGAGGGGCTGGCCAGATGAAAGAAGACCCAAGATCCAGACCGAGGGGAAGCTACAGCGGACATCATCCGGAGGAGACATCGCCTGAGCTGCGGCCTCGCCGCCACCGTACGGCATCCCTGCAACGTGCCCTGATCTGAAGTCGGGTCCGAGAGCACTCTCCCCAGGACTGCTGAGTATTTAGGGATAAGAGTGCAGACGGATGTCTGCAACTTCCTCTCCAACAGCTCAGGGGGAATGTGTGTGTGCAGATATGAGAGAGAATGAAAGGAATGCAAATGGGGCAAAAAGTTAACAATTGGTGAATTTGGGTAAGGAATATAAGGGGAGCTCTTTGTACTGTTACAGCAACTTCTACCTATGTTTGAAATTATATCAATTTTTAAAATAAAAATATTAAAATAACTATGTATGGTGTACCACATGGGTAGTAGATGTATGGGTTGATCTCCTTGTAAGTTACACAAGTGTCTAATCACTGTTATACACCTGGAAGTAATATATTATATGTCAACTGTAGCTGAGAAATAAAAAATTTATTTTAAAAAGTTAAAAATTTAAAAGACTTATCACCACAAAGATGAAACTGCTTTCAGAATCCAGCACAATCCATTCCAAAACCACCAGAATCAGACCTATACTTCTAGATCCTTAGCACTGTTACTGGAACACTGAGTAATTTAATTTCCAAAAATTTTAAATAATCAGTTTGCATTCACTAACACCCATTTAGAAGCCCGAGGCCCTAATTTTGGAGCTTTCACCTCAGTGTTTCTTCCAGCTAAGCAAATATCAAGTTATCATCTGCTTAAATCTTTCTTTTCTTGTTTCTATTTTGCACTGTTCTCAAAAACAGAGAGAAGACACAGAAAGGGCCCACATGAGACAGAGCACACGAGGCGTCCTGGCACACGGGACAGGCGGTGAGGGTTAGGTGACATGCACACTACAGCTACGACTGCAGCACAGGTCAACACAAAAATAGTGCATTAGCTCTGGATTGTCGTTCACTCATGCAAATTAACTTCATAGTTCTAGATGCAGGAAGACTTCTTTATTTCTTTAAATAAGGAATGGGCTCTGGAAAAAAATGCTAAGAGCAAATAGTAACTGAAGGTTAAAATACCTGAATGAAGGGGAAGTTTGGGATGAGGCTACATTTGAGAACCATTGACAAGTACCTGAAATGGTTGCTGCTGGGATGAAAAAGCAGCAGAAACATTTGGCGGAAGCTGGGTTGCTATAGCAACAGGAGTACCAGTCTGCCCATCCTTTCCTGTCACAACCTTTACCTGAGAGAAAATATTTTGAGAAAAAAAGGCAACATGATTTTTAAGGCTGCTCAAAATTTTGTTAGAATTTTACTGCTGACAGCTCACTGATGTTTGGTGTTTAAAAATGGAATGTTTTTGCATCAAATTCTGCAAAAGGACAATGCACTAATTTATGACATAGCAACCTAACTCAACTGCAAATCTCGCAGGAACTCCAATCTGAGTCGCTGTTGCAATATCCTTAGGTTGCACAACTGCACATTCTAGAAGTGGGGTCGGCAGGCAGTCCAGTAACAAAGCCCGACCACCTCCAGGCAGTCTGCATGGCGGCCGCTCCAGCAGCTACCATGGGAGGTCAGAATGGAGAGGCCCAGTTCAACAGGAAGTTATAAAAAGGGACTTCCTTTTCATAAGCACAGATAGGGGCAATGCACCTACAGACAACACGGGTGTACAAACATAGAGATAACTGGATTTCACTATTCCAGAGGGGAACCCTCACAATAATCATGTACTCATTTGGAAAATAAAAATGGTCCATTCTGGAAAGGGTGTTAAAGAAAACACAAAATGGCAAAGCCACACAGATACGCCCATAAATGTCGATGAGGACGACTGAGCAAAGAGACCAGTTTTGCTCACCAAAGGCCGATTTCTTTGCAGGAGAAGAGTGACAAAGACTCAGGTATTTCAGCCGTCTCCTAGAACCAAGTCAGCTGCACCAACATATTGTACACTACACACACAAAGGCACACGTACAGTGCGACAGCCACCTCACGCTCGCTGCTGTGATTAGTTTCTTGTTCAGGAAGTGCAGATAAATGGTTTGGAATCACAATGGTATCAAGAAAGCTCAATTCGGGCATTTATTAAGCACCCATTCCAGGCACCCAAAATTTTCACTGTTTAAAAAAAGATGCCATCTTAAATATCATTCATGGGTATTTATAAAAGAGTGAATTTAAAACATAATCTCAAAGCTAAGACTACATCTAAAAATTGGTTTTTGCCGTAACTGTATTTTAATCATGAAAATACCATATCAATATTTACATTTATTTATATTTAAACCCCTTGTTTAAAATCCACATTCGTGACTCAATGGGGGGACCTATTTCAGTAAAATGTGAAAACTGGGAAACCAGCCCAAGGTGTGCACCCCACAGGCCCGGGCACAGGCTGCGGCCCACGGGCTAGCTCTCCGTCCGGGGCGGAGTCTTCGCTCTCAGTGAAGGCACCTGGTCTGCCCTGCCCCCCAACTATCAGGGCAGCTCCTCCCTCCTGCGAAGAAAACAGCAAAATCCACCTTCCATGTGACTCCTGGGTCAAATCCTTATGAAACCACGTCTGAGCAGCACCCTGGGCTCACAGGTTCTTTTGTGTTCACAGCTGCCTAGACTCACACCTGTGTAGCACAGTCCTCTAATGATTAAACTGCTGTTTCTCACCTCATCATTGATAACCTCAGACTTTTCTTCCTCCTCCTCGTCCTCGTCCTCCTCCTCCTCCAGGTCCAGATCATTCTGCCTAAGATAAGCTTGTAACGGGGCGTAGTGCTTCTTCTTGAAAGCCAGGAAGTCCATCATGTTCCCTTGCAGGTGTTGTAGGAAGAACAGCTCAATCAGGTACTCCTTGAAGGCCTCCCTCAGAGCCTCCATCTCCCGGAGGTGAGAGTCCAGGCATTGCTTCCGCATCTGGGCCAGCTCTGGGGAGGCTGGGGGGATCTCCTCCAGCTTCTTGGGTGTCTTCCTGCTCCCCGAGCACGAGAGGGGTAGGCTGGAGAGGCCTGGGGGCACCGAGGTTCTGGAAGGGCTGCTGGGGGGCGGCGGGGATGTCATCCCGAACGCCGAAGCCCCCCCAACCCCGGGCAGCAGAGGCCGGGTCAACGGTGGCCCCTGCAGCACCTGCTGCTGCTGCTGCTGCTGCTGCTGCTGGACCAGCTGCCCCTGGATGATGCTGCTGATCTGGGGCGGCAGGCTGGCGGTGGTGATGTGGCCAGGGCTGGCCAAGGGCGGCAGGCCAGCTCCGCCCGAGGCCGCAGGGCTCTGGGGTCCCAGGTGGTGCACGGTCCCCCCGGGCTGCCCGTGGGGCTGGGACAGTCTGCGTTCTCGCATCGCAATGGGAGTCCCTGCATGCTGCAGTGGGACTGGGGCTCCCTGGGCCATCTGGGCGAGGCCCGAGCCTTCCTGGAACACGAAGTGCCCGCCCGTGGATGGGCTCAAGCTGATCTGCCTCACCAGCACGCTGGCATCCACGAAGCCCCCGGTGGGGCTGTTGCTGCACAGGCCCAGGCCAGGCCCGGGTGCACCTGCCCGCACATTCTGTAAGCCTGGCCCCGGCCCAGGGCTGGGCTGGGTGGGGCTCTGGGTCTGCACCTGCTGGGACAGTGGTGAGGTGACCTGGATGTAGGACGGTGATCCGTGCTCAAAGCGCCTCGGCTGGGCACTGAACTGGAAGCCCGGAGAGGTGGGGCTGGGGAGTGGCAGCGGGGCCAGCGTGAGTGGGGGGTTTCCTGCCACCACTGGCCCCACATTCTGCAGGGCGAGGTTCACGTTCGGCCCAGCCACAGGACTCCTGCTCATGAGCTGCTGAACCTGGTACCCGGGCGACTGGGGTGCAGATGGGCTGGCCGAGGGTGCAAAAGGCGTGGCGGGGGATGGGGGTGGGTTTGGGTGGGCCTGCTGCTCTTCTTCGCTGCTGGGGAAGGCCCGGGACCTCTGCAGCTGGTGCTGGACATTCGGAGGGCCGCTGCCGTGGTGCATTATCGCCCCCCTTTTTTATCCAACTTAATGTTCTCCTGAAAAATCAAAGTTGAAATCAAGTTACTTAGAGGCAAATATAACTGTCTGATCACCCCTTATTACGAGACTGGTCAGCAGCACTGGAGATATGTGAATCTGTCCCACCGGCAGCTGGTGCAAAGGACAGTCTTAATTCACGTGGAGCCATGGACACAACAGAAGGTCTCCTTCAACACACAAGAGGGACTGGTCCCCTCACAGCCTGGCACGAGGTGGGGGTAACAACTAGTTACTGGGAAGGTAACAAGCATCACCTCTCAAGGCCAAGCAGGATGTGACCTCAATGCTGGCTCCGTGACCAGTGGATTCTTCCCAGACGCGGCTCCCAGCTCAGGGCCTTTCTGTGCTTCACCGTGCTGGGGATGGTGCGCCTGTCTCTCCCTGGGCAGGAATGGGCTGTACACATAATCCCTCAAAACCAGAACCGCAGACAAATCCCTCACCAGCAGCAGTTCCCATGAACACCTGAGCTACCTCACAGCTACTGTGGATCAAGCCCCAACACAGGAGTCCCCATGACATTACACCCACGCTCCTGAGGGAAGGGTCCAGCCTGTCCCAGGCGCGAGGCCAAAACCTGAAGGCGCTCACACCGAGCATCCTCCGTGAGAGCAGGGAGGGGGCTACCAAGGAGGAACTCTCACAGGGAGACAGGGAGCCGCCGGAGAGGCCATCATGTCCTGGAACTCTGGGAACTGTGCCACAGCTCCCCAAGGGCTCCCAGCCCCAAACTGCTCAGTGCAAATGACGAGAGAGTGGGGGAGAGTGGAAGGGGCCGCTGAGAAAGCTCAGCCTTCAGGACGGGCCATCGGGTGGAGCGGGAAACTCTGAGCTAAGAAGGGACAAGGCTCCCACTCAGACATGGCTAGAGCCTAGGTGTCCAGTGGAACCAGGACAACTGCACTCCAGGGCCATCTGCCCCGACAGGGCTGGGTCACGGGCTCAAAAATGGCTCCTTTAATATTTAAAATCCTCGGCATTAACAGACACACTAGCTTCCTATTTATGGTGTTGCTGACTCCCCTCCCCTAGACAAGCAGAAACACCATTTCATGTTCAAGGCACCACTGCTTATCAGAGGAAATGCACAAGGGGAAAGTTAAAAAACTTACAAAGCTGCAATGCACATATATGTGAAGGACCTCACAGCACCAAACCCTGCTGGAGTACACATTTGTATGAAATCAAAAGCTATGGATGACGGTTACACCAGTAAAGGCTGAGAAAACCTAAAACTCAGTGTAACCCTCAGAGAAGGCACTTACATCCTGATGGCTGTCTCTGAAGACAGTCTCAAGGTCATGGACAAGCAGTAGCAAGTACATCTAAGCGGGAAGTCAGGACCACAGCCAGCAACAGCCTCATGACCATCAGAAGCCCACTCCCACCACTGCCCTCCAAGCAGAAAGCCAGGAATGTGGTGGGCACTGGGGGTGGGCACAGCGTGTGAGGGAACTCTTAGGTATGCCATTGTTTTCAATATGAGTTCTGGATCCTGATTTTTTTTTTTTTTAATATTTTTTAATTTGATTTTGAGAGAGAGGAACATGATTGGCTGCCTCCTGCACAGCCCCGCACTGGGGACTGAGCCCATAATGCAAGCAGGTGCCCTGACCGGGAATCAAATCACTGCTTACCTAAATAACATTTCCCCAAAATGTGGTAGAGGTACCCCATGCAGAGCAAAGCCACCACCAATGGCAACACATGTCATTCTTACGGGCTGTCTCTAACTTTCAAGTCCATCAGAGAAAGCTAGAGCGGATCTGTCCAGCTCATGACTTCAAGGGCAGTACTGCCCACGAGGAGGCCGAGGATCAGGTCACAGAGACGTCGAACTGCAAAACCAGGACTAGGCTTGGCCTTCCTGACTCAGACCACAATCCACCAAACCGCTCTGAGCATTTCTCTACAGGCTGCTCACAAGTAACAAACTCAATGTCTGAGACCATTCCCTCCCAGCCTGTATTTATAAAATGGGATTTCCTGTGACAAAAAACAAACAGCAAAGCCAGTGTAACCCCAAGAGAAGACTTGAAGCTGAATTTTTCAAGCACATCTACTTGTAAATCCATCATTCGTAATAAAAATGCAAACTAAAACTTAGCTGAAACATCATTTCTCATCTATCAGACCGACAGAAAGTCGGAAGCTGGACAACACTTTCTTGGTGAGGCGCTGCAACCTCTGAAACGGAACGTAAGCAGCGGACCTGGCCCATTCAACAACTGCACACGCTCTGCTCCTTGGACCTGGCAGTCCCACTACAAACGCACCCGGACAGCCACCTGCAACGTGAAAATACATAAGCACCAAGGTTATTCACTATGGCGTTATTTGCAAATGCAAAAATGTTGGAAGTAAAGAGTGGTCCGTATTGCAGGCTGGCTGACTCCACTGTGGTCCCATTCGACTGGAGCCCTGCAACAGGTGAAAGGCAAGGCAGGCAGCAGGAACCGGCGGAGAGCCGTCTCCAGAACATGCCGTGTGAGTCCGGGAAGCACAGCACAGCAAACTGTACTTGGACACTGCCTTCGCCTAAGAAGGGGGAAAGGACAGGTGGACGGATGGGTGTGTGATAAAACAGGTACAGGAAAACACCAATCACAGAGATTAGGTGATGGGTATACAGGTGGTAGGCAAAATTCTTTCAACGTCTATGTATCTTCGAAATTTCCCTTGTAAAACACTATAGGAAAAGGTACTGTCTATATTACATGGTAACACCAGAAGTGGCTCAACAAATAAAGGGCTGAAACAAAAGTCTCATCTGCTAACACGACACCCATCCTTCTCCCCTCTGAGTGTGAAGGTCCCATACTGGTTCCTAAAACATATAAATTCCAAGCGATACAAACTGGGCTAACCCGAGGTTGACAACCACCTAGGATTTATTACACCCCATATTCCTGCAGAACACTGCCCTGGTGCGTGGCTACAGTGGTAAGCCCAGACTCAGTGTGGCCACGGTCCCCTGAATTTAACAGCCCACAATGCCAAACTCATGGCGATGCTGGCCGGTCCCTAGGCTGATGGACCAGAGCCCCCTGAACTGGACAGTTGGCATCTACCTCAGCTTGACAGGAATGGCCACGACAAGCTGAAGAAGTGCTTCTTTAAGCACCGAGTGATCAAGCTGCAGCCCCGATTCATCACCCTGCTGTTTCTCGGCCAGTTTTCCCACTGCCCCCAAGGAGCCTGGGTAGGCATTTCTCTCCTAATTGTCGCCCGTGACATTTTAGCACCACAGCTGCACTGTATGTCTGCTGACGCACTGTGACCCTATGGGAGCCACGAATCCCTGTCCTGTCTAAGGCGTGTTCACCCTCCTCCCAGCACCAATGCTCTCCCTCCTGTGGGAGGTTCCGTGGAGCAGACAGGTTCTCGAAGTACAGAAAGAAACCTGGGGGGACACGGACCAAGTCAGTGAGGTCTAGGACAAAGTCAAGAACGGGGAGAAAGCAGAGGAGCTCGGCCATCCTCTGCGTACCGCTGCATTGTTTGAGCATCACGCAACGGGAACTATCCATTTACTCGCATAAACGCGGCAACAACCCCAACGCCCTTCAGCAGGTGCACAGGTAAATCCTGGCCCATCCACACCAGGGGACACTACCGAGCAGCATGAAGAAACCAACGCTCAGGGCCTGCAGCAGCCGCGGTGAAACTCAACGCACTGTGCCCGTGAGCGAAGCCAGGCTCCACGCAGAGTTCCTCCAGCGGGCACCCCCAGAAACACCGAGGTCAACAGGTGCCATGGGCTGGGGGAGGGGCTGACTACAGAGAGGCCCCACGTGGAAATTGTTTGGGATCAAACAACCGTTTTGAGTCCTATTGTGGAAATTACGTATTTGTTAAAATTTTCAGAATTCTACACACACACACACACACACACACACACACACACACACACACAGTGCTGCAGGTACGCTCCCTGGTCAGGGCACATACAAGAAGCAGCCAATGAATGCATGAGTAAGTGGAACGACAAATCCTTCTCGCTCTCTCTTCCTTCCCCTCTCTCTCTGGTACGAAAGGAAGCTGTAACCTAGAAAGGGTGGCTGGAGTGTTCGCAGAGAGCAAACCGAAGGCCTGGAGAAGGCAAGAAAGGGCGGGTCCAATACAGGCGGTTAGTTAAATAAGGAACTGTGGCAGGCACTACCAGCAATGACCGTAGAGCAGCGGTTCTCAGCCTTTCTAACGCCGCGACCCTTTAATAGGGTTCCTCAGGTTGTGGTGACCGACAACAGGTTGAGAACCGCTGCTCTAGAGCCCAAGACCGTCGGAAAACACAGATACTTACATTACGATTCATTAACAGTAGCCAAATTACAGTTAGGAAGTAGCAACGAAAATAACTTTATGGGTGGGGGGTCACCACAGCATGAGGAACTGTATTAAAGGGTCGCTGCCTTAGAAAGGTTGAGAACCGCTGCTGTAGAGGCTCAATGGCACACGACCATGCTAAGGAATGCTTTTTAAAAGCACGCAAAACTGCATTATACAACTGCAATTAAACGAGGAGGAGGAGGGGGCGGGGAGGAGGAGGAGGAGGAGGAGGGGGAGGGGGGGGGGGGGAGGAGGGGAAGGAGAAAAGAAATTGCACGGGTAAAACAGGGGACCAAAAAGAAACTGTTGTATCTTTAAGTGGTAGAATGACTTCAAGTTTTAAAATACATGTCTCCATTTTTTCCCCAACCATTCAGAGAGTATGTTAATTTTATTGGTTCCACTAAAAAAAAAAAAAGTTACAAAGACCATTTCATTGGCACCCACGTAAAAGCTGCATCACAAAATGAGGAGGATGGCATGCATCTCTAAGCCGGGGCCTAAGTACTATTTGCGGAAGTTCCGCTGCGTTATTTCTGCGGCCGACCCGGGGGCTGCGGGGGGGGCGGGGGGCGCGAGCTGGGCAGGGAACCCCGAGACCCCGCCCCCCGCCCCCGCCACGGTCAGGACGGGAGCGGGTGGGCGGGCACAGGTTCGACAAATTGCTCTCCCTCTGCACCTGTTCCCGCACCTGTTCCCGCACCTGGGCGGGCGGGCGGGCCTCGCGCGCAGAACCCACGCATGGGGACTCGCACCCACTCGCTGGCGCGCTTGGGCACTGAAACCCGAGAACCAGATTAAAAGACAAGCGCCAGGCCCGCGCCGGGCTCCAGTCACGCGGCGTGAAGACGACGCGGGGCGCCCCGCGGACCCCACGGCCCGGCCCGACCCGCGTCAGGTGTGCAGAGCCGCCCCGGGCGCCCCGCCCCGCGCTCCCGTCCCGGCGGCCGCGTCTCCGCGCCCAGCCCACCCGTCACCACGACGCGCGCCCCCGAGGGGCTCCCGGGAGGCGGCGGGCGGGGAAGAAAGGGGGCGTAGGCCGCACGACCCCACCCCCTCGCCGCCCACCCGAGTCCGGCCCGCGCACAGGCCCCGCCCACTGACGGCGGCGGCGCGGCCTGCTCTCGGCGCGATGCCCCGGGGAGACGGCCGCGACGGGCCCCTCGGCACAGGCCCCCGGAACCTCTCCGCCCGTCCTCCGCGGCGCCACATACCCAGGGCCTGGGCGGCGCTCCGGCCGCGTCGGGCTGGCGTCGGGAGCCGGGAGCCGGCAGCTGAGGTAGAGGCGGCGCCGCTCGGATCGGATCGGCGCATCCGGGGCCCCGGGCGGAAATAGCGGCGGCGCGCCTGCTACGGCGAGCCGGAAGGGACGGGCGCCCGCGCCGCAGCTGCGCGCTGGCGGCCGGCGTGACGTCAGCGGGCGGGAGGTATCGAGACGGCCGGGCGGGCTAGAGAGGCCAGGCGAGGTCGTGGGCCGACGGGCCGGCGGCGGACCGAGCCCCGCCGCCCAGCTGCCCGGCCGCCCACCGCGATTGGAGTGATTTCTTCGCCGAGAGTCTACGGTCTGGGAGGTGAGTTCCGCGAGGGTAGAGAGGGAGAACGGAGCAAAGGGAGTCACCTCCCCAAATCACTGGGCTCCTCAACCAAAGATGCTGGGACGAGGGCGCCCACCCGTGAAGCCGTGACGCCGGACCCCGACCTCCCTCCGCTTGCAAAAGCGACCTCGCGCCGTGCATCCGAGGCCCACGTGTAAGTGCTGACGCTGCAAAACGCAGGTGTCCAGCCGGCCTCACACCTCTGGTTTCTTAGAAGGGACAGCAAAAACCGAAGTCACGAAAGAAGAAACGGGTACGTGGAACGTCAGCAAAATTCAAAACTGGGGGTGCTTCCGATGACGCCGCTGCGGAGAGACCACCCACGGACTGAAAGAAAGCATTTGCAAAGCATCTGCCGGATGAGGCGCTTGCTTCCGGAGTAAAGGACTTCCACTTAAAAGAGAAATGACTTTCGAACGCGCAAAGAACTCGCAGACGTGCCGCAACAGAAAACGTCTAGTAAGGACATGGAAAGATGTTCGGCATCATCCGGGGTCAGGGAAACGCAAAACCCCAGCGAGCCCTCGCCGGGTTGCCCAGTGGGTAGACCATCAGCCTGCAGGCTGAAAGGGCCAGGTTCGATTCCTGGTCAGGGCACAGGCCCGGGTTGTGGGCTCGATCCCCAGTGGGGGATGTGCAGGAGGCAGCGGAAGAGTCGTTGATGTTTTTCTCTCCCTCTTTCTCTCTTCCTCTCTGAAATCAATAAAAAATATATATTTTTTAAAAAAAACTACTTTATTGTGCACGTTGAAAGAATGAGTTTTATATTCCAATTAGAATTTTATTTTTTTAAAAAAGAAAGCAATGCAGGCTAAAGCGATCCACTCCTCAGCAAAACACAGGTGCCCATGCCCTCTCTGATACTACGCACCCTGAAAACCTTTAGAAGAAAACTTGGCTGTAAAAGGGACACGGGAGGGGCAGTTGGAAAGGGATCAATAGGTTGGATAATGGAAGTGACTTCACGTTTGTGAGTGCCATGAGGCAATAGAGATGCAAAGGTAAGGAAAAGGAAATTTAACGGGGACACGGGAAGCGATGATGGGGTCTGAGGGCATTTGTATCAGACAAGAGGGTGGCTTCTATTGCAACATGGAGGAGGAAGAAGATGAGTATTGGCTTGGAGCAGGATTCAGGAAGGTGGGGGGGGGGGTTGATAAAGGGGAGTGCAGGCCACCTACGGAGAAAGAGGTGGGGCCCACCAGTCCAGGGAGATGGAGGGATTTGAAATGGTGGGAATGCACCAGCCGGGGAAGGTATCTGCCTAACCCTGTTGTGCATGCGTGCATACACGCAGATGTGCGCATGCCGCATCATAAGCATGCACGCATCCTATGTATCACCTGTACTCACCACACATGCATGCACATGGGTATGCACACACATCATAAGCATGCATGCACACCTGTGCCCATGCACACACACCACTTCCCCACCTGAAGTCCTCTCTCATAGATTCTTCAGCGGACTTGCTGATGGCCCGCCCACCTCTTCTTTGCTAACAGGCCACTTTGTTCGGGGTTGGCACTGAGCCCTGCCTCATGAAAGGTATTTCCCAGCCTCCCTTGCAGCTAGATGGGACCACATGACCAGCCTCTGGCCAGGGAGGGAGGGAGGGAAGTGGCTGGTGGGCCTGCTGGGAGACCGCCCTAAGGGACATGGTCAGGGACGTCCCCCTTCCTTCTGCCTAACCCCTCCCCCCTAGACCACGGAAAGAGCTGGGTGGATGTGACCAGGATGAAGGCCAGGTGCTGAAGAGGGCCAGCTGGACAGAGAAAAGGCCCTCCTCCCGCCCAGGGGGCCGCGGTGCTGGGCCCGGCGGCCACCTGTTCTTGTCTGGGCCACCTGTCAGGCTTCCACTACACGCAGCCCAGCCCCATCCTGGGGGCTTGAGGCCACGTCCTAGAAAGAAACCCTGCTGCACTGCCTGCTGGGTCTCAACCCCGGAGCCACTAGAGCACGTTCTGTCTGCACACTCACTCGCCGCCCGTCCCAACGCAGCCCACAGTGAAAGGAACAGAAAACCAAAGAAGCGGAAGGAGTGACTAAGCAAAGCTTGTATCTATTTATTAAGAAAATCATTTCTTTAAAAAAATAGTGTCTTTACACGCTGAGGTGTGCAGCGTTCGCGCTGAGCTGAAACAGACTGGCAGCGGGTTCTCCTGAGGGAAACTGAGGATGATGTGGGTCTCGAGGTCCTGAGGTTGCGAGGCCACGTCTTGGCTCCCGTCTTGGTGAGGGATGCAGCCGACGGCAGCAGCGGCGGCTCCTGGTGCACGTGTCTCTGCGGGCGTGGTACCTGCCTCAGTCACTGTCTCCGTCCTCTTCGCTGCCTTCCTGGGGGCTGGGGACCTGCAGAGCAGGAGCAGAGGAATGGCTGTGGGGAGGCAGGCTGCCCAGGTGTGGGTGCTTCCTCCCCGCGCAGGGAACTGTCCATGGTGCACCCCGAGCCACCTTCCAACCTGCCCTTTGTGGAGTGACGCCGGCATTTATCCTCAGTCCGACTGGGCGGGGGGCGGGGGGCGCGGGGGGGGGGGGGTCTTTATAGGCCTCCTCCAAATCCCCAGAGGATGCAATGGCTCAGGGGACATAAAACCAGGTTCTCCCAAACTGGACAGTGCAGGCCCCTCCGCAGGGTGTGGAGACAGCAAGTGGGCAGCAGGCTGTCAGTGGGACTTGAGCAGAGGGCATGGGCTAGCCCTGGTCCAAAGCTGCACACAAGCTCCGTCTGCCTTCGCAGCGCTTGGGAAAACCTATATATATAAAAGCCTAAGTGACCGGCCAGTCGCTATGACACACACTGACCAACAGGGGGCAGATGCTCAACGCAGGAGCAGAAAGCACAGACATGGAAACATGGAACAGACTGATGAATCTCAGAGGGGAGAGGGGAGGGGGAAAGGCAAAAAGAGATTAACCAAAGATCTTATATGCATGCTAGAGGCCTAGTTCACAGATTTGTGCACCCGTGGGGTCCCTTGGCCTGGCCTGCAGGGATCGGACCAAAACCTGCTCTCTGACATCCCCCGAAGGGTCCCGGATTGCGAGAGAGTGCAGGCCAGGCCGAGGGACCCCACGGGTGCACAAATCTGTGCACCGGGCCTCTAGTGAACGTAATAAACATCAGCATTTGAAGAGTCAGGGAGTTCACATAAAATCCTGGAATTTTTCTCACTTATTTCTCTTGGAAAAATGTGAGCAGCTCTGCCAAGGCCAGGCCCACCTCCGAGGTGGCCACCGCTGGCTGCTGCCTAGCTGCCGTCGCCCCTACAGGTGTGAACAGGAGCTCCTGGTTTGCTACAGTCTCCACCAATTCCCTACGGCCTCCCTGGCCTGGGCTGCCATTCGTGACCTGACCTGCCCACAGGCTGTTCTGACACCTGCCTGCTGCACCTGTGCACCTACCTGCACAGACAGTTTACAACTCCAGGTGTGGAGGACGGCAATGTGTCTCCAGACACACCGAGGTCACGGGAAGGTACATCCCCAGGGAGCCGGGGGGGAAGGGGATATCACCCTCTGAGCACCTGCTGCACCAACGAGAGAGGGCCTGTGCTAACTGACCAGCGCTGCCAGCCCGAGAAAGGTGTCCTCTGGTCACCCCCTCGTCACAAACGGAAAGACGCCGCGTCCGCGCACGTCCCTCGCCCGGGGTCACTAAGTGTGGGGTGAGCACTAGGCAGTGTTTCAGGGTCCCCAGCCACCTGGTGCATTGCCCCAGCCTGGTTTCTCCCACTTCTGTGTGACCTGGGGGGAGTTGATCTACCTCTCTGTGCCTCAGCTTGCTCGTGGGTACAACGGGCACGATGATACCAGCACACGGTGGGTCAGAGGCTCAGCCACAGACGACAGACACGGAAGCACTAGACAAGCTCCTGGAAGGGCTATGCCCCCCCATCCAGCCCCCCAGCCCCAGCCCCCAGCCCCACCTTGGCACCGGGGCTGGCTGCCGCGTGGGCGGTGGCGCTGAAGTCGTGCGTGGGCAGGGTGCTCAGCCACTGGGCCATGGACCGCTCGTGGCGCTCAGTGCTGATGATCGTGGGGTAGATGTGCTGCTCCTTGAAGGCTGCGGCCTCCGCCTCCTCCCGCGCCCAGTCCAGCGGCTCGTGCAGCCCGTCGCCGCCGAAGCGCCGGTTGTACGTCTCGAAGTGCACGCGCTCCAGGACCAGGCCGAGCCCCGGCGCCTTGGGAATGTCCACCTTGGCCTCGCCCCAGCTGCGCTCCAGCACGTCCTCGGGCGCGTACCCCTTGACGATGGCCACCACCAGGCCCACCATCTTCCGGATCTGGTGCGTCATGAAGCTCTGCCCCTTGACCTTGATGACCGCGAACTCCATGCCGTCCCGCTCGAAGGGCTCCTCGCAGAACATGTCCAGGATGTAGCGCTGGGCGCTGGGCTCCCGGGGCCCCTTCTGCGAGGTGAAGTTGTGGAAGTTGTGGGTGCCCTTGTAGCAGGCCAGCAGCCGGTTCACCTGCCGCAGCCTGTCGGCGCTCAGCCGGTACGTCTCGTCCTGCGCATCGCGGTCCTTGTGCGCGAAGGCGAACGTGGGCAGCATGTAGACGTAGGTCCTGGCGTCGCACCTGTTCTTGGAGTTGAAGCCACCCGTGACGCGCTTCAGTCCTGGGGGAGCGACGAGGACGAAGGCTTTAGACACGCCAGGGGCCCTAGCACCTCAGCCCACACGCAGGGACAAGTCCTGGCACTGAACCCCAAACCCCACACCCGCGGGGACACGACCCAGTGTCTGTCAGACCTGGGCTGGCGAGGAGCCGGGGCTCGTCAGGCGCCCCCTGCACGGACCCCAACGTGAGCACTTGGGTCGAGTGGCGCCAGGCTTACCCAATATTCGAATGTGGGACGGGAGGTGGCTGTTGATCTTTTCTAAGATGTCGTCAATCAGCCACACCTTGAGGGACACCACCTGCCCGGCTGCGGACACGCCCTGCGAAGGGAGCACGGGGCGTGAGGGGCCCACTGGGGCCGGCGCCTCAAGCACCGCGCCGGGTCGCCGGGGCCCATGGCCCACGCAACGGTTACCTCTTTTCCCGGAGGAGCCCTGCTTTTAGAGAGGCACCGGAAGGGAACGATCAGGTGCCAGGACAACGCTCTGTGTACCGAGGGGGCGAGGGCCGCGTCACTTAGGACCCTGGTCGGCAAACTCATTCGTCCACAGAGCCAAATACCAACAGCACAACGATTGACATTTCTTTGGAGAGCCAAATTTTTTAAACTTCTTCTAACGCCACTTCTTCAAAATAGACTCGCCCAGGCCATGGTATTTTGTGGAAGAGCCACACTCAAGGGGCCAAAGAGCCGCCTGTGGCTCGCGAGCCGCGGTTTGCCGACCACGGGCTTAGGCCATCGTGTAGGCAGGAGATGGAGTCCCAGCTCGCACGTGACCCTCGGCCACTTGGGAAAACGGCCACGCGGCTCGGGTGACAGAACAGTGAGGCTGCGCGGGGGATCCGGGCGCCTTGGAGACCAGGCGACGCGCCGCCTACCTTGTCTGTGCGGGCGCACCGCTGGAAGGACATCTTCCTCATGTCCTCGCCGTGATTCTCGGGGATACAGCCCGACCGGACCAGGGCCGACACCAGGTCGTCTTCAATGGTCTTGAACTGCGAGGACCCGACGTTCCTCTGAGGAAGAGAGAAGGAAACGTGGGTTTTCGCTCGGTCACGGACCACGCGAGAGGGCCCCGACTGCTCCAGCGGGCAGGGGCCGGCGCAGTGTGCCCGCGCCCGCAGCATGGGGACCTCGCCTGTGGCCATGCAGCGCGTCCCCTTCCCAGGGGAAGGAGGAGAGCCACCTCAGGGTACCCAGAGTCTCCTGGAGTCCCCACCCTGGGCAGCGGGGAAACAGCCCACAGCAGGTGTCCTCGAGTCCCCCACCTGCCAGCTCTGACACCAGCCCCTCCTGCTGCTGGACACGCCTGTCTGCAGCCCCCGTTGCAGAGGGACCCCCTCTCATCACTGAAGGGAGCCGGCCCCTCGCTCAGAGGAACACACCCCGGATACTGCCAGCCGGGGCTGGGTTCGGCATCCCTGGCTTTTCCTAAACCCTTCGTTTCCCGCACAGCCTGTCTGAAACAACTTGCCGGTTTAAGTGAAACAACAAATTGAAGTCTCTCTCTCAAAAACAAACAAACAAACAGTGATAACACCACCACCACCCCGCCCCCGCCACCACCATCTCAATCTGTCCTCCTGTCCACCCTGTGAGCAACTGTCAATCTCCACCCATTTCCCTGATGGGGAAACTGAGGCAAATGGAAGCTGATGGACCTTTCTCTCTAAATTCCTAAGACAGTTTGCCTAAGGCAAAATCCACGTAACCAAAATCACCCTCAGAAGAGCATGCGGGGTCATGCACACAGAGGGGCGCCGGCGGTCGGTCTGCTCCCACAGACACCCAGGGCTACCCATGTCAGTCAGGCACTCGGTTTCATGGTGCAACCTCTGCTTTTCAGAAATAAACAGGATACAAAGGAACTTACTACTGCTATTCACAGTAAAAGCGATACCACCCTTTTCTGAACGTCCTTCCCTTGGACACTCCGTCCCAGCAGTGAATGTCTCACTGTGAGTCAGGCTGACCAGAGCGGAGCACAAGGAACAAGAACATCCACGTGCCACCCTAGCTGGTGTGGCTCAGTGGATGGCGCGTCGGCCTACAGACGGAAGGGTCCCAGGTTTGATCCCCGTCGGGGCACATGCCCGGGTTTCAGGCTCCATCCCAGTGGGGGGGGGCGAGCAGGAGGCAGCCGATCGGTGATTCTCTCTCTTCCTTTCCTTTCCTCTCTGAAGTTAATAAAAATATATTTAAAAAAAGAAAAGGAAATCTACGTGCCTTTTAGGGGGCACCTTCTGCCTTTCCAAAAGGATCCGGTTGGGGAGCTGGGGAGAGCCTCCTGAAAGGGGACCTGCTTGCCCACAGACAGCTGGCTCCGGGGAGCCTTCCTGGCTGCGCTTGGGTCTCAGGTCCCGGCATCAGACAACCCAGTGGACGTGCCAGCACGGAGGGCGCCAATCACACGCCCAAGGCCACGCTGGTCAGCGGCTGGGCGGGCCGGTAACTACCGCGGGGGACAGCCAAGGCCCTGGCGCAGCATCTCCCGTGCGTGCAGCGAGGTCCAAGCGCTGGGCTTACCATCTCAACCGCGCCTGACAGGACCCGCAGCGCATCGCAGAAGAGCGGGTTCCCTGCCGCCCTAACCCTAACCCGGGGCGGCCTCACTCCCTCCAAGGCCCCTCCCCGGAGCCAGAGCGCGGTCCCCGGTGAGCGGGGTGGACCCGAGCCCCTCACCTGCATGCCGTGGTAGCCCTTCCCCGAATAGGCCATGAGCAACACGATCTTGCGCTTGGGCAGCTTCCTGGGCTGCTCCCCGTCCTCGCTGCTGCTCTTGAGCTTCTTCGCCGGCTGCTCCGCGTCCTCCCAGACCCTGCCCCCGCCATGCCAGCCGCTCCCGGCCTTCCCGTCCGGCTCCTGCCGGGTCCCCGCGGGCGCCGGGGCCTCCGCCTTCCCGGCCATGGGGGGCAAGCTGGGAAGACAGGGGGCGCTGTCAGCTAGACAGACACACGGCGCGCGGCGGAGTCCCCGCTCGGGCGCGCACTGGACACCGCGCGGGCGCGGGCATTACCCGAGGAGGCGTCCCAGGCGCGGCGTCCACGGTCCGCAGGCTCTCCGCAGGGCCTCGGCCGCCGCCCGCAGGCCGGGGAGCCCCATGCACGGCCGGAGGGGGACACGCGCGCGACTCCTGACCTCCCCGGGGTCCCCGATGCCCAGTCTCGCCCGCGGCTATCCGCCAGCGTCCCCTGACCCCGGGCTGACCTCTGATCTCCCAGTTCCCCCACTTCTCCTCCCGCCCCACCCACCAGCTTTCCCTGGGAAGTCGGGGAGACCCGGCCAAGCCCCGCCGGGACCAGAGGGGCGCGTCCCACCCGGCCCCACTCACGGACTGAGCCCTCGCAGGACCACGTGGACGAAGGCGGAAGTGCAGCGCGCGGCCACGGCGGCCGAGTGTGGACAAAAGTCCTCCGGGGCGGGGCTTGGAGTAGAGTAGGGGCAGTGGGCGTGGCTACGGCTGGGCTGGGGCGGGGCTTTTGCCGGCGGGGCGTGCGGAGTGGGCGTGGCCGTGGCTTGGGTGGGGCGGGGCTTGCCGGCTGCCGACTCCAGGTAGGTGGCAGGCCGCGCGTGACTGCGGCTGCGCAGGACTCCTTCGCGCGAACAGACGGTCCCGATGCTAACGCCGGGCTCGGCCTGGGTTAGGCGGGTAAACGAGACGCGCAGGGACAACACGGGTCCGTCACCTAGCACCCCGTCATGGAGTCACAAATGCCCTGCGAGAGATGAAGCGGAAGCACTGATGCCCCTTGCCGCGTGGGCGCCCTTGAAAACGTGATGCTCAGATCCGAAGAGGTCAGGTCCAAAGGCCGCGTGGAGCGCGGTACCGTGTGTGTGAAATGTGCAGAACAGGCACATCAGAGCAGGAGGTGGGTTAGCACGCGCTGACAACTCCGCTAGCTCAGGAGTCAGAGACGTAGGGGAAAGAGCTCACCTGTTCCAAACGACCCCCCAGGACAGCCCTTCTCTCTGCGGAAGGAGAGAAGCAGCTGCCTTTCCCGTTCCCGCGGGGAGGAACGTCAAGGTCACCTGTGACCCAGTGAGCTCAGGTGGCTGAGCAGCGTTAGGCAGCATCCGGCCACCCTCACCCAGAGCCCTCCCACCTCCACCACACAGCACCCCACCTTCACACACAGCCCATGCACCTGCTCCCTCCTCGACCCCACCAGCTACAGTGGGTGATCTTGCATCTCCATTCCACGGCGAGTAAACTGAGACCTGAGGTTGGGACAGACAAGCTGGAGGCCACAGCTTGATACAGGGCGCGGGGGCCCCAATCCCAGCCCTCTTGACGGAGGGGGCCCTTGAGGGCCTGGCGGCTGTGAGGGTGCCAGGAACACGCAGGGGACTTTGAGATCGTCCCACATGGTCCATGCACCCCCAGGCCCAGCACTCCTGGGTCCACTCACCCCCGTCACCGTCGGGCTCCTGCACAGGGATGTTTAAAGCAACTTCATTCATGATTTCTAAAACTTGCAAGCACCAAGATGTCCTTCAGCAGGTGCACGGGTTAAGTAACCATTTAGAAAAAGAGTATATTGTCCAGCCAGCATGGCTCAGCGGTTGAATGTCGACCTATGAACCAGGAGGTCACGTGGTTAGATTCCCAGTCAGGGCGCATGCCCCGGGTTGTGGGCTTGATCCCCAGTAGGGGGCGTGCAAGAGGCAGCCAATCAGTGATTCTCTCATCATTGATGTTTCTCTCTCTCCCTCTCCCTTCCTCTCTGAAATCAATAAAAAATACATATATACTAGAGGCACGATGTACAAAAATTCGTGCAAGAGTAGGCCTTCCTTCCCCTGGCTGCAGGCACTGGCTTCCCTCCTCGGGCCGCCTGCAGGCACCCCGGATCTGAGCCGGCTTCCCTCCAGCCTGGCTTTGTCAGGAAGGACATCCGGTCTAATTAGCATATTACTCTTTTTATTATTATAGATTTCTAGTTTAGCAACAACAAAATGCCAGGACTGTCTCCATCCCTTTGGGCATTAGGAGCCCACAGAGCAGACAGGCAGGTTCGGGCCCCGGCCCCCACCCGGCCCCTGCCTGGCTCGGGCTTCCTGTCTGGCGAGGAGCCTTGCACTTGAGGAAGGCAGCCCAGCCCGGAGGAGGCCCCACCTTCACTTCCTCCGACGCGGCCTCTCCGTGAACTTTCGCTTCACCTTGTGGTGAGCCTTTTTGGTCACTTAAGTTATTTTTAACTTACGTAGTTGAAAAAAAATGCAAAGCCTACCACTCAGCATTAGAAAGAGGTACCACCCGACTTAAAAAAAGGCCACAGGCGTGGAATAGACATTTCTCCGAGGAAGATGTAGATATGGCCAACGAGCGAGAAGATGCTCGGTCACTAGTCACCCAGGAACGGGCGCACCTACATCACAGCGCGCGCGGAATCAAGCATGGAGGCTGGGGGGGGGGGGGCAATGGGGGGATAAGGACACATACATAATACCTTAAACAATAAAGAAAAAAAAATGATTAAAAAAAAAAAAGAATGGAGGCTGACCAGCCCTAGTGAGGATGTGGAGAAATCAGGTGGGGACGGAAGGGGCGTGGCTGCCGTGCAGTCTGGCGCTGGGTCCTTGTCCACAACCTGCATTCCCCTCCGAGGTGAACCCCCCCGAGAACCCAGAGAGGCAGGCGTCCCAGGTGAGCAGGTTCCACTGGGACATGGCCAGGGGTTTGCTCCCCCAGCCGAGCCTGGCCTATGTGCAGGGCCAGTCCAAGGTGCTGCAGGACGCTGGCGGGGGTGGGGGTGGGGGGTGGGAAAGCTGCAACAGGCCTGAAACAGTGACCAAGCAATCATCAGTACAGCAGCTCAACAATTCCAAAGGTTTATTTCCTTAAACGGGTATTACACAATTAAACACAACCGGGGCGGGATCACACAGATCCCTCTGAAGTAGACCGGGTCGAGTGCCGTCTCCTGGAGAGCAGGACCGGCTGGCACAGACCGGAGGCACACGGGCACGCTTGGTGCCACAAACGAGGAGCAGGGAAGGAGGCCCCCCCCGTGGCGCCAGCCACCCGGCGGCCCTGGAGTCCAGCCGACCGTAAAGCAATAAATAGGAGCATGTCCTGGCGGCGAGGAAAGAATAAAGTCACAGGGCTTCTTCCCAGTCCAAGAACAGGGCACTATTCAAGTAGTATTGCGGAGAAACACCACAGACCTCTGTCGGGTCTGTGCTGTAGACCTTGAACCCCAGGCCGGTGCCAGGACTCACCCAGGCATCCCCCTAACTCTGGGGGTGCATTCACAGGGGCAAGGCGGAGCTGGGCAGCCTGGGAAAGCCCCTAAGCCCAGAAGGTGGGCCTCCCTGACCCCTCTGATAGCAGCCGGGACCTGGGGGGTGGGGAGGAGGGATTTGACATCAAAACCCACTGGGAAAGCCAGATGGGGAGGTTTTTGCACAAAACACCCCTCACCTGCCCCCATCTCTGTGGCAGGAACCCCACTCCCCTACAGGTGGGGCAGCAGGACACAGCCATGACGCGTGCCTGCTGCCATGCCCCTCCCACCTTCCAGAACAAAACGTCTAAAAACCTATGCGTTTCTTCTTTAAACAAAAAGAGCTGCAGAAAAATAAGACACGTTTATGAGTAAAGTGTGAAAGACTGCCACGTCTGCTCTGGTTTAGAAAGCTCGGTGCGTCATACTGTGTGTCCCTAAAAGAACATTTAAATAAGACGCTGTGCCTCCCGAGGGCGCGGGCACAGCAGGCTATGTATATATGTATATATGTATATGTATGTACACACGCCTCGAGGGCGGCCCTGGCGGGCGGGGTCCTGGGGCCGGGCTGCATAAAGTGCTCGTGACTCACAAAGCTGGGGGCGTCTCGGGGAGGAGAGGGGCCCGGCAGGTTTGGAGGCTTTGGCTTAGTGGGCCCTGCGGCTCCTCAGCAGGGCTGCTGGGTACGGCCGGGGCCGCCGGGACGGGCCTGGGCTGAGGTCAGTGCGGGCCCCCCAGTGCCCTACACCCAGTGCCAGCCAGAGCCCGGGAAACAGATGTGGCTGCAGACCCAGCTCTGGACATGGGGCAGAGACCGTCCCTCCCCGGCTCCGGGAGGAGGACCCGGGCTTCGGGCTGGTCCTTGCAGCCCACCCAGGGGACCGCAGAGAAGGTCCAGCCGCTGGGCCAGCAGGCAGGCTCCAGGCAGGCACACGCCCGGTCAGCAGGGCCCGGTCAGCAGGGCCGAGAGTCTCCGCTCGATGCACAGCTTGCCTGCGGGAGGAGGCCCGTGAGTGCTGCCCCCGGCTCCGCCCGGCCCCCGCCCCGCCCCGCGGAAGCCGCACTCACACTTGGCAATGTTCTCCACGTCGGCTGGGTCCGAGAGCAGCTGCCGCAGCCCCTCCATGAGCAGCAGGGCCTTGTGGTAGCGCTGCACGCAGTCCTCGCGGCGGTGGAACATCTCGTCCAGGGCGGCCGACTGCACCTGCTCGGCCAGAGGTCAGGGTGTCTAACAGGTGCCGCGTGGCCGTGGCAGCCCACGGGCTCCAGGCTGGACCGGCAGCCGCCTCACCCCCAGGAGAAGGCAGATTCTTCCAGAACCTCTGTTCCGTGCGCCTTTTAACCACACAGACCATCCACCTCAGAAACAGGCATTGCTACGGGAGCTCTTTGGGCAGAAGGACCCCCTGGCTGGGGAACCGAGTCTCCGGGAGAGTGTGGCCAGGGATGTGCCTGGGCTATGGAGGCCCCGCCCCGCCCGCTGACCGTGTGCACCGCGTGGCTGAAGATGAGCTTCTCGGCGGAGACGCTCTGGATGCGGTCCAGCAGCCGCTGCTTGTCCAGGAAGAAGCGCTGCAGCCGCTGGCTCAGGCCTTGGCAGGACAGCACACTGTCCTTGTACAGCTCGTTCAGCTTCCGCACCACTGTGGGGGCGGGGGGCCGTCAGCTCTGCGGCCCAGCCTCCCACGGACCCGCACACACTGCCCGGCCCAACTCCCCGCTGCCCCACTGGGCCGCTGCTCCGGCGACCCTCCTGTCTCCCCTGGTCACCTCCCACCCGACCTGCTCCCTGACTCCCATGCTCCCGGCGCCCGGCCCACGCACCCTGCTTCACGGTGGATGACAGGCAGAGCTTGCCCGCCCGGATCTGGTCGATGGCGGTCTGCAGGCCCGCAGACAGCAGCTCGGCCACCTTCAGGTACAGCACCAGCTGCTCTGCGAAGCTGGGGGGCGAAGGCACATCAGGCGGCTGGGGGGACCCTACCCCAGGCCGCCTCCACGCCAGCCTGCCGGGCACACCCACCCCCACTCGCGGCTCAGCAGGCTGATCTGGTCGGCCACCACGCTCTCCTGCAGCTGGTACTCGGGGCCCCCGGCCGCCTCACTGGCGCTGCCCTTGAGGGTGGCGATCTCCAGGACGAGCTGGACGAAGGCCAGCGTGAAGCGCAGCCCGTGCAGGATCTCCGTGTGCTCTTGCTGGGGGCAGAGCAGAGTGCGGGCTGGGCCGGGCCGTCGCAGAGGCCTCTGCTCCGCCCCTCAGAGCCCAGGCCCCCTCACCCCGGGAGCTGCGCTCCAGCCAGCGACGCCCAGCCCCTCACCTCCATGAGCGTCTCCTCAGGGAGGTCGGGGGCCTCGAAGGTCACAGCCCCCTCCAGGTTGGCAGCGACAGTGTCGGCGAAGCCGCAGCAGTGGCCGGGGGCCAGGACCTCAGGGGCGGCCTCGCTGCAGGCCCCGGCTGCCGGGTGGCGGGCGGAGGCGGAGGCGGAGCCGGCGGAGCTGAGGGAGCTGGAGGAGCCCACTGTGGGGAGAGGCCCCGGCTCAGGACAGGCTCCCACCTCCCTGGGAGCCGCTCTGTGACCCCATGACACAACCCCAGGGCACCCTTGGGACGGGGGGCCTCGGTTTGCACGCCTGTGCTCGAGCGGAGCTCCTAGGGGAGGCCTCGCCCTCCTGGCCCGCCTGCTGCAGGGGGACATCAGTGCAGAGGCTGCGCTGGCGGGCCTGCAGGTGGGGCCTGCGCTCCGGCCTCCTGCCCACAAGGACGCCATCCCAGGGCAGACGCCATCCCAGGGCAGCCAGCGTCCTGACAGCGAGGGGCCCTGCGCGGGTCCTCACCTGAGAACATCCTGGTGCGGAGGCCCTGGGGTGGGGTGGCCCCACTCGGGGGCGAGCCCACCGTGAACACCACGGGGGAAGGGCTGCTGGCCCCCCCAGCACGGGCGCCCGGCTGCAGGTTCCCTCCGAAGCCAGCAGAGGGCGCTGTGGGAGGGAGAGGCGCTCAGGGACATCCCCCAAGGGGGAGGGGGAGGGGCAGCCCACCCGGCCCTGCGGCCACGGCTCACCTATCTCCATGGGCTTCTCGTGCAGGCTGTCCGAGCTGCCCGAGTCAGGGGCCTGTGCCCCGAACGCGGCCTTCAGGAGCAGGTCGGTGAGGCGGCCGGTGCTGAGGGACCTGCAGGAGACATGGGGCAGCGATGAGCCCCCCGGGGGTCCGGAGGCCGGCACAGCCCAGGGGCAGGCAGGCAGGCCGGCCGCCCTGGCTGTCTCACAGCTCTCTGCCCACAGGCACACAGCTACCCTGGCCCCGGCCACTCAGTCCTCCTGCCCGCCCAGGGCAGCCAGTCACCCCTAAGCAGACAAGCCGACCCCAGAGGGACAGGCATTGTGGGGAAGGGGGTCCCACTCACACCCCCTCACCTGCCAAAGGGGCCCTTGGCATCCTCCGCCGGCCGCAGGCCAGGGCCCAGCTGCTGCCCCTGGAAGGGGCCCGCCTCCGAGAGGTCGGGCAGCGTGCGGTTCCGCGGCGGCGCCATGACCACGCCCTGCCGCGCCAGGAGGGTCAGCAGGTTCTGGGAGCTGGGCGTCTTGGGGAAGTCGAAGGCGGGCATGGCCTAGGAGGGCAGAGGGCGCTGAGAACTGCAGACCAGGCCTCCCCACACGGCTGGGAGCATCCTGGCAGGTTGGCAAGATCCACCTGCATCTCTGGGGGCCCCAGCCCCGAGCACCAACCCTCTATGGCCCCATCTTCGTGGCCAACACTGCTCTGAGCTGGACAAAAGTACCACACACACGTACACGCACGCACACGCACACACACAAACACACACGCACACACACACACAGGCCCCAAGTCTGAATGGTGACACCACAGGGTGGCTGCAGGTTCTGTTTCCATTTCACAGACAGGAAAACTGAGTGCAGGGAACAGACTACGTTGTTTCAGTGGCAGCAGCCTGTGCTTGCTGGGCTGTGACTGCGGGGCCGGGTGGGGCACTTCCTCTGTGAGGGTCCACACAGCAGAGCGTGGCTCTGGGGACAGTCTGCCACGGGAGACAGCCACCAGCAGACGCGGTACTGAGGCCCCTGTCCCGTGGAAGCAGGGACGTTCCCCCCGACTGGGACGCCGGGGCCGTTACCTTGGTGGGGGAGCCCAGGATGGGGGGCAGGGGGTTCCGCTGCAGGAAGTCTGGCAGCTTCGGGGAGCCACGCAGGGGTCGGCAGGACTGGAGCCCGTGGGATGGCTGCGGGGGGCTGGCCTGGGGGTGGCCGAACACAGCCCCCAGCGGGTCGGTGGGGGGCTTGGGCAGCTTGGAGTGGACGAGGTGCAGGTCGGACAGGTTGGGGGCGCTGTGCAGGCGGCAGCCCAGCCCCGCGGTGCGGGGCGAGTGCTCGGGCACCGAGGAACCTGGCCGGGACGGGACAGGCCTGGTCATGGCGGGCTGTGGCTGCCCCCTGCCCGGCCCACACTGCTCCCAGGAGCAGGGACGAGGCACCACGTCTGTCCATCACACCCTCACCCTCGCAGCAGCCAGGCGGCAGCCCTCCACCTGGCCCCCAGGAGACAGCGGAGGAGCCGAGACACCTGCCGGGTCCCACACGGAGAGGAGGTGCGGGGGTGGAACCCCTTCCTCCCCTCCTGCTGGTGAGGACTGAAGGCCGAGGACAGGAAGGCACCCGCCCACGCGGGAGGGGCTCCTCCCCCTTCCAGACCCAGGCTCTGGCGAGGGGGGGGAGGAGGGGCGGGGTGAGTGCCACACCCACCTGGACGAGGGGACCTGCCGCCCCGCATCTCGGCTCCTTGAGGGGAGGGCACCCCGCTCCATCCCAGCCGCTCCGGGATGGTTCCAACTTGGAGGAAAGGGGGTGCAGAGTCAGTGCCAGATGGAGAGGACACGCACCCCATCCCAGCCGTGGAGACGCCCGTCCCTCCCCGTGCCGGGCTGCACCCCGCCCCCAGCACACACGGACTCACCTTGTGGAGACGGAGTATAGGGCCGGCCTCCGCCCAGGGACAGCTTCCTGGCCAGGGCGGCTCCGTGCTCGGCGTGGGACGGGGGTGACGGGCTGGCCCGAGCGAAGCCCCGGGGGCTGGTGCTGCCCGACCTGCGGATAGCAGAGGACCTGGGGGAGGGACCGAGCCAGGAGTAAGCCACGGCCCTGCCGGACGGCTCGGCCCGGCCCTCCTGGGGGGAGGACAATGACAGGGGGGGAGCCCCGGGGTGTCCCCCAGGGAGACCCTTAGCCCCAGGGCCTTCTGTGCATGACAGAAAGGTGCCCTCGTCTGTTGAAACTGCCACAGCCCACACTGGTTTGTGAACTCAGGATACTTGGCTGACTTCACAGACGGCTGTCACCTGGGATGCCGGTCTGAGTGATGCCCGCGCAGCCCGCGCACTGGGCATGTGGCCCTGCACCCGGGAGGCAGGGAGCCCTCACTAGCCTTGCTGCCCCACCCGCACACACACACGCACCGTGGGGTCTGGAACTGGGTTGGGGACTGCAGGTTCTGCTCAATGCGCTGGTAGTTCTGCACCTGCGTGGGCACGGGGATGGGGACAGACGCCCCGCACCTGCTGCTGGAGAAGGGGCCGGGCCGGCTGCGTATGACACACAGGGAGGGGGCGGGGTCACCGGGGACGGCCACCAGTCTGACCCCAAGCCCAAACTTCCTGCCCGTGCCCAGCACGGCCCTGTCTGGGCAGAGGGACTGCTCAAAGCCCACCCTACCCCTGCGCCCGGGGCTTCTAGTCAGGACCAGCCGGCATACACCGCAGGAGGTGGGACGGAGGGCAGGGAAGCTGGGCAGCTCCTGCCAGCCTGGGAGCCCATGCCTGCCCGGCCCGGAGGCCCAGGGGTGCTGGTGGCACTGGTCTCCGTGGTCCCTGCAGCCGTCCACCCCTGGACACCACGGTCCCTCCCACCCACGAAGGCTGAGGAAGCCTGGCTCTGGCTCAGGACCCATTCCCAGCCGCCCAGCCCGGCCTGCTTACCCCGAGGGGCTGGGGGAGCCGCTGCAGGGTGGGGATGGAGACGGGGTCCGGCCGTGGCTCTCCAGGCCAGCGGAAGCCACCAGGGAGCTCCTGATGGGAAGAGAGGAGACAGGCAGCTGGGCATGTGCAGACCCTGGCCTGTCCCGGGGTCACAAAAGACTCAGCCCTCCCCGAATCGCCTCACCCCACAGGGCAAAAGAACCACCGTGGGCCCACACTTCCTCCCGAGAGGCGGCTGGGGGCCTACCCGCTGCACATCAGGCTGTCCGGGGGGGGCTTGCCACCGGCTGCCTCGGCCACCAGGTCACCTGCGGCAGGAGACAGGCAAGGCTGGGCCCAGGCAGGAGTGTCCACTCCCTCCCAGGCCACCTCCCCGCGGGCCTCCCGACAGCCCCACCCTGGACCCCAGACAGAGGTGGGCTGTAGGCCGGGCTTCTGGGCCCACGTGCACCCCCACCCACACACACCGCGGCCCCTGACCTGGGAACTGGGCCGGGACCATGACGAAGTCATCAGTGTCACAGGATGAGTCCTTGCTGCTGCCGCCCGAGTCGCGGGAGCCCTGCAGGAAGCCGGCGGCCTCGGCTGGGGAGATCAGCGTCTTCTGCAGCTGCTGCATCTCGCCCAGGGACTGGGTCAGGGGAGGCCAGTGAGCCTGGCCCAGGCCCGGCTGCCACGGGGCTGGCTGCTCTCCCCCCGGGGGCCACACCTCCCCTTCCCTTTCTGAGATGCCACACCCAAGGCTGGGCCTCCCCGCCTCCTCGCCTCCTCGTCCAGGGCACTCACCGGAGGGGAGGCCAGGTGTGAGGTGGAGCTGCTGCTGGAGCTGCTGCCGGAGCCAGAGCTCGGGTACGAGGGCACAGGCACGGGCGGGGCTGCGGGGCCAGGTGGTCAGGTCCCCTCCCTGCCCTGCACCCCCCCACACCCGATGCGGCAGACAGCTGCCCAGCACAGAGGGACCAGGGTCTGAAGAGGGGGCAGCTCCCACCCCCACACCCGCTGCACCCAGGCTGGAGGGGTGAGGCCTGGGGCGGGGGCGTGGGACCCTCAGGGACTCACACTTCTTCACTGAAGCGCTGGCATCGAGGAAAGGGTGACGGAAAAACTCATCTGCAGGTGGGGGAGCGAGACCTCAGGACCCCAGCCCGGGCTTTCTGGGGTGAAGGCTGCCCCCCCCAACCCCACCAGCCCCAGCTGGCCTGGCCCTAGGTGGCAGAGACAGAGCCCCAGGTGACTCCTGCTTGTCTGGCCCAGGCCCCACCCGCCTGACCTGGCTTTCCCAGCAGAGCTCCCACTCCCCCCTCACCTCCCCCCTCACCACCCCCCTCCCCCGAAGAGGAGCTGAGGGCCTCACGCACCGAAGTCCATGCGGTCCTTGTGGTTGCGCTGCAGCAGGGCCAGCAGCAGCTGCCGCAGGGGGGCCGAGGTCTCCCGGGGGATGCTGTGGGGCCAGAGCACACAGGTCAGCCTGGCTGGGGGTCCTTAGGGGCCGGGCCGGGCCGGGGAGGGGGCGCTTACATGGGCACCAGGGTCTTGTTCTTCTCGTAGAAGAGGCGGAGGTCCTGGGGGCTGCTGGCCTGGTGGGGGACGAGGGTGTGAGGGCCTCGGTGGAGCTGGGCAGCTGCTCCATCCCCTGAGGTGCTCGGCCTGGGGCATGAGCCCTCGCTCACCTCTGGGACGGTCCTGCCCTCCCCCAGCAGGCCGAGGAGCGTGGGGACTGCAGGAGGGCAGCCACGGGGCGCACTGTCTGAAGAGGCAGCTGGCCTTGGGGGACCCCAGGGGTCTGGTGCAATTGGTTGTTTGCTCCTTGAAATTGAGGGGTTACCCATGTCCCCACCCCTGAGAAGCTGGCCGCCCGGGGGCAGTGCCCTGTGAGGAATTCCCAGCATGTGCGTGTCCTTCTTCATCCCCTCGCTGAGCAAGCAGAGGCCAGGAGCCCGCGGAGCTGGGCACCCACCTGGAAGGGCGCCTTCCCCGTCAGGCACTGGTACACGATGGTGCCGATGCTCCACAGGTCCGCCTTCCCGTCGTAGTGCTGGGACATGATGACCTCAGGGGCCTGCAGGCGACAAACATGGGGTCAGGGTCTCGGCAACAATGGACACTGAGTGTGCACTGACCTAGTGTGGTGCCAGCCAATCAGAACAGACACCCGCCAGGTGCCAACCAATCAGAGCAGACACCCATGAAGTGCCAGCCAATCAGAACAAACACCCGCCAGGTGCCAACCAATCAGAACAGACACCCGCCAGGTGCCAACCAATCAGAACAGACACCCCCCAGGTGCCAGCCAGTCACCACAGGGTGGTGGGAAACAATGGGACAGACTTACTGGCTAACCACCCAAGTGCGGCCACAGGACAGCGGCTGTGGGTGGGGAGGGCAGCAGGCTGTGGCCGCTACCTACCATGTACATGGGGGAGCCACAGAGCGTGGCCGCCATCATGTTACTCTGCAGGTACCGGGCGAAGCCGAAGTCGGCTGCAGGAGAGGACAGACGTGTAAGCAGGACGGATGTGAGCAGGGCAGGCACCCCCCTTGCGCCCGCGCCCCGCGGCCGGGCTCACCGATCTTGACGCGGATGTTGTTGGGGTTGGCGCGGCGCCCCCCGGGGTTGGACAGCAGGATGTTCTGGGGCTTCAGGTCGCGGTGGATGATGCCCTTGCTGTGCAGCAGCCGCATGGCGCCCGCGATCTGCTGCAGGAAGAGCCGGATGGTGTCCTCGCTCAGGGTCCGCATGGCTGTGGGGAGACGGGGCTCAGGGCGCAGCTGTCCCGGGGGCAGGGACCACACGGGCCCTTCCTCCTCCCTGCGGGAGGGGCCCCACAAACCGTGCTGGGACCTGCTGCCCTCTAACAGCCCCTGCGGTCTGTGGCCCGTCACCCACTCCACGGGTGCGTGTCCTGTCCATCTGAGGCCACCCTGGGCCGCCCGCCCAGCTCTGACCCCATCAGTCACCCCCCAGGGCAGCTCCCTGCTGCTGCCCACCCACCCCGCTCCTTCTCAGCGTATCCTTCTCAGCATCTCCTCCCGGCAAGCCCCTGGCCTGCAGCTCGGCTCTGGGCCCCGAGGCCTGGCTCTCAAGGACCCAGGGGCTGAACTGATGGGGGGAGGAGTGGGTACAGACAGCCCGGGAGACTGGCCCCTGTGGTGAGCCGGCACCCAGAAGAGCAGACAGCTGGGTCCCCGGGGCCACTCAGAAGGCCCCGCTCAACAGGAGCAAAGGGCTGTCCCTGAAGGCTTGGTCCACTCCCACCTTTCCCAGCAGGTATGGGAGGAGGGGAGGACCGGCTGCCACCATCGGGCCCACCTGGAGGGTGGGTCAAGGTGGCCTGGGCACGCAGCCAGGGCCATGGGTGCCACTCACTGTGCAGGTAGTCGGCCAGGTCCCCGCCGTTGCAGTACTGCAAGAGAGCAGCCACACAACCGTCAGCGGCGGGCACACCTCCAGCCCTGCCCCGGTCTCCCCACCGCCCCCCTCCTGGGCACTCGGTGCTGCCTCTCCCCCCCGGGCAGGTGGCCCCACAATCCACGCTTGACGAGGTCAGCAGGGGTGCTCCCCACCCCTCGGGCACCTGCCGTGGCTACTGGGTGGGGTGCCTGAAGCCCATGGACACAGGGCAGTGCGGCCTGCCCCGCCCGGGTGGCAGGGGTCCCGGAGCTGGAGGGCCTGCAGGGACTCACCTCCATGACCAGGTAGACGGAATTGGCCATTTCCTGGGGACAGAGAAGAGGCGTGAGAGGAAGGGGAGTGCTCCCGGCCCCGTCTGGGGAGCCGGTCTCAGCCATGTGGCCTGGGCACTGGGCCCTGAACACGCCACCTGGGCCGCAGGCAGGAGCCGGCACCAGGCTTGGCCGGGGCCCGAGGACGGCAGCTGGTCAGTGGCAGGGAGACAGGACGTCCGAGAGCCACGTGGGCTCTGGTGTTTTGGCTTTGAGGTCATTTCCTTGAGTGACAGGAGCAGGAGCCAATCAGAACACTCATCTGCCAAGGCTGGGGAAGGGGCTAAGGCCCCAGGAGAGGCGTCAGTGGGGTGTGGACCCCGCCTCCCTGTGCAGCCCCCAGCTGCCCAGTCAGACCAGGCCTGCGGCTTGGTCAGGGCTCAGCTTGCTGCTCTGAGTGACGCATCCTGGCTGGGGAACCCACGCAGGGGAGCCCAGGCCACCCCTGGGAAGGGACATGGCCCTCGGGCGTGGCAACTGCTGGGATCCAGGCTCCGGGATCAAAGAGCCACTCAGGCCAGCTTCCGGCTCGGCCTCGGCCCCCGTGGCTCCGGGGCACAGCAGCTCAGTCCACCCAGGAGATGGAGAAGCCGGTGCCAGGCCGGCGTGCAGACCCCCCCACACACACACAAGGTCCTATGCCTGAGGGCTTCCCCAGTGCAGACCCTTCCCCGTGAGGCAGTCGCCCCGTCACAGAGCGACACTGAGCCTCTGCTCACCAGCCCACAGCCCCCAGCTCTTCCCCAGGTGGGGTCGCCCCAATGAGGGACGCCGCCCGCAGGAACAAGGCCCCCAAGCCCCGTCAGCACCAGCACTGCTGGGCCTGGGAACAGGAGGACCCTCTCCCCGCCCCCAGCACCCAGGGTGAGGGGCGCCCCAAAGCCCTCAAGCATGGGCCCTGGGGAGGGAGGAGGGAGGACCGGATGCCCAGCAGCGGGCTCACAGTCCACCTGCTCAGGCCCAGGGAGGCCCTGCTCCCACCGCGCAGGACAGAGGACCCTGCTCAGCGGCCCCGACAGAGCCCCCAGTGACTGAATGGTAAATGTCAGCCCCCACCCCGTGCCCACAGAGAGGGCCGTGTCCAGGTGGAGACGCCCCTACCCGGTGCCCACAGAGAGGGCCGTGTCCAGGTGGAGACGCCCCCACGCCGTGCCCACAGAGAGGGCTGTCTCCAGGGTGAAGATGCCCCCACCCCCGTGCCCACAGAGAGGGCTGTGTCCAGGTGGAGACGCCTCGAGAGCAGCTGAGACATGGGGTGAGCTCTCAGGGCGTGAGGCTGACACGGAAACCCCTTGGGGCGGGCGGGGCACCCCTGGGACAGGCAGGCCGGCTCAGCATGCCCACCTGGCGTTAGTTCCCAGGCCCTTTGGTGGGGCGTGCCAACAGGGACGCTGAGGCCTGGAGGGTGGCTGTCCACAGAGGCAGCCTCAGCCCCGCCCGCCCATCCCGCCCCCACCCGCCCGCAGGCCGGCTGAGAGGGAGAGATAACGGGCAGGTGCAGAAGAGGCCCTGTCACCCCGTCACTTGGCACTCACGAGGCGGACACCGGCTACAGGAGCAGGGTCAGAGGTGGTCACAGGGAGGCAGAGGGAGGCGCTGGCAGAGGATCCAGCAGAGGGCGGAAGAGGTGTCCGGGATAAGGACCCAGAAATAACCAGGGTTTGGAACACCCAGGCCACCTGCTCCCTCGCCCTCGCCTGCCCTCACCTTGACCACGCCACCTCCCGAGAGGTGCTGAGCGTGCTCCCCAATCCCTCCCCCAGCATGAGCTCTGGGCGGTGCGCACGCTCCTCTCCAGAGGCCCGGGGAGGCCGAGCCCGGGGCCACGGGCCCGAGGACAGCCGTGGGCAGGCCGGGCAACGCCAGCTCTCGCCCGTCTTCCCGACAGCTGGCTCCCCAGGAAAGCCCCAAACTCACCCACCAAGCCAGGACGGGCAGGGACAGACAGAGCGACGAGGGCGGGGTGGCAATCACAGCATCCACCCCAGGAGCTGTCCACACCCCTGAGCACGGCCAGTGGGAGGTGCCCACCACGGCCTCCAGACCCAGGGGCACCCCCAGAACCCAGCACAGCCTGCCCCACAGAGGAGGTCCCTGAGGCAGTGACAACAGAGTCCCCTTTGTGCCCAAGAACCCAGGGGCTCCCCGCACAGGGCTCCCCCATCCCCACCCCCCTGCCAGGCCAGCTCCTGACACCCTGACCCGCTGACCCGCTGGCACCCTGCCCTTCCCAGCCCTCCCCCTCCTTGCAGAGGTCCCCACTCCTCACCCAGGAAGCCAACCAGCCCCTTAGCCACACGGGGCCGTGTGGGTCCAGGCTCCTCTCCTCCCTCAGCGGGCGGGGGCGGGGGGGGGGAGGTTAATTCCCCAGAAACCTCGGGCACACCCACCCTGGGCTCAGCAGGACCCCTGGGGTGTGGGGATCAGAGGCCTCAGAGGCAAGAGGACACATTCAGGCCTGGGGGACGCAGCAGACCCACGGCCTGGGAGAGGGCAGCCTCCGTGTGACCAGGGCCCTGGGAGGGGCATGTGCTGCCTCCTCCAGCCCTGGAGCCCAGGCCTCCCGATAAGAGAGGACATGGCCAGCCAGCCACAGTGTCCTCACCTGCCCTGCCCGCCCCGGCCAACACCAAGCCGGCGGCAGAAGGCGAAGCCCAGCCACGGGGCCTGAGGCGGCGTCCCCGCTGGGGGGGCACTTCAGCAGGGGCGCTTCATGCCCGGGCCCCTGCCGGGCGCTGGCACCTACCCACCGGGGGCCGTGCAGTCACTGCCCATGAGGCGGGGTGCCCCCAGCCTCCCCAGGGACGCGGCGCTGGTCCCCCTGGCATGGAGGGAGGTCAGCACGGCCTTGTGGCCACAGCTGCTGCCCTGCCCGCCGGCTGCCCACCCAGAAACTGGATGGGCCTCAGGGTCACCTCCGCCCGCCAGGCCAGCCCCCTGGGACTCAGTCAAGACTCAGTGTAGACGCTTGAAGGACGGGCTTCTTCCTGCCGCTCCCACTGACCGCCGGGTCCCAGGGGGAGAGGGCCCACCCGGGGGGCAGGCGCTGTGGCCCTCCTGTGGCCGGTTCTCATCACGTTAGTAAGGTGAACGCGAAGGTGGCCAAGCCCCGGGCCCACCAGCCTCTGGGAAAGCCCCGGCCCCGCCCTCAGCGCCCCTCAGCCTTCGGCCCTCGGACGGGCAGTGCGACCGCGTAGCCTGTTTCGGGGAGAAAACGGGCAGAGAGGCCCTGGGACTCTGCCCTCGTCACAGAGCTGGGCCGGGGCCTGGAGTCCCTCCCGACCACGCCCTGGGCAGCCAAGGACGCCGAGCCTTAGAGGGACCGAGTGGAGCCCTGGCCGGGCCACCCAACAGGTGAGAGCGTCGTCCCAAAAAGCCCAGGTGGCGGTTCAATCCCGGTCAGGGCCCGTGCAAGAACCGCCCAGCGCGGGCTTCAGTAAGTGAGACAGCAAATCGATGCTCTCTCCCCCTTCCTCTCTCGAAGATCAAGTGAAAAACTGACACGGAGCCCCTCCGCCGCGGGGCCCTGGCGTCGGGCACGCAGGAGGCTGCCCGGCCCAGGCGCGAAGGTGCTTTGCTTAACAGCTCCCAGCGGCCCCTCGGCGAGCCCGTCTGTGGGTCCAGGACTGGCCTGGTGGGCGGACAGGTGCTGACCTAGTTAGCGCCTCGCAGCTGGCATCCTGGCTCCCGAAGGTGGCAGAGGGCACGGGCGGCAGGACAAGCTGCTCCTGGGCACCCCCCACGGCTCCCCTGGGAAGAGGTGCTGGCCCACCCCGAGGGGAAGGGTACCGCCTCCTCCCAGAAGCCCCTTCAGCGGTGCCAGGGGCTCCCAGGGGCTGGCAGCCTGGCCTGCCCCCTCCAGCCCGTCTCCCCGCACCAGGGCCGCCCAATGGGGAAAAACAGGCACCACTCTCATGGGGGTATGCGGGGGACGGAGGCATGAGCTGTGGGACCACTTGGAAAAGAGAGTCTACCCCTTCCCGTGAGACCCCGAGTCCAAGCTGCACCCCAGCCACACCGCGGATTTGCTGCAGGCGCTCTGTCCCGGGCACCACGGGGACGCCCACGACACGCTCCCCGGGTGATGCTGAGAGTGACGCAGTGGGCGCCCAGGGCGCTGGCGTGGTGGAGAGACGAGTGGGGAGCGGTCCTTGGCGGGGAGGGGCTCGGGGCCAGGCTCCTGGGGACTAGCCAGGTCATCCCTTGACCCTCTGTGGAAGGCCAAGGACCCCAGCCACCGCCCCACAGGTCTGGGTGAAAGTGCAGTCCAAGGGGCCCACCCCCAGGCCCTCACATCAGCCGGACACACGCGCCTCTCCTGTGAGGCCAACAGAACCACCCCACAGACAAAAACAATCGGGGGGGGGGGGGGGGGGGGGGCGGCGTACCTGCCACCTGTAACAAAAGGGCTCTCCTCACTCTATCAAGAGCCCTGACGAGCCGCTAATATTCACACAGCGCATATCCCGCAGCGGGCACGGTCTCAGCACTTAACGTACCGACGCAGGTTACCACCACCGCCTACCAGGTGGGTGTCTACTCAGTGTCTACATTTCACAGGTGACGCTGGGCACCACGAGGCTGAGAAACCGCCCCAGGTCACACAGGTCAGTCAGTCAAGGGGGTGCAGTGCAGCTCGAGGCCCATGCATCCAGCCTCCGTAAAGGAAGACCGAGGGGCCCCGGCCGGCGTGGCTCAGTGGATAGAGCGTCGGCCTGTGGACTGAAGGGTCCCAGGTTCAGATTCCAGGCAGGGCACAGGCCTGGGTTGTGGGCTCGATCCCCAGCAGGGGGCGTGCAGGAGGCAGCTGGTCCGTGATTCTCTCTCATCATGGATGTTTCTGTCTCTCTCCCCCTCTCCCTTCCTCTCTGAAACCAATACAAATGTATTTTTAAGAACGAGATGCATTTCCCACCCCTGGGACGTGCCAAGAGGAAGGTCTGTAACGGAGCTGGCAGGGCCGAGAGGAGACAGGCCCTCCCGCACGCGGGCAGCGCTGCTGCCAGTCCGAGGTCTGGCCTCCGCGGACCACAATTTGGCCCCCGTCCTGAACTAAAAGCACGCATCCCTCTCACCCGGGGAATCGACTTCTAGGAATCCACCCCACAGACGTGCACACGGCAGAGGTGAGCGCAAGGATGGTCATTCCCACACGGCGGACGTGCCGGGATCACCTCACGTCCCATTGGCCGGGGGCTGGCGGAGTCGGCGATGGGGCAGGGGGCGAGTGACGGCCCCAAAGCTGCAGCCGCGGCCACAGCCACAGCCACAGCCGTCGCAACAGCTAACACCCACGCCGTGTGTCCTATGACCAGTTCCGAGCAAACGACTCTGGGGCCTCAGTCTTAAAGGAAGAGGCGGGGGCACAGAGAGGGTAAGACAGTGACCCAGGGACACACAGCACCAGGATTGGGACTGGGTCTGGGCTCCGAACCACATGGCTTAGCGGCGCTGGCCTCACCGAAGGGACCCAGGGGTCCTGTTCTTGGGAGGAGGGGGTGTCACTCATCACACACGGACGTGGTCCCTCTGGGGGAGATGGGCTCCACCTTTTCCCACGTCCCGTTTTGTACTTTTTTTTTTTCTTAGCCTAGTTTTAAAAAAATATATATCTCTGTTGATTTCACAGAGGAAGGAAGAGGGACAGAGAGAGAGAAACATCCATGATGAGAGAGAATCACGGACCGGCTGCCTCCTGCACGCCCCCCACTGGGGATCGAGCCCGCACCCTGGGCATGTGCCCCCACTGGGAATCGAACCCATGACCTCCTGCTGCATGGTATGATGCTCCATCAACGGAGCCACACCAGCCGGGCTTAACCTGTTTTTAAAAGACCCCCCCCACCCCCGGGTCCCAGACAGGAGTCTAAGGACCAGGGAACCACCCCACACCCCTCGAGGCTCGCAAAGGGGGTTGGCCACGCCGGCCTCCAGCACTTCCTGTGGGGGAAGTGGGACAGGCAGCAGCCCTGCCAACCCTGGAGGAAGTGGCACTGCCCACAATCAGGTGTGCGGCCAGCGGGATGGGGAAGGGGGAGGGGGCCGTCTAGGAGGAGGACAGGGAAGAGGAGGAGGGAGGGGGCCACCCTCTCGGCCCCAGGACAGAGTGTCTCCATGTGGGCGGCCAGGCACCCTCCGGCACACTGGACCGAGGCCCTCCCCGTGTCACCTCATGCTGTGCCACACGGGGGGGGGGGGGGGGGGGGCCAAGGCCGCGGCCCGGCTCTGAAGGGGGAGGAGAGGACAGGGAAGGAGGGAGGAGGCCACCCAAACGCAGACAGCCTGGCCGGCCTGGCCCAGAGCGTCCCCTCCGCCAGGGGCTGGTCCCGTGGCCTCAGTAAACAGGTTTCAAAACCATTAGTCAGCACTTTGGCCCGCAGATCCGCCCGCCTCAGGTTCCCACGTCCCCAAGCTAAGCATCTAGGGTCCTGGACCCCTGCTGAGCCCCCCCCCCCCCACCACCAGGCCCTGGGGACAGCGGGGGGACCTGACTGTGGCCTCCTGGGCCAGCCAGGCCTGAGTGGCCTCATCCCACAGGCGACTGCCTCCCTCCTACCCCGGGTGGCCGGCCCCCCGCTGCCAGCAAGTAGGAATCTCCCGTGGCCCCTCCCCTCCCCCCCTCTGACGCAGAGACAGGCTGGCCAATGCCAGGCCCTGGAGCAATGTCAACAAACAATGGGCCTGCCCAGACAGGTGGGCCCGCCGGCGGGCTGGCCGGATTACCAGGGCCTGGGCCGCTGACAGGACTCCAGGTCAGGGCCACCAGGTCAGACCCGAGCGCCAAGCGCTAACCAGGCCTCCCTCCGCCAGGGCAACCGTGATCCACCGCTGGGGCCCGGGCCCCCGGCAGCCCTTCCCTGGCGGAGCAGCCCGGAAGGTGGGCACTCCCCCAGCATGGCCAGAGGAAGCTGGGCTGACCCACCCCCGGTCTCCAGGTTCCCCGTCGTCGGGCCAGATGGGGAGGCCCAGCTCCTTCCCCCAACACGGGTCGCTGGCCTGGGACCTCCCACCCCTGGCCACGTCTTCAGGGCTTGGCCGGCCTGGGCCCGCGGTCCCCGGGGGACCCCTCCCCACCAGGATCCGGACCCCAGCGAAACCAGAGCTCGGTTCTTACCTGGAAGTCGTACAAAGCCACGATGTTTTCATGTTTCAGTTCCTAGGACAGAAACCCAAGTTTCCGGTGAGCGGCCGCGCGGGGCTCCCCCACAGCCTCTCCCCTCCTGCCTCCGGGGGCCCCCAGGCCCCCCGCTCACCTTGAGGATCTTGATTTCCTTGCCCAGCAGCGTCTGGGACTTGGCCAGGTTCTTCTTGTTAATGCACTTGACCGCGACCTCCAGGTCGTGCTTCTGAAAACCCAAAGCGGTGTTTTCAGGAACCCCTCCCCTCCAGGCAGCCCCCTGTCCAGGGACGGACTGGCGAGCCCGGGCAGGGAGGGCGCCCAGGGCAGGGAGGGTGCCCAGGGCAGGGAGGGTGCCCAGGGCAGGGAGTGGATAGGAGGGGTCCCGGGGGAGGGGGAGATGTGTGGCTCCCCGGGACGTGGGGGTGAAGGGGTCCCCGGGACGTGGGGGTGCCGGGGTCCCCGGGCCTGGACCCGCCGCCCTAAATCACCTCCCGGTGGCGCCCCTTGAAGACCACCGCGAAGGCGCCGTGCCCGATCAGGTCCTTGCGCGAGAACTCGAACTTGCCCACGGTCTCCAGGCCGCCGCGGCCGGGCTCCATGGCGCGGGCCGGGGCAGCGGGCGGGCCGGGCGGGCCGGGCTCAGGCGGCGCGGGCCGGGGGCAGCGGGCGGGGGGCGCGCGCCATCGGGCAGGCCAGGCCCGCTCCCAGCCCGGCCGCGGGTCGGATCCCACTCCTAGCCGACGCGGTTCCGACTCGGTCTCCGATACGGTTCCGACTGGGGAGACGACCCGGTTCGGACAGGGGGCCCCGACTCCGGCTTGGGCCCCGGCGGGGAAACAAAAGAGCCGCGGCCGCCGGGCCCCAGAGCCTGAGACGCCCGCGCACGCGCACTGAGCGCCGAGGGCGGCGGGGCGCGATGGGGGTGGGGCGGGGGCCGGGGGCGGGGTCTTGGCCGGCGGGGCGGGGCCTTGAGGGCGGGGCCTGGCGAGCGGCCGTGCGCTTAGTGGGTGGCAGGGCGGGCGACGGGGCGGGGCCTGGATGGACGGGGCGGGGCGGGCTGGAGGGGACCTGGGCTGGCACCGGGTCAGGCCCTGGCGGGGGCGGGGCCTAGTCGGGGAGGGGCGGGGCCTGCTGGGAGCGGGGGGGGGCGGGGGCGGGGCCAGCCGCGGCCCCGCCCAGGTGGAAGTGGCGCGCTAGGCCCCGTTGTCCCTTAAAGGCGGCCCGTTTGCCACCACCGTACCTGGGACTTGGCACGCGTACCCCAAGGCTGGGGAGTGGGTAGGATACATTCTTGGGGGGAGGGCAGCTGTGAGAAGGTGACTCACCCAACACTGCGTCCTATAGCAACAGATGGTCGGCCAGATGGCACCCAAACCTGGGACGTCGCCCCCCAGTCCGGCCGAGAGGGGGGGCTGGTCAATCCCCGGGGCGGGGTGCTCACGGGGGAAGCGCTGCAGGTTTATAATTAAGCGAAAGCACGAAGCACAGCCGTGAGCTGGGCTGCTACGGTCACGTGGGGAGTCACTCCATCAGAGGCAACAGTTGGGCGGCTCCCAGAGGGAGGGGGGTAGGAGCGGGTGGGAGGGGGTGAATGACGGCGGGAGGAGACGGGACGTGGGCGGCGGACACCGGACAACGTACCGACGACGCGTGATAGGATTGTGCACAGGGAGCCTGCATGATTTCACTGAGCACTGTCGTCCCCATAAATTCAGTAAAAAATACGTTAAGCCCTAACCGGTTTGGCTCTGGATAGAGCGTCGGCCTGCGGACTCAGGGGTCCCAGGTTCGATTCTGGTTGCGGGCACATCCCCAGTGGGGGCGTGGGGGGGGGGGGGGGTGCAGGAGGCAGCTGATGGATGTTTCTCTCTCATCGACGTTTCTGACTCTCCCTCTCCCTGCCTCTCTGTAGAAAAGTCAATAAAAAAATATATTTCTAAAATTAAAAATAAAAATAAATAATGAATGCATTAACGTAATTTTTTTTTTAAAAAAGAAAGTCACTCGAGGGGGGTGGTTATAGGCCATTGGTGAGTCTGCTTTGAACGTGTCTGTTCAAGTCCCCGGACCAGGTGTGAGTCGGGGAGAGGTGTCGTTCTCTACAGATCCCGGATATTCACCGCCTGTTTCAGTAAACCAGGTTCCATGGAAACCCAGCCATGCCCACTCCCTTGTGGATCCTCGGTGGTTGCTTTCCAGCCGCCCCTGTGAGCAGGGACCACGGTGGCTGGACGGCCTGCTAAGTCCTGTTTGCGGTCCGGCCCTTCACAGAACAGGTTTTTGTTTCTGGCCTTGAAAGATAAAGAAATCCTTTGGGGGGGGGGGGAATGATACTAAACGATACTCCAAGGTGACAAGGAAAGACCCTGCTGCCTCCTTATTGACAAGTTCTGGATCGTCTTTTTCCAAATATCGATTTTTTTTTCCCCCTTGGGACCTGCCTCAAAGGCTCCTGAAACTCTGCCTAGGGAGAGGTCCCTTCCCACAGCCCTGAGGGCTGAGGGCGTGAGTCCCCCCGCCCCAGGCCTGAGGAGGAGCCCTTAATCTCCCCTGGAATTTGGCAGAGAGAACCCCGAGGGCTCAGGAGGGAATGTAGCCAGGTGTGCGCTGCTTCAGGAGTTCTTCCGAAGGACGGGGCACCTCCCTGGCCCTTGGGGAGCACGGCTGAATTCAGAGCCCGGGATTTTTTTTTTTTTTTTTAAAATTATCACCCAAGGATATTTGTCCATTGATTTTTTTTTAGAGAGAGAGAGTGGAAAGGGGAGGGAAAGACAGAAATAAATATTGATGTGGGAGGAGCCTGCCACAGAGGTACGTGCCCTTGACCGGTACTGAACCTGGGACCCTTTGGTCCGCAGGCCGGCGCTCTATCCACTGAGCCACACCGGCCAGGGCCGAGCCGGAGGTCTCATTCCCAGAAGGTCTCTGTCCTCCTGGAGGGGACGTTAGGCGGAGAAGCTCCTCAGGGCGTGGGCCGGCTCTCAGGAGCTTCAGACTTTGTTTCAACAAAACCCGGGCGGGCGGCCCACTTTCCCCCTGAGCTCCGGGAGGGGCAAAGAGACGGTTGGAAGGGTGACAGCCAGGAGTTCAGTCCTGGGTGGCTGGCAAGCCACCCCCGCCGGCCCCAAGGCCAGAGGGCCAGGCTGCACCTGTGTCTCCCGACGCAGGGGACGTACCCACCTGCTGACCCAGCCAACCCCACTCCTGGGTATTGACGTCCTTAAGGCACTGGACACCAGGAAATGTTCTCAGCGCGGCCGGGACCCGGAAACAGACGGCCATCGCCAGGTGACAGAGAAACAAACGTCTTGTCCCTGCAGCAGGGCAGATGCGCCAGGAAACCCTTTATGCAAAGTGGGAGAAGCCAGCCCCGGCCGGTGTGGCTCAGTGGATGGAGCGTCTGCCTGCGGACGGAAGGGCCCCAGATTCTATTTCGGTCAAGGGCACAGGCCCGGGTTGCAAGCTCGTGCAGGAGGCAGCTGACTGATGATTCTTTCTCATCGTTAATATGTATTAACATATATGTGTATATATATATATATATATATGTTTCCGAGAAGAAGGGAGAGGGAGAGGAATAGAAACATTACTGATGAGAGAGAATCATTGATGGGCTGCCTCCTGCACAACCCATACTGGGGATCAAGCCCCCAACCCGGGCCTGTGCCCTTGGCCAGAATTGAACCTGGGACCCTTCAGTCTGGAGGCTGACGCTCTATCCACTGAGCCACACCGGCCATGGTTATCATTGTTTCTCTCTCCCTCTCTGAAATCAATGCGGATTAGCTATTAACCGGTTAAAAATGCGGATTCTGTAATCAAAGAAAACAATAATTTCAAGAGAAACATCAAAAGTGCTTTCTTCAAAGTACTGTCCATCGCTAGCCACACATTTCCCCCATCTTTCGGGTCATTTGTGGATACCGTCCCAATAGAACTTTTCTTGTTTTGAGGCAGACCATTCAGAGACCCCATTTCCCACTTCTGCATCCGTGTTGAAGTGCCGCTCAGACAGTGCGTGTGCCATCGATCGGAACACGTGGTCATCTGAAGGAGCAATACAACAGAACAGCACACACATCACATCACATGTATATCAGCATACATGTGACTCCATGTATTGGGAAAAATCCACATTAGTAACCAGTACACCTAGTCGTCACTCATGCCGCGGCGTGCACGAACCTGGGAGCTTTCTGCAAAGTGAGAGAAGCCAGACACACGAGGCCACACAGCAGGTCCATCCCCTCCCTCCGCTCCAGGCCAGCCCACAGGAAGCAGACAGGTGGTCAGCAGGGGCCGTGGGAATGGGATGGGGAGTGAGGGCTCCAGGTGCAGGGTCTGCCCATGTTCGAGGCTGCTGCTCAGGGGCCGGCAGGTATGGCCCTACGAGGCACACCTCCACAGGAGGAGGAGGAGGAGGAGGAGGAGGAGGATGGAGGAGGAGGAGATGGAGGAGGAGATGGAGAGGAGGAGGAGATGGAAGAGGAGGAGGAGATGGAAGAGGAGGAGGAGAAGATGGAGGAGGAGGAGGAGGGGGAGGAGGAGATGGAGGAGGAGGAGGGGGAGATAGAGGAGGAGGAGATGGAGGAGGAGGAGATGGAGGAGGAGGGGGAGGAGGAGATGGAGGAGGAGGAGGAGGAGGAGATGGAGGAGATGGAGGAGGAGGAGATGCAGAAGGGGGAGGGGGAGGAGGAGGAGGAGATGGAGGAGGAGATGGAGGAGGAGGGGGAGGGGGAGGAGGAGAAGCAGGAGGAGGAGGAGATGGAGGAGGAGGAGGAGATGGAGGAGGAGGGGGAGGAGGAGATGGAGGAGGAGGAGAGCAGGAGGAGGAGGAGGAGGAGGAGAGGGAGTAGGGGGAGGGGGAGGGGGAGGGGGAGGAGGGGGAGGGAAGCCCTCCCTGAGGACCCCGGGGGGTGAAGAGCAGGAGAGGCTGTGGGTGCAGGGACCCGGCTTCATCCGGCCTGTGGTCGGCTGCCCCAGGGGCTAGAGCATCAGGAACCCCTTTGGCCGCCTCTGTGGGAGGCGGGGCTGGCCGGGAGCCTGCAGCTGGCCGGACAGGTTCCTGCAGAGGCCATCAGCCCGGTGCCCAGGGCCCCTGTGCCCTCTGCGTGGGTGACTCAGCTGCCACCGACAGGAGCTGCCTGACATGGGCGACGGGCAGTCACGGGCCTCACAGGACATCCGAAAGGCACGCAGCAGCCACTGCCCAGCTTTGTCACCGCGGGGCCAGGGGCGGGGACCAGGGCCTGGGACTTCCTGGAGCTCCCTATGGGGGGGCCCCTCCAGGCCTCTGGGCCCCGACTCCAGAACCCGGGGCCGCCTGCTCTCCCAGCCTGGCAAACCTGTTCTCCCTCTCGTCCTCCCGGCCCCGAGTGCCACCAGGTGTGTCTCGATGATGCAGCCGCTGCCGGCTTCCTCCTCCCGGAGACCAGCTTCCTTCTCCCTCCCAGGTTCCCTCTGCCAGCCACCTCGGGTCCAAGCCACCGCGGCGGGGGGCGGGGGGGGGGGCAGACCCCCGGGACCCGGGGAGGGTCTCGCAACCCCTTTCTTTCCGCCTCATGACAGCCCCTGGTTTCCCGCCTATCAGCCAGGACTGGCCAGGCCGTGCCCGGCTACAAGCAGCCCCATCGACCTCAGCGGCTCCAGACAGTACCGGGTCGCGTCTTGCTCCGCTCCATGGTCACGGCACAGCTGGCTGGGGGCTCTCTGGGGTCCAGGCCCCGGTATTTACCTGCCTCCGTCTCGGACGGCCCCCACCTGGGGTAACGGCTCAGGAAGGGCTGTGAGAGTCCCGTGTTCACCACAACACGGGTTCTTCCGCTGGGGACCACAACGGGGGTCTGGGGAAGTCACCCCACACGGTGATCTGATCATAAATCCCCAACTGGGCCTTGGCCGGTGTTGCTCAGTTGATAGAGCGTTGGCCTGTGGACTGAAGGGTCCCGGGTTTGATTCAGGTCAAGGGCACGTGCCCAGGGTGCAGGCTCGATCCCCCGTGTGGGGCGTGCAGGAGGCAGCTGATCCTGATTCTTTCTCATCATGGATGTTTCTCTCTCTCTCTCTCCCTTCCTCTCTGACATCAATAAAAATATATATTTTTTTTAAAAAAAAGGGTGACGAGGAAGGTGCCCAGGGCCTCACACCTGGCCACGGAGGCCAGGCATGAGGATGGCGGTGGCTGTGGTGGGTGTGGCTGCTCGTGGAGCTGACGCTCCGCCCCGTGACACAGGGCAGAAGGGTTTTGTCCCTCGGTCTCAGAGGGCTGGCATCTTCCCCCCAATACTTGCTCTCTAGCCCGGAGGCTCCCCAAGTCTCCCGGGGAAGGCCGTGCCATTGGCCAGAACACGGACCAGGAGCCACGAAGCTCATCTGAGGCCCAGCTCAACTCAGGGCCACTGGGGTCATTGCGCCCCCCTCCCCGTCTGTCTTCTCCCCTGAAATGAGTGCGTGTTGGGGGGTGCAGAGGCTAATGTCTAGGGGCTCTGTATGCAATTGAGCGTAAGTGTTATCAGCTTAAGATGCACCTTAATTTATTTTTAAAATATATTTTTATTGATTTCAGAGAGGAAGGGAGAGGGAGAGAAACATCCATGGTGAGAGAGAACCATGGCTCGGCTGCCTCCTGCACGCTGCACACGGGGGATCAAGCCTGCAACCCGGGCACATGCCCTGACCGGGAATCGAACCCTGACTTCCTGGTTCGTAGGTCGGCACTCAACCACAGAACCACGCCGGCCGGGCTAAAATACACCTTTTATAACGATGTTTATGTACATCCCAAAGTAGCCACCCAGAAAAATACAGTTACACACACAAAAAGAAATCAAGGTGTATTCACATGTGAAACATCAACACACCCGCCCCAGGCCAGTATGGCTCAGCTGGTCGAATGCCATCCCGTGCACCCAGGAGGAGCCGGCTCGAGGACCCGTCAGGGCACACGCTCCTCGGTTCGAAGCCAAGCTCCACCTGTTGGAGCCCTGTGGCCTGGGCTGGCTGCCCCCACCTTTGTCCCCTTTCTGCTTCCCAGCAGAAACCAAGCTGGCACCGGCCCGAGGCCTTTGCTCTGGATATTACCTCTGCCTGAAACACCCTCCCAGGCCATCCTCCCAGCACGCAGATCTTCGCTCGATGTCACCTCCTCCGAGGAGCCCTCCATGACTACCCCGTCTCAAGCACCCACGACTCACTCTGAGCCCAGTCATTGCCCTGGTCACCAGTTACAGCCTCCGGTTTTACGGATGGTGGCGCCGACTCATTCACCCCTCACTTCCACCTCTGGAGTGAGAGGTCATGACCTTCTGCTGGGTGGGCAGTGCAGGTCCCAGAGCCGGCCTGTCCTGGCATCCCCGGTGCCACCTCCGAGTCACCAGCACATCCAGGCCCTTCCCTTCACCGGTTTTTGCAACACCCTGGGCCATTCGTAACACGTGCGCACGCCGCCATCCAATCCACCGCCGCCTACTGAAAGTGCCCTGTTCATGGGCATGCCAGGCGGAAGAACAGAGTATTGGGGGTTGAACTCTGACCCCGTGTCCACGTTAAGACACATCCCAATTTCAGGAGGAAAGATGGACACCGTGGCCCGGCCGGCGTGGCTCAGGGGTTGAGCGTTGACCTATGAACCAGCAGTTCGTGGTTCGATTCCTGGTCAGGGCGCAGGCCCAGGTTCTGGGCTCGATCCCCAGCGTGGGGCGTGCAGGAGGCAGCTGATGGATGATTTTCTCTTATTGATGTTTCTCTCTCTCCCTCTCTGAAAATCAGTAACAACTTTTTTACTTTTTAAAGATGGGCTCCGTGGAATGTGGTCATCACACCGGCAAGGCCCGCACTACACCGGTACCCAGGTGCGCTCAAGCCTCAGGTGGAGCTGACCTGGGGCAGCACCCACCTGGCTCCTCCCAGCCCCAGGGCCCTGAGTGGGAGGGGAAGGCTCAGAGACGGGCACCGACGTGCTTGGCAACACACAGCAAGGCGAGTGGAAAGGGACCCAGCCCAGGTGGCTCTAAAGGGAGCCTGGGGCTGAGCCATTTTGGCTCAATGAACAGGGAGAGCGTCAGCCCATGGAGTGAAGGGTCCCGGGCTCGATTCCGGTCAAGGGCATGCAGGCTGGATCCCAACCCAGCTCTGGGCGGGGCACATGCAGGAGGCAGCCGATCAATGTGCCTCTCTTAAGTGGATTTTTCTGTCTCTCCCCCTCCCTTCCACTCTCTCTTAAAAAATCAATGGAAAAATACCCTCGGGTGAGGATTAACAAAAAAAATAACCAAAATAGAGGGAGTCTGAGAGGGGGCAGGAGGAAGCTGGAGGGGGTGGGTGGGCTGGGCCCCGGAGGGCATGGGTGCTGCAAGGTGGCCGGCGATTGCATCAGGGTGCGTGCTGCCGTGGCCTGGGGCGCCCGGGTCGTCCTGGGTGATGCAACCCTGGCAGGCGGCCACTTGCCCACGGAGACGAGGGCCGGCCCAGAGCCCCAGTTCCACAGGATGGCCCAGGGCCGCTCCGGCTGTGGCTGCCCACGCGGACCCACGGGGGCCCCGTGGCTTCTGGAACCTTCACGCCCCTGGTTCCCACAGATATATATTTTTTAAATTTTTGATTGATTTCAGAGAGGAAGGGAGAGGGAGATAGAAACATCGATGATGAGAGAGAAGCATGGATCGGCTGCCTCCTGCACGCCCCCCACTGGCGATCAAGCCTGCAACCCGGTCCTGTGCCCTGACTGGGAATCGAACCCGGGACACTTTGGTTCACAGGCCGACGCTCTATCCACTGAGCACACTGGCTAGGGCTGGGCTGAAGAGAGTTCATGTCCAGGGGCCACACGGAGCTAACATGCCGGGATCCTAGCCCAGCGCCCGGGCCGCTCACCACGTCTGGGACGGTCCTGGTCCCCGTGTCCTGGTCGATGGCCACGCGAAGGGCCACGTGCAGGAGGAAGCCCGGCCGCAGGACGTGGTCCTCCCGGGAACCCGGCTGCCGGCACCAACCGTGAGCTCCAGCCTCCGGGTCGGGGTCAGCCTGTCTGACCCCCGAGCCTGCAGCGTTTGCTAGGGTCCCCTGCACGGAGACCAGTGCCTCGGTTTCCCCACCTGTAAAACGTGTGCCGGCCCCGGAGGCCACCTGGTGACATGTTTTGTAAATGTGACACCCACACCCACGGGGACACGTGTGTTTGCTCACAGGCCGAGTCACGCCGAGGTCAGCCGGCACCTGGGCCCGGCGTGCGTCCCGCGGGCCTCCCCGGTGACCTCGCCTGGAGTCCTCACCCTCCCTGTGGCATGCGTCCCCTGATGTCCTTCCGGGGGGCTCTCGGGGTCTGCCCCCAGGGCGGTGGGGCCCCACACAGGCCCACGGCTTCTCCAAGTAGAGCCAGAACAGCCAGGGATACAATAGACTTTGTCTGACTCCCAACCGGCGTGGCTCAGTGGTTGAGCTTTGACCGATGAACCAGGAGGTCAGGGTTCAATTCCCAGTCAGGGCACAGGCCCGGGTTGCAGGCTCGATCCCCAGTGGGGGGCGTGCAGGAGGCAGCTGATCATGATTGTCTCTCATCATGGACTTCTCTCTCTCTCTCCTTCTTCCTTCCTCTCTGACGTCAATAAAAATACATTTAAAAAATATATATATACGTCTATGTAAAAAAATGGGGGGTGGGGGGAGCAGAGAATTCCGCATGCTTGTTTGGGGCCCCGGGCGGCCCGAGCCAATGTCGTCGATAACTTATCCCCCCACCACCACGACCATAGCACCCACACCACACGGCGTCACAGCAGACAGAACCGTGTAACGCTTTATCACGTGTTTGGCTTTAACACAGGTGAGGCCACCCCCCACCAGGACAGCCCGGCTTCTCCCAGACCTGGTCCCAGGTCCGCTGTCCCCCAGGCCTGTGCGCCCACCCTCACGGGGCCCTTCCCCCACGTGCACAGGGCTCCCCCTGCAGGCCACGGAGGACGGGGCGGGACCAGGTTGGGGAGGAGATGGCGGGGGTGGAGGGGGGCACCCTCATGAGTGGGGAGGGACCTCCAGTGTGTCCCTGCTGGTCCCACAGGTAGAGGTCCCTGCCAGCTCCAGGGACCAGAGGGCGGACAGGTGGACATGGGGCGGGGCCTGTCCTGGAGCCGGCGGCCCGAGGTGGCAGCCACGCATCCAAGGTCTGCCTCTGCTACCTGGGCGCCAGGTGGAGGGCACCCTCCCATGAGACATGGGACTAGTCCCGGTCAGTGTGGCTCAGTGGTTAGAGCATCGACCTACGAACCAGGTGGTCAACGGTTCGATCCCCGGTCAGGGCACAGGCCCGGGTTGCAGGCTCCATCCCCAGTGTGGGGCGTGCAGGAGGCAGCCGATTGCTGATTCTCTCTCATCATAGATGTTTCTCTCTCCCCCTCCCCCCGTCCCTCTGAAATCAATAAAAATATATTAAATTTAAAAAAAAAAGTAGGACCATTCATGCCCCTCCCTCGGCCGGTGGTGAAATTCGGTGCTAACTTCCTGGGACCAGGGTGACCTCAATGCCCTTCAGCATCTACAGGCCCTGAGGGCTGGCCCTGCCCTCTGGGGGCTGCGGATCTTGGTTCTGGGGGAAGAGGGGAGGCCCAGCCACACCCACCAGGACGCCAGCTCTTATCTCGGCCCATCCCCCTCCTGTGGGACCACCTCCTCCCTGTTCCTGCTCAGGTGGCCTTCCCCGAGCCCCCAAAGCAGCCGACTTCACACTGTGTGTGTGTGTGGGGGGCTCTTGCCGTGAACCAGCCCCGGAGGGTCCCCCCGCCCTCCCCGCCGGCAGCCTCTGGCTCCTCAGTGACTAGCCTCTTCCTAACAGAACCCCCATTCGCTCCAGGGTGAGGAGGCCCCTCCCGGCCCAGCTCACGTCCCCAGGAACCCTGGTGAACGGCTCCCTGCCGTGTGGGCAGCGGGCGGGGTTGGCAGCCACGCCCCAGGGGCCTCCCCACGACAGACAGGAGGCGTCTCGTTCTGCACGTCCCACACGCACAGGCAAGTCCTCCATCCACGGGCTTCCTCACAGCTGAGACCTGGCGGGGCCCGGGCTGCAGGCAGGAGGCTCCTTTCCTGGCCGGCCTCCACTGGCCCATCTGTGAAATGGGCGCAATCCCTCGGGGACACAGAGTCGTCCGGGAAGTGCTAGGCAGCACGGAGCTAGGGACCCCAAGGGGAGGGCGTGACCCCCACGCAGAAGCCCCTCCGCCTGAGGGCAGGTGGGTCCGGGGTCCGGGCCCCCAGGTTGGCCGCCTGCAGCCCCGCCGGAAGGGCATCGAGCCTCAGCGGCGAGGAGGCAGCGAGGTCACGTTCGTCTGTCGGTGTCACGGGAGTCCGGCGGGGGCCCCAGAGCGGGGGGCTCGTCTGAGTGTTGGGGGACAGGTAGACAGAAGCACCAGGGACCAGGGGGGGCCACGTGGGGGCGAGGCGGGTGGTGAAGCTGCTGGGCTCTGCTCTCAGGCCTGCGGGAGGCCAGGCACGGCACGGCTGGCCCATCCGTGGAGTCTCCCATCTCCGCTGGCAGGAAGGACAGCACCTCCCGTCCCCAGTCCCCACCCGGCGGCCGGCTGTGACGGCGTCTCCTCGACAGACTCCTCCCAGCAGGCAGTGGGGCCGGCGCTCCTGTGTCCACGAGTCGGTGCCGGCGGCCAGGGGGCCGTCCCTCGTCTGGGAGGCTGACCTGGGGCTCTGCTTGGGCTGAGGGGGGGTCCAGGGGGCTCCCGCTCCGGGTGCTGGAGGCTGGGGCCCCATCCCTGCCTCCTGAGGCCCCGGGCCGGGGGCCGTGACCGTCTGTCCTCTGCCGGCGGCTCTCAGAACGCCAGGGCCCGGGCGCCTCGCCGCAGGAGGCCCAGGGGCAGCAGCACGGTGGCCAGCAGCGAGCCCGCGGGCCCGGGCGGGCGGGCGGCCAGGGAGCTGCAGGCGCACACCTGGTAGCCGTCCTCCGCGTGGCTGCGGTCGTGCTGGCCGGGCGGGGCATGGGCCCCCGCCTCTCCCTCCGCGCCCTCGCCCTCGGGGTCGGCCTGCGGGTCTCTGCAGACCAGCCAGTCCCGGGCCGTGGACTGCGGGTAGCCGGGCGCCACGGCCAGCTCGCTGTCCGGCACCTTCCAGTACTCCCTGCCGCGGAAGAAGTAGGCGGCTCCTGTGGGGAGAAGGAGGCGCTGAGCTCCTCGCTGCTCAAGGTGTCGGGACGCAGGGCAGGCCGGACAGCGGGACGGGGCAGGGGCAGGGGCAGGGCTGCGAGGCCACAGGGAGGCGGGACGGCCGCAGGGTCAGGCCCCTCAGCCCCGGGCGCAGCCTCACAGGCCCCAGGACGCTCCGGGGGCCGCGGCCACAGGGGGATGGATGAGACGCTCTGGTTTTCCACGGGACACGATGCCGCCAGGTCAGGGAGGGACGAGGGGACAGGACAGGCACCGGCCGGCCACACTGCAGGGGTGGAGGGGGCCCCGGAGGGTCAGCAGCCCCCCAGCCCCCTCTCTCCATCCCGGACAGCTCCCGCCCGCGCCCCCGCCGGGCTCACCATCGGACCAGCGCATGGCGTCGTCCAGCGTGCTGGGGACGCCCCTCCATGGGGGGCTGCGGGCCGGGTGGCCGGGGTCCATGCGCCGCGTGAGCTCATCGTAGCGCCAGTACAGCTGGTCCTTAAAGAAATAAGTCTTGTCACTGTGGGCCCAGGAGAAGGCGGCGTCGACGCCGCCCGGTGGGAGGCCGAAGTCGGAGACGGGCCGGGGAAATCCTTCCTCCACGTGCGTGTCCTTGAACACCCAGTATCTGTCTCCTGGGGAGAGAAAGAGCCGGGGGCTCAGCCCACTGAGGGCGGGCTCCCACCCCGGCCTCTCCCCCAGGCACCCGTCCCCGGTGACCACGCCCTTCCCCCCCCCCCCGCCCCACAGCACCCACCGTGCTCACGAGTGTTTACTGAGCACCTGCTAGAGGCCCACGCACCTGCCCTGGGCCTCACAACTGCCCCTGCCTGGCACCTGCCCTGGGCCTCACACCTGCCCCTGCCTGGCACCTGCTTGGGCCTCACACCTGCCCCCGCCTGGCACCCGCCCTGGGCCTCACACCTGCCCCTGCCTGGCACCTGCTCTGGGCCTCACCCCTGCCCCGTGCCGACATCTGTTTGTGCCTGGCACAGGGTCCTCCCGCGTGACAGCAGCCCACCCGCAGGCTCTGAGGACCGAGTCCCGGCCCCTGAGACGCCCGCTATCTGCTCTGCCTCCGGGCTCCCGTGAGGAGCTGGCTGGGAGCCGCTCAGGGCAGAGACAAGACAGTGCAGAATGTGCGAATGTGCTCTAGGAGGCTTGGGCGCACCCTGGACGCCGCCGCGCGGCTGCTCTGCCAGGGAGGAGGGCGGGAACGCGAGGCTTAGGGTCCGTGGTGACGGCACGCCCCCCCCCCCCCACCTCCGGAGTAGCAGTCACCGACCCTGCTCTTCGGGAGAAGAGAAGCAGCACGTTCAGGCACGTGTTGCTGGACAGAGCCCCGGAGAGAGGTGTCCCCGGAGGGAGGTGTCCCCGGAGAGAGGTGTCCCCGGAGAAGGTGCAGAGAGTGTGGGAAGAGGCTCAGCACCCGTGACCGCGAGGGACGCAGGCAGCCACCACAGTCCGGCCGGGGTGGCTCCGCGGGTCGGGCCCCAAAAGGCCACCGGTTCCATTCCGGGTCAGGGCCCAGGCCCAGGTGTGGCTCCATCCCTGGTGGGAGGTGCGGGGGGTGCAGGAGGCAGCCGATCAGTGTTTCTCATCACATCCGTGTTTCTTTCTCTCTCCCTCTCCCTTCCTCTCTCTCTAAAAACCAATTAAAAAAAAAGAAGCCGGGCTGTGGCTCCATGGCCGAGCATCGACCTAGGAACCAGGAGGTCAGGGTTCGGTTCCCGGTCAGGGCACAGGCCCAGGATGGGGGCTCCATCCCCAGTGTGGGGCGTGCAGGAGGCAGCCGATCAGCGATTCTCTCTCATCATGGGTGTTTCTCTCCCTCTCCCTCTCCCTCTCCCTTCCTCTCTGAAATCAATAAAAATATATTTAAGTTTTTTAGATCAATTAAGAAAATCTTATAAAAGAAGGTCCTTTGCAGACTCTGGAAACAGCTGAAGTGCCCGTGAGCGGGGGAGGAGGTGAGGGATCACGATTCCGTGCAGACACGCGGTCAGGGCTGTGAGGCGGGGGGTGGGCGGGGGGGCGGCGGGGGACGCGTGGAGCCACAGCACAGGCCCTGGGGCCCCCTCCCTGACAGTTCAAAGCTGGAGCTGCGGGTGCTCATGGGGAACCCCCCACACCCCCCCGCCGTGTTCACAGGTTGAGGAAGAATCAAGTCTAGAACGTGCCGCTGTGGCTGTGGCCAACCCTGGGCAGTGAGTGTGGGGGCCGGGCCCTGGGCCCCACACACCACACGGAGGCCAGGCTGGGGCGCCTGTCACCCCAAAACACAGCAGCCTCTGCACACACACTGCGTGGGACGGAGGGAGGGCCACAGCCTCAGGCCCCTGCGGCAGGCCCGTCCTGCCTTCTCCACAAACGGACAGCGTGCTTCCCCAGGAGCAGGGGTCGGGTGCACCTGCCATCCCGGACCGACCCCCGGGCCTGGCCGTGGTCCCCACGCACTTCCGACCCCTGCGTCCTCGCCCCGCTCCTGGCGCCAGCCTCGTGCCCTCTACGCACTCGGCCGGACCGTTCCTGCCCCAGGACCTTTGCACGGCTGTTCCCTCTGCCTGGAACAGACTTCCTCACCCCCTGTGGCTGCTCATACTGCCCCCCCCCCCCCCCCCACTCTGTACCTGCAGCGCCTCCCAGCGCGGCGCCCAGAGCAGGTGCTCAGCAAACACACCGGCGGGTACACACACGCCCGGGCTGGTCTCCGCTCCGTGCCCGGAGCACGCCGCAGGCTGCCCCCCCCCCCGCCCTCCGTGCCAACGCAAACACTCGGGGTGCGGGGCAGCCGGGGGCGCCCACCTCTGAAGAAGACGATCTTGTGGTCGGTGGCGCGCTCGTACACGGCGTCCACGCCATCCAGGTGGGGCGGCAGGCCCTGCCAGAAGCGGTGCATCTGCGCCGGCTGCAGCGACACCAGGTGCCGGTCCCGGTTCAGCCGCCAGAAGTACTTGCCTGCGGGGATGGCGGCACTGCTGCGGGGGGGCCGGCCCGGCCCAGGGCCCCACTCCCACCCCTGGCGCCGGGCTCCGCGGGAGCTACCTTTGAAGAAGAAGGCCTCGCCGCGGATCTGCGCCACCGCGTCGAAGTGGGCGCTGCACCTGTGAGGCACATCCTTCCCGGGTCTGCGGACAGAGAGCGCCGTGGGCTGGGCGGCCCCCTCCTGCGCACGGCGGGGGGGGGGGGGGCAGCGTCCCCGAGGGAGCCCCAGGCCACGCCTGCAGCTCTGGGACCCACAGCACTTGCACCAAGAGCAGCCCGGCCGGCCCTGGCCGGTGTGGCTCAGTGGATAGAGTGTCGGCCTGCAGACTGAAAGGTCCCGGGTTCAATTCCGGCCAAGGGCACAGGCCCGGGTTGTGGGCTCGATCCCCAGTGGGGGGCGTGCAGGAGGCAGCCGGTCCGTGATTCTCGTCATTGATGCCTCGCTCGAGGCTCAGTGCACAGAATGGTGCCTTTCTCAGAAGAGCCTGGGGTTCAGGGTGCCCAGTCGTTGGGGGGGGGGGGCGCGGTGCTGTTGCAGGGGAGACGGGGGCTCACGCATACGGGGTGCTGGGTCGATGGTCAGGGGGCTCCGGCAGGAGGCGGGGGTCCTCAGCCTCCGCGGTGTCCGGTTGTGCCGTGGGGGACACGGACTCCCGCACGCCTGCAGAGATGGGATGGCTGCGTGGAACCCAGTGCGCCCGCCTCCCTCAAACCCCAGCCCACTTCCCGGAACCCCGGGGTGGCCCCAGGCCGCTGGGCAGATGGGCCTGCGTGTGCCCCGGAGTCCAGCACCGGCCGGAGCCAGCGACGTGTCCCGAGACACAGGTGCCTCGACCCCCCACAACTCCAGCCCTGGGCACAGACCCCGAAGAAGCAGACAGCGTTCCCAGAAAAACTCCTGCACGGATGTTCACGGCGGCGTGACCCCTAACGCCAAAGAGGGGGCGCAACCCAGACGTAACATCAGCGGATGGAGAGAGAGGAAATCATTCTAAAAAGGGACGAAGAACTTCCCTGGCCAGCACGGCTCAGCGGGTAGAGCCTCGGCCTGCGGACTGAAAGGTCCCGGGTTCGATTCCGGTCAAGGGCATGTACCTTGGTTGTGGGCACATCCCCAGTAGGAGGTGTGCAGGAGGCAGCTGGTCGATGTTTCTCTCTCATCGATGTTTCTAACTCTCCCTCTCCCTTCCTCCCTGTAAAAAATCAATAAAATGTATTAAAAAAAATAAATAAAAAGAGACAAAGAACTTCCCTGGCCAGCACGGCTCAGTGGATAGAGCGTCGGCCTGCGGACTGAAGGGCCCTGGGTTCGATTCCGGTCAAGGGCACGTACCTGGATTGCAGGCTCCTCCCCGGCCTGGGCCCTGGTCGGGGCGTGAGCAGGAGGCAACCCATCGATGGGTCTCTCTCACATCGATGTTTCTCTGTCTCTCCCTCTCGCTCCCACTCTCCCTAAAACCCACGGAACAAGATCCTCGGGTGGGGATTAAAGAAAAAAGCACCAACACCGCCAGGACGTGGTTGGACCGTGAAAACAGGTCGCTCTGTAACAGGAGCCGACACGCAAGGCCCAGGACGGGCAGATCCGTGGAGGTGGGCAGAGCAGAGGGTGGTGCCGGGGACGGGGGCGGCAGCGGCTGCTGGTAGGGATGCACGGGGCGGGCACGCTCCTGGCTGCACTGCATTGTGGGTGTGTTCATGTCGGGCTGTGCGCTTCAAAGCGGTAAATTTGCCCGGCCGGCGTGGCTCAGGGGTTGAGCGTCAACCTAGGAGCCAGGAGGTCAGGGTTCGATTCCCGGTCAGGGCACAGGCCCCGGTTGCGGGCTCCATCCCCAGTGGGGGACGTGCAGGAGGCAGCCGGTCCATGGCTCTCTCTCATCATGGATGTCCTATCTCTCTCCCTCTGCCTAAATTAAAACAACGTTTTCATGGTAAATTTTACTGCAATAAAAATTTGAACAGGGAGTTCACCATAGCTGGGCAGCTGCTCGGCACTTCCCACGCGTGCCCAGCAGAGGGCGCCTGGCGGCCGGCTCCGGGCTGGCCTGGCTGGGGCTCCTCCCCAGGTGGTCCCCCAACCTCACTGCCCCGCCATTCCCACCGGAGTGCTGTGCCCGGCCGGCACCATCAGGCCCGCTGTCACACCTGAGACCACCTGGGGCTTGGACGGGGATCCTGCTCGGGCTCTGAAGCTCGGGGTGAGTCTGGGATCGTGTCCGCTTATGCCACACACGTAGGTGCCAGGCAGGTGCTGGGCCTCCTGCGGACCCTGCACCCAGGGGTCCCCAGCCTCTGTGCCCGTCCTCGGGGCGCCCGCGCTGGCTCTCGGGGGAGGGGGCACTCACCGTACAGCTGCCAGGCGCGCCCCTGTGGGACTGAGCACCTGTAGCCACTGGCTCCCAGGCTGGGAGCCGTCCCCCCAGAAAGAGAAGAAGCAGAGACAAAAGACAGCCAGTGCCCGCCCACTGCGGAATGTGCTCTACCCGCCACCTGGACGCCGCCGCGCGGCTGCTTGTCAGGAGGAGGGCGGGAACCGGGTCCGTGGGTTGAGGACGCCCCCCCCCCCCCCACCTGGCAGTCACCGACCCTGCTCTTCGGGAGAAGAGAAAGCAGCACGTTAGGCACCCCCTGGACAGACGCCCGGAGAGAGGTGTCCCCGGAGGGAGGTGTCCACGGAGAGAGGTGTCCCCGGAGAAGGTGCAGTGAGTGTGGGAAGAGGCTCAGCACCCGTGACCGCGTCTGGGACGCAGGCAGCCACCCCGGGTCGGGCCCAAAAGGCCACCGGTTCCATTCCGGGTCAGGGCCCAGGCCCAGGTGTGTGTCCATCCCTGGTGGGAGGTGCGGGCGGGGTGCAGGGAGGGCAGCCCGATTTCAGTGTTTTTCGTCATTCACATCCGTGTTTCTTTCTCTCCCCTCTCCCTTCCTCTCTCTCTAAAAACCAAAATTAAAAAAATAGAAAGCCGGGCTGTGGCTCCATGGCCGAGCATCGGGACCTAGGACCAGGAGGTCAGGTTCGGTTCCAGGTCAGTGCACAGGCCAGCGAAGGGGGCCCATCCCCAGTGTGGGGCGTGCAGGAGGCAGCGATCAGCGATTCTCTCTCATTCATGGGTGTTTCTTCTCCTCTCCCTTTATCCCTCTCCCGTTCCTCTCTGAATCAATAAAAATATATTTAATTTTTTTAGACCAATTAAGAAAATCTTATAAAAGAAGGTCTTTGCGGACTCTGGAAACAGCTGAAGTGCACGTAGGGCGGGAGGAGGTGAGGGATCACGATTCCGTGCAGTCACGCGGTCAGGGCTGTGAGGGTGGAGCACTGCACAGGCCCTGGGGCCCCCTCCTCGACAGTCAAAGCTGGATGCTGCGGTGTGCTCTGGGGAAACCCCCCCACACCCCGCCGTGTTCCACCGGTTAGGAAGAATCAAGTCCTAGAACGTGAACGCTGTGGCTGTGGCCAACCCTGGGGCATTGAGTGTGGGGGCCGGGCCCTGGCCCACACACCACACGGAGGCCAGGCTGGGGGGCCTGTCACCCCCAAAACACAGCAGCCTCTGCACGCTCACTGCGTGGGAGGAGGGAGGGGCCACAGCCTCAGGCCCCTGCGGCAAGGGGCCGGTCATGCCCTTCTCCACAAACGGGACCAGCGTGTTCCCCAGGGTAGCAGGGTCGGGGGGTGCAAACTGGTCCTCGCCTCCGCTCCTGGCGCCCCCTGCCTGTTTGCCCTCTACGCACTCGGCCGGACCGTTCCTGCCCCTGGCGACCTTTGCACGGCTGTTCCCTCTGCTGGAACAGACTTCTCCCCCCTGTGGCTGCTCATACTGCCCCCCCGCCCCCCACTCTGTACTGCAGCGCCTACCAGCAAGGCGCCAGAGCAGGTGCTCAGCAAACACCACCGGCGGGTACACACACGCCCGGGCTGGTCTCCGCTCCGTGCCGGAGCACGCGCAGGCTGCCCCCCCCCGCCATACCGTGCCACGCAAACACTCGGGAGTATGCGGGGCGCCCGGGGGCGCCCACCTTGTAGCGGTGATCTGCGCGGCTGCAGCGACTCCAGGTGCGGTCCCGGTTTCAGCCGCAGATGTCTTGCCTGCGGGGATGGCGGCACGCTGGGGGGGGGCCGGCCCGGCCAGGTCCCCCAACTCCAACCCTGGCGCGGGCTCGCGGGGAGCTACCTTTGAAGTAGAAGGCCTCGCCGCGGTCTGCGCCACCGCGGTCGAATGGGCGCAATTGCTTGTGCACCTGTGAGGCACATCCTTCCCGGGTCTGCGGACAGAGAGCGCCGTGGGCTGGGCCGGGTGCCCCCCTCCTGCGCACGGCGGGGGGGGGGGGGGAGCGTCCCGAGGGCAGCCCAGGGCCACGCCTGCAGCTCTGGGACCCACAGCACTTGCACAAGAGCAGCCCGGGCGGCCATGGCCCGGTGTGGCTCAGTGGAGGATAGAGTGTCGGCCTGCAGACTGAAAGTCCCGGGTTCAATCTTCCGTGGCAAGGGCTCAGGCCGGGTTGTGGGCTCGATCCCAGGGGGGCCCCCCCCCCCCCCCCCCCCCCCCCCCCCCCCCCCCCCCCCCCCCCCCCCCCCCCCCCCCCCCCCCCCCCCCCCCCCCCCCCCCCCCCCCCCCCCCCCCCCCCCCCCCCCCCCCCCCCCCCCCCCCCCCCCCCCCCCCCCCCCCCCCCCCCCCCCCCCCCCCCCCCCCCCCCCCCCCCCCCCCCCCCCCCCCCCCCCCCCCCCCCCCCCCCCCCCCCCCCCCCCCCCCCCCCCCCCCCCCCCCCCCCCCCCCCCCCCCCCCCCCCCCCCCCCCCCCCCCCCCCCCCCCCCCCCCCCCCCCCCCCCCCCCCCCCCCCCCCCCCCCCCCCCCCCCCCCCCCCCCCCCCCCCCCCCCCCCCCCCCCCCCCCCCCCCCCCCCCCCCCCCCCCCCCCCCCCCCCCCCCCCCCCCCCCCCCCCCCCCCCCCCCCCCCCCCCCCCCCCCCCCCCCCCCCCCCCCCCCCCCCCCCCCCCCCCCCCCCCCCCCCCCCCCCCCCCCCCCCCCGAAGAAGCAGACAGCGTTCCAGAAAAACTCCCTGCTACGGATGTTCACTGATGGCAGGGGACCGGACTACGCAAAGAGGTGGGGCGCACCAAGACGTAAGCATCAGCGGATGGAGAGAGAGAGAGAGGAATCAATTCTAAAAAGGGACGAAGAACTTCCCTGGCCAGCACGGTCTCAGGGGTAGTGCCTCGGTCTGCGGACTGAAAGGTCCCGGGTTCGAATTCCGGTCAAGGGCATTTTGTACCTTGGTTGTGGGGCACATCCCCAGTAGGAGGTGTGCAGGAGGAGACTGGTCGATGTCTTTCTCTCTCATCGTGTTCTAACTCTCCCTCTCCTTCTCCCTGTAAAAATCATAAAATGGATTTAAAATATTAAATAAAAAGAGACAAAGAACTTCCCTGGCCAGCACGACTCAGTGGATAGAGCGTCGGGCCTGCGGGACTGAAGGGCCCCCTGCGGTTCGTTTCCGGTCAAAGGGCACGTACCTGGATTGCAGGCTCCCCCCCCCCCCCCCCCCCCCCCCCCCCCCCCCCCCCCCCCCCCCCCCCCCCCCCCCCCCCCCCCCCCCCCCCCCCCCCCCCCCCCCCCCCCCCCCCCCCCCCCCCCCCCCCCCCCCCCCCCCCCCCCCCCCCCCCCCCCCCCCCCCCCCCCCCCCCCCCCCCCCCCCCCCCCCCCCCCCCCCCCCCCCCCCCCCCCCCCCCCCCCCCCCCCCCCCCCCCCCCCCCCCCCCCCCCCCCCCCCCCCCCCCCCCCCCCCCCCCCCCCCCCCCCCCCCCCCCCCCCCCCCCCCCCCCCCCCCCCCCCCCCCCCCCCCCCCCCCCCCCCCCCCCCCCACCCCCCCCCCCCCCCCCCCCCCCCCCCCCCCCCCCCCCCCCCCCCCCCCCCCCCCCCCCCCCCCCCCCCCCCCCCCCCCCCCCCCCCCCCCCCCCCCCCCCCCCCCCCCCCCCCCCCCCCCCCCCCCCCCCCCCCCCCCCCCCCCCCCCCCCCCCCCCCCCCCCCCCCCCCCCCCCCCCCCCCCCCCCCCCCCCCCCCCCCCCCCCCCCCCCCCCCCCCCCCCCCCCCCCCCCCCCCCCCCCCCCCCCCCCCCCCCCCCCCCCCCCCCCCCCCCCCCCCCCCCCCCCCCCCCCCCCCCCCCCCCCCCCCCCCCCCCCCCCCCCCCCCCCCCCCCCCCCCCCCCCCCCCCCCCCCCCCCCCCCCCCCCCCCCCCCCCCCCCCCCCCCCCCCCCCCCCCCCCCCCCCCCCCCCCCCCCCCCCCCCCCCCCCCCCCCCCCCCCCCCCCCCCCCCCCCCCCCCCCCCCCCCCCCCCCCCCCCCCCCCCCCCCCCCCCCCCCCCCCCCCCCCCCCCCCCCCCCCCCCCCCCCCCCCCCCCCCCCCCCCCCCCCCCCCCCCCCCCCCCCCCCCCCCCCCCCCCCCCCCCCCCCCCCCCCCCCCCCCCCCCCCCCCCCCCCCCCCCCCCCCCCCCCCCCCCCCCCCCCCCCCCCCCCCCCCCCCCCCCCCCCCCCCCCCCCCCCCCCCCCCCCCCCCCCCCCCCCCCCCCCCCCCCCCCCCCCCCCCCCCCCCCCCCCCCCCCCCCCCCCCCCCCCCCCCCCCCCCCCCCCCCCCCCCCCCCCCCCCCCCCCCCCCCCCCCCCCCCCCCCCCCCCCCCCCCCCCCCCCCCCCCCCCCCCCCCCCCCCCCCCCCCCCCCCCCCCCCCCCCCCCCCCCCCCCCCCCCCCCCCCCCCCCCCCCCCCCCCCCCCCCCCCCCCCCCCCCCCCCCCCCCCCCCCCCCCCCCCCCCCCCCCCCCCCCCCCCCCCCCCCCCCCCCCCCCCCCCCCCCCCCCCCCCCCCCCCCCCCCCCCCCCCCCCCCCCCCCCCCCCCCCCCCCCCCCCCCCCCCCCCCCCCCCCCCCCCCCCCCCCCCCCCCCCCCCCCCCCCCCCCCCCCCCCCCCCCCCCCCCCCCCCCCCCCCCCCCCCCCCCCCCCCCCCCCCCCCCCCCCCCCCCCCCCCCCCCCCCCCCCCCCCTGTGCCCGTCTCGGGGGCCCGCGCTGGCTTCTCCGGGGGAGGGGGCACTCAACGTATACTATCCCACCCCCCCCCCCCCCCCCCCCCCCCCCCCCCCCCCCCCCCCCCCCCCCCCCCCCCCCCCCCCCCCCCCCCCCCCCCCCCCCCCCCCCCCCCCCCCCCCCCCCCCCCCCCCCCCCCCCCCCCCCCCTCCCTCTGTGCCCATCCTCGCGGGCGCTGCCGCGCTGGCTCTCGGGCGCGCACCACGTCACCGTACCCCCTAGGGGAGCCCATAGTGCAGTGGGTCGCCCACCGGGCCCTGGTAGTAGGGCTGCATGATGGACTGCGTGGCCGCCACGTGGCTCAACCCGATGGCGTGGCCGAACTCGTGCACGGCCACTGCAAACAGGTCCATGCCGTGGGCATCTGGGGGCACGGGGGACAGTAAGCCACGGGGGACAGCAAGTTACGGGAGATGGTGGGCCACGGGGGACGGTGGGCCATGGGGGATGGTGAGCCACGGGGGGTGGACGTGGCCGCAGGGATGGGGAGGCGCGTGCCCACGGGCCGGGTGTTTTGGGGTTGACCCTTTCTGTACAGGCCCAGCTGGGCCCAGTTGCAGGGACCGGCGTGGGACTCCTGTGCCCCACGGGCTAGGATTCTCGTAAGGCCTGTGTGTGTGGAGGGGGGGGACCTCCACGCGGCCTCTCCTTCCCCACCCGCATCCGCGCCTGCGGGGACCTCGTAGCTCCCTCTCCCTCCTGGGAGATGAGACCAGGCGAGGACAAGCTGCTCAGCCAGTCAGAGGACACGGAACCCCAGGCCCGCCAACGCAGCCCCGCCCGGCCCACCCGGGGGGGTCCCTGCCCCAGTACAGGGAGGGGGGGGAGGTCGCCCTGAACGGGAACTGCCCGGCTGTTCTCAGGAGCGGACAGGTGTGCCCGGGCCAGACGCCCAGGCGGTTTCTCCATCTTCTCGGGGTCGCTGTGGCTCCCCGCGTCCTCCCGGGTCCACGCCCCCCTCCCCGCCCCCGGGCTCAGCCCCGACGCGCGCACCTGAGGACCGGAAGGTCCAGGCCTCGTCATCGTCGAAGTGGGTGTCCCCCGCGGCATGGTGGTCGCCGGGGAGGAAGGCGTGGGCCATGGCGCCGCCGGGGCCGTCGAAGGGGTAGCGGTCGTTGTGGTCGGCCGTGGAGAAGTCGATCTGGATGTCGGCCGCGCTGCCCGCCACCTCGTGGAAGTTCAGGGGCGTGATGTCGCCCCAGACCTTGAGGGCGTAGTGCATGAGCGCCCGCACCGTGTCTCGGCCCAGGGGCGAGTCCCGTGGGAACGTGCGGACCCTGGGGCCGGGCGGGGTCAGAGCCAGGGGTCAGAGTCAGGGCTCGGGTCCCCGGGACAGGCCGTGCCCCCACCAGGCTGCAGGGGGCTCCCAGGGACGCCCTTCCCGGGGTGGGTGTCGGGACCCTGTTTGGGGCGTCAGAGGTTGAGCCTGGACCTATGAATGAGGAGGTACCGTTGGGCACAGGCCCGTGTTGTGGGCTCGATCCCCAGCGGGGGGCGTGCAGGAGGCAGCCGATCCCTGATTCTCTCTCCTCATGGATGTTTCTCTCTCTCCCGCTCCCTTCCTCTCTGACATCAGCAAGAATCTATTTTAAAAAATAAAGGTAGGGATGAAGACGAGACCATCCTGGACATCCTCCGCTGAATCCATGGCGAGCGTCCCCGTGGAGAAAGGACACACACGGAGGACGTGGGCATCTGAGGACGGGGCGGGGTGATGGGCGGGCGGACTCCTGCTCAGGGTCTGGGAGCAGCCAGCCCTGTGGTCCCGGATCTCCGACTTCTGGCCCCAGAACCGAGGACGAACCCCCATGGTCTGAGGGGCGGGGTGTTCAGCGGGCCCCCAGCACGAGGGCCGGGGCAGGCAGGGGGCGCGCGGCACCCACCTCCACGAAAGGTTCCTCTTGCTCCACTTGGTCGGGGCCAGGGCCTGGCGCCTCCTCCGGGCTGCGGCCGGGAGGTCGGGCAGGGAGCAGCGCGGGGTTTTCATCCGGGCCAGGGTGGCCGCGTCTGCAGGGGGGAGGGGGGGGGCGGTCAGCAGCCAGGCCCAGCTCAGCCCTGCCCGGGGTCCCCACAGCACATCTGGTGGGGACGGGGTGACTAACTCATGGCCAGCCCTGACGAGGGTCTTCACAAAATCGGAATTGGGCCCAGCCGGCGTGGCTCCGTGGTTGAGCCGACCTAAGAACCAGGAGGTCGTGGTTCAATTCCCGGGCAGGGCACAGGCCAGGACTGGGGGCTCCATCCCCAGTGGGGGGCGTGCAGGAGGCAGCCGATCCATGATTCTCTCTCATCACGGATGTTTCTCTCTCTCTCCCTCTCCCTTCCTCTCTGAAATCAATAAAAATCTCTTTTAAAAAGTGGGGTGCTCACTAACCCCCCACCCCCAGATTTCTGGTTCCTCTTGGACAGCTGGGCGTCTGGGCAGCACCGGCTGGCACCCTGCAGGGCAGGGATCAGGCACAGAGTGTGGGCCCCGCCGTTCGGTGTGGAGCCGGGGCTGGGGGTGGCTGTGCCCACCCCTGGGGGGAGGTGAGGGTGACAGAGGGGCTCCCACGGGGTGGGGGGACTCCTGGGTCCTGCCCCAGGGACAGCAGGCCCGTCCCTAACCCCCACCCCCCGGCGGGCGGGGGGGCGGGCGGGCGGCACAGGGAGGAGGGAGTTGGGGACACCAGGCCCCCAGCTCGGGCTGGGGACTGACCCAGGACCCCGGTGGCCTCCAGGCCCGCGAAGCGCTGCATGGCGGCCACGGCCTTGGTCAGCTCCTCTTGCGTCTGCAGCTGCCCGGTGGCGGGGTCCGAGGGGGGCAGGTATCCGAACCTGCTCAGCCACTCCTGGGGCAGAGAGCGAGGGAGGGGTGGGGTGGGGCCCCCCGCCTCGCCAGCCCCATCACCACCAGCCCAGCCCAGCCCAGCCCAGCCCAGCCCCACCCACGAGACACCTGGGCCCCTCCCTCAGCTCCCGCACAGGCAGCGGGAGACACATCTCCACACACTCCTGCCCCCCCCCCCGCCGCCCCCCCAGGAGGCGACGTGCCCGGGGGAGGGGGGGTACGCCTAAGACAATCACATTTTAACACAGTTACTAGCCCTGGCTGGTTGCTCAGTGGTTAGAGCATCGGCCCTGGGACCGAAGGGTCGTGGGTTCGATTCTGGTCCAGGGCATGCACCTAGCTGCAGGCTCGAACCCCAGCCTGGTCAGGGCCCATGCCGCAGGCAACCCATCGATGCTTCTCTCGATGCTTCCTCTGCCCCCCTCCCTTCCACTTTCTCTAAAAATCAGGTCCGGGGACGGGGGAGGGGTTTGGGGGGGCAGCAGCCTGGGCCCGAGGTCTGAAGCCCGCACGGAGCAGGAAGGGCAGGATGGGGGCCGGGGCGTCTAAAGCAGCCCCCCCATCCTGCGCCCCCCATGCTTCCAGCTCATCCCATCCTGGATGGGGGGACGCCGGCACGTGCCCACGGCTGGGGTTCCTCTGGCTCCTGGAGGTTAACAAACCTCAGAGGAGGCTGGCGGGGGGGGGGTGCTGCCAGGGCGGTGAGGGCCGCCCCGGCTCTGTCCCTGCGGGGGCGACGGTGCCGAGCCCCGGCTCCCGAGCCAAGGCCGCCCCGCCCCCCACACCCGCAAGGTTGGGTCGGGCGGCGGGTCACGTCGGTCGCATGGGGGGGCACCCCGTTCCCGCGCACCCACCCGATCCCCCGCCCGGTCGCCAAGGCACAGGCACGCACGCAGGGCAACAGGCGGCACGGGGCGGGCGGCAGAGCCTTCCAGGAGGCGGGGGCAGGGCCGCGGCGGGGGCGGGCGCCCAGCCCTCAGTGGCCAACCGCAGCCGCCCGCACCCCCAAGGGCCTCGGGACGCTCTCCTCCACGGCCCCTCCCGCAGCCGAGCCGGTGCCCAGGCCGGGAAACTGAGGCCGGGAAACCGCCCAGCGCCCCGCAGACGCGGCCCCCCAGCCTCCCCGCGCCCCTGGGCTCGCATCTGTCCCCGGCGGCGTCCGCGCTGGGCGCCCCATCAACTCCCAGCGACTTCAGTCCGTTCCGGGGGGTGCAGCCGCCACCCCGAGGCGCCCAGGACCCCGCACTGCGCCCCTCGGGCCACGGCACCTGGCGGGGCGGCGCTGAGGCCCGGGCGCTGGGAAACAGGACGCGCCACTGTGCGCCCTACTGTGCGCCCCACTGTGCCCCACTGTGCGCCCCACTGTGCGCCCTACTGTGCGCCCCACTGTGTGCGCCCCACTGTGCGCCACTGTGCGCCCCACTGTGCGCCCTACTGTGCGCCACTGTGCGCCCTACTGTGTGCGCCCCACTGTGCGCCCTACTGTGCCCCACTGTGCCCCCACTGTGTGCCACTGCCACTGTGCGCCCTACTGTGCCCCACTGTGCGCCCTACTGTGTGCCCTACTGTGCCCCACTGTGCGCCCCACTGTGTGCGCCCTACTGTGCGCCCCACTGTGCGCCCTACTGTGCGCCCTACTGTGCGCCACTGTGCGCCCTACTGTGCCCCACTGTGCGCCCTACTGTGCCCCACTGTGCGCCGTGCGCCACTGTGCGCCCCACTGTGCGCCCTACTGTGCCCCACTGTGCGCCCCACTGTGCGTGTGCCACTACTGTGCCCCACTGTGCGCCCCACTGTGCGCCCTACTGTGCCCCACTGTGCGCCCCACTGTGTGCCACTGTGCGCCCTACTGTGCGCCACTGTGCGCCCTACTGTGCCCCACTGTGCGCCCTACTGTGCGCCACTGTGCGCCCCACTGTGCGCCCCACTGTGCGCCATCCCGTCCGGGCAGCTCCCTGCAGGGAGGCCGCTGTGCTCCCCGCAGCGGGGCCAGAGGAAGGCGCTGCCAGCGTCCTGCCGCCCCGGGCGCACCCTGGCCTCCCCACGGAGGTGCCTGCGGCTGGGCTGGCCCGGCCCGGCCCGGCCCGGGTTTGGCAGCTCTGGGGGGGCCGTGGGGACAGACGGCCTCCCCTCTCACTCCCCCGCTAAGTGGACCCACCAGCCTCCTGTATGAGGAGCAGTGGCCCCATTGCACAGACGAGCAAACCGAGGCCCAGCGGTGGCTGCGGGCGTGGTTGAGCGCCTCCCCGCCCCCCAACAACAGTAGCGACAGCCCGGCCGGTGTGGCTCAGTGGTTGGGCATTGACCTATGAACCAGGAGGTCAGGAATTGATTCAGGTCAAGGGCACAGGCCTGGGTTGCGGCCTCGATCCCCAGCTGGGGGCGTGCAGGAGGCAGCCGATCCATGATTCTCTCTCCTCATGGATGTTTCTCTCCCTCCCCTCCCTTCCTCTTTGAAATCAATAAAGATATATTTATAAAATAAAACAAAAGCGAACGACAGCCGAGCCCGGCCAGCACCCGCTCTGCACCGGTGGGGTGACCGGCACCTCCACTGACAGCCGAGGAAACCGGGGCCCAGGCCCCCCTCCAGCTACATTGATGTGACCTTGACACGTGCTCACCGAGGCAGGCGCCGGGGCGACAGCAAAGACCCGGGGGACGCCCCCGCCTCCCCTCCGAGGGGGGCACCCACCCTGAGCACCGGGCACGATGACATCGCAGACGACGATGGGGACGAGGGGTCTGGACGCTAACGTGGTCGGACACTGTCCGTGCACGGACCCGCCTCGGGCTCACCGCGCCCTCGGGGAACACGGCGTGGGGGCAGGGGTGCGTGTCTGTGGCGTGTGCTCGTGCCCCGAAGAACCGCTGAGTTCACCCGTGAGGTGGGCGCCGCTACCCCCACTTTACGGAGGAGGAAACCGAGGCTCGGAGAGGTCGGGACGCTCTCCCGCGGTCATGCAGCGAGCCCGGGACGCCTGGCCTCAGGCCTGATCAGCGGGGAGAGGCGAGGGGCTCTCCGCTGGTGCTCGGGGATGACCCGAGGGATGGGAAGCAGCTGGCCAGGTGCCCGGTGGCTCGTGCAAAGGCCCCGGGGCAGGACCGGCCGGGGAAGTTCAGGGAGCGGACGGGGGCCGAGGGGCGGGCAGAGGGGGGGCGGGCAGAGGGAGGGAGGGCAGAGGGGGGGAGGGCAGAGGGGGGGAGGGCAGAGGGGAGGGCGGGCAGAGGGAGGGCGGGCAGAGGGAGGGCGGGCAGAGGGAGGGCGGGCAGAGGGAGGGCAGGGCAGAGGGAGGGCGGGCAGAGGGGGGGCGGGCAGAGGGAGGGAGGGCAGAGGGAGGGCGGGCAGAGGGAGGGCGAGCCCTGAGGCGCAGGTGCCTGTCCGGATCCTGTCCGCCCGCCCGGAGGGCAGTCCAGAGGCCGTCAGCATCACCTGCAGCTTCGCGCCGGCGTTAGCGAGGAGACAAACACTCAGGGAAGCCGGAGCACCCCCGGCAGTGCCTGCAGAGGGCGCTGTGTCACAGAACACTGCCGAACCCCAAATCCTCTCAGCCTTCCCGTCGTCTGCCTCCCCCACCCCCACCCCACCTGCCAGATGCTGCCGTGAGCCATTCAGGGCATCACCCAGTTCGCGTCGCCCCCCCCCCCCCAGCCCTGTTCTCATGGCCCCACTGTCCAGATGAGCAGACTGAGGCCAGCGCTTAGTCAGGTCCCAGGCCGCTGAGCAGCAGCCTGGGGTCCACATGGATGAAAGGGGATCATCGGGCACCCACCCGGCTCAGCCGCAGGCGTCCCGCTGGGTCCTCCCACACCAAGCCCACAAAGACGTCTCAGTCCCCCAGCGCTGGCCGCCAGCCCAGAGCCTGAACTCCCTCGGAGAGCCGGCTGGGGTCTTAGGAGTCGCCCACCATTTGCATGCAAGCTCCCCGGGGTGTGGGGGAGGGGCCTTGGATTCCCCTCCCCTCCCCTCCCCTCTCCTCTCCGTTAACCCTTCCCTGCGCCCTGGCTCCTGGCAGAGGGCATATGGCCGGTTTCTCGGCTGCAGCTGCCAGCCTACACCGGGCCCCCTGCCAGGGCTATGACTCCATCCTGAGCCCCCACGGGGTCCACGGCTCTCGGGGGCGCTGGGTCCAGAGGCCACAGGCCCAGGCCAGGGTGACTGTCCCCCCTGCCACCCCCCCCCCCACTCCATGCCGGCCCCAGGAGGGGGACAGGGTGCCCCCAGCGAGGTCCTGGCGGCCACTCCCCATCACCCCCCTCCTTCCTGCTCGGCCCCTGGCAGCCCCCGGGCCACGGAGGGTGCTGCTCGTCCCCGCCACCCTCACCCACAGTCTCAGCCACAGACCCCGTCCCCCATCTGGGCGCCAGGCAGCCAACGTTCCACTAACAGGCCGTGCGGTGCGAGGCCGTGGGCACGCAGAGGCTTTGCCGGGAGCAGACACGTTAGAGGCACGTGGGGAACCCGCCTGCACGCCCGGGGCCTCCGCAGGGCCTGGGCCCTCACACGCCACCGCCCGGCCAGCCCGGCCGCAGGGCAGTGAGCTGCAACCGGGCAGACGGAGACACGGACGTCCCAGGACAGACGGCGGAGTGTGGACAGAGGCACGCGGGTGGGCGGCAGGTTGTCCCTCGAACACGCGGGGCTGAGGGCGGTCCCGGGGCCCAGACCCTCCGGGAAGGATCCCGGGGACACAGGAAGAGGGGGAGCCTTGGGGCCCGGCGTGGGCACAGCGGGGCCCTTTGGCCCCACGCCACCGGCCGACAGCACCCATCAGCGCGGGCGCAGCGGCCTCAGTGCGGCTTTGCTCCCCGCTAAAGCCCAGGCTGGGCTGGGCTGGGGCGCCCTCCTGGGACCGGCCGCTGCCTGGCCACCATCTGGATGACGCTGGGTGGCACTGACAAAGGGCGGCCGCAGGCCTGAGCATCCAGCCGGCGTCGTCCCCCCACTGGTCTGAAGGGGGCGCGGGAGGGAACCCCCGCTCCCCATTAATCCCCGGTGTCTCGGGCCCTCCGGCGCCTCTGGGCTCAGGCTCCGATGTGCCATTCCCCCCGACGGCCACCAGAGGGCGCCCTCTGCCCACAAACCAGGGGCAGAAGGCCGGCAGGCCGGCTGGTCTCTCCTGCACCGGGTGGGCGAGTCCGGCTCCCTGGGGTGGGGGGTGGAGGCTCCCCCAGCAAGGGCAGCGTCCTCTGCTCTCTCTCTCTCTCTCTCTCTCTCTCTCTCTCTCTCCACAGGGCCAGGCGCCAGGGCCCTGCAGTCTCTGGGCTCGAGGCTGGGGAGCCATGGCCCTCCCCCTGTGCGGCACATCCGGGTGACCCCTGGGTGCTGGGGAGCCCATGGGAGCAAGGGGAGGAGGCGCACCCAGGCGGGGGCTGGGGGGAAGGTGCCTGGCCGCTCGCTCGCTCGCTCGCTCCCCGGGCCGCCGGGGGAAACTTCGGAGCTGCACTGGGTCCGAGGGATGAACTTGCCCGGACTGGAGCCCCATCCCCTGACCGTGGCCCCCACGAGCCTTCCAGGTCACTCAGCCCAGATGGGAAACGCGACGTCCCCATAGCATGCACCCCAGGGGGGCGGATCCGGGAACCCCCCAGCCCTAAACAGCCGGGAGGAGGTGGGGTGAAGGCGCCCAATCTCAGAGGCAGGGTGGCTGGGAGACCCCAGCGATGGGGTCCTTCAGCCCCTGGCTGCACCCCTCAGGGTGGCTCAGAGGCTGGGCAGCCAGGGGGGGAGCCCAGAGCCTGCGTGTCATCCAGAACCTGTGGCCAAGTCCTGCCCAGGACGGGGTGCAGATGACACCCAAATGCACCCCCTCTCCCACCCGAAATCCACCTGGAGCGCCCGAATGCCGTGGGAGAGGGGCCGCCAGCACCCCGGCAGGAGGCCGCCCGCCCTGGGGCCAAGGGTCCTGGCCCAGGTCCCTGGGTGCAGGGAGGGCAGCTGCGGGGCAGGAACCTCAGAAGGGACCTGCTTCAGGCATCAGCGCCCTGGCCTGGCCTGGCCTCCGGGGAGCCGGGGGTGGCAGACACATCCAGTCTGATCTAAGCCTCCCCGCTCCAGAGGAGGCTCCAAGCCTGGCGGGCTGCACGGGGGAGGGGGTGTGGAAAGAGGCCACGGCCGCCGCCTCCAGTGCGGCTCCCAAGCCAGTGGGACAGCTGGTGTTGCGGGACGTGGGCGCTGGGGAAGGCGGTGGGGCTGCAGCCGAGCCTGGGACCGGCAGGGGGGCCCCATCGCGCTCAGGGCAGGGCCGGGCGGGCGGCGGAGCCAGGCTGGGCGCCCTAACGGTGCAAGTGGAGGTGGCGCAGGGCCAAGAGCCCTTCCCGGTGCGGGGCTGGGGCCGGCTCCCTGGCTCCCCAGCACCCTCCACGGAGCCAACTCGAGAAGCGCCGGCGTTCCGGGCGCCCACACTCCGCAGCCCCGGCCTCTCCTCGGGTGTGGGTGTGCGCCCCTCTCCCGCCCTTGCCCGGAACACGCGCGGGGCGCACTGCTCCCCGGGCTGCGACGCCTGTGCGCCCCGCCAGGCGACCCCCGCTCCCCTCCCTCCGCGGGCTCCCGCGGCCGCAGCGCGCTCCGAGCGCACGGGGCGGGGAAGGGACCGGTGCACGCGCGTCCCGCACGCAGCCCGGCGCCGCCGAGGCTTTGCTGCCCGGGAAATGGGTCCAGGGCGCCGGGATGGGTCAGCCCGCCCCGGAGCGCCTCGCGGCTGCGCACTCACCACCCCCAAGCTGAGGTCCTCGGCGCGGGGCGCGGGCGCGGTGCGGCCCCCGCAGGCCGCCAGCACTAGCAGCATCAGCGGCAGCGGCAGCGGCGGGACCTGCGTCCGGGGGCGCGGCGGCCCGGGCATCGCGATCGCAGGGCGGGCGGGCGGCGTGGAGGTCCCCGCGCCCCGCGTCCCGAGTGCCCCTCGCGCCGCTCCCGGCCGACTGAGCGGCCCAGCGGAGGGGCGGGGCGGGGCATGCTAATATATGCTAATGCGGCGGCTGCGCGCCCCGCCCACCTCCTTAAAGGGCCCGCGCCTCGCGGCCCGCTCCCCGCGGGGATGTTGGGAATCCCCGCGCCCGCCGCGAGTCCACCTGGGGCGGGGCTGCGGCGCCCGAAGGACGGAGTTTGCCTGGTGTCCCCACCTGGTCCCGTGCGGGTGGGCGCGGAATCCGGGGCCCCGGCCACCCCCTCCCCAGGACCTGACCCCGGCTCCCGCCTGGACCCCGCGCGGCAGCCGCACGCCTAGCGACCGCTAGGTGGCGCCCCTGCACCGCAGTGGAAGGGGCTGGAGGAGGGTGGGCGTGAGCGGTGGGGTCGGTGGGGTGGGGACTGGGGCTGGGGGCTGAGGCCGTGAGAGGGGCTGAGGTGAGGAGGGGGGCTGGGGTGGAAGTTTGGGAGCGGCGGGGTCAGCGAGGGCGAGGGTCTGAGGTCACTGGGTTTGGGCAGGGGAATAGCTGACTTGTTGGCAGTTCGTATGCGTCCGGCGCATGCTCAGAGCCTCCCGCATAGGATCGCCTTCACTTCTCACATCTCATTACAACTGCGATTCCCATTTCCAACGAGGAAACGGAGGCCCCGGGAAGTGGAGGAACTTGCTGGAGGTCACGGAGCCGGAGGGTCTTGGGCAGGCCGTGCGGGGTTGCCACGTTCCCATGCAGACCCACCCTCACATTGGGTTTCGGTCCCTCTCTTCCCCCTTCACCCCGTGGTCACAGCTGGTGTGTTAGGATTGAAGTCCCATTCTACAGACAGGGAAACTGAGGCCCAGGCCCTTCCACTGAATCCTCGTCCCCCAATCTGAGGGGCTGAGAGCTGGGTTCCAGGCAGAGTCCCCCTCCACACGCCCCCCCCCCCCCCAGCTCTTCCTGCCCCTGTCACTCCCAGAGCCTGGGCCTCGGCAGCCCCTTCGGGAGACGTGCACCTGCTTCAGGAAACCGTTACGCTGACGGAAGGCGGGCAGCGAGACGGCCTGGCATCCGTGATGCTCCCCGAGCACGTCCCCGCAGTTTGTTCCCGTGCATTGGGACAACTTTGCTGCCGCTGGCAGGAGCCCAGTTCACACTGGTGGGCTCCTTACACCGGGACATCCCAGGGCACGCGGACGTCAGGTGAGGCTGGATCAAGTCTCTCCATCTCAGTGTGGGCTTCATCCTCAGGCAAGATTCCTCCAAAACGCAGCCAAGACGGCGCCGGGCAGCTGCCTCTGCATCCACTCAGCTCCACTCGCCAAGCCCAGCCGCACAGGGTTTCCCAGCCACAGGCCCAGGGCCCTGTCATTGGGTCGCTTGTGGCTGGGGAGACGGCAGTGAGCTCCACTCCGTGCAGTGGCCTGGGAAGGAGGGGTTTGCTAAAAAGGAAGTGGAGGGCCCTGCCAGCCTGGCTCAGGGGCTGAGTGCTGACCTATGAACCAGGAGGTCAGGGTTCAATTCCCGGTCAGGGCACAGGCCCGGGTTGCGGGCTCCATCCCCAGTAGGGGGCGTGCAGGAGGCAGCAGATCCATGGTTCTCTCTCATCATTGATGTTTCTCTCCCTCTCTGATAGCAATAAAAATATTTTTTACAAAAAGGAAGTGGAGGTGCTGAGGTGTGAGGCAGGGAGGTGGGTGGCAGGCAGGGCTGGATCAAGGGGCCCAGGGGAGGCACTCGAGTGGTTGACCCCACTGTGGACCAGCTCTGCCTGCATCTGAGACTTGAGAGGGGACTCTGGCTGAGGGGCTGTCCGAGGCACTGTGGCGGGACCAACCTGGAAGGGCAGTTACGAGAGGTGGCCTGCAACAGCGGCCTTGGGTCACGAACATAGGAAGGGCCTCACCTGGCTGGTGTGCTCAGTGGTTAAAGCATCAGCCCGCGGCCCGAAGGGTCCCAGGTTCAATTCCAGTCAAGGGCATGTGCCTTGGTTGCAGGCTCCATCCCCAGCCCTGGTATGGGTGTGTGCAGGAGGCAACCTATCGAGGAGTCTCTCTCACATCGGTGTTTCTGTCTGTCTCTCCCTCTCCGTCCCATTCTCTCTAAAAATCAATGGAAAAATATCCTTGGATGAGGATTAAAAAAACAAATAGACACAGCAACGGCCTACAGACAGGGTTCTCCCGATAGGCCCGGAGGGGGCTGGAGCCGAGGACGAGCCACTCGTAGAGGGACTCTGTGGCGCCAGGTTGTGTCCCCTTTGAGCCACCGCTGAACTCTGGGGTTTGAACGTGGCCAGAAGCCAAGCCCCGAGGAGGCTGCTTTGCCCCCTCCGATGGGCGCTGGTGAAGAAAGCGTGTGGCACGTGCCGCCGGGGAGGGCACGGGGAGCGAGGGCCCTGCTGCGGAGCGAGGACCAGCTGGTACGGCCTCGCTGGCAGGCCACTGGGGAACCCATTAAAATTTAAGAAGTGCATTTTCCAGGGCCCAGCGTTCTCGGCGTGCGCCCTAGAAAAGCACGCCGTCTTCGCATGAGAAGGCGAGCGCACGTCGCGACAGTAAAAAAGATCAGAAACTGCTCCCGTGCCACCCGGGGCCGTGTGCGTGGCTCCTGGAGGCCGTGTCCACTGGAGAAGCAACAGCACCATTTCCTTTTATGTTTTAAATGTACTTTTACTGATTTCAGAGAGGAAGGGAGAAACATCAATGATGGAAATCATCGCTTGGTCGCTGCCTGCCACACGCATCCCTACCCCCGCCCCCCACTGGGGATGGAGCCCACAGCCTGGACGTGTGCCCTCACTGGGGATCGAACCGTGACCTCTTGGACCCACCTGCCCTCTGCTCAGCGGCTGAACCGGCGTAAACGCACCCCAGCCGGGGCCCTGAGCCAGTGAACCCACCTGCTGGGCACACACCACAGCATGCATACGTGATGGCGTGTGAGTCCAGTGACAGACGACACGTGTGAACACAAGCCACACAAGGAAGGAGCCGCCAGTCCGTAGCTAGAAAAGGTGTTTTCTTCCCATTTTATTGGTAATACATTTTCACAGAAACATGATATTATTTACAAATATACAGGTAAGAGACTGCTGGTCAAAAATCTTAAACTGAAATTATCATCAAAAATGCATTTACAAAACCCACCCGTCCACGGACGCCCGGGGGGCGGGGGGGGGGGGGGGGCGGCGTCTCAGGAGGCACTGGTCTGCATGTTTTTGGAGGCGGCAAGCATCGCGCGGACTTTGGCCATGAGGTCCTGAGGGAGGAGACAGACAGGGACTTGCGGGAGCTGCACTGAGCCCGGAGGGGGGCCAGCGGGCGGGAAGTGGTTTATGAAAGCCGGTGGCCGAGACCGAGGTCAGCCTGGGAAGATGGGTGTGGCTGAGCACCTCCCAGTGCGGTAGGCAGGCTGCCAGGTCACCTGGGGACCCCGGGAACTGAGGTGGCCCCAGAAAAGGGAGATTTGGGGACGCGACAGGAGAATGGGGAGACGGCAGACGCCCTCTCACCTGCGTGATCTTGCTCTGCACAGAAGACACGATGGCCGAGGAGATGTGCCCCTCCTTCTCCTGAGACACGCCCCTGAGGCACACAGGTCAGAGCGTCACGCACCCAGACGCCAAGCGAGAGCCAGCCCAGCCACCCTCAGAGCCACCCCGGGGCCGGGACACTGTGGGCGCGGCCGGCCGCCCAAGCACGCAACAACCAGCGTGGACGCAGCATCCCCGCGGCCTGAGGTGTGGAGTGAGGGAGTGTGGACGGGCCCCCTGCCCAGATGCCAAGTGAGGACAGGGCGTCGGGGTGCTGAGGCATGGGGAGCGCTGTGCCCCCCTGTGGCCCAGCGGGAAGCCCCTCCCTGCGTCTGAGGACTGTGATCGCCCTGTGGATGCGGGCGCCCACCCACCTCCGTCACTGCTGACGCCAGGAGAAGCCCCTGTGACTCTGCTGCTGGAGGGTGGGTAGAGGGGAAAATGGGTTCCCTGACCCCACGTGGCCCTTGCTCACTGACAGGGGGGCGGGGGCGGGGTCCTGGGTTACCTGGAGCGCTCCTGGCTGGAGCCCCGACTCTCCACGGGAGAGATGCTGGCCGAGTGGGCGGAGTGCCGGCGCGGGGCCTGCTTGCTGGGGGATGCTGAGCGGGACTCGGCCTTGGACTTGGTCCGCGACCGTGAGCGCCTCTTCTTCTTCTTCTCATGGGGGCTTCTGGAAGGAACGCAGGAAAGGAGGTGTGGTGTTTGCCACGGGCAGTCGGCCATGCCCCTTCACAGCGGCACAGGCTGAGGGCGCAGCCGGCCCCGCAGGGTGGGTCCCACTCGCCCATCAGCGCTCTCCGGGCGGACACCACGGAAGCACACCTACTGCTCACCTACGCCACCTCGAGGATGTGCAACAAGAAGCGCAGTTATGAAGACCGGCACCGCTCGCCCCCGAGCCCCGCGCGGGCTCGTCATGTCGCCTGTCGTCACCCCGAGTCGTCTAGTTCGGCAGCACCCCCACCTCCCACCTCTGACCCCGCCCGCAGGTCTAACTCCCTCCCCTGCCTGTGTCCTCCCCCCACCCCCACCCAGGAAGGACCAGGAAAGAAACAAGGTCCCAAGGGCACCGAGCCCTTCCTGGTCTCCCATCCCCAAGAGACCACCACCTGCCTCTTAGGAGCCCCACCCCACCCCACCCACCTCCTATTCTGTGCAGCGTCTGCTCAGAGACTTGGGAACACGCCCCTCAGAGCTGGGGCGCTGCCCAGCACCCAGGTCACCACCGCCTGGCCCCTCCAGGGCTCGGCGAGGCACCATTGCCCAGAGCAGTGCCCTGTCCCTGGTGTGGCTCCCGCCCTGCACACGGCCCCTCCACCGCCAGCAGTGCCGGCAGGCGCCCTGTCTCATGTCCACGCCCACTGGCCACCCTCCCGTAGGGCTGGCGCTGCTCCTGGGCACAGGCAGGCTGCGGGCACCGGCAGTGCCAGGATCACGTGGAGAGTGGTCCCCGGCCCTGACACAGACGTGGGAAGTGCACGCAGGCTCGGCGCTGAGCGGGCATGCTCCGTGCAGTGCCCGTCCGTCCGTGGAGCGGGCTCTCCTCCGATGGCCCTGGCCTGTCTCCAGCTTCGCTCCTGTCCGGGACGGTCCTGGCCCCAGGCCTCGCATTCCCGCGCGCACCAGGGATCCAGTGGCAACCCCGACAAAGAGCCCGCGGCATTCTGATGGGAAGCCGGATCTGTCGTCATGGGAACGGGACTCTCTCCGCATCTATTAAGTTCCTTAAATTCCACTTGAAGTGCTTGTGTCAGTGCCGAGGGCTCACACGCTTCTCCCTCACCCGAGGTGTCTGCGACGGCACTGTTTCTAACGTCACTCTTCAGTTGCTCCGGGCGAGCATACAGGACACACGTGTGTGTAAGTGTGTGTCTATGTGAAGCCCACCGTTCCCTCTCCACCTTTGAGCTGTCATTCCTTCTGCCTGCTCTCGTGGCCCAGTGCCCATTACACAGGGACACCTGCCTCCCACTGGACCAGGGCCCTTGACCAGAATCGAACCCAGGACCCTTCAGTCCATGGGCCAACGCTCTATCCACTGAGCCAAACAAATAACATTTTACTTCCTTACTAATAATGTCTGCAAAGCCCTTCATTCTTGAACAAGCCAAATAAAGGTTTACTGATTTTTTGATCATTTTCAAAGACCCACTTTTGCTTTTACTATTTTCCCGTTGGCCCGTGTTCTGCTGATTTCTGATCTTTATTGTTTCCGTGCGTCTGTGTTTAATGTGTTCCTCTCTGGCTTCCTAAGGCAGAAGAGGGGTCGCTGTTTTTAGACCTTCCTTTCCCAATGCAAACACTTAAAGCGCCCACCTCCCTTCTCAGCACAGCTCTCCCAGACAGGAATGTTACATTATTAACTTCAAAATATGTCTAGCCCTGGCTGGTGTGGCTCAGTGGATAGAGCATCTGCCTGCGGACTGAAGGGTCCTGGGTTCGATTCCAGTCACGGGCACATGCCTGGGTTGCAGGCTCGATCCCCAGTGTGGGGCGTGCAGGAGGCAGCCAATCCATGATTCTCTCTCATCACTGATGTCTCTCCCTCTCTTTCCTTCTCTGAAATAAAAAATATTTTCTACTTTCTCTTGTGATTTCTTCGACCTTCAAGTAATTAAAAACGCGTTCACTTCCAAATATTTGGGGATTTCCCAGATATCTGTGTGTAGACTTTAATACTGCCACATGGTGGCTCCGTGCTGGAGGCAGCGCCGACAAGGATGACTGCGCCGAGCCCTGGCCCCGCTGTCCCGTGACTGCCAGTCCCAGAGAAGGCAAGTCCCCACGACGCCCAGCATGACCGCCTTCTCCCACGTCTGCATTGGAGGGCACAGTCAGACTTTCGTCCGGAGAGCGCTTCTGCTACAGGAATTAACTTCAGACCATGCCCTTTCCGTGTGCCAAAGGCGATGACACATTTCAACTGCTGAACAACGACCTGCTTCAGGAACAACATTTCAGAGGTCACATTTGTCAGTTAATGAACTCCGCCCTCGCCGGGTCTCAGGAACATTCTCGTGAGCAAGGCCTGTCAGAACTACAGCTGCCGGGGGAGGGAGGGCGAGGCTGCTCGCTCAGGTCCCGTGGACAGGCAGGCGGTGGCGTCTTCCGTCCCGCAGTGAGCTCCACGCTTGGAAGTGGGATCCGTCCCCTAAAGGTCTGGGACCCGTGGGTCCCGACTCGCACTCGGTAGCAGTAACATCAACCTGAGGCTCCGAGGCACGATCACAACTCGCCTTTCCCGGACAGCCGTCCCCGGGCCCGCGACGCTCCACCCCGCCAGAGCTGGGGTGCGCTCTCCCACGCGGGGACAGAACAGGACCTCACTTGCCCAGTGACAGAGCACGCAGAGGCCAGCACACCCTGGACGGCACGCGTCCCAGAGGCACGCTGGCCACGGGGCAGGACGGGAGCCGCCCCCCAGGCTCCAGCTGGGTCCCAGGCCTGGGTGGGCAGATGCCGAGTGTCTTGTCCAGTCCGTGGTGGTGCCTGGGCTTCCGGCGTGAGGTCAGCCCTCAGCGCCCCGGGGACTCCTGGGCGGGAGAGTGGGGACCTGCTTGAGGATGCCAGAGGCCCAAACCAGGTGCACCAGCCACGGCTTCCACTTTCAGACAAGGGCGCCGGCCTCCCTCCCTCGCTTGCTCGCTCTCCTCAGTGAAGACAGGCCTCTGCCGGCGGTCTGGGGCGGACAGGCCCCCCCTGCTCTGGGCCCTGTGCTGGCAGCTGCAGCCTGGCCTGGTCAGTCACCTGCTGGAATTTACTCAGACTCGAACCTCTCATCTTCCTCGTCAACATAAAGGTGCATGTGTGCTGCTGAGGGGCCGCAGACGTGGGCCGGTGCCGGGACAGGTGCCCTGGGCAAGGCGGAGGGGCCCCGTGCCCGTCCCACAGGAAGCAGGGCTGCGAGGGCCGGCATTCCCAAAGCAGCGCTCCCAGGACCTGCAGCCTGTTTCAGAGTGAGGCCCCCCCGAGCCCCAGCCGCCTACCTGGAGCGGGTCCGCTTCCTGCTGACGCCGGGGCTGTTGCTCACCCGGTAGGCGGTGGGCACGCTCCGTTCTTCCCGCCGTCTCTCGGGAGAGTGAGCTCTTCTCCGAGGGGACCGGGACCGGGACCTGGCAGAGGGATAGGCACTCAGTCCTGCTGGCCGGCCGCAGGCGTCCGTCCGCCGCGGCGGTGATGGGCCTCGGCCCAGGGTGCAGGTGATGGGCGCCTGTCAGTCCTGACGGAGGCCCGCCCACTCACCGCTCGGCCAGGACACTGTCTCCTTCCCAGAGCACCTGCCTCAGCGACGCTCAGCGACACCCAGTGCACAGCTCACTCAGCGCCGGCTGCCTCTGCCTCTGCCTGTCTCCCTTCCGCTCCCGCTGCTTCTACCAAACCAGGCACGGAAAGGCAGGGAAACCCCAGCGGTCCTGGCAACAGGGACACTGGACGAGAGGGGGCGTGGCCTGAGTGCAGGGAACCAGGCCCAAGGCTGTGTGCTCCTCAGCAGGAAGCCCACACCCCCTCCCCCTCGGCCATGCCATCTGGCCTCGGGTGACGTAGGCTAAGTGATTGACAGTGACGACATCGCGATGCAACCCCATCAGCAGTGCATCCGTCCTTTCATTGGCGCAGGGCCCCCCTGCCCTGCAGGGAAGGACCCACACGCGCGCAAGGCCCAGCGACTCCCACTCGAAACCCCCCACAGTGTCACGGTCCTTAACGGAGGGTCCTTTAATGATGGGCCCAGGATCCTTCATCTAGTTCTTGCTCATTCTGTGAAATTACTGTTTTGGAAAGACCTGCAATAAGCAGAAATCTGGAAAAAATACCCAGTTTCTTTTTGTTCTGTTTCCATGACAACCCACTCAAAAAACAATCAAGAAGAGCATTTGATTTTGCCAGTTTAAAAAATCCTGCATTGAATCACTTTAATTACAATAAACGCTCAAAACAACACAATGTTGCTCTAAAGACCAGCGTGTGACCACACTCCGAGCCCCTCCCAGCCCGCAGGCTGCTCCTCAAAGGCTGTGTGTCCCCCACCCCGCCCGCCTCTGCTAAGATTTACGTAACAGGCCACCAAGGGGAGGGCAGTTATTTTGCCAGGTTTTGCCTTTTTGCCTGCTCTGCGGCCGCCCTGGAGCGGCTGTGTCGGGCTCGAGCTGTGTCCCGGGGTGGAGGGGGTGGGGTTGTTCTGTGACCCAGGCACACGCCACACCCACAAGAACATGGGCTGGGCTGGTGGGACCAGAACCCTGAGGAAAGCTCTGCTCAGGCAAAGCTCCGGCACCGCGGCGCCTCCACGGGAATTCCACGGCAAACCGGCGTCAGGAAGCACTCGCTGTGACACCTGCACGTTCCCAACGGAAACGACGCAGGGCCCCGCAGTCCTGGGCCCACAGACCCCGGGGCTGGCGACGTGAGAGCGGAGCTCCTGCCTCAGGAAGAGGCCTCACAGCGAGCCGCGAGCTGACATCCCGCTGTGCCTGGGACGCAGGCAGGTGGGCGCTCCTGGCCAGTCACCGCCAGGAGGCCCGAGGCCGACACTCCCCGTGTCCACCACGTGATGTCGGACGAGCCCTCAAACACGCTGACAGGCAGCGGTGCCCAACACAGAGCTTCAACAACTGCATTTCCCGCGGGAGAGGAGCCACAGTCACCGGCACCCCAAGGTTTGAAGCTGGAAGCGTCTCTCTGAGCCGAGCCCGCTCCGTAAACACAAACAAGCCTGCTTTACGAGCAGCGAGCTCTCTGGCCCCTCAGGAAGGGCTCAGCGAGGCTCAGCTGCTCTTTCAAACCGGCTCCCGGCAAAGGCAGCTCTGGTGCAGCAGTGGCTCTCGGCGGGTGGGCCGGGTCACGTGAGGAGCAGATGGGAGGACACGGCACAGGCTCCGCTGCCCTGACCGTCACACCCACAGGCATTGTGGGGCGCGAGGCAAGTCCACGCCTTCAAACACAAGCCCCAGCCCGGGGCGTTTCACAGTCAGCCCGTGGCCATGGGTTAGAATTTGATAAATCGACTTAAAAACCTGCTATAGCTCCTGAGGTTTTAGAGTTAAGTAAAAATAAAAAATACTTTCTTTTTTAAATCCTCACCTGAGGAGGTTTTTCTTTTTATTTTTTGAGAAAAAAGGAGGCAAGAAGCGTCAATGTGACCCTCCCGCATGCACCCTGACTAATAGAGCCCCCAGCCAGGGCATAAAAATATTGTCAAGAGCTCTTATCTGGGCCTGCAGGATGCATACACGCCCCACAGAGACACGCACGTGCACCCCCACACAGACACACACAGACACGCAGGTGCACCCCCACACAGACACGCACAGACACGCACATACACCCCCACACAGACACACACAGACACGCACGTGCACCCCCACACAGACACACACAGACACGCACGTACACCCCCACACAGACACGCACAGACACACACGTGCACCCCCACACAGACACGCACAGACACGCACGTACACCCCCAGACATGCACAGACACACGCACGTGCACCCCCACACAGACACACACAGACACGCACAGACACACGCACGTGCACCCCACACAGACACACGCACACCCACCTGGAGCGCCGCGCGGTGCGGTAGGCACTGGGGAGGGAGTGCTTCGCCTTCGAGTGGGACCGAGACCGGGACTTGGATGACGAGTGGTACTTGGGGGAGCGCGACCTCGTTCGAGACCGTTTTTTGTGCTTTTTCTTCTTCTTCTCTCTCTCTTCTTCGCGAGGAGGGTCTCTGCTTCTGCTTGAGGGCCCATCCGGGGGTTTAACGTCTACAGTCGGCAGAGGTCGACCCCCACTCAGGAGAGGGCAGGCCACAGGGCTGGCTTCCTGGGAACAGAAGCAAAGACAACGTGGCATTTGAAAATGTCTCTTCATGCAACTGCCCCGAGGCCCTCGCACCAGCGACGCAGCAACACCTCAGAGGACCACGCCTCTCCATGCGGCTCGGAACCAGGCAGGCTGCACGGGAACAGACGCTTCCCAGACCCGCAAGGACCCCTCCTGCCGTCAGCCACGGCGGCTGGGCCTGATGGGCAGACACGGTGCTAGGAAAAGAGCCACACTCGCTCTTTCACACAGAATTGTGACTTTGCACCAAAGAGACTCCTCACACCCCCAGCACTCGGTGTTCACCGATGTCTGTGCTGCTCAGAAAATGACTTCGAAAGAGAAACTCGAAGCTGGTAACTGTGGCCACAAACAAGACCCAGCTCACTCAGCCCCCGCAGGGTAACAGCCCAGCCGCACTCACTGGAGCCCCTCCTCCTGCGGCCGCGGGCACACAGGCGCCCGCCCTGGGTCACGGGGAACGCAGAGCCTGCTGGGCTTTCACAGCAGGACACCCGCCGGGCTGAGCAGCCTGGGCCTGATGAGCCCACAGGCAATCCCATTCCCATTCATGGTCTCCATGCACAGGACACACCCCGAGGGTCCAGTCACATCACCTAGAAATGCACAGGGTGCAAGCCAAGCCTCTGGTTTCTCTTCATTTGGAATGAGAACACACACGCAGCAAAAATGGGGGCTGACCCCCCCCAAGTCTCAGTCGCCCTGCAGGCTGAAACACTGCCGCGTGCGCTGGGGCCTGTGGGCCCTGCACCCGGACACTGGAGGAGCCAGGACACCGTCTCAGAAGCTGCTTTAGGCGGGAAATATTTTCAAGTGTGAACCTCATTTGTGACAATTGCCAATTTAATTCCAGTGTTTTTGTTTCAAAGCAATTAAAGGCATTTATCACCGTCTGCTAGTGCCACGCATTCCTGCTGAAATCGTTCAGTAGCGACAATCTCCCCCACCAGACTCCCAGCAAGACCAACCCAGTGCTTTAAACAAGAGGCACACACACGCAGGCCTGCGTCTCAGAACACAACAGTCGCTGGAACACGAGAAGTGGAGACGCACACAGCGGTGACGGGGAGCACCGCCTGCCATGCCCCCAAGGACGGGGCCCTGGGCCGCGGCAGGGGACGCAGCAGCGTGGGGGACGCAGGGCTGACGATGGCTGGTTCTGGTGGGGACCGAGCGCTCATGAAAACACGGTCGCCCTGGAAAGACAGATGCGGCCGTGACATAGCCAGGGAAGGCCTCTATGTATGCAGATGTCTTTTAATTAAGCCCTTCATTCACCGCACGCCTGACACGGGCGCAGTAAAGGGAATGAAAGTGGCCGCGTCCCGCGCTCAGGCTTCAGCCCGGCTGTGATGTAATTCCTGCAGCTGCAGCCAGAAGAGTGGACGTGACTTATGCTCAGCTCTCCTCTGGGTGTCTGTTAGTCCTCACACGGAGATACTTTTTCCACTGATTTTTAGAGAGTGGAAAGGGGGCAGGGGGCCAAAGAGAAACATCCATGTGAGAGACACATCGATTGGTTGTCTCCCACATGGACCCCGACTGGGGCTGAGGATGGAACCTGCGACCCAGGGACGTGCCCTGGAGCAGGATTCGAACCTGCGACGCTTTGGTGCTCCGGCCGACGCTCTACCACTGAGCACACCGGCCAGGGCTCTGCGCTCCCTCCTTCTCTGCCACAGTATGTCAGTGGTCCCGTGAGCTGCTCCTACTTAACCTCCTGGCCGGGGAGGTTTCCCAGAGTCAGGGGACGGCCCCACGTGCCTCTCCACCACCTCTGCTGTAGGCAGACCAGCCACGCTCAGCCCTGGATGTGCCTCGGGGAGCGCAGAGCCCGCAGTCCCCGTGGGTGGGGGTCAGCAGGGCCCACAGCACAGCCCCCAGACAAGCCCTCACACCACACTCGCTGCTCTGCCTCCCACTCCAGCTAGGACTTCTGAGAGAATCTCAGCCCGACCCAGAGGCGAGAAAGCCGACTCGGCCTCAGAACGCTGAACGCCTGAACCAGGAGGCTGCTCTCCACAGGAAGCAAACCAACAACAGGCCCCGTGCAGCAAACCCGCTTCCTAGGGCCCGGCTCTCAGGGATGGGACACAATTACAGCAGAGAGTGCAGGCCCTTGCCCAGGAGGAAAGGCAATTGCCGATGTGGGGGAGGGGGTCTCTAGGGAGGAGGGGCTGGTCACAGCCTGCAGGGCTCTCTGACCCACGCAGAGCACCGCTCAGGAAGGAGCGGGAGAGGTCTGTTTTGACTGCAGCGGGGACACGGCCCCGCCCCTGCGTGAGGACCTGCGGGAGCGTGGTGGCAGGGCTGCAAGGGAGCCACCAAGCAGAGCCCCTCGGCCCAGGCCCGAAGCCGGGTCTCTGACAGGGACGAAGGGCCCACTGAGGCTGGAGAGCCGAGCGGCCGGGAAGCCCACACTCAGGCCTCACTGGCCGCACCCAGCGCGGACGCGGACCCTCGCGGCCTCACCTCCACGGTGAAAGGACTCTCCTCGACCTTCCCGAGCTCGGCTTCTGGCGTTGGGTTTTTCAAGGTTTGCAGAAACAGAGCGGCTTTCCGCTTCCGCTCTGCTTGCAGCTGCTTCTCCTTCGACTCCTTGGACGCCTGGGCCAGCTTCTCCCTGGCAGCAGCGGCCAGGCGGTCCTCCAGCTTCTGCTTTGCTGAAGGAAGAGACAGAGGAGAGAGCGACGTGAGAGCCAGCAGCATTCTCTAAAGACCCCGCTCTTAATTTCCACAGCGGGAGAAGGGCCGCCAACTACAGCAGTTATTTTAAAAGAGGAGTGAGAGAGAAATTTCAGGTTAGGCAAACAATTCAGACCAAATTAATTTTGAAAGAATCAGTTATAATGCTGATTAGCAGCATTTTTAGATTTCACTTTCAAAATCCAAGTCAGATGGTGGGTGGGCTTCCACACAGGACAGCTGGAGTGGGAACCTGCCCCGCCTGCCTCTGAGGCTGAGAGCTGTCCATGGCACGAAGCACCCCCACCTCCCAGCAGCTCGGATCCCAGAGGCTGCGACCTGGTGTCAGCCTCAGCAGCCGGCTCAGCAGATCAACCAAGTTTAACACACGGCGTGGCTCAGTGGGTAGAGCGTCGGCCCTCGGACTGAAGGGTCCTGGGTTTGATTCCAGTCAAGGCCACGCGCCTCGGTTGTAGGCTCCTCCCAGGCCCTGGGCGGCACGTGCAGGAGGCAACCACTCGATGGTCTCTCTCACACTGATGTTTCTCTCGCTGTCTCTCTCCCTCCTCCTTCCACTCTCTCTAAAAACCAATGGAAAAACATCGGGTGAGGATTAACAAAAAACCAACAAACTGCACGGACAAACCTTGCTTGGCTTCCAGCTCCTCCTGGGTGAGCTGAGGCCGCTTCTCCTCGACCACCACGCAGGGCGGGGCCGCCACCGGGTCTGCGCTCGCAGCGGCACCAGCGCTCTCCTGTCCCTCTTTGCTCTCATCGTCATCATCGCTGTCATCATCGAGCTTCACACGGTTTTTCTCCAAGGGAAGCAGGTCATTCTCTTTGGCCTTGATCGCAAAGCTGATTGGAGCAAACGAAGCTATTTTGGAAAGGCGAGAAGGGAGACCCACGTTTAGGTGACAAAGCAGAGGGGACATCCTCCTGGCCCACCACCCACGCGCCTCCGCAGGCGAAGGACATCCGGCGGGTTCTGGTGCTAAGCCAACGAGCCCTGTGATGCAAGGCGTTTGCAGGCGGAGGGCATGCACGTGCAGAATTTGGTCTGTGTCACCAGGTTTTTCTCTGGCCTTTTCATTGCGTTTGATAATTTTTTTAATATATATATTTTTTATTGATTTTTTACAGAGAGGAAAGGAGAGGGATAGAGAGTTAGAAACATCGAGCAGCTGCCTACTGCACACCCCCGACTGGGGATGTGCCCGCAACCAAGGTACATGCCCTTGACTGGAATCGAACCTGGGACCCTTCAGTCTGCAGGCCGACGCTCTATCCACTGAGCCAAACCGGTTAGGGCCATTGGATAATTTTTTGATAAGAAGTGCTCTCATAGTGCTCGCTTTCTGGACCAATTATTTCGGAGCTGACTCTGTGCAGGCCTGCACCCAACAACTGTTTGGCATTTAAAGCTACAGACCTCAGTCTGACGGCCAACCTGGTCCCCGTTGGGGACAGCTTGCTGTTTCTGTCGTTGCCTCTCCTTCCGTCCCACCCTTTCCCCTGGAGATCTGAGAGAATGCGACTTGCCCCCCCCCCCCCCCCCCCCCCCACTTCGAGCTTAGAGCTTCCGTTACGCTTAAAACCCTTTCTAAGCGTCTCTCCCAGGTGTCGAGTGGGCTGCGCTAGTTTGATCCTATCTCGTTCCGTGAGAACACAAATTAGAGGTAAAACTCCCCGTTACCTAGGAACTGCCAGAGGTGCCACGTGCTGCGCGGCTCAGGCGCGTCCTCCTGTGGCCCTGACCCCTGCGGCAAGCTGTCTCCTCGCCTGCGAGAGGCGGCGGCGCTCCCCCAGAGCGGGCTGGGCGGGCTGGCTGGGCGGGCTTGCAGCTCTCAGGCTGACGGGAGGGAAGCGCCCCTCCGAGCATGGGGCTGCTGCCCAGCCTCCCCTCCACGCACTCCTGCTCTCAGGCTGACGGGAGGGAAGCGCCCCTCCGAGCATGGGGCTGCTGCCCAGCCTCCCCTCCACGCACTCCTGCTGGCGTCACTGCCATTGAATCCACAGCGCCCTCCTCTCTGCTCTGGACTGAGTCCCAGGTGGACTGGCTTTTGCTGAACACAGAAGTGCAGTCCTCGCCGCCCTGCCCTGCCCCTGCCCCTGCCTCTCCTGGGACCGCGGAGCCGTCAGCCTGTTCCCGGCACCGCCTTCTCCCGTTAGTTCCACTCCAGGCCATCGAGCCACCAAAGCCTCCAACCCGCTTCACTGCCTCAGTCTCTGCACAGCCAGCCCCTGGACAGTCAGTCCTCTCATCTGGACCCAGTGCCGCTGCCCGCTGAAGTCCCAGGGCCGCAGGGCAGCCAGGCCCCCGCGAGCTGGCCACGGTCACCTGCCCAGGTCGTGCCCACTGCACCGCCCAGCGCCTCCGCCTGGAGCCGCGCCTGACACGGCCCAGAAACGCTTCCCTCCCACCGTGGTGGGACACTCTGCCCCCTCCAGGTGCCACCGCGGCTCGCTGTCACATGCCCATGCCAGCTTTCCTCCTCTTTATCTTTATCTTATTGTATTGGCTGTCACGTCTGTCTGTCCTGGTGGATGAGAAATCCTTTGCAAACATAAAGGGAACTGAAATGAATGAGTGGAGTCCTCCTGGGAGAACACGGGTTTCCTGGGACAGCGTTTGCATGTCAATTAGGCTCTGAGGTCCGAGACTAATCACTTGAAATGATCTGCATGGGCCCTGCCCTGCAGAGCGGGCGGCTAAGCCAGCGCACGGCCCTGCACAAGCCTCATCAGCCGGCCGGGGCCACACTGGACAGCCCCAGCCAGCGAGTGCACAGGGGCAGCCGGGCCCTCGCTGCAGGGACCGAGCCCCTTCGTGCCAACGCCAGGAACCCCGGGAAGGCCAGGAGCAGCGTACCTTTCACCAGCTTCCCGTCTGGGGCCGCCTTCCCGGACGCCGACTCCTTCTTCCCCGCTGGGCCGCCTCGCCCTCCTGAGTCCGCCGGGTCCTCAGCCACACCTTCCTCCCCCAGGTCGCTGGGATTTTCAGGGGCCGACTCTGCAGGAGCCTCCTCTGGTGCCGACACGGCCTGCAGACAGTAACGGGGCTGAGAATCACTCGGCAACACAGACCCTTCACTGGGCCCCGCGTGTCCGCCTCTACCCACAGGTACCTGAGCGCCATCGCTCCCTTCCTTCTGCAGGAAGAACTGCTTCTTGAACTCGTAGTAGGGGTTGTACTGGTGCCACGGCTGGAGGAACTCGAACCTGCCGACAGAGGAGGGAACCGGTGGGTCATCCACACACACACACACCCAGTGGCCGGCTGTGGTGACTGTGCACCCGTGGGGAGCCGGACACCGTCACCACCACTAACTAATCACCTCCACAGCTCTGCGCTATGGCCCCATGGGAGCCCCGCCCACTTTATACACAAGGGAGCTGGGGGCACGGAGGCAAATCGCTTGTCCCTGTCACACACATCACGCTGCAAATCCAACCTCGTGTTGTCGTACGGCCGAGGCACAAAACATTATTTGATTTAAAAAAACCCACAAAACACCCCAGACGTGTGTCTAAATTTCCCTAGCAGACTCCTGAAAAGCCTGAATTCCCGAGGCAGCTTCAATGTAAAACAGGTAACACAAAAAATCACCACTCCAACTCTAAGTAATTGAACAAAATCATTATAAGATGTGTTCATCTGAATACATAAGGGTTAAAAACATTAAAAAAGAAATTATGGCCCTAGCTGGTTTGGCTCAGTGGATAGAGCGTCAATCTGCAGACTCAAGGGTCCCGGGTTTGATTCCAGTCAAGGGCACATGCCCGGGTTGTGGGCTCGATCCCCAGTGGGGGGCATGCAGGAGGCAGCCAATCAATGATTCTCTTTCATCGTTGATGTTTCTATCTCTCTCTCCCTCTCCCTTCCTCTCTGAAATCAATAATAATAAAAAAAGAAGTTATGCAGCTAAATTTTTTTTTTTTTAAGAAGCTAAACTCACCCTAGTGACCATCAATGTCACGCACAAAGACTCCTTCACCTCACCTCTGATCATTCTTGGCACGAACGCTGGTCTCAAACTTGAGGCCGTTCCGGGCCACGTACTCGGCCAGCTTGTCGATCACGGGCTGGATGTCGGGGGGCGGGGGGATGATGGCGGCCACGGGAGCAAGCGCACTGCAAAGAGGAGCGTCAGGTCGCAGGGAGGCACCATGCCACGGACCACACAGGGAGCTGCTGGTCGCAGACGAGGCGGTGCACTGACCAGTCACCCCATGCCCCCCCCCAACAGGGACAAGCATCATGCCAACCGCAGACATGAGAATGAAGTCACCAATACAGGCTCGAGTCCTGACATTTCCCTCCGGGACCAGCTAATGCTTAGGAGCAACAAGAATAAAGCAAGTGTTGACTTTGGTTATATTTTAAAAACGAAAGCTGGCTGGCACGGCCCGTCCTCCTGTACGTGGGCGGGACCTGCTCGGCACTGGGATAGGGTCACTGTGCAGAAATGCCGCGGACACACACACACACACACACACACACACACACGCACACACGCACAGGCCATGACATGAGGCTGGGACGGGTGCTGGTCCGGCCTGCTCTCATGCACCCGCAGCTGCCCTGGTGCCAGGCCCCCGTCTGTCAACGGCCGTGAGACTCACTCCATCGACTGCACGAAGTGGCAGCTTCACCCCACAGACCCGCCTCGTTCTGCCTGCACATGGGCAAGGGCGGGTCTGGGAGGAGGGTGCATGGGGTGCTCGCGGGACTCACCCCTCAGTGCCGAGGCCCCGCTGCTGAGTGTTTGTGAGGACAGTTCGGCTGCCCCATCAACTCCATCACGTGGGGGTTTGGATCATAAACACTCAAGAGAGCAGACCCTCCAGGTCACCCGGGTGACAAAGACCCGCCCCCCCAGAGCACAGGCGCCCTGGAGACCCGGGGTGGGAGCGCACCTTGTGGTGATGGTGGTGGAGGTCACCCCACTGCTCGTCTCCGCGGTGGTGGGGGGCGGCGGGGGTGTGGTTCCGGGCGGTGGCGGGGCAGTGGCTGTCACTCCGGCAGTGCTGGACACGGCCACCGCGGCCGGCAGGGTGCTGTAGTATGTGGCCACGTCGACCCCCGGGGGGGGCGGTGCCAGGCAGTAGGTGCCGTCCGGGAGCATGTAGTAGCTGTAGTACATGGCGGCCACCGTCGCTGTGAACACACGTTTGGAGTGAGAGCGGCACGGGGGGCACTGCCCACCCAGCGCGGCGTCGCTGTCCACTTCCAACCGCACTGTCTCTCCACGTTCCCGGGACCTGAGCACACACACGCCTGCTCCCCACAGACCCAAGGGAGCGACGTCCACGGGGGCGCGTCTCTCGAGAGCAGGAGCTGCAGGAAAACCCGGCTGCTGAAGGCGTCAGGCTGCTCAGAAGCACGTCCCCCACGCTGCGTGTGCTCGGAAGCAGAGCCAGCCTGCACGGGGCAGAGAGCTGCCTGGCCACCTTCCACACGCCTCTGTTCACCTGCCTCCTGCAAACTCAGGCCCGTTTAGAGATTCTTTCGATGGTTCCACCTGACCCTGACCTCCTGTGACTCTAACTCCCGGAGGACACCCTCCCCGGAAAGGCTGCCTGGGGCGGGCTGTGAGCACCCACTGCGCGAGCCAGTCCGGGAAGACCAGCAGCCTGTCTGCGGAACGGAGGCCGCTTCCTGAGTCCTGGGAAAAGCGAGCTCCTCTGAAGCCCAGGGCTCTCCTGGGAACAGAGACAGCGCGTGCTCCCGAGCGGTGGCGAGCTGAGCACGTCTGAGAAGCAGGGACAAGATGACGCTGTCACCGGCCCCGGCTGCCAGCTCCTGCAGCCCACCCATCGCCCACCCAGGCATCGACCGACCGGGCCTCCAGCACCGGACCCGAGAGTCTTGTCTAAGTGGTGACTTTAAGCCCTGGTTGCCCTTGATTCTCCCCTCCTAGCCGTCTTCCTCCCCGCCTTGGCGGTGCTGTTTGCTCACTGTCTCCAATGGCCCATGGTGAAGGGAATCCCATTCTCCACTACTCCCGGCCTGGCACGGCCTGGTGCCAACGTGTGCAGTGAAAGTGCACTCCCCACACTCTGAGCGCCCACGAGACCCTCTGTTCACATGGCTGGCGGACCAACGTCAGAACAAGTTACTTTCACGGTGACCCACAACTAACGTAACCCACAACACTGCCTCCACGCGGACACTGACCTCAGGAAGGTCTGTCACGTCTGAGGGTCACCCCCGCGCGAGGGCTTCCAGGTCCTTCGACAGCAGCAGCCTCCTGACTGGAGTCAGTTACGCTCCCTTCACCCTGAAGGCCTTCACCCAGAAGTCAACACGATAGATATTCAAACCCAACACGCAACTCACTGCCAGTCACTGACTCCTGACCCCGCTCAGGAGGGGGAGGGCCATGCCTGCAGCCAGGGGTCCCCGACGCCGCCTCACTGCTGCCGCGGGTCATGGCTCACCGTCCCCGAAAGGCCCTCGCAGGAGGCGCTTTTCTCTTCGATCCCCAGGAAGAAGCCACACAAACCCAAACTCCTCACAGTGCCAAGCCCACAGCGCTCCCGCAGAAGCCTACACCGGACGCCCACCCCTCTGAACACCATCGAACTGAGAAGGGCCGGCCCACCCAGGCCACGAGGAGCGGTGACCGCTGGCTCTGCACGTGACATGCGGCTCGTCTGCTCCCTCCTGTGACCCCCAGACACCCCCAGGGAGAAACAACGCCCGCACAGGAGGAGGCTGAGAGGGATCGTCACACCACAGACAGAAGGCACAACCGCAAGTGTGGGGACGATGGCGTCTGGAGGCGTACAAAGACCACCACGACAGAGCCACTGCTTTTCACCCGCACTGGACAGAAGAGACGTGGCTGAACCAGCCACGTGACTGACACAGAGGTGGACGGCAATGGTCGTGCTGAAGGCCAAGAAACACGGACAATGACGGGCAGGAGAAAGAGACAACCCCAGGAGGAGGCTGGCGTCTTTCTGCAAAGAAGCCGACGACGGACATTCAGGGTAAACAAAAGAACTTCCTGGGGAGGAGATGCCGGCTGAGGGGCCGTGTGTTCCAGGGAACTGGGGCATGTGAGCTGATTGAGTTGTCAAAAGTAGGAACCAAAGAACGAATGCTGCAGGTGTCCAGTGAAAGCCGCCGCCGCCCACCCGCGAGGGAGGGAAGACCACGCCGACCCGCCTTTCACAGCAACGTTCAGCCGACACGCTCAGCGATGCCCCTCGCTTCCCGGCCCGTGTGAGAGCCATGTCCTTGGCTGCCACGCTGCCAACACATCGAGAGGCAGCAGACATTTCCAAACACAAGGGATCTGAGGACAGCGCCCGAGAGCAGTTAACGAAAACCACACACCGGCAAGCCCACACGCCCGGCGTCCCTGAGTCAGGAAGAACCAGTCAGGCTGATTTGCAAAGGTCACCGAGAAAGAAAACGCTCCCGAGCATCTTATACTCAGACGCGATTTCCTTTTCATGCCAGGATCAGAGGCAGGCATTTCTCACATATGGAAGAACTCACGGGACAGGGCTCTTAAAAAGTTCCTTGTTTATCAAACCCGAACCCCCAAGAGACCAACGGGATGAGGAACTGGAAGGGGAAGCTGTGGCGAGAGCGAATCTGCAGGGCCGCTGAGCTGAGACGCACCAGCGAGGGCATTACAGCTGCAGGGACAGCTGTGGGACAGAACACGCTCCCACCAAACACAGGAGGTGAGGGGTGAGGGAAGGTGTTTCATGAACACTAACTTCCTCTAGCTTCACAGTGAATAAAACCCAAGGTAACAAATACAGCTTTAAGACCCCTACAGTTTCTACCTCTTTAACGTCCTCCTAATCTTTAGAACTGAATCACTGACAGGCAGTTACTTCTCTCTGATTATAAGGCTCTTGTGTTAAATTCAAGGAGAGTTTTTAAATTTCCACTTTAGTATTTCTACCCACACAGCCGTAGCTCACATTCAGATTTGTGAATTGGACAATGTGAGCTTCTCTTTCTCCCCCTTTACTCACTACGATTACCTGTTTTTCCACTTGTGTCATGATGTTCCCCTAACGTGAAAATGACTATTTCTGGATGGTGGGGTCTTGGGTAATATTTTTACTTTCTTCTTCTACTTCTCTTGACTAACAAAGTCATTTTAAAAAAGGGCTTGGAAAGTCACTTCAAGGTCATGGTTTTGCAGAAAGAAAGAAAATGTTATAAACACAACAGCCAAAACACATTAAAAAAAAAAAAAAAAACGAACAGAAGGAAATAGCAAATCCAGCCCATGATGTGATTTAATTTCACTTACACTATTTATAGAATGAAACATCAGAAAAGCAAAGTTAGCATTTCATTAATGTTTTTGCTTGTTTTTAAAGATCTGCATGCTGTCCTATTGGACGGCACTTCCATGACACGCCTCCTGTGTTGATCCCCTTTCCTCTGAGGCTCCTCCGCAGGATTTACAGCTCAGCAGCTGCGGACCAGTCATCACAGAGACAAAGGCATGAGGGCAGCTCACGGTCAGGCGAGCGAGTGAAAGCACGTGTTGGCGTTCCTGCCAGTGGTCAGGGTTTCTAGGTACGAGGCATTAAAGTAAGGCAGATGCTTTTCTTCCAAGGCTGCAGGACCCAGGAAGCCCCTGCCAGCAGAAGGAAACGCCGCGCCCCAGCCACTCACACGCAGCGCCCCCCCCCCCCCCCCCCCCGTTTCCACGCAGCCGCTGCTCTGGCCCATCGCACTGAGCGCTGCGTTTCTGCTGGAGTATGAGTCCTCGTTTTCCATCTTGGCCGTAAAGGCTGTTTGTATGTTAGACAGTTTTTTCTGCTTTCTCAACAGTTCCATGTTTCCCTTAGCTGAACGTGTCTGTGGGTTTAAAACAGAGGATTCCTTATCTGTTAAAGGGCCTTGTTTCTGGAGTTTCACATCTGGCACTCACATCTGGAAGAGATTCTTCTGTTGGATACGAGGTGGCCCTCACCTCTCTGCCAGCGGGGGCACCCCCCTTTCGGGCACTTCCTCCCACTGGGTGCTGTCTCAGGTCCCACTCAGTCCTGCCGCTGAGCTTCCTGGGTGGGCTGGGTGTGCGGCCCTGACCACCACCCACACGAGGACACAGCCGCTCCTCTGCAGACAGCTGGGACTTTTTGCTTTTACCACCAGTTTTCCTCTTAAACTATTTTCCAGTTGACCTTACTGTAATTGTGTATCTAATGAAACTTTATGGCAACTATGAAACGAGTGAGAAAGAACTACTGCTTCTGTGGAAATGAACCCGAACCCTTAGGAAAGCAGAAGGTCAACTGCTTAAGGAAACTGCGCCGGGGGTGGGGTGGGGGTGTGTGTGTGCAGCTGGCGGAGGGCGAAGCCGTGGGAAAGCCTGGAAGTGAATGAAGTTAACCCAGAGCCCGCTCCCAGGCCTGTGCCCACCTCACCCACGGGCCGCCCCGAGGCGAGGGGCTCTCCCACTTTGTGACCTGATGGGCGCTCGCCCTTCTCAGTGCCTCTGCCCTAGACTTCCCAGGTCCTTGCTGTTTCCTAGACACCAGAGTCTGCCACAGTGAAGCCAACACCGGAGAACCTGGCACAGGTGCTCACACCTTCCTCTCGGCGTCATTCTGAGCTGCAGCCAGTGTGCCAGCCCCGGCTCTTCCTGGAAACCAGACCAGCGCCCCACCCTCCAGCCACCTCCCACTATGACCAGGGCCCTGAACAGGCGTCTGCTGAAGTGACCTGAAGGGCCCATGGGGACGCTCTTCTCCACGAGGCCCTGGCCCTGCCCCTCCTCACAGCCCTCTCGTGGGAGGGTCGGCCCCAGGCCTCAGCTCTGCACCACCATTCACTCCCACTCCCTGGAGCCCAGGCCTGTCCTCCCTCCCCAGCGTCTAGCAGTGCTGACCAGTGCTACGCAGTCTGCCCGGAGCAGCTCTGACGCCCTCGGCACTGTGACCCAGTATTTTCACAAGATGTGAATTTACTGCCGACCTCTGTAAGCTGGTCTGTGTCACTAAACATCCTGGACTTCCTGTTTCTCTGGAAAACCTCGCACTGGATCCCTACCCTGCACGGCAGCCACGTCCCGCCCACCACGGCTCTGCCTGCACCGGCTCATCATCACTGCCGGGCTGTGCAGCTTAGACTGAGGCTGGCCCTCGCAGGGCGCATGACCAAAACCTGAACCAGAACACCAGGACCATCCCCAACCGCTGCCACGCTCTCCCACCTGGGGAGGGAGATTCAAACCACTGCTTGAGGGGAAGGGTGGTTCCTCAAGGGGGCCCCCTGCTGGACACTGCGGTTGGGGACCATGGCCAGGCAGGGAGCCAGGACGTCACAGCTGGGGGCTGGCCCGCAGGCCCGCGTAGGGCGAGTGCAGGGTTCTGCACGGCTAATCTTGGCCTCTGGGGCACTGTTGGGCGTAGCAGGGGCTGCGGGGAGCCCTCTGCATCGCGTGGTCACTCCGGTGTCGCTCGGCCTCTCAGCCTGCCCGCTGTGGCCTGCCCCTCCTGCCCAGCCCTGTGGGTTTGCAGACACGCACCATCGCCGGCCTCAGCATTTGCCGCACGCACACTAGCGGTAAGCACAGCGGGTAACCAGCATGTCACCTGCCCTGAACTTCTATTCCTTCCCCGGCCACGCAGTCCGACGGCTGCAGGACCCAGTGCCAGTGCAAGGCAGAGGAGCTGCAGGCAGGTCTGAAAAGCAAGGCAGCCGGAGAGATGCCCTTCAGGGAACGCACACCTGGACAATGGGAGACGGGGGCACAGCTCCTGGTCCCCGAGCCCAACTCATGGGTGCAAGCTGCCCACACAAAAGCCCGCCGAGAGCAAGGGCGTCGGGCGTTCAGAGGCCTCAGCCCAGGATCACCGTGGCCAACATCCGCATCAGGCTCCGATGCGCAGCTTCACCAGTAGGGAAAGGCAGCTGCGTGACGCCAGACCTGCTCTTTGCTTTCAACATCCAAAGAGACGTGGTGTGACCTGATCTACTCGTGTAAGAAAGCACTAAGTTCTCTAAGAGGTTTTCCAGGACAAGGCACTGGGTTCACTCAAGTCCCGGAGTTAGCTTCAAGTCCAGGAATGTTAACTCAGCACATGAAAGTGATGCAAGATCGATGCCGGTGCCAGGGACGGCGAGAGGGCACAGCTGCCCGTTAACCGAGCCTGGTCTGAGGAACGAGTGGCTTGCGCTGAGAGCATTCCTCTCAGGCCCACTGCCCTGCCTCTCCATGTGAAGGAGCTGAATAAGCGAGCTCTGTGGCTGTGATAAAGGCTCTTCTCCCTGTCAGTATTTAATCCCTGAAGGAAATAATTTGAAAAGACCTGAGCCCTGGCCGGTTTTGCTCAGTGGATAGAGTGTCGGCCTGCGGACTTAAAGGGTCCCAGGTTCAATTCCAGTCAAGGGCACATGCCTGGGTTGCGGGCTTGATCCCCAGTAGGGCGTGTGCAGGAGGCAGCCGACCAATGATTCTCTCTCATCACTGATGTTTCTATCTCTCCCTCTACCTTCCTCTCTGAAATCAATAAAAAATATATTTTAAAAAAAAGGAAAAACAAATAAATAGAGCTGATAGTGAGACCAAGGTCAAATATTTTCAATGATTTCCTGGGGAGAACGTTGAGATCTGCCCTCGATGAACAATCCTTAAGCAATTAAAGTCGAGAGAGAGAAGTGGAGCCATAACCAGTTCTAGGCGCACGTCCTTGAAGGAAAGGGGCGTGACGGACAGCAGGGCCCGTCCCCCATGTCCACGCTCCCCTCTCCACACAGCTCTGCACGTCCCCCATGTCCACGCTCCCCTCTCCACACAGCTCTGCACGTCCCCCATGTCCACGCTCCCCCTCCACACAGCTCTGGCTGTCTGGGCGGCCACGCTGGAAGCCCGCTCCCCAGCCTCTGCGGCAGGACAGGAAGGCCACCGACACCGCCCCCTCGAGCAGAAGGAAGCCCTGGCCCGGCTTCCGGGAGGTCTCTGAAGAGGACAGACAGGTCACCGGCACCTGCTTCCTGCCCTCGCGCTGGTCCTTCCTGGAACCCAGAGCTGATGCTGGAGGTAGCAACAAACCAAAGGACGGAGCCGCGGCTCCGGACGGCACCTCTACACGCCTGCACTGCCTGCCTCACACCCGCGGGCCCCCTGCTGGCTAAGCCCTGCAGCTGGCGCGGGAGGAGGCGCCCAGTGCGGTGCGCCCAGCGAGGTACTCACAGTCAGAGGTGTACTCCACCTGGGAGGGCTGCCCGGCTGCGCCTTCTGCCGAGGGAGGGGTGGGGGCAGGACTGTCGGCCTGGGCTTTGCGGACCAGCATGGCGAGGGGATGATCAGGGTCCACCACCTTCAAAGGCTGCAGGCAGAAGGGAGCATGGTCACACTCAGCTTGATTCCAGACACAGCGTGCATGCTTCAGGGAACACACACACACGCGCGCGCGCACACGCACACCCACACGCGCATGCCCCGACTAGCTGGCTCAGCCTCTAGCTGCGATTCCCGGAAGAACTGAGCAGACAGATGGCTTCGATCTTCCTAGGAGCAGCCAAGGAAAGGAGAAGGCAGGCCCAGACTGCACACACTCTGCACACCTGTAAGACCCGACCCTATCCCAATGGATTCTGCACAGCCACCTCCAAGTCTTAACTGATGTTTTACTTCTTCTAACTATCCCAATGGCAGTTATAATAAATGGAAATAATTTGCTCATGAGTTTTATAAAATGAGATACATAAGAAAGCAAACTCCTTTGGACAGTGCAAAATAGACCTCAATGATGACAAAATAGGATACAGCTATTATATAAAAGAAATGCTTTCTTAATAATTTTCTGAAACTAAATCAGTTTTGTGATGCAATAAAAACAGCTCGATAACGAGATAAGAACCTTCATCAGCTCCTCCAGGCGGTTACACTTCTTGGAAGCGAAGAGAGACGGGTGCAGGTAGCTGCCGTCGCCCTCGTCCTCGTCGTCCTCATTGTCAGAGCTGACCCCCGACTCTGCAAGAAACACATGTCTCAGGAGGGAGACAGTCATGCTGCCACCAAGGGTTCAGCAGAAAGCGGTGGACGGAGGCCCGAGCTCGCCCAGCCCTCACTAGGCAGAGCTGTTCTGTATTTCAATTTTTTAGCAAAAAAGACAGAAACTCCTTACTGATTTATGAAATGTAAAGTAACAGCAACAGGTATTTTTAAAACTACAGCACACGAAGACGATGAGAGCTAAGATTTATGCAACTGCTTTTCAAAACCGTGTTTCAGCTGAAGAGGGAAAAGCCCATGGCGGACGTTTGCCCGCGGTCCGTGAACACGGCTCCGAGTGCCCTGTGCTAACCCCACACTCAGACACTATCACGGGACGGCAGCCTGAGTGCAGTTAGCGTGTCGTCTCCGTGCCCGTGGGAGGAGTGGGCTCGGGCCCAGCCCACGGGGCAGGACACGGCTTTCTCTGCCAACGCCGAGGGCCAGACGGGAGGGGACATTGCTCAGCCGAGACAGTGTGTTCGAACGGCATCCACAGTTAATTATGGCCCTCACTGGTGTGGCTCAGTGGATAGACCGTGGGCCTGTGGACTGAGGGTCCCGGGTTTGATTCCGGTCAAGGGCACAGGCCGGGGTTGCAGGCTCGATCCCCAGTGGGGGGCGTGCAGGAGGCAGCCGACCAATGATTCTCTCATTACTGATGTTTCTCTCTCTCTCCCCCTCTCCCTTCCTCTCTGCAATCAGTAAAAATATATTTTTAAAAAACCATTTAATTATGCTCACCCTCTCTCCTGTGCACACTGCAGGGTGGCCGCAGGTGGTGCCGTCACCCTCAGTGGCTGGGCGGGCAGACACTGGGTGCTGAAGGGCAGGCTTGCGTGGCATGCGTGAGAGCGGCCCCCTGTGCTTCCCCAGGTCCCCCTCCTGCCCCCGCACGAAGAGAGGAGCCAGCCAGCTTCACTCACTCTGCTTCTCATCCCCTCTGCTCTCGGCCAGCACCGGGTAGCGCCCCTCCTTCATGGCCTTCTGGATGAACTTGTAGTAGGGGTTGAGGTAGTGGTCGAAGCGCAGGAAGTCGAACTGCGAGTTGCGGGCCTGCCTGGCTTTCAGCATGATTTCAAACTGCGCCCCCTGCCGGCACACGAAGCGGGCCGTGCGCTCGATGATGGCGTGCATTTTGGCCGTGGGCGGCTGAGAGAAAGCACAGTACACAGGACTGGTTTTTCCTCTTGGCCACAGCTACAGGACTCAAACACAGACATGACCCTGGTGTGGCCACCGGGCGGCTCCGTGGGCGGGAGCGCCATCCCGCACACCACAAGGCTGGGCTCCCTCTCTATCAGCGCAGACCTAGGGGCACATACAGGAGGCACCAACACGCTGTTTCTCTCACACAGTGACGTTTCTCTCTCAAATCAATAAAAACATGTCTTCGGGTGAGGATTAAAGAAAGGTGAACCCCAAACGAAGTCATCACCTCGTCTAAAGAGGAAGTACATAGACGACCTGGTTCTCCTGTGAGCTCAGACGTGACTTTCAGGCAGTGGGGTCGTTAACCCCGGCGACTGCTGGGCTCTCACCGCACAGAGCCTGTCCTCAACCAGCAGTGACTGCCGGCCTGCAAGAGCACCTGGAGGGACCGGACAGCTCAGGGCAGTACCGTGCCTGCAGCTGCCCCTCGCCGCTCCTGCACCCCAGGACCCGAGTCCATGCAGGTGGATGCGCTGGGTCCCGCTCTGGGTTGGGTCCCTCACACTTTCCGTAGGCCTCCGTGCTTCCTGGCAGTGCCCGATAGCGACCCAGCCGAGCATACCAGCGGGTGCTGTCCCTATGCTTTAGAATAAGCTAAAGGGACGTGCTGAAGACAACCTGACCCTCTGGTTCTGTCCCGTCGGATCTGAACTCCGACCTTGGCGGTCGTAAAGGAGGAAAAGTGATACTGAAGCTGGCCTCACAGAGCGCGTCATCTGTGGGCTCGTTTCAAACGAGGCTGAATTCGCTGTGAGCTTGCTCCTCCTCTCCTGTACAATGAGGTCAAGGGAGGGAGGATGGATGTGAACCTGGGCAGCTGGTGTAATGACTGCTGCCTGACATTTCTGTCTTTGGAAGGGGTCTTAGAAGTGTCCTCTTTTGTAGGAAAATATACAAAACAAGTAAACAAACAAGCAGTGACCGCGACGGACAGGAAGGCAGAGCGCACATACCAACTCCACGTCAGGCGGCACGCTCAGTCCCGCGGGGGCGACGAAGGGCTCCTCGTTCTCCTCCACGGGGTCAGCCTCACTCTTTTCTGTGCAGGAAGAAGACACACAGCTTCAGAGCCGGCCCAGGAAACGGCACCGACCAACACACACAGCAATGCAGGGAGCGGTGACGGTCCTTTCCCTCTGTCTATCGTTTCTTCTAGAAACACCTCCCAGTTTTCCATTCTCCTCCACAGTAAGTGAAACCACTTCAGCAAATCCCGAGAGACAGAGAGAGAGAGAGAGAGAGAGAGAGAGAGAGAGAGAGAGAGAGTGTGTGTGTGTGTGTGTGTGTGTGTGGGGAGGTCGCGGGGGGGGGGGGCAGGTGGAAGGAGCGTGTGTGTGTGTGTGGGGGGGGGCAGGTGGAAGGAGCGTGCACCTGGGCCAGGTGGTAGAATGCTCTCCGGACCCCCGGCCGCCTCACCTCTCTGTTTGGAAGGCTCCTCCTCCTCGGTCGGCTCGGACGGGTCATAGTAGTCGCTCCCGTACGTGAACCCCACCGCGTTATAGTTCCCGTCCTCTGCTAGGGCTTCACTCAGGCGCTTATATTCTTCCTCTTGAACAAAAATGAGAACTTTATTACACAATAGAAATTTACGGAGAAAAATTTCATATATTTCTAAAGTCGTAGCTATCAGTAAAGCATAAAACACACTTTTTCAACCTCTTTTCGAGGCAATGTTTAAAAATTCCCACTTCACATCTAACAGCGTGTACTTCTGCCAGTACATTTTACCACAGACAGCAGAATACACGTCTTTTGTGGAAAATTTCTTCCTGCTGAGAAATCTGGGATTAAGAACCGCATTAACGATTGTGAAGGCAAAGACAAGAACATCAATTGTAGTGTATACGATACTGTTAAAGGAGAACAGTTAAAGAGTTTGGTTTTTGTTTTGTCAAATCCCAGTCTGCCCTCAAAGGCTGGGAAAAGTCTCTGTGGCTCTACATATAAACTATCCTGAGGTCCTCCCAGAACGCAAAGACGCCTTTTTTCCAATCCACTGGGTACTGTCAAGATAATATCAGAAAGAGTGAGTATAAAAAAATGAATGGGAGTAAATTTAAATACTTAAAATTTAAACGTTTGTGGCTAAGGAAGTTTGTCTTGAGCAGTACCTTGCCTCGCCTCCTCCTCAAGCAAGTCCGTATGCAAGGCTAAATACCTCTCTTCATCACACAGGGCCTCTACTCGCGCCTCCTCTTCCGAGAGCTGGTAGTCTCTGTTCCAGGTGGAATACTCAGCATCGTACTCAGAAAGGTCATGCAGGTGACCGCGCCCATCGTACCTGCAACGTGAACACGCTGGTCAGTGGAGAGGAGTTACCATCCAGGGCGGTTTGTGTGTGAGCGGTTATATATTTAAATACTTACCAATTATAAATACAGAAATAAAGGTATTAAAACAAACATAAGAACTATTCTCTGACTTATATTTAATTTGACTAGCCACATCTCACCTACTTGCAAACTCAAGTTATCTTAACAAAGTCTAAATTCTTTTCTACGATATGATAAGTTATAATTAAAGGTAAACAATCCTTTAATAGCATAAATGGTAGATCCACTTCATGGCAGTTCTTACCGTTTATGGTTTGGTCAACTATTCAATGTCATTTGCAAAAAAAATATTTTTCTGGAAAGTCAAATATCATAGCTTACATTCACACAAACCGAATACATAAATACCTATCCGTAAGAACACAACGGTCGAAATTTCCTCGCTTCTCTCTGCTAGTCCCGAACGCTCAGGAGAGATCTTCACCAGAGAAACGTGCGTCCATTGGAGGTAAAATCGTGGCCAGGCTGGCCCCTAGCCACTTGGCTGAGGAAATAAGTGCTGGGTTACGTGGTAGAGAGACACACAGACATAGGAACAGCGACATAGCATGCAGTTTAAGGAGGTTCACTGGGACCAGAGCAAAACTGCGGGAGGGTGCAGCGTGTGCATTGCTGCTGACCATCACCTCCCCAGGGAATGGTGTACAGGACACACATCCACACCGACAGGGCCGACAGGTCCTTCAGCCAATCAGGAGTAAGAAAGGCACTTTCTGTCGTGCCTTTAAAATAACCGACTCAGTGCGGTGCCACCAATGTGCCCAGCAGCAGACGAGTGAGCCGGCGGATCTCACCTCCACGTTCAGACAGACGTGGGGTCACTCGCATGGACGCAGAGACAAAAGTCTGCCCGATGTTTTAATCTGACTTTTGCAACCAGGACCCCAAAAAAGGCATTTTCAAGACAAAAAGCCAACAACTCCAGGGTCGCGAAGTGACTGCATTTTATTCAACTGCAAGAGGACTTTTACTTTGGCGTAAACCTCCTTAACTTACAAACGTGTTCGTCATTGAGAACATACACGGGCACATGTGCGGCGTTTGCTCCCCACCAGGCCTGGGAGACCTGCCTCCCATCGCGGGCAGGAGGGTGCAGGAGGGTACAGGAAGCTCGGATGCCGGCGCTTCCCCAACCGTCCCAACAGACAGCAGAGCAACTCTCCGGAGGAGCAAGCTGCCTGACCACTCGGGCCACAGCTTCCGTGGAGACGGGCGGGAGCGCCGAGACTGGGGTCCACCCGGACCTGGCTGGGCCACCCTCCCTGCACGTCCTCGAGGTCTAGCTCTAACTCCACACCGGAGGTCAGGGGTGGGAGCGGCCTGCGGGGCCCTGAACGTGTCCATTCTGGCCCGCTCCGGGGGCAGCCCTACAGGCACGGGCCAGCGCTCGGCAGAACAATCCAGTTTTAAATCGTCTCGGACGGTGGGCTTCCTTCAATTCACTCCGAGAGAGGGTCCCACAGTTTAGTGGCTGGTGGTCACGGTTAGATTTTCAGTCCGGGCCCCAGAAGTGGAGTCGCCAAAAACGGCCCTCCCCCCAAATGTAACACCCCAAACCCCAACACAACGAAGCCCATAAACAAAAGGCCCGAGGAGGGGAGAAGAAGGGGGACTGAAGACATGGAGGGGAGCAAACGACCTACATCATGTAACGTCACCCTTTTCAAATCGAATTTACCTTTAGGAACCCCGACCCCGGGGGTGGGGGTGGGGGGGGGGGCCCTGTGCGCAAAGGGCGGGTTCGATTTGAAAAGAAGCGCCTCGGTATCCCGAGACGGGGAACCCCGCCCTAAGGACCAGGCCGGCGTCTGCACCGCGTCGGTCGGCCGCGCGCCCGGCCTGCCATCGGCGGGCACCTTCACCCTCCGCCGCCGGAATCCGTCCAACTCGTCGGACATCCCAGGCTGGGCCGGCGGTGGGGGTGGGGGTGGGGGTGGGGGTGGGGGTGTGCGTGGGAATCAAGTGTCACAGGCCCGCGAGTGTCGGGGCGCCCCCGGATCGAGGCTCCCGCCCGGGGTGCGGGCCGCCAGGGGCTGCGGGGGCAGCGCCGACCCCGCCGGCGACAGACGCGGCCCGACTCCCGCCTGAGCCGTAGGGCAGGTTTCACCGTCCTCCTCCTCCTCCCAACGCCGGGGGCTGTGGGGACAGGGGCGGGGGGTCCCCCGACTCCCCGCCGGCTCCAGATCACCCCCTTCCAGTCCCGGCCATCAAGTCAACGTCAGACGACAACACCCGGGGAACCGGAGGACCGACGGGCGGGGAGGAACCGACCTGTCGATGAGGATCTTGTTGTCCCCCATCCAGGGGATGAGGTGCTGTCCCTGCTCCAGGGCCAGGGCCCGCTCGTCGTCCCGGAACAGCTTGCAGGCATAGCCGAACACCAGCAGCTCCACACGGCTCCCCCCACCGCCGGCTCCGCCCGGCCCGGCCTCCTCCTTCGCGCCACTTTTCCTCTCGGGTTTGGCGCGGCCGCCGCTCGCGCCGTACATGACAGCGTCCCCGGCGACCCGGCTGGCTCTGTCGTGCGCCGCTCCGCTGCCCCCGAAGCCTCCGCCTGGCCTGCCCCCTTAGTCAGAAGTGCCGCATCCCGGCTCCGATCCGGGCGTCGCCGCCATAGCGGGCAACAAAATGGAGGGCGCGGGACTTCCGGCGGCGGGCCGCCCCACTTCCGGCGGGCCGGTGCGGCAGATTCGCCAAGCCTCGGAGCCGTGGGAGCCGCTGGAAAATAAGTCGGCCTCGGCCCTTGGCACTCGGGGGCGCCTCCGCGGCAGGAGCTTTCGTGTTCGGTAGAGAAAGCGGTTTTTTTTAGTATCGGTTTTCCCAGGTGGCTGTCGGCGGCGCTGACGAAAGTGCGGCGCCGGATCATGCGCCACCTGCAACCGGGCCGGCGGGCGCAGCGTGGGCCCCGGCGCTGGGGATTCGGGGGACCTGGAGGATCGAGGGATCCTGGCTGGTCCAGGGTCCTTGGAGGCAGAGGACTGGGAGGTTGGGGTACCGGGATCCTGGGGGTTCGGGTATCCTGGGGGGCTGGGAACTGGGGTACCGGGATCTTGGGGGCAGGTGGACTGGGGGACCGGGGCTTCTGGGAGACTGGGATCCTGGTGGGCTGGAAACTGGGGGATCGGGGATCCTGGAAATCTGGGGACTGGGGGGGGGGGGGGGGGGGGCGCTGGGAACTGGAGTGCCAGGATCCTGGGGGGCAGGGGTAGTGGGGGATTGGGGCTCCTGGGAGGCAGAGGACTGGGAAGTTGGGGGACCGGGGAGTCTGAACCTCCCAGTCCTGCCGCTCCTCTCACAGGTGTTTTTCTTTATGAGATTATCAGTGATAATATTTTTATTTTTTAATCCTCACCCGAGGATGTTTTTCCATCGATTTTTCGAGTGGAAGGGAGAGGCAGAGAGAAACATGGATGTGAGAGAAACACATGGATTGGTTGGACCAGGGCCCTGGCGGGGAGGAGCCTGCAACCGAGGGACCTGCCCTTGTCGGGACTGGAACCTGGACCCTCCGGTGCACGGGCCAACGCTCTATCCACTGAGCAACACTGGCCAGGGCTCTTCCGCAGATTTAGTCACTGAGCTCACAAGGCCCCGGGTGAACACGGAAAGCCCATGATCTCAAGAGACACACCTGGCACCCACACAGGGCTTTGCAGCTGCCCACGGTCCGTGCACCAAGTCCCCGAGCAGAGCCTGGGAGCTGCCACCCCCCGGCGGGCTCAGAGTGACGATGGCTCCCGGGGGCGGCTTGGATCTGGGCCACCTCCGTCCGGGTTGAGCAGAACCCAGTCTTGGAAGGTTGTCCTAGAAGGGAATTTCCCCATAGCTGGTTTCCACCCCCTGAGATCACTGTCTATCTGAGGTGACCCCTGCCACTTATTGTGGACAGAAGCGGTCCCTTTGCCCGGGCTTCCCAGGAAAGCATCGCCGTGGAAACCTGGGGAGGATTCAGCCGAGACACCCCACCCCGCCAGCAATGCAGTGGGCCAGCCCTGACTCAGCCCCGGGGGGAAACGGGCCGGAAGCCGCTTAAAGGTTAAAACGTGTTTACCCAGCCCTCACTGGTTTGGCTCAGTGGATAGAGCGTCAACCTGCGGACTGAAAGGTCCCAGGTCCGATTCCGGTCAAGGGCATGTACCTTGGTTGCGGGCACATCCCCAGTAGGTGTGCAGGAGGCAGCTGATGGATGTTTCTCTCTCATCGATGTTTCTAACTCTCTATCCCTCTCCCTTCCTCTCTGTAAAAAAATCAATAAAAGATATTTTAAAAAACACACACACACACAAAACAAAAAACATGTTTACCCAGCACTTGCCTCTGGAAACGCATCCCAGGGAGCAGTCAGGGGTGCACGCCAAGATTGATGGCCATGGCAGCGCGGCGTATAGCGGCGGAGAGGAGGGACCCATTAAGTAAATGACCGCATTATCGCTCATCGCATTCCAAGTGTGCATCAAAGTCATGCTGAGCCCTGGCCACTGTTGCTCAGTGGGTAGAGCGTTGGCTTGCGGACTGAAGGGTCCCGGGTTCGATTCCCGGTCAGGGCACAGGCCGGGGTTGCAGGCTCGATCCCCAGTAAGGGGGCGTGCAGGAGGCAGCTGATCCATGATTCTCTCTCATCATGGATGTTTCTCTCCCCCTCAGAAATCAATAAAAAAAAATTAAAAAAAAAACCCACAATGCTTGATGTGCACAAGGCTCGGCTGTTGTAATGAAAGACCGAGCTAAGTGTCTGTGGATGGGGACCACCGGAATAAACTGTGGGCATTTGTACAATGGGACGCCGCAGGCTTTATATGGATGAGGCTGTGGTTGGAACAGTTTGGAATAATCCTGAGATTTGTTCATCTAAAATCAGTAAATACATCTTTTTAAACATGTATATGTGTGCTACCATTTGTGGGAACACCATACAGGTATACAGTATATCAATAGGTATAGATAGATATACACTGAGTGGCCAGATTATGATAACCACCCCATCAGTACTTCGTTGGGCCACCTTTTGCCTTTCATACGGCGGCGATTCTTCTTGGCATGGACTCCACGAGATGTTGAAAGGTGATGTGAGGAATCTGACACCCTGCCTGATGAATAGCACCCCTATCTTCAGGAAAAAAAAAAAAAATCACTTCTACTGTCGTGGTAAACAACCTGCTTCCCTATGTATAACGGTCTGGCCCTCTAGCAACTTCAGCGCGAAATTATAGCCAAGTTGCCTACAAACGTCAGGTGGTCATAATAATCTGGCCACTCCGTGTACATATATGTATAAACGTGTTCATGTTCAGACGACCTCTGGAAAAAGTTACGGAAACGGTGACATGGGCTGCCTCTGGGTGAGGCAAACAGGAGACACTGGGACCAATAAGCCCGGCACTGGGTCCCATTTATATTCAGTTACTTTGTAACCATTTATATTCAGTTACTTTGTAACCATTTATATTCGGTTACTTTGTAACCATTTATATTCAGATACTTTGTAACCATTTATATTCAGATACTTTGTAACCGTTGCCCAAGTCTTAATAGAGGGAGGGAGTGGGTAAAACATAGCCCAACATACAGATATAGGATAATGGGTGAGGGCATCTTGTTTTTAATAATAATAATTGCTGACTCTCCTTTGCCTCCAAAATCTTGTTGCTTTCTTTTGTCTATGAAACATTAGTTTCCTGGTGTGTGTGTGTGTGTGTGTGTGTGTGTGTTTTTACTGGTAAAAGGCCCCAGAATTCAGAATTCTCAACAACATGTTGCAAAACGCCTATCTCTACTGTTATTTCCCATGGCTCTGCTGTGCAGCACAAACATTTTAATTTGCCTCCTTTTGCATATTAACATTCATTTAAGTTCCATTATGTAAATGCTAACAAAGGATTTAAAAAAAAAAAAAAAAGACGATGCCATTTTCTGTGTGCCATTTCTGAGTGGGCAATTCTGTGGAAGTGAAGAGAGAAAGTCACTTTATTCTCCAACCTCTCCGTGTGCTCAGAAGATCAAAGTCAGAAAAATAAGCCCACCAGGGAGTTCACGATCGCAAAAACAAACACACACACACACACACACACACACACACACACACACACACAAAAAACACCCACTGCGTTTTAAGCCAGTCAGGCTGTCTGTAATTGGCGTGTTCTGTGTGAGCTGAAACTCCCGGGAGAACCTGGCCAGCGGAGGGCAGTTTAGCGGACGGGCTGCCTGGCTGAGCTGGTTCACGCTTCCTTAAAGTTTCATGTAAACTTCCTCAAGTTTTCTTTTCTTTTTTAAAAAATGTCTTTTTTATTGATTTCAGAGTGGAAGGAAGAGTGAGAGAGAGAGAAACATCAACGATGAGAGAGAATCATGGATCAGCTGCCTCCTGCACGCCCCCTACCAGGGGTCGAGCCGCATGCAACCCGGGCCTGTGCCCTTGACGGGAATCGGACCTGGGACCCCTCAGTCCACAGGCGGATACTCTATCCACTGAGCCACACCAGCCAGGGCTTTTTGTCCCATCTTCTATTCTATCTGTACTTTGTAACGGTCGTGGGAGTCTTAATTAGGGAAGGAAATGAACGAAACATAAGCTGACACACAGATACGATGGCCTTGGGCACTGGCCGGCCCCGCCCGCCCTGGGGCGCTCTCTCTCTTCTGTGCTTGTCTTCACGGTGAAAATGCCACCCGAGGGGCACAGGCCCGTGGATGAGCCGTGGACGAGGCACAGCTCGTGGCCGCGTCTGAGTCCCCCCACCAGACGGCCTGGTTCCCTCCGCTGCCCTTGTCCAAGGTGCTGAAGCACTTTTGTGGGTCTAACAAGCAATTCTTTTTTAAAAATATATAAAAATATATATATATTATTGATTTTTTTTACAGAGAGGAAGGGAGAGGGACAGAGAGCTAGAAACATCGATGAGAGAGAAACATCGACCAGCTGCCTCCTGCACACCCCCTGCCGGGGATGTGCCCGCAACCAAGGTACACGCCCTTGGCCGGAATCGGACCCGGGACCCTTCAGTCCGCAGGCCGACGCTCTATCCATTGAGCCAAACTGGTTTCGGCTCAAATATATTTTTATTTTTATTTATTTTATTATTATTTTTTTTTTTGGCTCAAATATGTTTTTAAAAGTAAAAAGAGCCGAAACTGGTTTGGCTCAGTGGATAAAGCATCGTCCTGCGGACTCAAGGGTCCCAGGTTCGATTCCGGTCAAGGGCATGTACCTTGGTTGTGGGCACATCCCCAGTAGGGGGTGTGCAGGAGGCAGCTGATCGATGTTTCTCTCTCATCGGTGTTTCTAACCCCCTATCCCTCTCTCTTTCCTCTCTGTAAAAAAATCAATAAAATATATTAAAAAAAAAAAAAAGTAAAAAGAAAGGCACCGGGTCATCAGCTCAGCCCCCCGGGGCGGCCTGTGCTCCGTGGGGGGCAGGGGGTGGGGGTGGGGGTGGAGGAAGAGCCCGAATCTCAACGGGGCCCGGGACAGCGTCTGGGATCCCGTGAACGTGACCGGCAGCACCTTCTGGTCTTTTTTTTTTTTTTTTTTTTTTTTGAAAGAATGTGTTTTTATCGATGTTTGGAGAGAGAGGAAGGGGAGGAGAGAGAGGCACACGGGTGCGAGAGGACCATCACCCACAGCTGCGTCCTGCACACCCCCTACCGGGGACGGAGCCCGCCCCCGGGCATGGGCCCGGAACCCAGCCAGCACCCTCTTGGTCCCTGGCTCGGCCTGCACCTGCGGCCCAGCGCCCCCGCCCCCGGACTTCAGGCTGCCCACGGCCGCGGAGGTGGCCCTGGTGAGGCCCCGAGGCCTGGGGCCCGGCGGGGCTCCTTCCTGACCCCACGCCATCTGGTCCTTGACCACCAGGCCCTCCCGTGCTAAGAGGCTTTAGACCCCGCTTCTCCGGGGCGATTACGTGGCCAAATCACCCTCAATCACCAATCCCACCTGCGCCCAGAGGAGCGTTGCGTGGGGGGTTGCTATGGCACCCGTCACCATGGTAGCGGCGCCCAGTGACTGGAGTCAAACGTGGGACCCAACAGCATCCCCGTGGGATGGCAGGATGCTCCTGGGATGTGAGCCTCTCGCTGGTTTTGCCCCCGGTCCCCCTCCCGGGGGCGCCCAGAGCCCCCAACCGCCTTGTCACCTGCCCGAGGGCCAGGGGGCCAGGTGGGCACAGCGGGGCCTCCCTCAGCCCCTCTCCCTGGAGCCCTGCTCGCATCTCTGACCCCGGGGGAGACCTGCCCGCGACCCCTCCTCACCCCAGGAGGGCTCCTGCGGGGGCAGAGAGAGCAGAGGCACCTCCCGTGCCCCCCCTATGCCACCCCACCCCAGCCTGGTCCCCCGGTGCGCAGGGCACCAGCTGAGACCAAGCCCCGCCCCTCGCAGCCACGCCCACCCGAGCCACGCCCCTCCCTCCCACACCGGAAGCTGCTTGTGACTCTTCCCACGTGGGAGGCCTCGGCAGGGCAGGCGGGTGCGAATCTAGAAAGTTCTCTAGCGTCACATTTCTACGCCGGCTCGTCTGTCTGGTGGGCAAGACTGGATGGCCCACTTGCACCCCCCCCGGCCCCGCCCTGTCTGGCTCCGGCTGTGGGATGCGGGAGCTGGGGAGAGCCCACCTGGCCGCCCCTCCCGCCTGATCAGCAGGTGGGCAGTGAGCGGCCAGAGAAAGTGTGGGCCTGAGGTTCCTGGTCAGAAAGGGGACCCTGGGCCTTAACCGGCGTGGCTCAGTGGATAGAGCGTCGGCCTGCGGACTGAGGGGTCCCGGGTTCGATTCCCGTCAGGGGCATGTACCTTGATTGCGGGCACATCCCCGGTGGGGGGTGTGCAGGAGGCAGCTGGTCGATGTTTCTCTCTCATCGATGTTTCTGGCTCTCTATCCCTCTCCCTTCCTCTCTGTAAAAAAATCAATAAAATATATTTTTTAAAAAAAGAAAAAAAGAAAGGGGACCCTGGTTCCAGGCCCAGAGCTCTCTCTGCTCCTTCTGGGATGGACATGTGTGTGGTGTGCGTGTGTGCGTGCGTTCACGTGTGCGTGCGGATCGGTATGTTGCATGTATGCCCGCCCGTGTACAGGTGCATGTGTGTATGTGGGTGTGTGTAGCTGTGTGTGTACACGTGTGTGTGCCCCTGTCCTGCCTCTCTCCGGAACCACATCCCCATCTCAGCCCATTCTTTAGGGGGGGCAGACCCACCTTGGGGTGCTGGCGGCCGGCAGCTTAGGCCAGCCTGGTCACGGGGGCTACTCCATTTCCCCGGCCACAGAGAATGAGCACCCGCCGGCCAGTGAGTCACCTCCTCTGCTGGAGGGAGCTCCGGGGAAAGCAGGCTCGCCCTCAGAAATCAGAGAAGGGAGCCCCAAGGTGCCGGGCGCCCCCTGGTGCTGCCACCTGGTAATGTCAGGAGAGGGAGAGGGGGAGAGAGAGAGAGAGAGAGAGAGAGAGAGAGAGAGAGAGAGAGAGAGAGAGAGAGGGAGGGAGGGAGAGAACGGGCAAACTCAGGTTCCAGTGCCTTAACCCAACAGATGCCTTTGCCCTTTTTTTTTCTTAACTACTAGTGTGTTTTTAAAATATATTTTAATAAGATGATATCAGAGAGGGAGAGAGAGAAACATCCATGATGAGAGAGAATCACGGACCGGCTGCCTCCTGCACGCCCCCCACTGGGGATGGAGCCCACAACCCGGGCCTGTGCCCCGACCTGGAATCGAACCCTGACCTCCTGGTTCATAGGTCAACGCTCAACCCCTGAGCCAGGCCGGCCGGGCGCCTTTGCCCCTTTTGATGTAAACTGTGTTCTTTCTCAGTGACCCTGGGCCTCGTCACACACAGACTGGGGGGCTTTGTCCTTCCGAGGATGCCCGGGCTCAGCTTCTCCGTCCTGCCCGGCTCCTGCGCCCCCAGGGACCGGATTGCGCCTCGTTCCGTTCCCCGTTCCGGAGCCTGCACCGCTGGAGCTGGGGAGGCGGCCGCTGGGAGGGGCCGGCTTGGCTGAGAGCCGCCCTGGGTCCGCCCTCCTTTCCTGGAAGTCGCCTCCCGCGGCTGCACGGACATTCCATTCCGGGCATTTCTTTGGGGAACGGGCATGAGTCATCGCTGACCACGCACCCCCCGGGACCGAGCCGCGAGGCTGCTGCCTCCAGCCCCCCTGTCGAAAAGGGCCTGGGAGGGCAGAGAGGAGGGGGGCCTCGGGCAGGGGGGCTGGGGAGGCCTCGCCTCCAGAACCATTCTTTTTAAAATATAATATATCTCTATTGATGTCAGAGAGGAAGGGAGAGGGAGAGAGAGAGAAACATCCATGATGGGAGAGAACCATGGATCAGTTGCCTCCTGCACGCCCCCTATTGGGGATCGATCCCGCAACCCGGGCCTGTGCCCTGACCGGGAATCGAACCCTGACCTCCTGGGTCCTAGGTCGATGCTCACTGAGGACATTTTTCCATTGATTTTTATAGAGAGTGGAAGAGAGAGGGAAAGACAGAAACATCGACGTGAGAGAAACACATCCATGGGTTGCCCCCTGCACGCGCCCCTCACCAAGGCCCAGGTGGGGGAGGAGCCCGCGACCGAGGTCCGTGCCCTTGGACCCAATCGAACCCGGGTCCCTTCGGGTCCGCAGGCCGACGCTCTACCCACGGGGCCACACCGGCCGGGGCGTTCCTGGGAATTTAAGTTCCAGAAAGGTGCGTCCAGCAGCCCGGCTGCCCCCCGCCCCCTAAAAGGAGACCCCAGGGCCGCGGGGACAATTCAGCCCACGGCTGGCCCAGGACGCGGCCCCCCGCACGCTCGCTCTCTGTGACTTCTCATCCCGCACAGCCCGCGATTGCCGGGCCCCGGAGCAGGACCGCCGGGCCGGAGACGGCTGGACGGGGAGTCGTAGCAGCACCGTCTGCAAACCCGGGGCAGCGAGCGGGGCCGAGCCCAGGACCTGCTGCGGCGACTTCAAACGCGAGGCCGCAGGTGCTCTGGGAGCCCGCCCGGGCCTCCCGGCACCTGTCACTCAACAGAAGGCGCAGCGCAGAGGCCCCGCCCACCGGCCCCGCCCAGAACCCAGAGCTGCTCCTGACCCCGCCTCCCGGCACCTGTCACTCACGGAAGGCCCCGCAGAGGCCCCGCCCACCGGCCCCGCCCAGAACCCAGAGCTGCTCCTGACCCCGCCTCCCGGCACCTGTCACTCACCAGAAGGCTCCGCGCAGAGGCCCCGCCCACCGGCCCCGCCCAGAACCCAGAGATGCTCCTGACCCCGCCTCCCGGCACCTGTCACTCAGCAGAAGGCTCCGCGCAGAGGCCCCGCCCACCGGCCCCGCCCAGAACTCAGAGATGCTCCTGCCCCTGCCTCCCGGCACCTGTCACTCAACAGAAGGCGCAGCGCAGAGGCCCCGCCCACCGGCCCCGCCCAGAACCCAGAGATGCTCCTGCCCCTGCCTCCCGGCACCTGTCACTCAGCAGAAGGCCCGCAGAACTCAGAGATGCTCCTGCCCCTGCCTCCCGGCACCTGTCACTCAACAGAAGGCGCAGCGCAGAGGCCCCGCCCACCGGCCCCGCCCAGAACCCAGAGATGCTCCTGCCCCGGCCTCCCGGCACCTGTCACTCAACAGAAGGCTCCGCCCACCGGCCCCGCCCAGAACCCAGAGATGAGTGGCTGGCCCGGTGGGCTCCGAAGCGGGCGGTCTCTTCCCGCAGAAATTCCCTCCTGAAAATGTATGAGCCCGAGCAGGACATTCATTGCACGCGACACGGAGTGAAATTAGGAGCACAGTCGTCTTTCTTTTTGTCTTAATTCGCTGGGCACCATGTAGGTTGTTCCTCAGATTGTCAAAATGTTTTCGTTCCTGCATTTGTTTTTAGAAAAGTATGCGATTGCACCAGCGGGTGTGGCCCAGTGGGTAGAGTGTCAGCCTGCAGACCGAAGGGTCCCGGGTTCGATTCAGGTCAAGGGCACAGGCCCGGGTTGTGGGCTCGATCCCCAGTGTGGGGCGTGCAGGAGGCAGCCCATCCCTGATTCTCTCTCATCATGGATGTTTCTCTCTCTCTCTCTCTCTCTCTCCCTTCCTCTCTGAGATCAATAAAAAACATAAACATATATATATAACCTGTATGTATTATGCATCTCAGTATTTATCTCATGCATTATATAAAACTATATGCAATATACTTATATAACTATAACTTCTCTTTACATGTGATATAAACATACCCATTCTATAAACATTTAATCCATTTGTGTTGTTTAGAAGAATTGGCTGTTACGGAAATGCGATTACAACTCAATCCGGAGGAATATTTTAACACCTGAGGCTTTTTAAGACATACAATTTATTTTATGTAAGCCTCAAATATATGTATTTATGCATATATATTTTCCTGTGACGGAGAAGTATAATCTAGCCATCAATAACATGCTCTCAAACATCACCCAGCGTCCGGGGGAAACGGAACGCAGTGAAATTCGAGTCTCGGAGAAACGGGAACGCATCCGTCTCGCGGCTGTCACTTTAAACAGATGATATAATTTTAAGTGGCTGACACATCTCCGTGGTTTCCTGTCTCCCCGGAAGCATAGAGAAGAATGATGTAGCAGTTTTATTTTAGAATGTCAATATTGGCCACAGATGAGGAATTACAGTTCTGCAACAGTGTATTTACATTTTTGCAACAGTGTGTTTACATCCTAAATAGAAATATCAGATAGCCATGAGTGAGGAGGTCGATTATTTAAAAATAAAAAGCACCCAACACAGAAGGGCAGCGGCCTGGAGGTGGCCAGGGGAGCCGGGAGCCAGGTGGCCGGTGTGTCCCCGGGACCTGAGTTATGGGGGGAAGGGGTGAGGGGAGGGGGCCGTTCCAGGCAACAGTGAGGGGCCGGTGGGAGCCCAAGGGAGGAAGGGGGGTTCCGAGGGCCGAGGTCCAGGCACAGGGAGGGGTCCCCATGAATAACCCAGAACCAATGATCTCCCCGTTTGTTCTGATTCCTCCACTTTGGATTCCCCTGAACGTGTGTCTAGCCCGTCTTTGGGGGCGATTGCACAGCACAGGAACTACGTGGGGCTTTGTCAGAAGGGCTGTGGGAAGACATAACTAGCCACATAAATAGGAAAGTAGCGACTTACCCGTCAGCGGGTCATTTTTTTTAATCTTTTTTTTTTTTTGTCGCCGGGTCATTTGTTGCCGGTGGAAATGGGGGTCCTTCCACGGGGCCTCAGGGAAAGCATTCTGGGGGGCCCTACACCTTCTCTGGGAACCTTGGAGGGCCTCTCTTGCTCTCGTTTCTTTAATATTTTTTATGATGTCAGAGAGGAAGGGAGAGGGAGTGATAGAAACATCCATGACGAGAGAGAACCATGGGCCGGCTGCCTCTTGCACGCCCCCCACTGGGGATGGAGCCCACAACCCGGGCCTGTGCCCTGACCGGGGATCGAACCTGGGACCCCTCAGTCCGCAGGCCGACGCTCTATCCACTGAGCCACACCGGCCCGGATTTAGATTTTAGCACAGATGCTTTCCCACGAGCAGGCCGGCCTCCACGCTCTGCCTTCCTGCCCCGGGACCATCTGCTCGCGGAGAGGAGAAGCGATTACTTCTGACCCTGGAGTCGCAGTCTGGGCACCATCTGGTGCTCCCCCTGCCCGGCAGGCAGGCCCGCACGCTGCCCGCGAGCTCATTATTTGTCCTCCCACAGCGCCCGGAGGCCCCTGCTGCGGGTTTCTGAAAAGGAACTTTATGGGGGTGACCTTGCCCTCCACACTCTAGGCATTTCCATGCACAGTTGCTGCACCACGTCTACTGCACTGTGTCCTCAACACCCCCACCCCTGCAGTCTCTCTCTCTCTGTCCCCACGTGTTTGACCCCTTTATGCTCGTCCTCGCCCACCCCCTCCCCTCAGGGACCCCCTGCTGCTGTCTGTGCCTGTGAGTCTTGGTTGGTTTTGTTTGTTCGTTTGTTGCTTCTGACCCGCCCCCTGGGAGGCTCCGGGTCTCAGCAGGGGGACGAGGTGGAGGAGGGAGGGTCAAGACCCAGGAAGGTGGGGGGACTGAGGTGATTATGATGGGGGGGGCCTCGGGTGAGGGGGTGCTCGATCTCCTCCACGGCAGCGGGGAGCCATGGCAGGTTGTAGAGGAAGGTCATTCTGCCCCCGGGTTCTCAGGGGGCCTCTTGGCCGTTGCTAGGACTCGGCCGTGTCCACCTTCACAGCTGGGCCCCAGCCCCGCCCGCCCTGCGCCCTGTGGCCGGCACCTCTGCCCTGGGGGAGGCCCAGCTGCGGGAGGACGGGGGCGGGGGCGGGGGCAGGATGCTCCGGCCTAAATAGTTCCATTCAAGGCCCCGAGGTCGGCAGGGCCAGGAGCTGGAGCTAGAAATAGGCCAGCAGTGACCCCGCACGGCGAGGGCCACCGGACCGCGGCCCCGGGGTCGCCTTCCTGCTCACGTGGGCGGCCATCCCCAGCGGGGGAGGCAGCCCCCGAACAAGGCCGCCTTGTGTGGCTCTCTGAGGCCCTTTATTGTCGCCCGCCCGCCCCAGGAGGCCCAGCCGCAGCCCTCCTCACAGGGACCCTTGGGCCCTTCGTGGAGGGACCTGGCCAGGAGGGGGAGCAGACAGCGGTGGGGGGAGGGGCCTGTGAAGGAGCCAGACCCCCAGGGACCCCACAGCTGCTTCCAGCCCCTCTCCCTACAGCCCCCTCCCAGACACAGGGGCAGGAGGTGACTCCATTAGGGCTCCTCTCTCTCTCTCTCTCTCTCTCTCTCTCTCTCACACACACACACACACACACACACACACACACACACACACACACACACGGACCAAGAGGGCAGGCTCAGCCGCCTCAGGGGAGGGACACAGGCAGGCTGGCTGGCAGTGGAAAGGGACAGATTCTGGCCCTGCCGGCGTGGCCCCATGGTGGAGCGTCGACCTGTAAACCAGGAGGTCAGGGTTCGATTCCCGGTCAGGGCACAGGCCCGGGTTGCTGGCTCCATCCCCAGTGGGGGGCGTGCAGGAGGCAGCCGATCCATGATTCTCTCTCATCACTGATGTTTCTCTCTCTCCCTCTCCCTTCCTCTCTGACATCAATTAAAGAAGAGAAAAGAAAAAAAGAAAAGAAGGGACAGATTCTGGTGCACATGGTCACAGCCAAGAAGAGGGGGTGGCTCGTCCACCTGGGATGCCCTGGGGAGGATGTAGGTGCAGCCGGGCCAGGACCTGACCCCGGTCTCAGCCGCACTCTCCTCTCTTTGGGGACGCAGCTCCTCAGCTCCCTGGGAACGTCCCTCCCTCATGGAGAAGGAATAGGAACGCGGGGGGGGGGGGGGGGGGGGGGGGGGGGAGGGGAGACTAAATGACGGCCAGTGTGCGCATCCTGGGAAGTCGGGAGGTAGGAGTCCGGAGAGAGAGGTCCAGTTTCCCACGGATGTGCGTTCCTGGCATCTCCGCCGGCCGGCTGTGTGGAAGCGGCCACCCCACTGTCCCCCGGCTCTGTCACCTCCTCCAGTTTGGAGACCAGCCCCATGTAAGACAGAATGTCCCGGCTCCAAGGTCAACTTCCCAGGGAAAGGGCTCCCTTGTCCCAGCGGCTGTCCACTCGGGGCCAGCTGTCCACTCGGGCCCATCCCCTGGGGCTGGAGGGCGCAGTGGCCGCTCTCCCAGGTCCTCAGACACACCCACCCCGGCAGCGGGGCCCCACACGTGGCCAGCGGGTGACCTGTCACCATGGAAACCAAAGCCGGGCTGGCTGGTGTGGCCAGTGGTTGAGCGTCTCGGGTTCAAATGGGGTCAAGGGCACGTATCTCAGTCACAGGCTGGATCCCGGGCGTCCGTTGGGGCACGTGAGGGAGGCAACCACCCATGTGTCTCTCCCACATTGATGTTTCTCTCTCTCCGTCTTTCCCCTTCTCCCTCTTCCACTCCCTAGAAATCATGGAAAAAATAATATCCTTGGGTGAGAATTAACAAAACAACCACAGCCACAGAAAATAGCCTAAACTGGTGGTCTCTGTTACTGCGTGGGCCTGCCCCTCCCAGGAGCACCAGGGGTGTCCGGCGGATGGAGCAAGGCCTGGGGGCTGTCTCGGCTCCTGCACCCGAGCTCAGGCTGCAGACTCAGCTCCAGCCTTTGGACCCTCGTGTTTCCAAAGTTACTGATTCCGAGTTTCATTAATGATTTCCTGAGACAGGTGGTGTCAGGGGAGAGCTGCTTGCTCACCTCGCTGTGATTGCAACAATGTAACACCACACATGCTTTTTTTATTGCAACAATGTAACACCACACATGGTTTTATGCGAAGCAGCTGGAACAGCCACCAAATGCTTGTAAAAGAGCTTTGCAGACAAAACCGGTGTGGCTCAGTGGATAGAGCGTCGGCCTGCGGACTCAAGGGTCCCGGGTTCGATTCCGGTCAAGGGCATGTACCTTGGTTGCGGGCACATCCCCAGTGGGGGGGTGCAGGAGGCAGCTGATTGGTGTTTCTCTATCATCGATGTTTCTAACTCTCTATCCCTCTCTCTTCCTCTCTGTAAAAAAATCAATAAAATATATTTTTAAAAAAAGAGCTTTGCAGCCAAAACTACACGGATACGGAAAAAAACAAACGTGCTGAGAGGGCACCCACGAAGGGACCAGGGGACGCGGCATCGCGTGGTGGCAATTTTGGTTATCGTGTGACCGCACGTCCCCCGACTTCCTGCTTCCCACTTACAGGGCGGTGTTTCAGAGGCGGGACAGGGCCCCCCAAAGCTCCCTGTCACTCAGGGGACCGGCCCTTTGGACTCTGCCTTTGGGACCCCCGAGGAGCCCAGCGTTGAGCAGCTCAGGCCCAGGGCCAGGATCTATCTTTTCCTTGTTTTTAATCCTCCCCCGAGGGTATTTTTCCATTGACTTTTAGAGAGAGTGGAAGGGAGAGGGCAAGACAGAGAGAAATGTCGATGTGAGAGACACCTCGATGGGTTGCCTCTTGCAGGAGCCCCGGCCAGGGAAGTGCCCTTGACCGGAATCCTTTGGTTCGCAGGCCAACACTCTATTCACTGAGCCAAACCGGCTAGGGCCCAGGAACTCTCCCCCTCCCCCCCTCCTCCCCCCCCTCCCCCTCTTCCTCCTCCTCCTCCTCCTCCTCCTCCTCCTCCTCGTGGTCCTCGAGGGGCTGGGCTCAGAGCTCACCCCTGGGACGCAGGAGCCTCGGCCCTTGAAGGCCCAAAGAACCCCGAGTACTTGCTCCGAGGGCTCCTCTGCCTCTCTCCTCCTTCCTGGCGTGTTAGGACCCAGCTCTGCGGTTCTGTTGGCTGAGCATCCTCCGGGGAGGGTCAGCGGGTGGCACGAGGGGTGGGTGGCTGTCTCCCCCACCCCCCTGCAGGGGGAACGAGGGAGAGGCTGCTGTGCTCAGCTCGGCTGATCAGACATGGGCCCTGAGGGTGCAGGGCCCTCCCAGCCGCCGGAGTGGGCTGTTGGCAGAAATAGAACGGGATTCCTCAGGGATTTGCCCGAGAATTCACGGTGCGTGCGGACGTGTTTTCAGCATGAGCTCTCAGCGCCAACTCCCCAGGCAACTGGGGCAGAAACACCGCATCTCCTCCTCCCGCTCCGGGTTCATCAGCACTTTGGCTCATAAAAGCCCTCGGCCGGCCGGCCGGCCGCACGCTGTCCCCCGGAAGAGGATGAGAAAGGTCCCCTGCGGTCAGGCCGGAGCTCCCAGAGCTCCGTGTGAACTCGGGGCCCTTTCTCCGAAGAAGGACAGAAAGCTCTGGGAAAGGCTGGGCCAGAGCCCGTTTTTAAAAATGTGTTTCTTAGTCTTCGAGCTTCTTTCCAACTCCCAGTCCCCCCGAGAGACTCGGACACGGCATGAAAGATACCCGGCAGCCCTATCTTCTCTTAATTCGGTCTCACGGGGCAGAAACACACAGCTCAAAGCAGCTGGTGCAAAGCCTGAACTCGACTGCCTCCTCTAGGCGATGGCTTCAGGCACGGCTTGATCAAGGGGCCCTCTCCCGTTGTCCACCTGGCAGATCCGACTTCTCCACGTGCGCTTGGCTCCCCTGGCATGGGGTGGGGACAGCGGCCTGGCTCCGAGCCTCACGAACACGCCCTCTTCTCAGGAAGCTCACAGTTCCTTCTCAACAGTTTGTTGTTGTTGTTAATCCGCACCTGAGGGTACTTTCCCCACTGCTTTGCAGAGAGAGTTGAAGGCAGGGCGGCAAGGGGGGGCGGGGGGAGGGAAACATCAATGTGGGAGAGACCCATCTACCCGCTGCCTGCCACATGCGCCCTAACTGGGGGTGGGGAGCGAACCCCAAACCCAGGTATGTGTCCTTGACCAGAAATCGACCCCGAGAGTCCGGTGTGTGGATCAACGCTCTAACCACTGAGAATACCCGCCAGGGCTCTTTCTGCATAGTTTTTTTTTTTTTTTTTTTTTTTTAATTCATTTCAAGGAGAGGAAGGGAGAGGGAGGAAGAGAGAGATGAACATCAATGATGAGAGAGACTCATGGATCCGCTGCCCCCTCCACACAACCCGGGCCCCGGGTGCGAGCAGTGTCCCCTGCGGCCGTCTGTGGGTGTCCCACAAGCACCCTGGGGTGGGTGCTACTTTTACAGACGAGGAAACTGAGGCCAACGGGGCCCGGGTTCAAGGCTGCACAGCTGGGAGGGGCTTAATCCCAATTCTAGATTCCGATCTGCCCCACGCTGGACGCAAGAGGACTCTTCCGGTTGAAAGCGACAGAGACCCACCCCAAGCTGGCTCCTCACCTGAAACCTGCAGAGCTCAGGGTCCGCTTCAGGCACAGGGCGATCAGGGCTCCAGGTCCCGGTCACTGCAGCCGGGGCGGAGCCAGTGGCAGGTAAGCGCCTTTCCTATTGGCCCTGGACAAACAAACCCTGGTGCTCACTCTGATTGGCCATGTGGAGGTCAGGTGACCGTCTCTGAACCAATCACTGCAGCCAGGGCGGAGCCAGTGGCAGGTAAGCGCCTTTCCTATTGGCCCTGGACAAACAAACCCTGGTGCTCACTCTGATTGGCCATGTGGAGGTCAGGTGACCGTCTCTGAACCAATCACTGCAGCCGGGGCGGAGCCAGTGGCAGGTAAGAGCCTTTCCTATTGGCCCTGCTCCAACCGTGGTGCTCACTCTGATTGGATGTGCGGAGGCCATGGGACCGTCCTTGAACCAATCACCCGGGGAGACCTTCACAGGGAGCCCCGCCCAGGTCACAGGTGTGAGAACTTGGGGTGGTAGTAGGAGAGGTGCATGCTGGGAGTGCGCCTGCAGAATCTGGGTCCGTGCCCCCGGATGCCCCTACAGGGGGTCCCCATTGTTTCCTCCTCACTTCCGGCCCTGGACCCGCGTCTTTGAGACCCGCTGACCTCAGCCAGAGCCTGGGACCCAAAGGACTAAGGCCGCCTGGACAGTCCTGGCCAGAGCCGCCCCCAACCTACCCCCCCCCCCCCCGCCTTGTCCTGCGCCTTCCCGGGTCCTGCGGATGCCCGTCCAGGCTCCACAGGCCTGCGCCTCCCCCGCCTCCCCGCCTCCCGGCAGGTAAGCCCCCTTTCCTCCCGGCCTCCCGGCCTCCCCCGGCCTCACCCGGCCTGATTGGCCTCCCGGCCTCCCCGTCCCCGTCTCCCCGGCCTCCCCCGCCTCCCCGCCTCCCGGCTCCCGGCCTCCCGGCCTCCCCGCCTTTCCCCCGGCCTCCCCCGCCTCCCGGCCTGGTGCCTCCCCCGCCTCCCCGGCCTCCCCCGCCTCCCGGCCCCCCCTTGAACCAATCCTCCCGGGGAGGCCTCCCCGCCTCCCCCGCCTCCCCCCGCCCCCCCCCTCCCCCGCCTCCCGGGCTCCCCGCCTCCCCGCCTCCCGGCCTCCCGGCCTCCCCGGCCTCCCCGGCCTCCCCGGTCCCCCGCCTCCCCGCCCTCCCCTCCCCCGCCTCCCCCGCCTCCCCCCTCCCCCCCTCCCCCGGATGCCCCCGCCTCCCCCGGGGGCCCCATCCCCGCCTCCCCGCCTCCCCCCCCTTCCGGCCCCCGCCTCGCCCCGCCTCTTTGAGACCCCCCCGCCTCCCGGCCTCCCTGGGACCCCCGGACTAAGGCCTCCCCCCCGACAGCCCCGGCCAGAGCCGCCCCCAACCCCCCCCCGCCCCGCCTCCCCCGCCGCCCCGGTCCTCCCCGCCTCTCGGGTCCTCGGCCTCCCCGCCTCCCCCGCCTCCCCGGCCTCCCCCCACCTCCCGGCCTCCCCGGCCGCCTCCCGGCCTCCCCGCCTCCCGGCCTCCCCGCCTCCCCGCCTCCCCGCCTCCCCCGCCTCCCCCCCTCCCCGGCCTCCCCCGCCTCCCGGCCTCCCCCCCTCCCCCCGCCCTCCCCCGCCTCCCCGCCTCCCCCGCCTCCCCCGCCTCCCCGCCTCCCCGGCCTCCCCGGCCTCCCCCCTCCCCGGCCTCCCCGCCTCCCCGCCGCCCCGGGGTGTGCTCCCTAAACGGCCCCGAGTGGACCCCCGCGAAGAGCGCGGCTCTGCACCGGCCGAGCCTGAACCAGGCGGCGCGGGCCGGCCTGGCGGCTCTAATGGATCTAATGCTTAACCCCATTCACGGGCTCCTCCGGGCGGGAAGGTATCAGCGAGCGGCAGCCGGTGGTGTGTGCGCCCGAGCGAAGCCCCGGCCCGGGATTTTCCGCTCGATTTGCGGCCAGAGACGCGGCTGAGGGATGCAAAGCTCTGGGGTCGCCCCGGGAGCCGGGAGCCGGCGAGGGGCGCGGGCGGGCCGGCCTGGCCCCGGGGTCACGCAGTCCCCAAGTCTGTGTCCGGGAGGGGCGGGCGTGTCCCCCCCCCCCCCCCCCCCAGTTATGTCCTTGGTGGAGAAAGGTCCCACACCCACGACCTGCGTTATGGTGTGTGCGCGTGCACACGATTGTAAGCGTGAGAATTGCTCTTTTTATTAAAAAATATGTATTTTTATAGATTTCAGAGAGGAAGGGAAAGAGGGACAGAAACATCAATGAGGAGAGACAATCATGGATCAACTGCCTCCTGCACGCCCCACGCTGGGGATCGAGCCTGTAACCTGGGCCTGGGCCCTGAGCGGGAATGGAACCCGGGACCCTTCAGTCTGCAGGCTGACGCTCTATCCACTGAGCCACACCAGCTAGGGCTCTCTCTCTTTTTAAAAAAAAATATTTTATTGATTTTTTACAGAGAGGAAGGGAGAGGGAGAGAGAGTTAGAAACATCGATGAGAGAGAAACATCGATCAGCTGCCTCCTGCACACCCCGCACCGGGGATGTGCCCGCAACCAAGGTACATGCCCCTGACGGGAATCGAACCCGGGACCCTTCAGTCTGCAGGCTGACGCTCTATCCACTGAGCCACACCAGCTAGGGCTCTCTCTCTCTCTCTCTCTTAAATATATTTTCATTGATGTCAGAGAGGAAGGGAGAGGGAAGGAGAGATAGAAACATCCATGATGAGAGAGAATCATGGACTGGTTGCCTCCTGCACGCCCCCTACTGGGGATGGAGCCCGCAACCCAGGCCTGTGCCCTTGACTGAGATCAACCCCCGGCGCAGGCCAAGGCTCTATCCCCTGAGCCAGGGCGGGAACCCCTCCTCCCCCCTCCGGTTACCACCCACCGGTGAGGGATTACAGCCCTCTCATTTCTGCGGAAATCTCCCGACTCTGTCCCAGAAGTGATTTCATTAGCAGCCTCATTTCCTGCCCCACCTGGCGGCGTTCAAAGTTCCTCTTAGGAATGAAATCTCCACGCTTGGTTAGCACCGGATGGCGATTTCATTGCAGAATTTAGTTCTATGCGTCCCGGCCCTCGGGGAGGTGACAGCGAGCGTGTGCTAACCAGCAGGTGGCTTTTTACAGCTTCCCATCCGTTGGTGCGCACCTGGGAGTCCGAGCGCACCTGGGAGTCGTCAGCTTCAACCTTTTTTTCCTAAATGTGCACACGGCGACAGGAAACCGGGAGGATTCCGTCCCACCCGCTTATTACTCCAGGCTCAGCACACACCACCGTGTTCTCACATTTGCAGGTGAAATAGCTCCCCACGAGTCCAACAGGAGTGGCTCCGTGGCTGAGCGCCGACCTATGATCCAGGAGGTCACGCACGGTTCGATTCCCGGTCAGGGCACAAGCCCGGGTTGAGGGCTTGATTCCCAGTAGGGGGCGTGCAGGAGGCAGCTGATCCATGGTTCTCTCTCGTTATGGATGTTTCTCTCTCTCTCCCTCTTCCTTCCTCTCTGAAATAAAAAATATATTTAAAAAAAATAAAGACACCATTCACGTGGCGTTCAGTGTTGTACCGTGGACAAATGATGTCCTTCCTGGGCTGGGGTCAAGGAAAACCACTGCCGAACAAAGGGCTTGACTGGACCCCTGAGGGGGCCCCTCACTCACCACAACCAGAGCAGCTTCATCCCCAGGCCCCCCCTCCCATCATCCCCCCTCTGTCCCCCAGTGACCTGGCCCCTTGCTGTCCCCCCCTGTGCCTCCAAGCGCCAGCAGGAGCCCCACCCTGGTCCCTTCACGCTGCAGGAAACCTTGCAACTGCTTTAAACACTCATTAAACAGGGCCGCGGGTTTTTGGGGTGTCTTGAGCGGTCTCAGCCCTGGTCCCCGTGAAATTGCAGTTCCTGCCTCTGTCTGGGGGCGGAGGGGGGCGCTCAGCTCAGCTCCCACGGGGCCGGAGGGACCAGCACTGACCCTGGGGAGTGGGGGCTGTCCCCACGGGCTGTGCCCCAGGGCTGGCCACGTGGCGTGTGCCATATGTGGATGAGCAGAGGGACAGACTTGGCTTGGAGGAGTGGGGACATGGCTCCTGTCCCGGCTCAGCTGTCAACACAGTTTGTCCCCAGACCAGGCCTGTACGGCTGATCCATTTCTACAGAAGAAAATTACATTTGAGAGACAGTCCTTGTGCACTTGGAATTATAATGCTAGGAAATCACATTATTGATGTCTAGACGGAAAAAATTGAGTTTTGATGATGATTATTATTTTAAAGTATATTTTTATTGATTTCAGAGAGGAAGGGAGAGGGAGGGAGAGAGAGAGAAACGTCAATGATGAGAGGGAATCATGGATTGGCTGCCTCCTGCATGCCCCCTACTGGGGGATTGAGCCCGAAACCCCTGATCAGGAATCGAACCGTGACCTCCTGGTTCACAACCACTGAGCCACGCCGGCCGGGCTGAGTTTTGATGATTTAACCCCATTTCCTGTTGCTCTGATAAGGGGCTTCTGGAAGTTTCCGGAATGCTCAGTCTGTCCCAGAGGGTCAGCCTGTAAGGCCCTGGTGCCCGCTCTGGACCTGTTGGCCTTCACACTCCTCCCCGCCAGCCCTGTACCCTGGGCTGACCCGTGGGCGGCACGCCCAGGCCCCGTTCTCTGCCGGCCATGCTGGAACCGCGTGCGTTGCATTCTTGCCATAAGCGTTCCAACACATGCATTTTAGCAAGAAAAAAACCAGAGAGCAGATTCACATGGAACAGGAACATGAACGTCAATACCGCACGACTTCTCAGATGCTTTCCAATTGCGGCCTGCGTTTTGCATTCTCAACATAACCACATCTATTCTGCAGGCATTCTGCAAAGCCACCGGGGATTGTGTGCTGCGGGTGGTTTAAACATGTCATTGACTTCAGAGAGGAAGGGGGAGGGAGGGAGAGAGAGAAACATCGACGATGAGAGAGAATCGTGGGTCGGCCGCCTCCTGCACGCCCCTTACTGGGGGTCGAGCCCACAACCCCGGGCCTGTGCCCTTGACCAGAATCGAACCCGGGACCCTTTAGTCCTCAGGCTGACTCTCTAGCCACTGAGCCACACCAGCTAGGGCTCTTGAGCATTTTTAAATAGAAATGAATTCGGGCTTCACGCGCACACACACACACACGCGCGCACATGCACACGCGCGCACATGCACACGCACACACACACACGCACGCACACACAAAGGAGAGGACGCCTTGAACAAAGGAGGGACTTGCACCCAGGAGGGCCGTTCCATTAGGCCCACGCGCACAAGGAGACGCTGGGGCTCTGAGAGGCACCGTCACCGCCCCCCTCGTCCCCCCCTCCGCTACCCAGGAGACGGGCCGCCTCCAGTCCAGCCCCACACCTGCTGACCCCAAGCCCGCCTTCTCCGGGGGCCCCCTCCGCAGACGGCGCCTCGTTATCTCGAGTCCTCCTGAGGCAAAATGAAACCAAAATGAGAAATGCAGGAGGAAAAACTGCTGACACCGGTGGCCCGGCTTCAGGCGCCATCCGTCATCTTTACCGCTTCCTCAGGACTGTCGTCGTGCTCGGAATGACAACGTCCTGGTGCTGGGGAAGGTTCTGGGCGCCCAGGCCGGGTGTGGGGGCGTCAGGGAGGCAGCTCCCCAGGAGCGGGCACAGCAGGCAGGCAGCCGGGGAGGCGGAAGTGGACAGGGAGCCCGGGCGGGGCCCCAGAGCTCTCCACGGTCGCCGCTGGGGGTCCGGCTTGTGTCGGAGAAGGGGCTCCCCCAGCCCAGCCCCACGCAGACCGGGTGGAAGCTCTGGGCTCCAGCCCACAGAGAGAAGGCCATCACACCGCAGTCAGCCCGGGTGTGTGTGCTCAGCGCGGGTGTGTGCGCTGCAGTGGGGAGCGCCCAGGAGGGAGCCGAGGGGCGGGGCCCGCCATAGGGGCGGGGCCAGGCATGGGGGCGGGGCTAACCATAGAGGCGGGCACACATGGGGCAGGAGCAGCCATAGGGGCGGAGCCAGCCACAGGGGCGGGGCCAGCCACAGGGGCAGGGCCAGCCATAGGCCGGGCCAGCCATAGAGGCGGGGCCAGCCATAGAGGCGGGGCCAGCCATAGGGCGGGGCCAGCCACAGGGGCGGGGCCAACCATAGGGGCGGGGCCAGCCATAGGGCGGGGCTAGCCATAGAGGCAGGCACACATGGGGCAGGAGCAGCCATAGGGGCGGAGCCAGCCATAGGGGAGGAGCCAGCCATAGGGGCGGGGCCAGCCATAGAGGAGTGGCCACCCGTAGGGCGGGGCCAGCCACAAGGGCGGGGCCAGCCACAGGGGCGGGGTCAGCCACAGAGGCGGTGCACACATGAGGCTGGAGCAGCCATAGGGGCGGAGCCAGCCATAGGGGCGGGGTCAGCCACAGAGGCGGTGCACACATGGGGCTGGAGCAGCCATAGGGGCGGGGCCAGCCACAGGGGCGGGGCCAGCCATAGGGGCGGTGCACACATGGGGCTGGAGCAGCCATAGGGCGGGCCACACCAGGGGGTGGAACATGATAGGGGGCGGGGTCAGGCCCCGGAGGGGCGGGGCCACCGTCCATTAGGTCCAGGAGGCGGGTCTCAGCCCCTCTCCTCTGCCATCTTCTTCTTCGGACCTAAAAGCAATGGGGGTTGGTCCTGGGGCACAGTCAGTGACACCCTGGCCTTCTGTCTGCACCTGGGCCCCACCTGGTCTCATTGCTTCCTCATTCCCCTTTCATCTGGTCCCTCCTCGCCGGCCCTCCCTCTCTGAGGAACTCGTAAAACCGTGTTTAACCGCATCTTTTCTCTATTGACTTTTTATCTTATTTACTTAAGGAGTGTCGGCTGAGATTCCTTTCTGAGGTTTTATTCTTCGGAAATCTTTCGGCTGTGACTGATGGCTTATCTGAACGTGTTCTTGCAAAATGCCCATTGCTGTTTTGTGGGCCTCTATTTTAAACCCACGACTTCGAAGGCGCTGTGCTGCGCGTTTCATTCTGTTTGGGATGTGATCAAATTTTACGGATAATTATGTGTTGAACGTCTGCGCACCCCGGGGATATATACAGCACCTCCGCTGTGTGCAAGGTGCCTGTCCCCCACGTGTCCTCTGTCCCCTCTCCCAGGGCCCCGCCCAGGTGCCTCCGACCCCCGGCCACCACGAACACGCTCAGGGGCGCACATGGGTGGGACCCCTGCTCACAGGTGGGCGTGGACTCGATCTGACTAAACAGTGCCAGGCTCCTCCCGGGTGCCTGCTCCACCCTCCCTCCCACCTGCAGGGCACCGTGTCCCTGCGTCCCGTCTCCCTGGCAACGCTGGGAGGGCAGTTCAGAGCATCTGCCCATTTTCCCAACGGAGTGTCAGCTGGAGCCGGAGTCAGGTCACAGGGCAGGAGCGGGACCCAAGTGCGTGACGCCTCTGCCACCACCTTCCGGGAGCTGCTGGGCCCCAGCCCCAGGCCCACCCTGCACCCCCCGACGGGCTCTTCCCGACCACAGGCCCCACACACTGCCAGCCAGAGACCCTGGACTGGGAGGAGACCCCGCGGGAGCGCAGTTCTCCGTATAGATGCCTCTTCTTTAAAGGGGACCCCCCCCCCCCCGCCCAGCCAGCATAGCTCGATGGTTGATGGTTGAGGGTCGATCTACAAACCAGGAGGTCAGGGTTCGATTCCTGGTCAAGGGCACCTGCCTGGGTTGTGGGCTTGATCCCCAGTGGGGGGCGTGCAGGAGGCCGCCGGTCCATGATTCTCTCTCATCATTAACGTTTCTGTCTCTCTCCCTCTCCCTTCCTCTCTGACATCAATAAAAATATTTAGAAACAGAAAGAAAACGGTACTTCATGGCCCATTGCCCGCGTTCCCCGGGAAGGCTCTCTGTGCACGGAAAACAGATGTAACCTGCGGTGGCAGGCGTGTGCGCGGCAGAGAAGGGACCCGTTTCATCCTGGAACCGCCTGGGGACGGGCAGGTGGAGGGGGGGGCACAGGCCTTTGCAGGGCAGTGGGGCGGCAGGGGCAGGGGGCCCACCGTCACTCTCACTGGAACGCCTGTCACCCCGTCAGACGCACAACAAGCTCTGGGCACTCGATGGAGCCCGCAGCCCAGCTCCCTCACGTCTCTGCACGCGGGTGTTCTGTCCGCCTGATCTTGGGGATCGAGCCCATCAAACACTGTTTTCCAAAACGTCCCCGTCTCCCTTCTTCCCGCGAGATCCAGGTGAGCGTGGGAGGGAGGCAGGGAGCCCTGGGCCAGAGATGCCATCAGTTTAATTAAAGTCTGAAGTTCAAGGTGGGGATGATTTATCACCGGATCCCGGCTGCTCCGGCTTCAAGGAGCCGCAGCCTGAGGCCCCGGGGCTCAGAACCGCCCTCGGAGGGGAGGGACCCCCCTCCCCCTCCCCCGACAGCCCCCACGCACCTGACAGGTTCTGGTCCCCAGCTCTCCTGGGGTAAGAACACGGTTTCCATGGAAACCGAGACCTTGGAGGCAGATTGCACGGGCTGGTGTCAGTGGTGCTGAAACGTGGTGGTGGGAGCAGGAGAACCTCCTAGAATGGGTGCAGTTGATGTAATTTCCTGAAACTCAGAAACCGCCCCCACGCTGGGGGGGGGGGGGGGAGCACAGCGGCAGGTGTGCCCGGATCACGCCCAGCTCAGAGCGGCTGAGCACCCACCTGGGGCCGATGCAGACGCCGCCAGCCCGGCCCGCAGGCCCAGCCCGCGTCTGTCCGCAGAGAGAGGGCGCACGGGGACGGGGACACCAAGGAGCACCCTGTGAGAGCCACCCGGAGGCGGACGTCCCTCGTCACGGTCACGGCTCCCCACGCCGCTCTGGGGGGCCCCGTGGGACAGGCTCGTGGCCGCCGTGCAGCGTCCGTGAAGGACCCACCGGGAACAGGTTCCCTCCCTCCTGCCCGCGCGGTGCCTGCCCGGTGCACCTGCCCCCACCTCCCCCGCCTCCTGGAACTTTGCATCCGCACTTCCCTCCTTTTTTTTTAAAATTAAGATTTTTTAAAATATATTTTTTACAGAGAGTGAGAGGGATAGAGAGTTAGAAACATCAATGAGAGAAACATCGATCAGCGGCCTTTGATGATTTAACCCCATTTCCTGTTGCTCTGATGAGGGGCTTCTGGAAGTTTCCGGAATGCTCAGTCTGTCCCAGAGGGTCAGCCTGTAAGGCCCTGGTGCCCGCTCTGGACCTGTTGGCCTTCACACTCCTCCCCGCCAGCCCTGTACCCTGGGCTGACCCGTGGGCGGCACGCCCAGGCCCCGTTCTCTGCCGGCCATGCTGGAACCGCGTGCGTTGCATTCTCGCCATAAGCGTTCCAACACATGCATTTTAGCAAGAAAAAAACCAGAGAGCAGATTCACATGGAACAGGAACATGAACGTCAATACCGCACGACTTCTCAGATGCTTTCCAATTGCGGCCTGCGTTTTGCATTCTCAACATAACCACATCTATTCTGCAGGCATTCTGCAAAGCCACCGGGGATTGTGTGCTGCGGGTGGTTTAAACATGTCATTATTGACTTCAGAGAGGAAGGGGGAGGGAGGGAGAGAGAGAAACATCGACGATGAGAGAATCGTGGGTCGGCCGCCTCCTGCACGCCCCTTACTGGGGGTCGAGCCCACAACCCCGGGCCTGTGCCCTTGACCAGAATCGAACCCGGGACCCTTTAGTCCTCAGGCTGACTCTCTAGCCACTGAGCCACACCAGCTAGGGCTCTTGAGCATTTTTAAATGGAAATGAACTCGGGCTTCATTTTTACAACACACACACACACACACACACACATTCACACACGCGCAGGCTTCACGCGCACATGCACACACACACACACACGCGCGCGCACACGCACACGCACACACACACACACACACATGCACACGCACGCACACACACACACACGCGCGCACACGCACACGCACACACACACACACACACACGCGCGCGCACACGCACACGCACACGCACACACAAAGGAGAGGACGCCTTGAACAAAGGAGGGACTTGCACCCAGGAGGGCCGTTCCATTAGGCCCACGCGCACAAGGAGACGCTGGGGCTCTGAGAGGCACCCTCACCGCCCCCCCCGCCCCCCCCTCCGCTACCCAGGAGACGGGCCGCCTCCAGTCCAGCCCCACACCTGCTGACCCCAAGCCCGCCTTCTCCGGGGGCCCCCTCCGCAGACGGCGCCTCGTTATCTCGAGTCCTCCTATCTGAGGCAAAACGAAACCAAAATGAGAAATGCAGGAGGAAAAACTGCTGACACCGGTGGCCCGGCTTCAGGCGCCATCCGTCATCTTTACCGCTTCCTCAGGACTGTCGTCGTGCTCGGAATGACAACGTCCTGGTGCTGGGGAAGGTTCTGGGCGCCCAGGCCGGGTGTGGGGGCGTCAGGGAGGCAGCTCCCCAGGAGCGGGCACAGCAGGCAGGCAGCCGGGGAGGCGGAAGTGGACAGGGAGCCCGGGCGGGGCCCCAGAGCTCTCCACGGTCGCCGCTGGGGGTCCGGCCTGTGTCGGAGAAGGGGCTCCCCCAGCCCAGCCCAGCCCCACGCAGACCGGGTGGAAGCTCTGGGCTCCAGCCCACAGAGAGAAGGCCATCACACCGCAGTCAGCCCGGGTGTGTGTGCTCAGCGCGGGTGTGTGCGCTGCAGTGGGGAGCGCCCAGGAGGGAGCCGAGGGGCGGGGCCCGCCATAGGGGCGGGGCCAGGCATGGGGGCGGGGCTAACCATAGAGGCGGGCACACATGGGGCAGGAGCAGCCATAGGGGCGGAGCCAGCCATAGGGGAGGAGCCAGCCATAGGGGCGGGGCCAGCCAGAGAGGAGTGGCCACCTGTAGGGCGGGGCCAGCCACAAGGGCGGGGCCAGCCACAGGGGCGGGGCCAGCCACAGGGGCGGTGCACACATGGGGCTGGAGCAGCCATAGGGGCGGGGCCAGCCACAGGGGCGGGGCCAGCCATAGGGGCGGTGCACACATGGGGCTGGAGCAGCCATAGGGCGGGCCACACCAGGGGGTGGAACATGATAGGGGGCGGGGTCAGGCCCCGGAGGGGCGGGGCCACCGTCCATTGGGTCCAGGAGGCGGGTCTCAGCCCCTCTCCTCTGCCATCTTCTTCTTCGGACCTAAAAGCAATGGGGGTTGGTCCTGGGGCACAGTCAGTGACACCCTGGCCTTCTGTCTGCACCTGGGCCCCACCTGGTCTCATTGCTTCCTCATTCCCCTTTCATCTGGTCCCTCCTCGCCGGCCCTCCCTCTCTGAGGAACTCGTAAAACCGTGTTTAACCGCATCTTTTCTCTATTGACTTTTTATCTTATTTACTTAAGGAGTGTCGGCTGAGATTCCTTTCTGAGGTTTTATTCTTCGGAAATCTTTCGGCTGTGACTGATGGCTTATCTGAACGTGTTCTTGCAAAATGCCCATTGCTGTTTTGTGGGCCTCTATTTTAAACCCACGACTTCGAAGGCGCTGTGCTGCGCGTTTCATTCTGTTTGGGATGTGATCAAATTTTACGGATAATTATGTGTTGAACGTCTGCGCACCCCGGGGAATATACAGCACCTCCGCTGTGTGCAAGGTGCCTGTCCCCCACGTGTCCTCTGTCCCCTCTCCCAGGGCCCCGCCCAGGTGCCTCCGACCCCCGGCCACCACGAACACGCTCAGGGGCGCACATGGGTGGGACCCCTGCTCACAGGTGGGCGTGGACTCGATCTGACTAAACAGTGCCAGGCTCCTCCCGGGTGCCTGCTCCACCCTCCCTCCCACCTGCAGGGCACCGTGTCCCTGCGTCCCGTCTCCCTGGCAACGCTGGGAGGGCAGTTCAGAGCATCTGCCCATTTTCCCAACGGAGTGTCAGCTGGAGCCGGAGTCAGGTCACAGGGCAGGAGCGGGACCCAAGTGCGTGACGCCTCTGCCACCACCTTCCGGGAGCTGCTGGGCCCCAGCCCCAGGCCCACCCTGCACCCCCCGACGGGCTCTTCCCGACCACAGGCCCCACACACTGCCAGCCAGAGACCCTGGACTGGGAGGAGACCCCGCGGGAGCGCAGTTCTCCGTATAGATGCCTCTTCTTTAAAGGGGACCCCCCCCCCCCCCCCCCGCCCAGCCAGCATAGCTCGATGGTTGATGGTTGAGGGTCGATCTACAAACCAGGAGGTCAGGGTTCGATTCCTGGTCAAGGGCACCTGCCTGGGTTGTGGGCTTGATCCCCAGTGGGGGGCGTGCAGGAGGCCGCCGGTCCATGATTCTCTCTCATCATTAACGTTTCTGTCTCTCTCCCTCTCCCTTCCTCTCTGACATCAATAAAAATATTTAGAAACAGAAAGAAAACGGTACTTCATGGCCCATTGCCCGCGTTCCCCGGGAAGGCTCTCTGTGCACGGAAAACACAGATGTAACCTGCGGTGGCAGGCGTGTGCACGGCAGAGAAGGGACCCGTTTCATCCTGGAACCGCCTGGGGACGGGCAGGTGGAGGGGGGGGCACAGGCCTTTGCAGGGCAGTGGGGCGGCAGGGGCAGGGGGCCCACCGTCACTCTCACTGGAACGCCTGTCACCCCGTCAGACGCACAACAAGCTCTGGGCACTCGATGGAGCCCGCAGCCCAGCTCCCTCACGTCTCTGCACGCGGGTGTTCTGTCCGCCTGATCTTGGGGATCGAGCCCATCAAACACTGTTTTCCAAAACGTCCCCGTCTCCCTTCTTCCCGCGAGATCCAGGTGAGCGTGGGAGGGAGGGAGGGAGGGAGGCAGGGAGCCCTGGGCCAGAGATGCCATCAGTTTAATTAAAGTCTGAAGTTCAAGGTGGGGATGATTTATCGCCGGATCCCGGCTGCTCCGGCTTCAAGGAGCCGCAGCCTGAGGCCCCGGGGCTCAGAACCGCCCTCGGAGGGGAGGGACCCCCCTCCCCCTCCCCCGACAGCCCCCAAGCACCTGACAGGTTCTGGTCCCCAGCTCTCCTGGGGTAAGAACACGGTTTCCATGGAAACCGAGACCTTGGAGGCAGATTGCACGGGCTGGTGTCAGTGGTGCTGAAACGTGGTGGTGGGAGCAGGAGAACCTCCTAGAATGGGTGCAGTTGATGTAATTTCCTGAAACTCAGAAACCGCCCCCACGCTGGGGGGGCGGGGGAGGAGCACAGCGGCAGGTGTGCCCGGATCACGCCCAGCTGAGAGCGGCTGAGCACCCACCTGGGGCCGATGCAGACGCCGCCAGCCCGGCCCGCAGGCCCAGCCCGCGTCTGTCCGCAGAGAGAGGGCGCACGGGGACGGGGACACCAAGGAGCACCCTGTGAGAGCCACCCGGAGGCGGACGTCCCTCGTCACGGTCACGGCTCCCCACGCCGCTCTGGGGGGCCCCGTGGGACAGGCTTCGTGGCCGCCGTGCAGCGTCCGTGAAGGACCCACCGGGAACAGGTTCCCTCCCTCCTGCCCGCGCGGTGCCTGCCCGGTGCACCTGCCCCCACCTCCCCCGCCTCCTGGAACTTTACATCCGCACTTCCCTCCTTTTTTTTTAAAATTAAGATTTTTTAAAATATATTTTTTACAGAGAGTGAGAGGGATAGAGAGTTAGAAACATCAATGAGAGAAACATTGATCAGCGGCCTCCTGCATACCTCCTACTGGGGATGTGCCTGCAACCAAGGTACATGCCCTTGACCGGAATCGAACCTGGGACCCTTGAGTCCGCAGGCCGACGCTCTATCCACTGAGCCACACCGGTTAGGGCAAGATTTTTTTTTTCCCCCCAAATATATTTTTATTGATTTTAGAGAGGAAGGGAGAGGGAGAGAGAAGCATCCATGATGAGAGAGAATCATGGATCGCCTGCCTCCTGCACGCGCCCCTTGACCCCCCAGGATCGAGCCCACAACCCGGACATGTGCCCTGGAACCGAATCGAACCTGGGACCCTTCAGTCCTCAGGCTGAGGCTCTACCCACTGAGCCACACCGGCCAGGGCTACAATGTCCTTTCTTTATCCAACGCAAGGCAATCGTGGTTAACAGATCATGATTTATACATATTTCCCATAACCATGGCTGGTCCCCAATATTCTATTTTTGCCCCAACGCCCTGAACTCACCTTCCAGGCTCAAGACCATGTCAGACCCAGGCCAGCCTTGAGAGCCCAGGCCAGCCCAGCCTCCCGGTTAAGAAAAAACAGTAATTGTTCGTGTGTCTCCCGGGCCCTGAAGCCAATCCGGCCTTTCCTCAGCCTCAGCAGCGTCTCCCCAAAGCACCCCTTCCGAGCCATCGAGGCAGGTGAGGAGGGCATGATTCTTCACTAAATATAGTCTCTCCCCCGCCCGCCTCCGGCTCACGGCGGGAGAAAACCGATTCGGTTCCAGGTGAACGGCAGCAAGTCGGGGCGGGGGCACTTTTCCCGGTCGATTGAGGATTCCCTCCCGCGTGCCTCGGAGTCGCGGCTTCACCTGGGGGCCCCGTGCTCCCCTCCCACGAGGCAAAGCCATTGAACGCACTCCCCGTTAGGGACAGGAAGCTTTTATTTCGTCAGAATCACAACATGTTTTCCCTCCCGCACGCCCTTCTTCCCAAGGTCACCTTTGGCCGGGAGACGCCGGCCGACCCCGAGCGAGCGTATAAATGTATAAATAACATGTGGGGCTCGGTCATCAGCGGGAAGAGGCCTCGGCACTCGTCTCCTGACACGTTAGCTACGGGAGTGCGTGCCTGTGTGCGGGGGAGAGAAACACAGCTTCGTCTGCAGGACAGTCCCAGCAGGAGCGAAGGAGGGAAAGGAATCCGCGTGTGGTCCGAGGGGCACCGATCTCTCACTCCGGCCCCGTGGGGAGCGGAGGGGTCTGCTTCTGAGTCACGGGGGGGAGCCAGGGCCTGGCTGGCACGGGGCACGTTTCACCAGATGCGGGGGCTCTGCAGGGACCCCCGGGGGGCTGCCCCCCGAGCTGCATGACGTCGTCAGGACCCGCTCACCGACGGGCGCACCTGGGGTCTCGCCTGGAGGGAGGGAGAACTCACCCCCCTGGACGCGCGGCTCCGAGGGACCCCTCGCAGGGCAGGGTGCCTGTGTGCCTGTCACACTCACCCCGACACTGACCAGGTGCCAGAGGGGCCCTGGCTGGTGTGGCTCAGTGGTTAGAGTGCCAGCCTGTGGACCAAAGGAGCGTGGGTTCGATTCAGGGTCAAGGGCACATACCTGGGTTGCAGGTTTGATGCCCGGCCCTGGGCGGGGCATGTGCAAAAGGCAACCAATCAATGTCTCTCTCTCTCTCTTTCTCCTACTTCTCCCTCCCTTCCACTCTCCTCAAAAGATCAATGGAAAAAATATCCTCGGGTGCAGATAAAAAAGAGGGTGCCAAGCGTGCGGAGGGTCCGCAGAACAACATAAACCGCGGGCGTGCGGGCATGAGGCGGCGGTGCCCCGGTCACTGTGTTGGAGGAGGGGTTTCCAGTATCTACGCCCAGCCTGCCCCCGACCGGCCATTTCACAGACACCTGGGCCGTGCCGACCCGGCGGGTCTCTCACAGCCTCTTCCCAGATCCCCCGGTGACGTCAGGGCCACGTCTGTGACCTCAAACCCCAGCGGCCGTGTTCGGCAGGATCCCGGCCATGCACGGAGTGTGACCGTGATGCCATGGCCCGAGGGGCCACGTCCACAAATTCACATCCACTCAGAAGACGCAGTGATGGGCATCCCCCGGAGCCTGCCCTGCGGGCAACGGGCAACCTTCTTGGCGATAGGAAGCAGCCGGGGTGCCCCGGCAGCGCAACTGCGCATGAGTGACTGCACGTGAGCGACGGGAAGCTGTGGTAAGCGGTGCGGGGAAGTCAGGCCTCGGAAAACATCCTGGTGGGCGCCCATGGCGAACGCGAGGGAAGGGTCAGAAAGGGGGAGATTGGAGGCCGACTCTGAGTCTGAAGCGTCCACGCGTGTGAGGGACGGTTTGAGGAGCAGCCGTGGCCCCGAAGCTCCGGGGACTCAGCGGCCAGCGTGTCAGCCACGGCCTGGGCGTCAGCGAGGCCCCAGCACAGGCCTCCCACCTATGGTCGCCGCACGGAGTGGCTTCAGGGAGCTGGTTCTTGGGTGGGTTCAGCAGGTTGACATTCCTCACTCTCCCACGCACCCCATCTGCCTCGGCCCAACCCTCTGGGGCTGCGTGGGGGCCTGAACCCCCAGCAGGACCCGGTTCTGTGGTCCAAGTCCCCTTCCCGGAGCAGACGCTCAGCTGCCTCCTGTGCTGGGCCGCTGGGCCTCGAGCTCAGTCACAGATCCGACGGGGGGCCCAGGGAGCAGGTCAGCAGGCCGCCGGGTTCCGGGGAGCCCCCAGGGCTGTCACTCGGCCACGGGGGGACCGAGCCAGGCGGTCCGTCCTCGCTGTGAACAGGCTGCGGGCGGAGTGGTGGCCTCTGTCACCCGGGGACGGCTGTCACGGGGACCCCGGCCGGACGGCGATGAGGAGCGGGTCCCGCGGGCAGAGGCAGGGTGCATCTCGCGTGCTGTCGGGGGCGGTGCTCTGAGTGGCAGGCCGGCCCGGTGCTGTGCGGCCTCGGCTCACACGGGGGACAGGTCCGCGTGGTGGGCGGACTGGCTGCTCTTGTCCCAGGGGCTGAGCTTGGAGGAGGCTGTGCCCGGCCGGGTCCCGTTCATCTGCGGAGGCAGAGGAGTGAGGCGTGAGGCCCGCGCCAGGGCCAGAGACCTGAGCCCCGCGTGAGTGCGGGAGTGAGCCTTGGGCCTTGGGCCAGAACGTTGCCTGAGGGTCCTCCCTGTGGGGGCCCCACTGCTCCCCAGAAATGAGGATCTTGAACTGGAGAGGGTGCCCTTCTCCCACATTCCTCATCCCTTCCAGGTTCCGGTGTGCATTCATTCCCTCCTGCATCATTCATTCACCCATTCATCCATCAGTCTGCCCTTGTATCCACCCATCCACCCATCCACCCATTCATCCATCTGTCCATCTATCATCCATCCATCCATCCATCCATCCATCCATTCATCATCCATCTATCCATTCATCATCCATCTATCCATCCATCCCATCCATCCATCCATCCATCCATCCATCCATCCATTCATCCATCCATCAATCCATCTATCCCATCCATCCATCCATCCATCCATCCATCCATCCATCCATCCCATTCATCCATCCATTATTCATCCATCATCCATTCATCATCCATCCATCTGTCCATCTATCATCCATCTATCCATCCATCCATTAATCCATCCCATTCATCCATCATCCATCCATTCATCATCCATTCCTCAATCTACCCATGAATTCATCCAGGACAGAGAACAGGATGTGGGTGTAACATCGGCCCAGAGTGTGTAGGGTCCTGCAGGCCAAGGTCAGATGTGAGAGGTCAGGTGTGAGAGGCTGAACAACCACCACCAGCACCTCCTCCACTGTCCGGCAGCCGCCTGCACAGCTTGGGGAGGAGGGACCTGAGGGCAGGGAGGGGCGGGAAGCTCAGAGTGAGGAGCCGAGGGCCTCAGCTCCACGCAGCCCTTGGTCAGGCAGAGGCTCAGTGAAGCCAGCATGTGTGTGTGCGGCTGACGGACCCCTTCAGGTGCGTGCGAGGGCAGCGCCCTGGGGTCACGGGTGCAGGCCCCCAAGGAGGGGCCGAGGGATACCATACCACTCACCACGTCGGAGCTGGAGGGCTTCGGGTTGGCGTTGCGGCTGGAGCTGCTCGTGAGGGACCAGACCTTGGTTTTATGCTTGAAGGCAGCTCTCACCTTCCAGGGCAGAACGGGTTCATTAGAAACAGCCTCAGAGGTTGAAACAGGACCCATCGGGGCTCCTTGAGGAGGTCTCCCCCCTTCCCCCGCCTCCACCTCCCTGCAGGACATCGTGGGGGGGGGGGAGGCTTGGAGGTTGCTTAGCAACGGGAAGAGACGAAGGGGCTGAGGGGAAGCAGCCCCACGTTCAGACTTGCCACCCACACCTGCCAGGTAGGCAGCTCCGCCCCTGAGCTCCCTGCCCTTTCAGAAAGGAAAACCCGCCCGGCCCGCCAGCCGGCGTGGCTCAGGGGCTGAACTCCGACCTATGAACCCGGAGGTCACGGTTGCATTCCCAGTCAGGGCACAGGCCCCGGGTTGCGGCCTCGATCCCCAGTGGAGGGCATGCAGGAGGCAGCCGATCCATGATTCTCTCTCCTCATGGATGTCCCTCTCTCCCTCTCCCTTCCTCTCTGGAATCAATTAAAAATAAATATTCTTACAAAAAGAAAAGAAAACCCGTTCCCAGCTACCCACGTGGGGAGTGAGGGGACGGCCGTACCTCGGAATTCAGGAGACAGTGGAAGAGGAAGATGAAGAAGCCCTGGAGGGAGGGAGGGGAGAGTCACCCACCGCCTGGTCCAGACACCCCTGAGGGCTCCTGGCTCGCAGGCCGCACACGGGCCTGTTGTTGGGGAGCCCGGAGGGATCGGGGTGCTCTGCGGTCCGTGAGGAGGGAGGGGCATCCTGTACCCGCGGTCATATGACCTGCAGGCAGGCAGCCGCTAGGACCAGGGGTGGGGGGGTGGGAGGGGCGTGCGTGGGCCAAGATTCAGGGACAGGCAGTTCCCAGACAGGCTCCGCCTGGGGCGGGGGCGGGGGAGGGGGCTGTGCGCTGCCCTCTACACGGGGCAACTAACGTGCCCGCCCCGGAGGCCCCGGGTGCCCACCTGCAGGGAGTTGAGGATGGCGAACGCGTACTGGAAGGCTACCGCCTGGTTGTTGACGGCCAGCACCCCGAAGACCCAGGAGGTGCCCAGGATGGGCAGCAGCACGGCCACGGCCTTCGCCGTCAACCTGGAGGCGAGAGGGTGATGCCTGGGGGGCGGGCAGGGCCGGGAGCGGCCCCTCCCTCGGCGCCGTGGCGGGGAGCTGACCCCCCAGGATGGGGACGCGGGGTCCCCACGGACTGGCTCAGGGCCCAGTCACCCAGGACACTAGAGCAGCCCTGGGCACAGGGGCCGGGTGGGAAGCGGGTGCCAGGCGCCCACAGAGGACGCAGGGGGTAGACGTGCCCAGCACCCAGACCCCTGCAGGCCAGTCCATGGGCTCGCTGGGGAAAGGGGCTCCGTGGGAAAGGGACCTGGCCCCCCGAGCCCGGAGGTGAGCTGGTGCCGAGTCGTGTGCCCGGAGGGAGCTGTGCCCGGCTGTCCGACTCCAGCTGGGGGACGGGCGGCCTCGCAGGGAAGAACACGGACGTGACCCCTGACCTGTAACCCCTGACCAGGGTCATCCTTCTGCACCAGGGCCCAGCCCTCCAAGGTATGCAGAGGCCGAAAAGCCCAAGAGGCAGGGGCCACTTGTCACGTTAGCCCACAGGGTCGGGGACTAAGTATGGAGTAACTGCCGTATCGACCTGCCGTTGACACATTTCCTGTTCCCCTCAGATCCGATCAGATATGCTGCGGCCAGTCTCTCGCTCAACGCCCGCTGCCGGCACCTGCGCCCCGTTTTCCAGCGCCCCCGTTCCCTGGGAGGAACCACCCCTCCACCTCCTGGCCTGTGCTTTGGGGGTGTGGGGGGTCCGACTGCACCTAGAGCCAGGGTGGACCTCCCCGCGCCGCTGCCCGAGCCGCCCTCCGTGGGCGGGGCACCCTGCGGCCCAGGGCCCACGTACTTGAAGGCGCTGGGGTCCCCGTGGACCTTGTAGTTGTCGGCGCTGATCTGGGAAATGACCCTGGTGACCGCGACGAGGATGCCAATGTTCACCTGCGGGGGGGGGGGCGGGTGGAGAGAAGGGGGGGATGGAGAGAAAGGGGGGGCGGAGAGAAGGGAGGACAGGTGAGGGCTGGGGCGGCACCTGCTGAGCACCTGACTCCTCCTGGCACCGCCCTCCCCAGCCAGGGCTGCACACACCTGGAGGCAGGTCACCCAGGTCCCTGAGCACCTGCCCACCGGCCCCCCAAGACTGTCCTCTGGGGGCTCATATCCGTGGGGCAGAGAAAAGACAGCAAAACAGACCCATTCTGCCCAGCCGGCATGGCTCAGGGGTTGAGCATCGACCTATGAACCAGGAGGTCAGGGTTCGATTCCCGGTCAGGGCACAGGCCCGGGTTGTGGGATCGATCCCCAATGTGGAGCGTGCAGGAGGCAGCCGATCTGTGATTCTCTCTCATCATGGATGTTTCTCTCGCTCCCTCTCCCTTCATCTCTGAAATCCATGAAAATATGTATCTTTAAAGAAGAACAAAGGCGTTTCCCCAGCACGGTTGGTGTTAGAATTCCGTGGGATCCCAGAGTCAGTTCCCGGCACAGGGACAACCCCATCGGAGAGGGGCCCAGAGGCAGGGGCCCAGACACCTGCAGGGGGCTCATCTGACCCCTGAGCCCGGACCCAGCACTGACGGCACCTGATCCTGACCACCAGCTTAGGAATCCCATTCCTGTTCGACCCCGAGTGGCCCTGTGGCCCTGGGAATCCTGACCACTGCGGGGGTTCCCAGAGGCGTTCGCCAACCTTCCCCAAGGTGGCCCTGGGCCCCGGGGGGCTCCCTGACCAGGAAACTGTGGGTGAGGAAACCCTGTGGGGTAAGAACCCATGTGCCTGCCTGTTCCCTGCCCGACCCACTCCCGCAGCTTCACCTGCCACCTGAACATGGCCTGGCTCCCCCCGTCACCTGGGACATGAGTCCAGGCTAAAGCATTAAATCCGACAGTAAAATAGTAGTCATTAATGTTGGTGTTTCCAGGGTTCAAGCCCCAGTTCGGGTGGCTATTAATGTCGGGGTTCTTGTCCCAGCATTATGAAGGGCTTCTCAGCAATCTGGAGAAAGGCTGTGCGTAGATTCAATAAAGAGACCAAGGACGACAGATAGTTTTGAAAGGCATTGGAGGTCAAGGAGCTTCAGCTAAAGGAGCTAAAGACTACCCCTTGACTCAGGATCCCGTGCTATTTATTGACACAATTTGTCCCAAGGTAAGGTGGAGATAATACACTTCAAAGGGTGGGGTTTACAGAAGCATTGTCAGATTGGGGAATAGCCTACAGCTGTTCAGGTGTTTGGCCAACAGGAGGCAATAACAAGCAGATTGAGATGCCCTGAGCTTTCTGGCAGCAAATGATTATCCTATTCAGGTTTGGGGGAGATGCTTTTTAGCTGTCCAACAGATGATTACATATGTGGCTCAGCCCTTGTTGAGCCCCCAAGCTTCACCAACCTTTTGATGAAACTCTTGTAATTATGACATGCTGGAATTGGTTCCCGGCACCAGGCTACAGCCCCCTGAGGGGACAGGAGCCCTGCTCACCAGGGGGAGCGTCTCAGGGCCAGGCCCCTCCCAGGGAGCCCCAGGCCCCCACCCCCACACCTGTCCCCCCCTCAAGGCCGGCACCTACCAGGATGACCAGCAGGGCGGGGGCCACGAAGGCCCAGATGGCACCGCTGTGCAGGGACAGCCAGCAGCTGCGGAGGGAAGCGACCACTCAGCCCTTTTCTCTCTTTACAGAGAGCAGGTCCTACTCCTGGGACGTGACCCCTTGGCCTGGCCCCCACACCATCCTGTCCTCATCCGGGTCCCATGACGGCCGTCCGCCGCCCGGGGAAATGTGGCGGGAGGTGGTGACCACCGTGAAATCCCTCGACGTGCCGGACCCGGCCTGGTGCACCCGCCTGCACTCCCCCGCACCCGTGGGTTCCCAGCTGTCATTACAGAGCATCGGGGTGCCCTAGGCCCCTGCGGACCACCCCCCGGAGGGCTAGAGTCACCGACCCGGGCTCCAGGGGTGACCCATGTCTAGGAAAGCCACGGGAACAAAACAGTTCCGCCTGCACCCTCTGCCCACCAGCTGCCCCCCCCCCCCATGGCCCTGCCCCTGCCTCAGCCAGCCCTGCCCCAGGGGAGCCTGGGAGACCAGTGCCCAGGCCAGGACCCCTCGAGGCCCTGTCCCCGCGGGAGCCGAGCCCGCCTACTTGTTGGTGGTCCCGTAACTGTCCAGGGCACAGGAGATGGAGATGACGCAGATCAGCAGCGGGGACCCTGCGGAGATCAGAGCGGGCACCCCATGAGCCCGCGCCCCTCGGCTCTCACTCCTGAGTTCATTTATTCGTTTTACGCCCGATTCACACCAAGAGCCACGGGCAGGCTGCGGACACAGGGCAGCCCGGTCCTCTGAGAACCTATGGTCCAAACAAGGAGGTAACAGCCCCGTTGGCGTGGCTCCGTGGTTGAGCATCGACCTAGGAACCAGGAGGTCACGGTTCGATTCCCCGTCAGGGCACAGGCCCGGGGTTGCGGGCTCCATCCCCAGTAGGGGGCGTGCAGGAGGCAGCCGATCCATGATTCTCATCATTGATGTTTCTCTCTCTCCCTCTCCCTTTCTCTCTGAAATCAATAAAAATATATTTTAAAAAAAAGAAGAAAAAAAAAAGAACACCCACAGAAGCCAGAATCGCGGGGAGCAAGTGGTTCCCAGGATGTGAGACCTTTGCTCTGTTTGGCCAACATGGTTCTCCTTCTACCCTGGCCTCTTGGAGGTGCACAGAAGGCCAGTAGGGAGAGCAAACCCCATCCCATCCCGCCCCCAGCCCGGCAGCACCTATCCCAGGACTCCCCCTGCACCTGCCCCAGCCCCGGCACCCACCCCTGCCCCCGGCCCCGCCCCAGCCCGCGGCACCTACCCCAGCCCCCGGCACCTACCCCAGCGCCCCCCCGGCACCCACCCCAGCCCCCGGCACCCACCCCAGCCCCCGGCACCCACCCCAGCCCCCGGCACCCACCCCAGGCCCCGGCACCCACCCCAGCCCCCGGCACCCACCCCAGCCCCCGGCACCCACCCCAGCCCCCGGCACCCACCCCAGCCGATCCCGTAGTAGTAGCGGTGCTTGCTGTCCTCGGAGCCGAAGACCCGGATGACCATGCTGTAGAGGTGCAGCCCTTCCACCAGCATCCAGGCGAAGGCGCTCAGGAAGAAGTAGTGCAGCAGCATGGCCAGCACCTGGCACGGGACCTGGCGCCCCGCAGACGGGCCCAAGGTCAGGCCTCTCGGGGCGTTTCCTGGGGTCCCCGCCTCCCAGCGCCCCGGTCTGGGGCATCTTCTGGGGTCACGTGGTCTGACTTCCGCCCTGGGAGTCAGGGCTCCCTCCCGTTTCCGGTCTGGGTGGGGCACGTGACTCATGGGGAACCAATCACTGCCCCACGCTCCCTCCGAGGCACAGTGATTGGTCCAGGAAGACGTGGGAATCAGATCCGGCCAATCAGCATTCAGGCCCCCATTCCCTGCGACGGGATTGGCTCAGAGTGGAGCCGCCGGGGAGCCCGGGTTCCCTCCTCCCTCCAGCCGGGTCCCCGAGGGGAGGCCTGTGGGAAGGGGGTTCAGAGGCAGAGGAAGCAGCCCGTGGCCTGGCTTCCCCCCTGGACTCTGGAATGTCAGTCTGTCCACCTCGGGGTGTCCGTCAGCCAGACGCCACGTCATCGGCATGCCATCTCCTCGTCTCCCTGGGGGGACCCCGGCCTGGCTTTCTGGGGGGGGGGGTCCCTCTGCATTCCGGGCTGGAGGATTCCAGCTGCTGGAGGCGCCACCCTGGGGAGCAGGGGGGGGAGTTTGGGGGGGACTCACGGTGCCCGGCTGGCAGTGGAAGCTGACGAGCAGCAGGACCTGGGCCACCAGGACGGCGAAGGACAGGTTGGCGTGGATGTGGTAGCGCTGGTTCCGGATGGTGCTGACCGAGCTGAGGGCAGAGGGCAGAGGGCAGAGGGCAGGGGGCAGGGGTGAGGCCATGACGGGCCTCTGGGAAGCGGGTCCAGATGCTATCACTCTTGGACCCTCGACGGCTCCCGGCCGCCCTTGGAAAAGGCCCGGCTCTGGGCAGGCCCCACGGCTTAGGGAAAGCCGGTGTCCGCCAACTCCGCAGGTCCCTCTCGGCACCCCAGGCCTCGACGAGAAGAGAGATCGAGGACGCCCGGCCGGCGGGGCTCAGGGGCTGAGCGCCAGCCTACCAACCGGGAGGTCACGGTTCCGTCCCGGTCCAGGGCACAGGCCCAGGTTGCGGGTTCGATCCCCAGCAGGGGGCGTGCAGGAGGCAGCCGGTCCGTGACTCTCTCTCCTCATGGGTGTTTCCATCTCTCTCCCTCTCCCTTCCTCTCTGAAATCAATTAACATATATATATATATGTATATATGTATATACTCCTCACCTGAGGATATTTCTTTCCATTGATTTCGAGAGAGAGTGGAAGGGAGAGGGAGAGACAGAGAGAAACACGTCGGTTGGTTGCCTCCTGCAAGCGCCCCTGACCAGGGCCGGGAGCCTGCAACCAAGTACGTGCCCTTGACGGGAATCGAACCCAGGACCCTTCAGTCCGCGGGCCGACGCTCTATCCACTGAGCCACGCCTGGGGCTAGAAAGTACAAATTTCTTACAAAGTGACTGAGGAGCAACCACCGGCTCCTCATACAAAGGCCAGCAGGGAGACCGAGGGGGTAGAGGGGGCCAAGCGGGCGGGGAGGGGGTTCCTGTTCGTACGGAGCCGCCAGCCTCCCGGGACACGGGCACGGACACGGGCACGGACACGGGCACGGGCACGGACACGGGCACGGGCACGAACATGGACACGGGCACGGACATGGACACGGACACGGACACGGGCACGGGCACGGACACGGACACGGACACGGGCACGGGCACGGACACGGGCACGGGCACGGACATGGACATGGACACGGGCACGGACACGGGCACGGGCATGGACACGGGCACGGACACGGGCACGGACACGGACACGGGCATGGACACGGGCACGGACACGGGCACGGGCACGGGCACGGGCACGGACACGGGCACGGACACGGGCACGGACACGGGCACGGGCACGGGCACGGGCACGGGCACGGGCACGGACACGGGCACGGACACGGGCACGGGCATGGACACGGGCACGGGCACGGGCACGGACACGGGCATGGACACGGGCACGGACACGGGCACGGGCACGGGCACGGGCACGGGCACGGGCACGGGCACGGGCATGGACACGGGCACGGGCACGGGCACGGGCACGGGCACGGGCACGGACACGGCACGGACACGGGCACGGGCGGCGGCGGGGACTCACGAGAGCATGGCGAAGGTGGCCAGCGTGACGGCCAGGCAGAGCACCGACAGGGAGCAGCCGATGTAACTGATGGACGAGAGCGCCACCTGGTGTCCGCGCGTGAGCTGTGCGGGGAGCGGAGCGCGGGGAGCAGAGGTCAGGGCCCGGGACTGGCCGGGGGTGAGCCAGGCCGGACCGGTGGGCGCTCCAGCCCCGCGGGTGCCCCGCTGAGGGTCAGGGGCCCCTGCCCCGCCGCCGGGAGGGCGCGGTGGCCTCCAGGGGCCCTGTGGCTGCCGCCCACAGGGGTTGGGTCCTCCGGGGTCAGCCCTGGGTTTGCACGTGGCCAACGCCCCAATGGCCCCCCCAGCCTAGACCTGCGCCTGCCCAACCCTCCCTCCCCACAGGGGAGCCTCGCCTTGGGGTCCCGGTCCGCCCACCGGGGCCCTGCCCTTCCCCAGGCCTCGGTACCCACGGGAGGTGCCTTCCTTTCTCTTATGGCTCATGAGAAGGTGCCTTTTCGGCACGGATCGTGCTTTCTTTAGCATGGGTAATTGTCGTGTTTTTGCCTGGATAATTTTAAACCACGTTCACGCCGCCCTTCCCTGGCGATGAGCGGCCGGGATTCGCTTCTGCGAAGACACCCACAGCCGGTCTAAATCGGGCGGCCGCCCCGCGTGGGGCGGGTTGGCAGTCGCCCGTGACTGTGCTCAGGGTTTTGTCTTCGGCTGATGGGACGGGGCTGCCTGCCTCCCTCCCCTCTGCCCGCCCCGCCCCAGCCCCGCAGCCCAACACCTTGCAGTTCAGCCAGGGAGGGACCTGGAGGAGGCCCTGCTCGCTGCCCTCCGTCCATCCGGGACACAGCACCCCCTTCCCCCGCCGCCCCTCCTGCCGCCACCTGTGCCCTCGGAGCCAGGAACGGCCTCCCGGCCCCCGGCTCGCTCACAGGGCACTTCCTGGCAGACGCCTTTCTGACCACAGGCCTGGCCAGGCGGCTCAGTGGGTAGAGCTTCGTCCCGCTGGGCCAGGTCTGCGAGGTCAATCCCCCAGTCAGGACACACACGAGGTCAGCCAATGACGGCTCCAGTGGGCGGAACCACGGACCAACCTCCCCCTCCCTCTCCCTCTCCCTCTCATCCCTCTCCCTCTCCCTCTCATCCCTCTCCCTCTCCCTCCCTCTCCCTCTCCCTCTCCCTCTCCCTCTCATCCCTCTCCCTCTCCCTCTCATCCCTCTCCCTCTCCCTCTCATCCCTCTCCCTCTCCCTCCCTCTCCCTCTCCCTCTCCCTCTCCCTCTCCTCTCCCTCTCCCTCTCCCTCTCCCTCTGATCCCTCTCCCTCTCCCTCTCCCCCCTCTCATCCCTCTCCCTCTCCCACTCCCTCTCCCTCTCCCTCTCTCTCTCATCAGTTAGTGAACGTTAAGATGAGAAGGAAGTGTTCCTCGACCATCTTTGCCACCCTCCACCTCCGCCCGCACCTTCGCTGTAGGAAAGGGCTCTGTGGGAAGTGACAGAAAAGGCCTGGCTGTCTTACCCCCAAACCTCTGCCAACTTTGTGCCCCCAAAACTGCCTGCAAAGCTGACGGAGCGGACCTGGCGCCCCAAGGCTGGGCCTTAGGACGCTCTCGGGTAGCGCCACCCTGCAGGGCGGACGGACTAGGCTTACTAGCACCTCCAGGGGACTTCGATTCTCATCAGCCCCCTCCCCCCGCGCTTCCTAGCGGGAAACTCCTTGGGACTGGGCCTGAACCGGGGCCCCAGGAGAGCTGCTGTTCGGTTGGAAACAAACGCCTGCTGCCTCTCCTGTTGGTTTTTTACTCTCCAGGTAACACCCTCATCGGCCGCCCCGGCCATCAGCTCCTCACGCCGACTGGCCTGCACCGGGGGCGGGCCTGCACCTGGGGACGGGCCTGCACCTGGGGGACGGGTCTGCACCTGGGGGCAGGCCTGCACCTGGGGGACGGGTCTGCACCTGGGGGGGGGCCTGCACCTGGGGACGGGCCTGCACCGGGGGCGGGCCTGCACCTGGGGGTCTGCACGGGGGGGGGCCTGCACCTGGGGGACGGGTCTGCACCTGGGGGCAGGCCTGCACCTGGGGGACGGGTCTGCACCTGGGGGGGGGGGTCTGCACCTGGGGGACGGGTCTGCACCGGGGGCGGGCCTGCACCTGGGGGACGGGGTCTGCACCTGGGGATGGGGGTCTGCACGTGGGGGACGGGGTCTGCACCTGGGGGGCGGGGGTCTGCACCTGGGGGGCGGGGCCGCACTGGGGCTGCCCGAGGACACCGAAAGAATAGAATATTTTTTGCCAAAGCAGCAGAGCTCACCGATGTCCCTGCCCGAGCGTCTCCCTGCTCAGCGGCCCCCTCTCGGTCCCCATGGCCGACAGCGCTCCCTCCCCGCCCCCGTGCCTCCCAGCAGGACCGCCTGGCCGGGAGGGCGCCCCGCCTCACCTCCAGCGGCACCACCTGCATGAGGATGGCGAAGTTGGTGAGGTGCGTGCAGCGGCAGACGGAGTAGCCCAGGTTCCCTTCCACCAGGACGCAGCCCTCATTCGACCAGACGCCTTCCCCGGAGCTGCGGACATGGGAGGGAGGGTCAGCAGGAGGCAGCGGCCCGGCCTCGGCGAGGGCGTCCCCATCATCGGCCAGAAGAATGCGGCCGCGTGGGCCAGGCCGAGGGGCCGAGGGGCCTCTGGGAGAGGAACAGGTGGACGGCTCCACCACTTTGGAAGGCGCCTGAGCTGCTGCCCGTTATGTAGCGAGATGCGTCCCGGCCAGGGCACCTCTGAGCGAGGGCCACGCACAGGGCACGCCGGGCACTCACTGAGGGACGGGGGCGTGGGTAACCCAGTGCCCGCCCCGGGGACGGGACACACAGCACGGGGGACACACGGAGGTGACAGGACCCGCACCCGCAGGAGGGACACACCATTGGGCCTCAGGTCTCAGCCCGAAACCAAAGGTCATGTTCTCTCCGACCAGAACCACATCCTGAGGCTGTTATTATTATTCTTCACCTGAGGGCATTTCCCATGGACTTTCTTACTATTTATTTTTATCTTAAAAATAATATTTTTATTGATGTCAGAGAGGAAGGGAAAGGGAGAGAGAGAGAAACATCTATGAGGAGAGAGAATCACAGATCAGCTGCCTCCTGCACGCCCCCCACTGGGGATTGAGCCTGCAACCCGGGCCTGTGCCCTGACCGGGCATCGAACCCTGACCTCCTGGTTCCTGGGTCGATGCTCAGCCATGGAGCCAGGCCGGCCGGGCTGGTGTGTTACTTTTAAAGGAGGAATGCACGAACAGATGCTGAGTCCGTTCTTACCGTTCACGTCTAGGAATGAGAAAGGATCTGAGTCCCCTCTGTGTCCAGGGGGACAATCTTTCAAAAAGGTTTCCCCAGACAGACAGACAGGGACAAGCTGCCCACAGACGTGCCCCGCGAGGGAGGTCAGCGTCCATCACGCCCCGAAATGCAAAAGGGAAACCACGAAGGTACGTGGGCAACTGTCGTTTCCTTATTTCCTTTCGCTGGAGGACCACTAATGACCTAGGGCCGGGTGGTGGCCTTACGGTGCCGTCAGGGGAAGCTGCGTGACGAGAATGCACCACGAGTGACATGAGGCGCGGCGCGCCGAGGCCGACGCGATGGACGGAGACATAGGGGTCAGACCTCCCGTTAAAGGGACAGGCACCTCAGGAGGCAACAGTGGAGATCACAAGGGCATACATGTTACCCCCAAATCCTAACGAAGTAAGAAAAAGAGAACATGAGAAACAAAGATAGCCCGGCCGGCGTGGCTCAGAGGTCAGCCTAGGAACCAGGAGGTCAGGGTTCGATTCCCGGTCAGGGCACAGGCCCGGGTTGTGGGCTCCATCCCCATTAGGGGGCGTGAAGGGGGCAGCCGGACCTTGATTCTCTCTCATCATGGATGTTTCTCTCTCTCTCTTCCTTCCTCTCTGACATCAATAAAAGTATATTTTAAAAAATAAAATGAATGGGGACCCGGATCAGGACGTGGACAAGCATGGGCCGGCACACCTGGCGGCTGGTGGTACCCCCCGCAACCCCCCGTCCCCCCCCCCAGAGCCCCCCACCGGCCGCACCTGAAGTCCAGGAAGGCGCAGTACAGGAACACGTGGTTCGTCGCGTTGGTGGCCTCGCGGTGCTGCCTGCTCGTCTGGAATGAGAACGGGGCACCTCGTGAGGCCAGCTTCCCAACGGGATGGGGACCCAAAGCCGCCGACCGTCCCTCTCCCGGGTCAGAGGCCCAGGGCTCTCGCCTCAGGGCCTTGGCATGCGCTGGGCCCCCTTCGCACCCTCTTCCCCGGCAACCTTGCTCCCTGTGGGTCTCAGTCCCTCCGAGAGACAGAGCTGTGCCCCCTGCACCCTGTGCCCCCTGCACCCCACGCCCCCCGAGATTCACATCTCCTGTCTGGCAAGGACACACGTGGATTTGAGACCCCGTCACCCCTCCCATCCCCGCCCCCCCCCCCCCCGTCTGCTCTGCCTCTGTGTGCTCAGACATGGGGAGCCCTGTCCGCAGCCACACAGTCCCACGGAAGGTCACCAGCGGAGGAGCCAGCGGGCGTGGCTCAGGGGCCGGTGTGGCTCAGTGGCCGGCGTGGCTCAGTGGCCGGCGTGGCTCAGGCCGTGAAAGGAAGGTTAAGGCTGCAGCCAGGCCTGGAGGCGCTCACTCCCACCCGAGGGAGGCGCCCAGGGCTCCGGGCCCTGCCCTCCCTGTGACCTCTTGACCTCTGGCAGAGGCTGACATCCCCACCCTCTGCATCCCCGACCACAGCCGGCCGCCGTGTGTGTGGTCAGAGGGCGGAGGCGGCTGCTGCGCTGGGCGAGGCCGCGGTCACACCCGCCTCGGCCCTCCCGGCCGTGGGAACGCCGATGCCTCGTCCGTGTTGGAGTTTGCAGCCAAAGGGAACGCAGGCTGCCCCGTCTCCCCAGGGGGGCCCAGGAGGTTCTGGGGCATCATTGGCTGTTAGAATTCGGGGTGCGGTGCTGCAGGACGAGGGAGCCACCTGGTTGTCCCCACTTCCCTGGAGAAACTGGGAGGGAGGGGAGACCATTCCCACCAGTGGTCACCCCATGGCCGGGGACCAAGAATGGGGGGGCGTCATCAGGGTGAGGGGGAGGAGACAGTCACCTTGAACCCCGAGTCCTGGAGCTGAGGGGCCCTGTGCAGCCCTGGGGACGACAGTGAGGGCTCCCCCACACAGGGCCCCCCAACACAGGGCCCCCCGACACAGGGCTCCCCACACAGGGCCCCCCAACACAGGGCCCCCCAACACAGGGCTCCCCAAACACAGGGCCCCCCCCACAGGGCCCCCCACACACAGGGCCCCCCGACACAGGGCTCCCCCGACACAGGCCCCCCCTGACACAGGGCCCCCCCACACAGGGCTCCCCCGACACAGGGCCCCCCTGACACAGGGCCCCCACATACAGGGCCCCCCGACACAGGGCTCCCCGACACAGAGCCCCCCAGACACAGGGCCCCCCCCACAGGGCCCCCCACACACAGGGCCCCCCGACACAGGGCTCCCCCGACACAGGCCCCCCCTGACACAAGGCCCCCCCACACAGGGCTCCCCGACACAGAGCCCCCCAGACACAGGGCCTCCCCACACAGGGCCCCCCCGACACAGGGCCCCCCGACACAGGGCCCACACACACAGGGCCCCCCCGACACAGGGCCCCCTGACACAGAGCGCCCCCCGACACAGGGCCCCCCACACACAGGGACCACTGACACAGAGCCCCCCCCGACACAGGGCCCCCCCCCGCAGGGCCCCCCTGACACAGAGCGCCCCCCGACACAGGGCCCCCCGACACAGAGCCCCCCCCGACACAGGGCCCCCCCGACTACACCAGACATCCCCCCTGACGTGTGTCTGAATGTCTCCACCTGGGGCCAGGCCGGACCCATCCCCCCACCCCCCAGTCCAGTCCCGTGGTCCCAAGTCCTTAGTCCTGAGGGCCCGGGAACTCGGGGGGCACCACTGTCAGCGTGGGAATCGGGGACCCTCCAGGGAATTAAATTCCACACGGTGGTCCTCAAGGCCCCCCACACCCCCCTCCCCTGGGGGCCAGGAGCCCGGGAGGCTGCAGAGCCAGCAGGTGAGCGGACACGCTCGGAGGGAAAACAAAGCAAAACCAGGCAACTACGCGGGATCTGGGCTCGATCGCGCTCAGAGCTGAGCAGCGTCCCCGTGTCCCCCGTGTCCCCCGTGTCCCGGCTGGTGACCTGGAGCCAGGAAAACGCATGCACGCGGGTCCACCACCCCCGCCGGGGCCCGAGCTCACGGGCAGAGCCAGTAAACACCACCTCCGAGTCTATCCAACCCCCAAAATGGGAGGAAAAAATACGATTTTCATAGCGCAAGCCACGGAGCAGAGCCCGGGACACGCACACGGAGCAGAGCCCCCGGGACACGCACACGGAGCAGAGCCCCTGGGACACGCACACGGAGCAGAGCCCCCGGGACACGCACACGGAGCAGAGCCCCCGGGACACGCACACGGAGCAGAGGCCCCGGGACACGCACACGGAGCAGAGGCCCTGGGACACGCACACGGAGCAGAGCCCCCGGGACACGCACACGGAGCAGAGCCCGGGACACGCACGCGGCCGGAGGATTTGCAGGTAATCCCGACATTTCCATCCCGGCCCGCCCTGGGCCGCGCCACGTCCGAACGCTCCCGGGAGCGGAATACTGGTATTTCCATGGAAATGCTGGGCTGGGTTTAAAAGGTTATAAACGCTGATCCGGTTCACAGCCCGGGTCCGGGCTGCCAATCAGAACTCATCGGATTGTGCCTCCCGCCTGCTGACAAACCACGTTCGACACAACGCGCTTTTCCCGGGGAGGGGAGCGATCTCACCCCGAACAGGAAGCAGGGATTCAAAATCCCACATGCACGTTCCGGAACCATCTACCGAGAGGCGTGTGGGACCCGGGACCCTGGCCTGTGTGGGCTGGGCACCTATTTCTGTTCAGCTCATTCGACCCCCACGTGCCACTGCTGGCTGCTCCCCACATTCATACGTAAACAGGTGTAGCCCCAATTTCTCCAGGCCTGACACACTCAGATTAAAAAAAAAATCCCATTTAAAAATATACACAGAGTGGCCAGATGATGATGATCTCTGAACACATACTAATCTGGCCACTCAGTGTATGTCCTATAGAATAAAAGGCTAATATGAAAATTGTCCCCTCGACCAGGAGTTCGACCAGCAGGCAGGCTGGCCAACCGCCCATGTCCCCTCCCCCTGGCCAGGCTGGCTGGACCCCAACCATGCACACATTCATGCACCAGGCCTCCTACTCACACACACACACACACACACACACACACACACACACACACACACTGAGCGGCCAGATTATTATGCGTTCAGAGGTCATCATCATCTGGCCACTCAGTGTATATTTATATTGATTGCAGAGGGGAAGGGAGAGGGACAGAGAGATAGAAACATCAATGATGGGAGAGAATCATGGATTGGCTGCCTCCTGCACGCCCCCCACTGGGGAATGAGCCTGAAACCCGGGCCTGTGCCCTTGACCGGAATCAAACCCAGGACCCTTCAGTCTGTAGGCCGACACTCTCTCCACTGAGCCACACCGGCCGGGGCTGAACCCCTTCTTTCGTTTAAGGGAGCAGAGCCCGCAGGGAGCCCTGACATCCTCTTCCCGCACATGAAAGACACCTTTTCAAAAGGGTAAAGGCGGACTCTCAGATCTCACCGAGCGCGGATCAGAGACGTGACGGCGCTCCTTAACGAGCAAGCCGCCGCGCGGATGTGACTGCACTTCACGGGGAAGCTCAGAGCCCTCCACAGGCGAGGCCCTCGGGGGGCGGGGAGCACAGCTGCCGGGGAGACAGCCGGCCACGCAGATCACACCCACGGCGAGAGGCTCACGCCGGCTCGGTCTCCGGTCTCCGCCAGGCAGCGCTTCCATTTCACCGTGAGCAGCCACACGCCACTGGGAAGAGGAGGGGCGGGAGGCTGTCTCCCGACCTTGAGGGAGAGACAATGATTTCTTTTTGTCGTTGTTGTTCATCCTCCCCCGAGGATATTTTCCCATGGATTTTCGGGAACGTGGAAGAGAGAGGTAGACACAGAGAGAAACATGGATGTGAGAGAGACACATCGACCGATTGCCTCCTGCAGGCGCCCCGACCAGGGCCCGGGCTGAGGAGGAGCCTGCAACCAAGGTTGTGCCCTTGACCGGAATTGAACCCAGGTCCCTTCGGTCCACAGGCCGACGCTCCATCCATGCAGCCACACCTGCCAGGGCTAGACAAGGATTTCTTAAGTGGGTCTCAGACGTTCCGAGACCGGTGCTCGGCCCTCGACCTCTGCCGGGCGCCGGTCACTCCCGGGTCTGCCCACTCCGTGGCCCTGGCCTCTGGGCGCGTCCCTCGGGGCACGGGCCGGGATGGAGCAGCTGTGAGCAGAGACGGGGCTCCGGGAAGGAAAACACAACATTCCTCGCACGCAACGGCCAAATACGATGGGAAGGAGGGTGCAAACGTGGGAACAGAGCCAGGCTGGCATGGCTCAGGGGTTGAGCGTTGACCTAGGAGCCAGGAGGTCAGGGTTCGATTCCCGGTCAGGGCACAGGCCCTGGTTGCGGGCTCCATCCCCAGTGGGGGGCGTGCAGGAGGCAGCCGATCCGTGATTCTCTCTCATCATGGATGCTTCTTTCTTTCTTTCTTTTTTTAAAAAAAACATATTTCTTTATTGATGTCAGAGAGGAAGGGAGAATGAGAGAGAGACAGAAACATCCATGATGAGAGAGAATCACTGACTGACTGCCTCCTGCACGTCCCCCACAGGAGACCAAGCCCGCAACCCAGGCACGTGCCCTTGGCCGGAATCGAACCTGGGACCCTTTAGTCCGCAGGCCGACGCTCTATCCCAGGCCGGCCAGGGCTCATCATGGATGTTTCTCTCTCTCTCTCTCCCTCTCCCTTCCTCTCTGAAATCAATAAAAAAAAAATTTTGTAAAGAAAGAAATGCAAGCAACAAAACAAGACCCGAGTCCAGCCGAGGCTGAGCGGGGCCTCCATGCCGCAGCCCCTTTGGCGATGACATAAATTGCTACAACCTCTCCGAAGGGCAGCTCCACAGCGCGGATCGATTGTAAACGTGTCTCTCGCCCACAGTGGCCGAGGCGGCCCCCGGAGCACAACGCTGGGGGCCGAGGCGGGGGGTGGGCGTGGGGGGGCCCGGGACCCGTTAGGGAACCCGCCGTGACAGCGAGAGACGAGAGCGAGGGGCCGAGTCTGGACGGCATGCTTGCTTCGCGACTCGACGATGACGCGTGGCGTGGAGTATGACAGGGGGCTTATCTCTCTGGCCTGAGCCAGGCAGATGGGCAGCATCCCGGTGTAAGTCAGAGATCCCCTCTAAGGCACCCCAGGACAGGCCCTGGGGCCCCGCGGAGCGTGTACCCCACTCTGGGGCAGGAAAACCGGGTGCCTCAACCTTGGGCCCCAGGTCCCCCGTCCATGAGGGCGAGGGACCCATGTGCGCGTCCACCTCTCTCCCCAGCTCCCGCCCCACCCCCGCCCCCCGCCCCGCACACTGGCTTGCCCTCGGACGAATGTTTCCCACCGAACAAATCATTTCAGCTCCAAAGAGCCTCCCAAAACGTCCTCAGAAATGAGAAAGCAACCTTCAAAGGAAAACCCCAAAACCCTGGGGAGAGCCCGGCTTCCCGGGGCCTCAATTACGGGCTCTCTGGAATGATAAACACCCCTCCCTCCCTCCCGCAGGCCCGGCCGCCGCGCTCAGAAACTTGCTGCTTCAAAAATAACCCGGCAGCCGCCCGGCCTGGCTGCGCCGCCGTCAGCCCGCTTCCCTTTGTCTCCGACTCCGACTCCGAGCTGGCACCTTCCCGACCCCCGGAGGCTGGAACCTGACTTCCATCAGGCCCTGCGTGGCCGAGCCCCACATCCAGCTGTGGTGGGAAGCGGGGAGAGTTTGGGGGAGACGGGGCTCCCCGCCAGGTGCTCACACTCACTACTGGACCCGGCAGGATGCTCCTGTGACAGGAGAGGGTCTAGTCCGGCCGGCGTGGCTCAGTGGTGGAGCGTCGGCCTAGGAACCAGGAGGTCACGGTTTGATTCCCAGTCAGGGCACAGGCCCGGGGTGCGGGCTCCATCCCCAGTAGGGGGCGTGCAGGAGGCAGCCGATCCATGATGCTCTCTCATCACTGATGTTTCTCTCTCTCCCTCTCTCTTCCTTTCTGAAATACCAGGTGTACAGGTTACTAATGTGGATTTTTAAAAAGTATATATTTTATTGATTGTTTTACAGAGAGGAAGGGAGAGGGATAGAGAGCTAGAAACATCAATGAGAGAGAAACATCCATCAGCCGCCTCCTGCACACCTCCTACTGGGGATGTGCCCGCAACCAAGGTACATGCCCTTGACCGGAATCGAACCTGGGACCTTTCAGTCCGCAGGCCGACGCTCTATTCACTGAGCCAAACGAGTTAGGGCAATGCGGATTTTTTTCAATAGATGGAGTTACACGTATGTTTATATATATGCGATTTGATATGTAGGCTATTTTGTTGTATTGACAACAGCTTCAAAACTTCTTATGTCAAATTTTCTGAAGGTGTTAACATCATAGATGTTTTTACGCTAAAAAATGTCGAATTTCGTGCCAAAAAAAGAGCATTTGCGGGAAGTTTTAATTCATTACTTGATTTTGAAGAAAAGTGCTGCTGAAAGTGATCGTATACTTCGGGAAACTTATGGTGAACATGCTCCATCTCAAGATACTTGTGAGCGCTGGTTTAAACGCTTTAAAAGGGATGATTTCAAAGTGAAAGACAAAGAACATCCTGGTCAACCGAAAAAGTTGGAAGACCAACAATGACAAGCATTATTGGATGAAGATGTGCGTCAAACCCAAAAACAACTCGCAGAAAGATTAAACGTTGCTCAGCAAACAATTTCCAATCGTTTACAAGCAATGGGAAAGATTTTAAAGGAAGGAAAATGGGTGCCACATCAACTGAACGAAAGACGAATGGAAAACCGAAAAGTCATCAGTAAAATGTTGCTTCAACGGCACGAAAGAAAGTCTTTCTTGCATCGAATTGTGACTGGCGATGAAAAGTGGATTTATTTTGAGAATCCCAAACGCACATAATCATGGGTTGATCCAGGTCAACCATCACCATCGACGTCTGGTGGGATCAGGAAGGTGTGGTGTATTAGGAGCTTCTCAAACCAGGTGAAACCGTTAATACTGATCGCTATCAACAACAAATAATCAATTTGAACCACGCTTTGATCGTGAAACAACCAGAATGGGCCAGGAGGTACGGCAAAGTAATTCTGCTCCATGATGAACCACCATCACACACTTCAACACCAGGTACAGACACGTGAAAAGATCTCGCCTGGGGAGTATGAACCCACCCGCCGTGTTCACCAGACCGTGCTCCTTCAGACGACCACGTGTTCCGATCGATGGCACACACACTGTCTGAGCAGCACTTCAACACATACGACGAAGTGGAAAATGGGGTCTCTGAATGGTCTGCCTCAAAACAAGAAAAGTCCTATTGGGACGGTACCCACAAATGACCTGAAAGATGAGGAAATGTGTGGCTAGCGATGGACGTTACTTTGAATAAAGCACTTTTGCTGATTCTCTTGAAATTATTGTGTTTTCTTTGATTACAAAATCCACATTTTTAACCGGTTAATAGCCAATCCCCAATTTTAGCTGGTATCCACATTTTTAACTGGTTAAAGCGAATCTGCATACCGATTAAAAATGCGGATTTTGTCATCAAAGAAAACACGGTAATTTTAAGAGAAACATCAAAAGTGCTTTCTTCAAAGTAATGTCCATCGCTAGCCACACATTTCCCCCATCTTTCAGGTCATTTGTGGATACCGTCCCAATAGAACTTCTCTTGTTTTGAGGCAGACCATTCAGAGACCCCATTTCCCACTTCTTCGTGTTGAAGTGCCGCTCAGACAGTGCGTGTGCCGTCAATGGGAACGAGTGGTCATCTGAAGGAGCATGGTCTGGTGAACACGGCGGGTGGGTTAATATATTTAAAAAAAAAAAGAAAAGCATCCAGGACCCGGGGGAGACGATGTCCCCGGCCCTGCCCAGGTCCTTCCTGACTGAGATGCTCCCCGGCTCCCTCCCAGCTCCGCGCGCCCACAAGGCCGGACGTCCTTAACAAGGTCAGTTCCGCTTCCGGTGAGCACGGTTTTCCTCTGAGGCGGCCTCGCCTGCCTCGCCTGCGGCCCAGCGGCTTTCAGGACCTTTGGAAGCCATTCCCTCCCCCCGCCCAGCAGCCCTGGCCCCGGTCACATGGCCGAGCGGAGCCGTGGGCACCTGCCCCCACCTCGTCCGCACCCGTCCCCACTCCTGAACGGCTCATTTAGGCTCTGCCTCTGGCAGGATGGTGACAGCCGTAGCGAGAGTTTAACCTTTAATCTATAAGACGCATTCTATGTTATCCGTGGTCGACAGCGTGAATGCCGTGTGTCCAGACGTGAATTAAACACACACACACACAGGGTCATGGAGAGGTCATGGGGTGGAGGCCTGGCTTCCCCATTCTGTCCTGTGCACGGACCGATGCTCGACCACCGTGCCAAGTGCCTGATGGTCTAACTGCTGTGCCCGACACCTGAAGGCAGTACACGGCGATGTTGAATGCAGACGGTAATTGAAAACCAGAATGAATGTTAGGGTGCGATGGGTGAATGGTTGGGAACTCTGTCCTGCTTGGCGATGTCTAAGTTCAAAATCGTTTCAAATGAAAAGCCAAAACAATAAGTGTACAGAGAGAGGCAGTGAGCGGGCGGCCGCCCTGGCTGGAGTCCGCCCACAGATTTATTTCGGTTGACGACGTTAAAAGCAAATGCGGATTAGCTGCCAGCCACACGTCCGGAGGTATAATTTACAACCAGACGCACGGATGGCTTCCCCCAGCGCCCGGAGCTGCAGAAACACCGAGCGCCGCGCACACCCTCGGCCGCAGGGCCAAGGGCCCCGGGTCAGACGCAGGTTCCCACGCTCACGGCACCCGCCTGGCCGCCGAGCCCCCTCGGACCTCGTCCACACCTTTCAGACTCGGTTGCGAGGTGGTTCCAGGATGGGTCCACGGCTCCGGTTCGCATGGCTCCCTCCCCCCTCCACCAGGGAAACGTCAACCTCAAACACACCTCGTCCCCGCCACAGCCTTCCTCGGCTGCTGCATGCGCTTGGCCACAGACCTGCAGCGTCTCGCGGCCACGTTACAAAAGCCCAACGCCAGCCCGGCCGGCATGGCTCCGTGGTTGAGCATTGACCTATGAACCAAGAGGTCATGGTTCCATTCCAGGTCAGGGCACATGCCCCAGGTTGCGGGCTCGGTCCCCAGTGTGGGGCAGCCAATCAATGACTCAGCAAAAAAAAATCACCAGCATGAAACTGAAAAAACCAATACTGTGACCCAGCAAAAAAAAAAAAAAAAAAGCATTAGCACGACTCGCCAAAAATCAAGAGTGACTCAGCAAAAAAATCGCCAGCATGACTCAGCAAAAACCAATACCGTGACCCAGCAAAAAAGCATCAGCACGACTCGCCAAAAATCAATAGAGTGACTCAGCAAAAAAAAAATCGCCAGCATGACTCAGCAAAAAAAATGCATCAGCACGACTCGCCAAAAATCATCAACGTAACCACTGGCCTGCGATCTGTGGTCAAACGTTTAATGAACTCTCCCCCAATGCGTTGGCAGGCCCAGACCCAGGGATTTCTCGGGCCTTACGCGGACGCCCCGACCCCTGCTCTATACAACCGATCAAAGAACAGAAACGAGGGCGGATCCGCCTAAACTCACCAGCTTGTGCCTGAGCCGGATGGTGGTCAGCGGGGAGCCCGAGAGGTTCTGGGAGAGCGTGGGCGGTGGCACCACCTCCAGGGAGATGAGGTAGCTGGCGGCCGACAGCGGGCAGCTCCCGTACGCCGCGGCCTCGGCGATCCTGGGCAGGACGGGGAAGGTCAGGACCCGGCGGGGCGGGCCAGGGGCGCGCAGCGAGAAGCCTGGCGTGTGGGGGCCGGGGATGGACGTTGGATTTCCCACCGCCCGTGTCCGCGGCTCCTTCCAGGCTGGGCGCTGGCACCCAGGGGCGAGTCCTACGCTCAGTGTTGGAGTCCTGCAGCTTGAACTGCATCGACCAAAACCTGTTCCCTTGCTCGGCCGGCAAGGCTCCGTGGTGGAGCATCAACCTACGAACTAGGAGGTCAGGGTTTAATTCCCAGTCCAGGGCACAGGCCCGGGTTGTGAGCTCGATCCCCAGTGGGGGGCGAGCAGGAGGCTGCCGATCCATGATTCTCTCTCCTCATGGATGCTTCTCTCTCTCTCCCTCTCCCTTCCTCTCTGACATCAATAAAAATATTAAAAAATAGAAAAATAAAAAATCCCGTTAACTCACTGCGTGCTCACGGTGAGATCGGCACCGGCACCCCTGGCCCACAGGAGGACACACGCACATGCACACACACGCACACATGCACACGCTCACACACACACGCACACGCGCACACGCACAGATGCTCACCGGGTGCGGTCCGGCCGGATGTTGCTCAGGTAGCGGTGCATCGTGTGGTAGAGCAGCCCCACGATGGTGGTCCAGGCTGCGGAGGGAGGAGGCCGCGGCCGTCAGCATCCAGGGGCGAGCGAGCAGGAGGAGCACGCAGCCCCGCCAGGCCCCTCCCCACACGCAGGCCCTCGCCCGAGAGCCGGGGAGGAGTGGGCGAGGGCCCCTCCTGGGTCCTAACTCTCCCACGGCCACTGCCTCGGTGTCTTTGCAGCAACATCGACTCCCCCACCCCACCCCCGGGGCCATCACCCCGCTGTCCTCCTGCCTGCAGCTGGGCCTGCCTCCCTCCCAGGGCACCCCAACTCCCTCCGCCAGCTGGGGTGCTGGGGGCTGCCCGGGAGCCCTCCTGAGCTCTTGGGGAGACTTCAGGGATGTAGTGAACAGTCCACGTCCGGTTCCCAGGCTGGAGGCGTGGACTTAGACTCAGGTAATGAGGGAGCTTCCCGGGAACTCCCCAGGGTGCACCTTGAGCTCCCAGGACAGGGCGGCTCCTGGGAAGACCATGGCGCACCCCCACCCCGGGGCCCCAGGCACCCACCGTGGCTGCGGAAGGCCTCCTGGGGGATCTCGATGTAGCTGTGGCCCTGGGCCGGGAAGCGGTAGTGGGAGGAGTTCAAGGCCGTGGGCAGGAGCTTGGCCACGGAGAACTCTGCGGCGGGGGGTGGGGGGGAGCAGTCAGCGCCTCTGGGCAGGGCCGGGGAACCCACCTGCTCTGGCCTTCTGTAGCAGAACATGCTCTGGGGGTGCAATCCCCGTGACAAAGCAAGGACCTGACACCCTGGGAGTCTCGGTGAAGGAGTCACAGCCACGTGGCTCACATGTCCATCCCGCCACGCGTGGGGCACTCTGGGCCTGAGGCCACCCCTCCCGCATCTCCGCCCGCCCGTCCCGCCCCCACCGCTGCCCCAGGCACCTGCCACGGAGGAGGAGCCCACGATGGCGACCTGCGGTTCGCTGGCCTGCAGGTTGGAGGAGATGTGGCTCATGACCACGTCCACGGTCTCGATCAGGCCCAGCACCACGGCGTTGTCCTGGCAACGACAGGGGGAGCTGCGGCATCGACCTTGCTCAGAACCTCGGGACCGATGCCCCGGACGCCCCAAATCAAGTCACACGCGTGCTCTGCGGACATGGGCCCAAGGGAGGGGACACCAGAGCCGCCGGGCCTGAGGGTCATGATGGCCCACGTGCTGGGTGAGAGTCAGAGGGAGCCCTGTGCCTGTGGCTCCATGGCCCCGGGGGCGGAGGCGGGGGGGTGGGGCGCAACGTCCTCTGGAAATTATGAACCTGGGGCCGTGCCTTTTCTCTTATTTTTGTTTTGTGAGTCCTCACCCAGGAAAGTGTTTTCCCATTGGTTTTTAGAGAGAGTGTGGAAGGGAGGGGGAGGAGGAGGGGGAGGGGGGGAGGGAAGGAGGGGGAGGGGAGGGGGAGGGGGAGAGGGAGAGACTGGCACATCGATGGGTCGCCGCCCGCAGGCCCCGGCCAGGACCCAAGATCGAGCCCGCAACCGAGGGCCGTGCCCCTTCACCGCAGTCGAACGCGGGGCCCTTCGGTCCGCAGGCCGACGCTCTGTCCACTGAGCCACCCCGGCCAGGGCGAGGCATCGTCCTCACGGACGCGTCGGGCCGTCCTCATGGGAAGACAGAGGCCCCAGGGCCGTGACGGTCGGGCTGTGCGCTCACCTCTGACACGCCCGTCCAGCTGGGCAGCAGCAGCACCTCCCCCACCGTCTTCAGGAAAGTCTGGGCAACAGAAGGACCCGCTCAGCAGCCGCCTCAGCCCGATGCCCGGGCGCGGGGGGCCAGGGGGGACGGGGGGCGGCGGGCCCTTGGCCGCGTTGGGCGACGGCATCCACTGCCCACCCCCCTGCACGGCCCCGCGGAGCCGTCAGCCCGGCGGGAGCAGCCGCTCCACCTGCTGCTGGGGACACGCTGAGGCCCAGGCTTCGCTGTCTGTGAGAGCGCCCAGTGTGCTGAGCTGTGCCGGCCGACCAGGCCCTGCAGCCGCCCCCTCCCCCTCGATTTCCCCCTCCCCCTCCCCCGTTTCCCCTCCTTCCCCCCTCGATTTCCCCCTCCCCCTCCCCCGTTTCCCCTCCTTCCCCCCTCCCTCCCCTCCCCTCCCCCCGTTTCCCCTCCTTCCTTCCCCCCTCCCTCCCCTCCCCCCCCCCGTTTCCCCTCGTTCCCCCCGTTTCCCCTCCTTCCCCCCTCCCTCCCTCCCCTCCCCCCCCCCCCCCCCCCCCCCCCCCCCCCCCCCCGTCCCCCCCGTTTCCCCTCCTTCCCCCCTCCCTCCCCTCCCCCCCCCCGTTTCCCCCCCCCCCCCCCCCCCCCCCCTCCCCCCCCCCCCCCACCCCCCCTCCCCCCGTTTTCCCCTCCCCTCCCCCTCCCCCCCTCCCCTCCCCCCCCCCCCGTTTCCCCTCTTCCCCCCGTTTCCCCTCGTCCCCTCTCCCTCCCTCCCCTACCCCCCCCCGTTTCCCCTCCTTCCCCCCTCCCTCCCCTCCCCCTCCCCCCGTTTCCCCTCCTTCCCCCCTCCCTCCCCCCCCTGTTTCCCCTCTTTCCCCCCGTCCCCCCCCCCCCCCCCCCCCCTTTCCCCTCGTCCCCCTCGTTCCCCCCGTCCCCTCCCCCCCCTCCCCCCCCCTCCCTCCCCCCCCCCCCCCGTTCCCCCCCTCCTTCCCCCCTCCCTCCCCTCCCCTCCCCTGCCCCTGCTTCCCCTCCTCCCCTCCCTCCCTCCCCTCCCCTGCCCCCCCCGTTTCCCCTCTTCCCCCCGTTTCCCCTCGTCCCCCCGTTTCCCCTCGTCCCCCCGTTTCCCCTCGCCCCCCCATCTCCCTGGGCCCCGGAGCCCAGGCCTCACCTCTGTGAGGTTCCGCGCGGTGTCCGCGGACAGGGACCTGGCGGGCAGGCTGAGCGACAGGTTCTGGAGGGAGCTCAGGACGACGCCCGGGCTCTGGAAGCGCCCCCTCTCCTCCGCCAGGCGGGTGATGACGGGGCGGTAGGCGTTGGGGGGCACCTGAGAGAGAGAAGCCGCCCGGCGGCTGCCTCAGTGGCTGGGCGTCGACCTGGGAACCAGGAGGTCAGGGTTCGATTCCCGGGCAGTTGGGGGTTCAGTCCCCACCAGCGGGGGGCGTGCAGGAGGCAGCCGGTCCATGATTCCCTCTCATCGTCGGTGTTTCTCTCTCCCTCTGCCTTCCTCTCTGAAACCAACAAAACTATTAAAAAAAAAAAAAAAGCCAGCCGGACGGTTTCGGTGTGAATGGACCCTGCCCTCCAGAGGGGTACAGGGGAAGCCGAGTCTGAGGCCGCTGCGCCCCCTGCCCGCCCCCCACAAGCCCCCGGTGTCCCCAGCAGAGCGCCGTCTCCCGTGACCTCAGCTCCCAGCTCAGCCCCCACCGGCTTCCCGGCCACCTGCTCCGTCCCCCAGGCCCCGCGCTGCCCAGGGTCGCGGCCAGAGACCCCAACAGGAGGGACCGTGGGCGCTGCTCACCAGGGTGCTGGCCGGGGGCGTCGCGAGGAGGCTCGGGGGTGTGGACAGCCAGACGTGCTTCCCTGGGGAACACACGGGAGGGTGGTGAGGACCCGCAGCGAGCGCTCCCCAGCGCCGGGCCGGCACTGGTGGGGACGAATGCGGGGGGAGGTGATGGATGGGGGGGGGGGGGGAGGGAGGAGCTGCCTGGGGCCTGGACGCGTCTCCCAGGCCACACCGTGTCTGTCCCAGGTGTGTCCTCAGCGGCTTTCCAGCACCTTCCCCGCCAATCGCCGTGGAGAAGGTGCTTTCATACAAGCTGCTAACACGCTCAAGTGAAGAACAGCCCCGGCCGGTGCGGCTCAGTGCATAGAGCGCCGGCCTGTGGGCTGAAGGGTCCCGGGTTCGATTCCCGGTCAGGGCACAGGCCCGGGTTGTGGGCTCGCTCCCCAGTGGGGGGCGTGCAGGAGGCAGCCGGTCCGTGATTCTCTCTCCTCATGGATGTTTCTCTCTCTCCCTTCCTCTCTGAGATCAATACAAATATATTTAAAATAATAAATAAATAAATAACCACTAGAAGGAGGCTTGACTCGCGGCCGGACGAGTTAGATCCTGATCCCGGGACAAGCACCTTCCCTCCCAGACGGAGGCAGGGGGGCCCCAGAAAGCGGGGGGCACGACCCTCCCGAACCCCGTCCTCCCCAACGGTTCTGTTATGCTTTCTATTCAGGACTCCATTTGGGTAATTATAAATAGGGATAGGGTCAGGGTCGGGGTAAGGGGTTAGGGTCAGGGGTTAGAAGTTAGGGGTTAGGGTTAGGGTCAGGGTCAGGGGTTAGAAGTTACCGGTTAGGGTCAGGGTTATGCTCAGGGTCAGGGTCAAGGTCAGGGTTAGGGTGGGGAGACGAGGCACGCGGGGGAGGGGTGGATACTCAGGTGCCCCCCTCCCTCCCCCAGGAAGGACGCCAGCCATGGCCCCCCGCCGCCGGCACTGACCGACGGCCGCGGTGAAGTACATGGCGACCTCCTCAGGGGTCAGCGCCCGCTCCCAGATGACGAACTCGTCGAACGCTCCGTTCTCGTAGCGCCGGGCCTGGTCCTGCTCGGAGCCGAGGACCAGGTTGGCGCTGGGCTCCCCGTAGGCGGGCGACGCCTTCCCGCGGGGATCCCAGGTGCTCAGGGAGCCGTTGACGTAGACCTTCAGTCCCTCCTCCGGCTTCCAGGTGAACAGGACGTGGGTCCAGTGGGGCCCTGCGGGCGAGGGCGCGGTCTGAGCACGGGGACGACGCCGGGCGGCCCTCTCCGGGGCGTAGGCGCGGCCCCTTTCCTCGGACGGTCCCCGTCCCCCGGGCCACGTCCTCACGTCGCTCTGACCCCATCCCCAAGCCCCAGACGCAGTTCAGAGAGACCCCGCTCCGCTTTAAATTAAAATGGGATAACAGCCCGGCCGGCGTGGCTCCGTGGCTGAGCGTCGACCTAGGAACCGGGAGGTCAGGGTTCGATTCCCGGTCGGGGCACAGGCCCGGGTGGCGGGCTCCCTCCCCAGTGGAGGCCGTGCAGGAGGCGGCCGGCCCGTGATTCTCTCTCATCACGATGTTTCTATCTCCCTCTCCCTTCCTCCCTGACATCAATAAAAATATATTTAAAAACAAAACAAAACAAAACTAGACGCTCAATTAAAAATATTTTAAATAAAAACAGAGAACGACGTGGGCCCCTCCACGTGCCTGAGCCCGGCCGCACCTGCCCCCCCGCCGCACCTGCCCCCCCCCCGCCCTCCCTCTGAGGAGGTCCCCCGCAGCCCCCCAGACAACGGCGCCCTCACCTGGCGGGCTGAAGGTGGCCTCCCACGTGCGGGAGTTGTCCGGCGTGTACAGCTCCACGGAGCCCTGGCCGCCGCTGGAGCAGACCTTGAACCCATCGGAGACGACCTGCCCCCCGTAGGCCGAGGGCCTGGGCCGGGCCTGCTCCCCTTGTGTCTTCCAGAAGAAAGAAAAGGTGACCCCTGGGGAAGGCAGAGGCGGCGGGGGCTTGACCTCCTTCCGCAGACTGCGCGCAGGCATCCAACGCGGGAAACACGGGCGAGAGCAACAGGCGATGCTCACGGAGAGCGCACTGAGCCCCGGGCGCTTCCCCAAGGGTTCTCAGTGAATTCCCTCCTCCTGACCGTTACAGGAAGCCCATTACACAGATGGAGAAACCGAGGCCACGGGCCCGAGGTCGCTAAACTGGCGAGGGCCAGTTTGGCTCCAGTGGATAGAGCGTCGGCCCGCGGACTGAAGGGTCCCGGGTCCGATTGCTGGGCACGTACCTCAGCTGCAGGCTCGATCCCTGGCCCTGGTCGGGGTGTGTGCAGGAGGCAGCCGATGGATGTGTCTCTCTCCCATCGATGCTTCTCTCTCCCTCCCTCCCTCCCTCCCTCGCTCCCCTCCACTCTCTCTAAAAAAACCCCAGCAATCCACGGGGAAAATACCCTCGGGTGAGGGCTCACACACACAGAACAGTGCCCCGCAATGTGGTCACCCCAACAGACGGGACTTGGGGGGCTGCTGGGGGGCTGCTGGGGGGCCGCTGGGCTGTCCCAGAACCGGGCCATTTCCGGAGCCTGCAGCCGGCTCCCTGCGAAGGTGGTGGGTTGAGCCCCAAAGATGGGGTCCCCCCAGCCTCTCCTTCCGGCTTCCGAGGGGGCGGCCGCCCGGCCCAGGATCCGCCCGCGCCCCTGACGGGCCTCTCCAACGGCAGGAGCAGCCGCCCAGGGAGACGGCTCGTTGCGAAACGCTGGTTATGAAACGGGTCCCCCGGGGGAGGCGTGGAGCCCATTTTCCCCAGACACGTTGCCGCGTTTAAGAATGCGTTTTGGCCCTACCCGGTGTGGCGCCGTGGATGGAGCATCAGCCTGCGGACTAAAGGGTCCCGGGTTCGATTCCAGTCGGGGGGCACATGCCCGGGTTGCGGACTCGATCCCCGGGGGGGCGGGGGGCGTGCAGGAGGCAGCGGATCAGCGATTCTCTCCCATCACGGATGTTTCTATCTCTCTCTCCCACTCCCTTCCTCTCTGAAATCAATAAAAATATTTTAAAAAAGAAAAAAGTGTTTTGTTGAATCCTGTCTTTCTGCCCAGGCAGGAAAACAAAGCCTTCGGCGTGCTGTGCGAGGAGATGCGTGGAGGCCGACGGCGAGGCCCCCGCCGGCGTGTCACTGAGTCCATTTCACCCACAGACCGCTGCTCTGAACCCGGACCGGCTCCCATTTAAATATCCATTCAGCCCCGGCCGGTGTGGCTCAGTGGATAGAGCGTCGGCCTGCAGACTGCAGGGTCCCGGGTTCGATTCCCGGTCAGGGCACAGGCCCGGGGTGGCGGGCTCCATCCCCAGCGGGGGGCGTGCAGGAGGCAGCCGTCCAGGATTCTCTCTCATCCTGGATGTTTCTCTCTCCCCCTCTCCCTTCCTCTCTGAAACCAATAAAAATAGATTAAAGACAAACACACACGGCGCTCACCTTCGGGGCCGCACTGGGCGGGGTTGCTGAGGCAGGAGGCCTTGTAGCGCCCGTACAGGAGCAGGGTGACGCCCTTCTGCTCCCGCAGGTAGATGCCCTTGTTCACCTTGCCCTCCACGAGGTCTGGGGAGGAGGGACCGGCCGTCAGGAGCGTCCCGAGGCCGGAAGTCCGGAGACGTATCCGACGGACGGCCCACCCACACGCCCGGCACCCGTTCGTGTTTATCATGAAACTAGAGGCCCTGAGCACGGATTCGTGCACCCGGGGGCTCCCTCGGCCTGGCCTGCACCCTCTCGCAATCCGGGACCCCTCGGGGGATGTCAGAGAGCTGGTTTCGGCCCAATTCCCGCGGGCCAGGCCGAGGGACCCCACGGGTGCACGAATCCATGCACCAGGCCTCTAGTGCACATGTAAGGTCTCTGGTTAATCTTTTCCCCCCCTCCTCCCTCCCTCCTCCCTCTCCCCCCTCCCCCTTCCCTCTAGATTCATCAGTCTGTTCCATGCCTGTGCACGGAGTGTCTGCCCCTGGTGGTCAGTGCGCGTCATAGCTACCGACTGAACGGTTGAATGGTCGCTTAGGCCAGTGGTCGGCAAACTGCGGCTCTCGAGCCACATGCGGCTCTTTGGCCCCTTGAGTTTTTAGCAAAGGCCAGCTTAGGAGAACCCTGATTAAGTCAATAACCATGTACCTGCCTATATAGTTTAAGTTTAAAAAATGTGGCTCTCTCTTTGCCGAAACCGGTGTGGCTCAGTGGATAGAGCGTCGGCCTGCGGACTGAAGGGTCCCGGGTTCGATTCCGGTCAAGGGCATGTGCCTTGGTTGCGGGCACATCCCCAGCGGGGGGTGTGCAAGAGGCAGCTGATGGATGCTTCTCTCTCATCGATGTTTCTAACTCTCTATCCCTCTCTCTTCCTCTCTGTAAAAAATCAATAAAATATATATTTAAAAAAAAAAAATGTGGCTCTCCAAAGAAATGTCAATCGTTGTCCTGTTGAGAGTTGGCCCTGTTGACTAATGAGTTTGCCGACCACTGGCGTAGGCTGTTATATATATAGGTGTCTCTCCTAGTTCGTATTGCTACGGGATATTCGTATCAGGCCTTTGTTCATACTTCGGGATTAATCATTCAATTATCAACGGTCTATAAGCTGATGTGAATAGTCAATCATAAATTCAACCCATGAACCAGGAGGTCACAGTTCAATTCCGGGTCAGGGCACAGGCCCGGGTTGTGGGCTCCGGTCCCCAGTGGGGGGCGTGCAGGAGGCAGCCGATCGGTGATTCTCGCTCATCGTGGATGTTTCTCTCTCGCTCCTTCTCCCTTCCTCTCTGACATCAATGAAATATATTATAAAACACACACACACACAAACAAAAAGCAAGGACAACAGTTAACACAGCAATAGCCGTCTGGAGTGAATGAATCAAAATTATACTTTTTTTTTTTTTTTTTTTTTTTTGTCAGATCGGCCAAAAAACTCTATTTTGGGGCGTGCCGCAGATTCTCGTGCGATGGAGAAGGCTGCACACCGTTGGCTGGCAGAGCTGATAAGCGCGGGCTGTAAAAGCCCAGAGCAATCAGGCAGGTACAGTTCACGGGGTCAAAGTCGCCCCAACACCTCCCCCACCTGAGGGGACAGCGGGCGGGGAGCCCTCCGCCGGGCCGGCCGTGGGAAAGGTTGATTCTGAAGCCAAACACCCCCCAGCTGGACGAGCAGTGGTGACGCATTAAGGAGAGGTCAGCCCTGGCCGGTGTGGCTCAGTGGATAGAGCGTCAGCCTGTGGGCTGAAGGGTCCTGGATTCGATTCCCGATCAGGGCACAGGCCCGGGCTGTGGGCTCCATCCCCGGTGGGAGGCGTGCAGAAGACAGCCGATCCATGATTCTCTCTCATCATGGATGTTTCTCTCTCTCTCTCCCTCTCCCTTCCTCTCTGAAATCAATAAAAAGGAAGGGAAAAAAGACCGTTAAGTCTTTCCTTTTAAAAAAAATAAATAAAAAGGCCCTGACTGGTGTGGCTCAGTGGATAGGGCGTCGGCCTGCGGACTCAAGGGTCCCAGGTTCGATTCTGGTCAAGGGCATGTACCTTCCTTGCGGGCACATCCCCAGTGGGGGGTGTGCAGGAGGCGGCTGATCGATGTTTCTCTCTCATCGATGTTTCTAACTCTCTATCCCTCTCCCTTCCTCTCTGTAAAAAATCAATAAAATATATTTAAAAAATAAAAAGGGGGGAGATCAGAGTGCAGCCCCCGGGTTATGGGGCCGACGTCCCGGCGGACTGGCCATCCCCCCTCGCTCTGCGCTTTGTGGGGAAAGCGGGAAGCCGGGCTCTGGGAGTTATTAGAGGAGATAATTTCTCCATGACACCAGCGGGTGTGTGTTTTATAACACAGTCTCTAATGATTAAAAAAAATTCCAGCAACAGATAAGATAACCATTTCCCCATGACTTGGGCGGGTGTGTGCTGCATAAAATAGCTTCTAATGATTTTTTTTTTTTTTTTAATCCAGCTAAGAAAAGCGATGTTTAATGTCGGTAAGAGGCCCAGTGTTTTACGGGGCCTTTTAAAATCCTCCTTCCCCCTCCCCCGTCGCCCCCCCACCCCCCTGCACCCAGCGCACAAGCCCTTTCAGAATCCAAACAGTCTCTATTTTTAGAGCCTCCGTCCTGGGTCTGTTTTGTGCTGAAAAGGAGCAGACGGTTCGGAAGAGCCTGGCCCTGTCCGGCGGGCGTGGCTCAGGGGTTCGGCCTCGACCTGTGAACCAGGGGGTCCCGGGTTCGATCCCCGGTCAGGGCACGTGCCCGGGTCGCCAGCTCATCCCCAGTGGGGGGCGTGCAGGAGGCAGCCGTCGATGGTTCTCTCTCATCACGGATGTTTTTCTCTCTCTCTCCCTCTCCCTTCCTCTCTGCAATCCATAAAAACACATTTTTTAAAAAAACACACACACAATAACCCCGGGTCTTCTCCTTTCCTGGGCATCGGCGCGCTCGCTCGCTGTGACAGAGAGAATTCACACGGAACCTTCACACCGGGGTGCGCCCGGCGGACGGGACGGGGGGCGTGCTCACCTACGGTCGCGGAGGCATTTGAGTAGGCAGAGGCATTGGTGGGCACAAAGGTAGCGTTATGGGAAGGGGGCACGGTGAGGTTGCGTGCTCGCCATGCTGGGTGGACAACAAAAGAAAGAAAGCACACGGATGAGTGACACGGAACACACACGGCACATCTCTCAGCGGCACCGCGGGCGGCGGGGCGCTCCCCTGGCCGCGGGCGCCCTCTCGGACCTCCCGCCCACCTCTCGCTGGGCAGCCACACGACGGCTCACGCTCGGTGGCCCGTCGGGTCCCAGAGCGCCATGGCCACGGGATCTGGTCACAGGATCTGGCCACGGGATGGGGCCCACGGAACCTGGCCACACACTTTGGTCCCAGCGAGCTGGCTCCACGCCCACCTGGGCATTCCGTTGAGAGATATGACCTGGGCTCGCCACGGGAGGATGGACGGCGGTGATGTCACAGGGACGGGTGGGACAGAGACACGGCATGAAGACAGGGGCGTGATATGGAGACAAGTGCACACACGACAGAGGACCGAGCCACGGAGAAAGCTGACCGTCCATGGAGGTTTCCCCACAGCCGGGAGCCCGGCTCGGTCTGCGGGGTTTCCTCAGCCGGTGGGGAAGGGCCCGCACGGCCTGCAGGGAGCCCTCCATTGTCCGCGTGGCTCAGGGTGAACGTCACTACACTGAGCCTGTTGTGGGGACGGAGGCGCCGGCAGCCACGGCGCCGTCACAGAGCGACTGTGTCTGAGGGACGCCCTCTCACAGGCAGGGTTTCATGGAGGAGAGTTTTCCAAACACCGAAAGGGGCCGATGGAGCCCGGCCGGGGTGGCTCTGTGGTTGAGCATCGACCTATGAGCCTGGAGGTCACGGTTCAATCTCCGGTCAGGGCACAGGCCCGGGTTGCGGGCTCGATCCCCAGTGTGGGGCGTGCAGGAGGCGGCCGATCCGTGATCCTCTCTCCTCATTGATGTTTCTATCTCTCTCTCCCTCTCCCTTCCTCTCTGGAATCAATAAAAACATTTTTAAAAAATAAAAGTTCTGATTAGACTAGGAAAACACCGCTCAGGAATGTCTGGGGCGTCGGCTTCTGGCAAAGGTCAGAATCGGGTCAGAAAGAGCCGCTCTCCGTGCGAGCGGGTGCGTTTGAGCGTGGCCGGTGGCGGTGCCCGTCGACCTCTGAACCGGGAGGTCGCAGCTCACTCTCGGAAGGGGAGGCGCCTGATGCGGGGAGCCGCTGACGGGCAGGTGGGGGCACCTGGGCTGAGGGAGACCGTGCCACGAACATGCGAGCCGTCCTGGCGGGCACAGCCCTCGGGGTGTCCCAGCTGGGCCCCCTCGGAGGGAACGTCCCCGCCTGCCGCTTCCCCCTCGAGACGCAGCTTCCGGCTTAGGCTGTCGGGGAGGCGCGTGTGGGAATGTTCTGAGCCAACGCCGACCCCCGATCACAGACACCTTTGCTATCGGGTCTGCTGCTCGGGAAGAGCGACGAGCAGGGGCGGCCACGCGTCCTGGTGGCCACGCACATGCTGCTCCCGCGTCTCTCCCGTGGCCCCCACCCCGTGCCCTCCCCGGGGCCCTCGCCACCCGCCTGTACCTCCAGCCGTTTCCTGCAGCTCATGGATGCCGTCCACATGCTCCAGGGGCCAGTAGTGGGAGGCGGTGAGCAAGACCTTGAACCCTGGGAACAAAGGACAAGGAGTCAGCTCCGTGCTGGGGGTACATTCAACGCTCTCTCTTGCTTTTTATTATTATTTTTAAAAATATACATTTTATTGATTTTTTACAGAGAGGAAGGGAGAGGGAGAGAGAGTCAGAAACATCGATGAGAGACTAACATCCATCAGCTGCCTCCTGCACACTCCCTACTGGGGATGTGCCCGCAACCAAGGTACATGCCCTTGACCGGAATCGAACCCGGGACCCTTCAGTCTGCAGGCCAACGCTCTGTCCACTGAGCCGCAGTGGTTGGCAAACTCATTCGTCCACAGAGCCAAATATCAACAGCACAACGATTGAAATTTCTTTTGAGAGCCAAATTTTTTAAACGTAAACTTCTTCTAACGCCACTTCTTCAGAACAGACTCGCCCGGGCCGTGGTATTTTGTGCAAGAGCCACACTCAAGGGGCCAAAGAGCCGCATGTGGCTCGAGAGGCACAGTTTGCCAACCACGGGGTTAGGGCTATTTTTAATATATTTGTATTGATTTCACACAGGAAGGGAGAGGGAGAGAGAGAGATAGAACCATCCATGATGAGAGAGAATCATGGACCGGCTGCCTCCTGCACGCCCCACACTGGGGATGGAGCCCGCAACCCGGGCCTGTGCCCTGACCGGGAATTGAACCCTGACCTCCTGGTTCCTAGGTCGATGCTCAACCACGGAGCCACGCCGGCCGGGCTAGTTGCTTTACTCTCACCTTCCTGGTGAGCGTGGGGACAGTCGCCTGAGGGGCCGCCCCGTCCAGTCCCACACTCAGCTGAGGTCCCCTCTCTGATCCCCTCTCGGGCCGGCTCTCTGGGCCGCTCCCCAGAAGTGCAGGGCTGGCCCGATGACTAAACGCTAATCAGACACCCCAACGCCTGCCAGGTCCCAGCGCGGAGGATTAATAAAGTGACCCTTGTGCTAGTGCCTGCAGTAAACGTTTTGAAAGCGAAGATAATGGGATCATTATTTTCGGACGATGTGTGCTTCATAACCAAAACGAAGGGAAAAAAAACAGAAAACCATTACAAATAAGAAAAGAATTTAGCGAGTGAGAAACGGTTACAAACAATGAAAGAATGCAGTGAGGAGGCGGACACAGATTTCCTCCGCGGCCTCGGCGGCTCCCTGGGCCCCAGCAGCCACGCCGGACATCACGGCCATGGCCACGGCGGGCACGCGCTCAGGTGCGATTGCATCCAACAGGGAGAAAACACGCACGGCCCGGCCCATGGCTCCGTGGCTGAGCCTCGACCCCTGAACCAGGAGGTCACGGTTTGATTCCTGGTCAGGGCACAGGCCCGGGTTGTGGGCTGGATCCCCACCAGTAGGGGGCGTGCAGGAGGCAGCCAATCCATGATTCTCTCTCCTCATGGATGTTTCTCTCTCTCTCTCCCCCTCTCCATTCTTCTTTCTGAAATAAATGTTTAAAAAATATATATTTTTTAAATAAAAATAGCCCTAGCTGGTGTGGCTCAGTGGATAGAGCGTCGGCCTGTGGACTGAAGGGTCCCGGGTTCGATTCCGGTCAAGGGCATGTGCCTTGGTTGCGGGCACATCCCCAGTAGGGGGCGTGCAGGAGGCAGCTGATGGATGTTTCTCTCATCGATGTTTCTAACTCTCTCTCCCTCTCCCTTCCTCTCTGTAAAAAATCAATTATATATATATATTGAAATATATTTTTATTGATTTCAAAGAAGAAGGGAGAGGAAGAAAGAGATGGAAACATCAATGATAAGAGAGTATCATTGAACGGCTGCCTCCTGCTCGCCCCCTACTGGGGATCGAGCCCGAAACCCGGGCCTGTGCCCTTGGCCAGAATCAAACCCGGGACCCTTGAGTCCACAGGCCGACGCGCTATCCACTGAGCCACACCAGCCAGGGCATAAATATATTTGTTTAAAAAAAGAAAAATAAATAAATAAGCAAGAAAAACGAGGGAAATCTGGCGAGGGTGGGAGAGGATGGGGGTTAGGCAGGCCCCAGGAAGACACCTGGTAAAGCCACCTAGGAAAGACGATGTGGCACCCCGATTTGGAGCACCCCGATTTGGAGCACCCCGATTTGGAGCACCCCGAGGGTAGACAGGCCCGTGGGAAAACACCCGCCAGTAACCCCGAGCACCTGCGGAAAGTACTTCACGGTCAAGGTGGTGTTGCAAACCGGAGGAGACACAGCATTCGTCCACGGCCTGAGGACCCATCAGCCCCCCCAAACCTCACTCTTCTCTGAGGACGTCGAACGGATCGACACCAATGTCACGAAACAGAGACGCTTCGAGGCAAACCAGCTGCACGTTGGACAACATGAATTTTTTTAAAGTCTGCCCCGAACCATAAACCCAGCGACACGGGACTGGGGAGCCATGGTCACGTGACACACGGGACGGACACGTACCGGTTGCTGTTTTGGTATGTTACATACATGACAGGAATAAACCTCCTACCACGTGAAGGACATTTCAACCGAAAGGACGCTGGGGAAAAGGGCGTGAACGGAGATAAAGAAATGCAAATTGCTTTTTAATCCACGAGGAGGTGCTGCCCCGGCCGGTGTGGCTCCGTGGACAGAGCGTCGGCCCTCGTGCTGAAGGGCCCCGGGTTCGATTCCAGCCGAGGGCATGGACCTCGGAGGCACGCTCCTCCCCGGAGTCTCTCTCAGGTCGACGCTTCCCTCTCTGTGTCTCTCCCCTTCCCTCCCACACTCTCTCTAAAAAGAAAATGAAAAGTAAATAAACCAGTGGAAACAGTGTCCTTGGGTGAGGCTTAGCAAATAAACCGCACACACATCGCCGTCCTCCGTCCACTCTGCCCCCTGGTCTAACATCTGGCGCGTCCTCGCCGAGGGGGACACGGCCTGCTTGTTTCTCAACTCCTCGGGGACGGAGGGGCGGCGAGAGCAGCTGCTGTGGGGGTGCAGCTGGTGCCCCCGGAGGCCCCTCCTCGCCGGGGCCCGTGTTCCCGTCCGTCCTGCCGCCGACAAAGGGCCCGGGAGGGAGGGGCGTGTCCACGGAGAACCACCGGCCCCGGCTCTCCAGGGCCCGCGCTGTCCCGGTGGGAACCGGGGCCTGCAGCCAGAAGGGGCCCCGGGCAGCCACGGCCGGGACCACTGTCTCCCACGTGCCCGACCGTGCCAGCTCAGCCCCAGCCCACACCCCGCGTCCGAGGGGCCACGCCGACCACCCCTCCCCCCGTGCGGCTCCGCGGGCACCTGCTGTGATGTGAGATGCCGCGTGGGGTCTGTCTGCCGTCCCCCCTCAGCTCTCCTCAGCTCCCGTGCAAAACCCGCCGCAGCGGGGGGAACAGAAGCGCCGTCTCTGCCCCGCGAGGCCCGAGAGGAGGCCAACTCCGCAGAGAACAGGCCAGAGGGCCAGGCACGCGTGTGGAGGCATGTGGACTGTGTGGGCATGTGTGGGCGTGGGTGGAGGAGTGTGGGTGCAGGTGGACATGCATGGAGGCATGTGGATGTGTGTGTATGTGTGTGGACATGTAATGGCGTGGTGGAGGAGTGTGAATGCACGTGGACATGTCTGGAAGCATGTGGACACGTGTGGAGGTGTGTGGACACGTGTGGAGGTGTGTGGACACGTGTGGACGGTCTCTGCTCCCCTTCTCAGCAGCGACTGAACTAGAACTCGAGGACGACAGACAGGTGGCCACGCCCCTCCCACACCGATAAGTCAGGGCGATACGTCAGGGCGTGACCCCGGCCAGAACGTCCGCGCTCTGCCTGCGTCACCGCCCGGAGGATGGAGTCCCACCGGCTCTGACTCACCCCAGGCCCCGCGCCCGCCCTGCCCCGCCCACGGGCTCCGTCCGCAGACCGGCTCAGCTCCGGGGCAGGACCCGGCGTGCTGGCTGTGCCCACAGCCCCTGGCTGGTCCAGAGGCCGCCCCCTGAGGTGGCGGGGGGGGGGGCTCACGGAGTAACGGGGGGCGGGGGGCCTGCCCACCAGGCTGTGGGGACACTCGGTGAGGTTCCTCCCCACCACACACACGCCGACCAGGGAGCAAACGGGGGACAGCGGCCGCACGCCCACCCCGCTGCTCACGCGTGCCTCCGTCGTGCGCCTGAGCCTCCCCACCTGCATGGGTGACCCCACCTTCCGGGGAAGCTGTTTGCCTCTGTCCCCCAGCTCCCCGAAAAGCCTCGTCCTACAGGATCTAGGCCGAGGACTCTCACAGCAAAGGATTGGGGGGGTTGTGTGAGCTCTGGCCGGCGTGGCTCAGTGGATAGAGTGTCGGCCTGTGGACTGAAGGGTCCCGGGTCCAATTCCGGTCCATGGCACAGGCCCGGGTTGCGGGCTCGATCCCCAGTAGGGGGCGTGCAGGAGGCAGCCTGATCCATGATTCTCTCTCATCATGGATGTTTCTCTCTCTCCCCTCTCCCTTCCTCTCTGAAACCAATAAAGATATATATATATTTTAAAAGGATGGGGTGGGGGGCCCGCCTGGGGGAGGGGGTTCCTCCCGCTGCTCCGCCATCTCCGTGGGGCCGCAGGCGCCAAGCACCGGGACCCAGGACGGCGGCAGAGGGCAGGGCTGAGGCTCTGAGTCCCTGGAGCCGATCCGCACCGGACACACGTCGTGCGAGACAGACAGACAGACAGACAGACAGACGACCTGCACGGCCCGAGGACGCTCGTTTCCTTCGACACAAGAGCGGGTGGCTCCGGGCCTGGACGCCCCGCCTCTCCCGCCACAGCTCGGGCCACGGAGGCCGGGCCTTGAGGACGAGAACCGCGACCAGGCCCTGCCAGTGCGGCTCCGTGGGTAGAGCGTCAGCCTGTGGACCGAAGGGTCCCGGGTTCGATTCCGGTCAAGGGCACGTCCCTGGGTTGCAGGCTCCTCCCTGGCCCGGGGCCCTGCAGGAGGCAACCCGTCGATGTGCCTCTCTCACATCGATGTTTCTCTCTGTCTCTCCCTCTCTCTTCCACTCGCTCTGAAAATCCGTGGAAAAAGATCCTCAGGGGAGGATGAACAACAACAAAAAGAACAGGAGGGCCACGTCCAGCAGGCGGCTGGCTGGACCCAGGCCGCCCCGACCTCCTCACAGACAGACAGACAGACAGACAGCCGGCGCCCCGATGCCCGAGAGGCAGGGCGAGCAGGAAGCTCCTTACCTGGATGGGCCTGCGAGCTGGACAGGGCCGGGCGCACCTGCACACAAAACACACAGCGTCAGACGCAGGCCGCCCGCGGAGCCGGCCCTTCCCAGCACCTGGGTCCCCACGGAGCCGGCCCGTCCCCGCGCCCGGGGTTCTCGCCCACCTGGGACGCTACCTGGAAACTGCAGCAAAGTAGCAGCAGCCAGGAGGGCCAGCGGGGACGCGGACGCGGCGGCTCCCTCATGGCGCCCCGCTCCCCCGCCAGCGTCCGAGGGTGGGCAGCGACGTGGGCCCTGAACGTCCGCGTCCCTGGGAGAGGGACGTTGTCCCGGGTTCTTGGAAGAGGAGACGGAACCCGCTTCTGTGCCGCGTGGGGAGCCGCGAGGGTCAGCGCGTGGTCTTCCGTCTGCGGACCTGAGCGTCTCCGGGATGGACACCGTGGCGCAGAGACGGGCGGGCGGGCGGGGATGGTGGGGAGCCGCTCCAGACGGGAGAGGTCGGGGCTGAGGGCAGGCGCCCAGCCTCGAGGGAGGGAGCCCCGGCCGGCGCTCGGCGGCTCAGCCCGCAGCCTGCATGCCTCCGTCCAGGTTGGAGCCTCCCGGACGGCGGGACCAGGACCGAGGACCACGGGCACTTTGTCCCCCACCTGCCCGGTGCTCCGGCTCTGACCTTGGTCGGCGGCTCGCTGGGTGGAGGGAGGCCGTGGTGTCAGGCTGTGCCTCAAACTTTGTTCTGGGCCGTCCTCAATTTATACCCCGGCTGCCCATCCCTCCTGGGTCCTAGCTCCAGTCCGCTCCGTGGACGCTGGGCGGGAGGCAGAGCCGACAGCCGGGGCTGCCTTTGTATCCGCCCCCATCGCTGTGAATATTAATAAGTGCGGGAGGGGGGCACGCCATGCCATAAACTCTCTGTTTGCCCCAACAAAGGGAGAAGGTGCTATCGGGGTGCAAAGGGAGAGAGGCCCCACCCCCTGCCCGCCACAGGAGGCCGCTGCCCCGGCTCTCTGCTTAACCCTTCGGGGGTGAGTGGACACTGTGGGGCTGCAGCCGACCCCAGGCCCCCCCATGTGCTTCACAGCCAGACCCCAGCCAGCCTGCGCCTCCGTTGACTTAGGATGAAAGGGTGGCTGAGCATCGACCTGTGAACCAGGAGGTCGGGGTTCGATTCCCGCCCATGGCACATGCCCGGGTTGCGGGCTCCATCCCCGCGGTTAGTCACGGCTCTCGCCTGCCCTGTGATGTAACTCACACCCGCCTCTCTGTACCATCCCCAACGCTGACCTGCTGTGTGTCCTTAGGCAAGTTACTGCACCTCTCTGTTTCCCACTGCCTCTGTGGCCAGCTCTCCAGGCGGGGCTTGGAAACAATGTAGCTCTCCATAAATGCCGGCTAGTGTCTGCAAAGCCGCCACCAATCAATAAATGTCCTGCGGCTGCTGCTGCTGATTACGCGCAGGAGATAACAGCTCTAATGCTCGCCAACACGGTCTCCCTGGGCCTGACTTTAAATGGGAATGGAGTCCTGCGCCCAAGGGGCCTTCCTTCCTAAAGGGGACAGGAAAGGACTTCGGTCTCCCGGAGGGAGGAGAGCGCCCCACGTCCAAACCCTCGCTGCCGTGTCCCCGGGGGGCTGCAGCCCCCGCCCGTGATCCAGACCCCGCGCCGCCCGCGTGGCTGCCCAGGTACCAGACCACCTCCTGGAACTGTGATCTCGGCCCTTGAGAACCCGGGAACTCCGATGACAGGCAGGGCCCCCGCGCAACGACCTTTACCCGCCGCCCGGGCACGAGGCACCTCGGGGGAAATCTAATTTACAGCCTTTATCTTTTCGGTTCATCGGTTCCCGTTCCCGGCCGCCTGGCCCTGCTGCTGGGGAGGAAAGGGAGCGTTGAGCTCAGGGAGGGGCCCCGACACTGATTTTTTTCTCCGTTCAGATCTTGACCAAAGAGGAATGAAACAGACCCCTCCCCACGTGGGCCTCGCCTGTGCCAACCCTGAACGAAGCCAGCGGGTTCCTCTTTTCACATCCACGTTATTAACAGGCACCGGGAGGTCCCCACTCCAGGGGGTAATAGAAACCGATCTAAGGAGAGGAAGCTGAGCCCCCCTGCCCCCTCCACCCACTCCCCCCCACCCCCTCGCCCCGCAGGCATCCACAGGCAAGAACTTGGCTCATTCCTATCGGTACCTTCCTCACTTCTTGCTTGGACGAGCCGACCAGCCCACCTTCATTTATTTTATCTTTTTTTTAAAAAAAAACAACAAAGAGCTCACGCCAGGCCGGTGTGGCTCAGGGGTTGAGCATCGACCTAGGAACCAGGAGGTCAGGGTTCGATTCCCAGTCAAGGGCACAGGCCCAGGTTGCGGGCTGGATCCCCAGTGGGGGGCGTGCAGGAGGCAGCCGGTCCATGATTCTCTCTCATCGTGGATGTTTCTCCCTCTCCCTCTCCCTTCATCTCTGAAATCAGTACAAATGTATTTAAAAATAAATAAGTAAAAGAAGAGCTCACATTTGTTCTTATTTATTTATTTTTGTTCATCCTCACCTGAGGATCGTTTCCTGTTGATTTTTAGAGAGAGTGGGAGGGAGGGAGAGAGAAACATTGATGTGAGAGAGACACATTGATTGGTTGCCTTCGCACATGTTCCGACCAGAGCTGGAGCCTGCAGCCGAGGCCCATGCCCTTGACCGGAATCGAACCCAGGACCCTTCAGTCTGCAGAAAGGCCAATACTCTTTCTACTGAGCCACACCGGGTAGGGCTATTCTTTTTTTTTTAAATACGTTTTTATTGATTTCAGAGAGGAAGGGAGAGGGAGAGAGAGATAGAAACATCAACGATGAGCCCTGGCTGGTTTGGCTCAGGGGATAGGGTGTCGGCCTGCGGACTGAAGGGTCCCGGGCTCGATTCCGGTCAAGGGCACAGGCCCAGGTTGCGGGCTCGATCCCCAGTGTGGGGCATGCAGGAGGCAGCCGATCCGTGATTCTCTCTCATCACGGATGTTTCTTTCTCTCTCCCTTCCTACCTGAAACCAATAAAAATGTATTAAAAAGTCACTGAATCTCACACTCTGAAAAGGTGAATTTTATGGCATGCGAATTTACGTCTCAATAAAAAAGGAAGAGACACTTTGTCAGACCAACACTCACTGGGGGAACCTGTCCGGCGCTCCAGGCAGAACGCGGACACGTGGGAGGAACGTGGGTGCACCGGAAGGGATAAATACACCCCCCCCAAAAAAGAAAGGAAGAGACCCAGAAATGGCTACCACTCGGGCCGATAGAAAAGACCCTTCTTCTCATTTTTAGTTTCTATAAAAATCAGCAGGTGTGGCTCAGTGGATAGAGCGTCGGCCTGTGGACTGAAAGGTCTCAGGTTCGATTCCGGTCAGGGCACAGGCCCGGGTTGCGGGCTCGATCCCCAGTGGGGGGTGTGCAGGAGGCAGTCGATCCATGATTCTCTCTCATCATGGATGTTTCTCTCTCTCTCTCTCCCTCTCCCTTCCTCTCTGAAATCAATAAAAATATATATATATTTTTAAAAATCACGGTGTCTCATAAAAAGGGTAGGAGGCGCTGTGGGTAGATAGCATATGTTTGTAAAAATAAACTATGAAGCCCGGCCGGCGTGGCTCAGTGGTTGAGCATTGACCTCTGAACCAGGAGGTCAGGGTTCGATTCCCGGTCAGGGCACAGGCCCGGGTTGCGGGCTCGATCCCCAGTGGGGGGCGTGCAGGAGGCAGCAGATCCATGATTCTCTCTCATCATGGATGTTTCTCTCTCTCTCTCTCCCTCTCCCTTCCTCTCTCTCTAAATATCAATAAAAAACATTAAAAAAAAATAAACTGTCTGAAAATGTCACAGAAGCTGGGAGGGGGAGCGGAGGAGACGCTGGGGGTCACCCTGCCCTGACGTGCTCTCATCTGATTGAAAGGTAAAGTGCCATCAGTTAGAGACACCCCCTTGGCAACCCCTCAGGACGGCCGTGGAAAAGCCGTTACCGAGGGATAGGGACTCAGCTAATAATAAGACCAGATGGAACCATGACAAATCCTGAAATAATCCAAAAGCAGAAGAAGAAAAAAAAAAAAAAAAGGCTAAAGAGCACAAAGCACAGATGGAGCAAGCAGAACTGGCAAGAACGCTGATTTCGTTCCAATCGTACCCATCACCGCGCTGAATCTGGACGATCCGAGTTGGACATAAATAGAAAGACCCAGCCGTCTACAAGAAACACGCCTTACATGAGCACGCACAGCCTGCCCCGGCTGGTGAGGCTCAGGGGTTGAGCGTTGACCGAGGAACCAGGAGATCACGGTTCGATTCCCGGTCAGGGCACAGGCCCGGGTTGCGGGCTGGGGCCCCAGTATGCGGCGTGCAGGAGGCAGCCGATCCGTGATTCTCTCTCATCATGGATGTTTCTCTCTCTCTCTCTCTCTCTCCCCCCTTCCACTCTGAAGTCAATAAAAACATATATTTTTTAAAAAGATGGCAAGGAAGGAAAATATTTAAAAAACACACACGGAGAGAAAAATGGATGGACTTCAAAGGAGAAATAGACAAAACCACAGACAGACATGGAGGCTTCGACACTCCTGTCTCAATAACAGCCAGGACGAGGAGACGGATCATTAGCACGGGATTTAGAAGAAACCAACGTGATCGACCATCTGGATCCAATTGTCGTCTACGGGACACTCCACCCAACAACGGCACGTAGACAAACGTACACGGGACACGCGCCTCGATGGACCGTGTCCTCGTCCACGAAACGGGTCTTAACCCGTTCAAAGAAGCGAACTCGCTGAACAGGATGCAATTGAACTAGAAATCAGTAACAGAAAAATAACAGATAAATAGCCAATCACTTGGAAATCAAACCACAGATTCCCCAATGACCCGTAGGTAAAAGAGGAACACGCAAAGGAAACTAGGAAATATCAGGCACTGAGTGACCATGAACAGACAACATATCAAAATGTGTGGGATGCAGCTAAAGCAGGGCTTAGAGGGAAATTCATAGCACCGAATGCTTCTACTAAATGAAGGTGCCAAATCAATCATCTGAAGGTCCGTGGTAAGAAACTAGAAAAGGAAGAGAAACAGTAAACTCCAAACACACAGAAGGGAAGAAATAGACTTTGCTGAGGCATTCCATGGCACTGAAGATTTCTGAGCAGGTAAATTGCTGCAGAAATTACGGCATCTCAACAGTATCTCTGCTTAGACATCTTCGGTGATAGAATTACTCCCCAAAGAGAAGGTGACAAACACGTCCCTTCCTGTATGGTCTCACACAACTTCCCAACATGATCATCTTTTCTCCCTGCTTCCCCAGCCACACTGAGTATTTTAACTCCTGTCAGCCATGCCCCCTGCCCCTTCCTGTACTGTTTGTTGATTTGTTTGTTTGTTTTTAAATATATATTTTTTTATTGATTTCAGAGAGGAAGGCAGAGGGAGAGAGAGAAACATCCATGCTGAGAGAGAATCACTGATCGGCTGCCTCCTGCACGCCCCACACTGGGGATGGAGCTCACAACCCCGGGCATGTGCCCTGACCGGGAATCAAACTCTGACCTCCTGGTTCCTAGGTCGACGCTCAGCCACTGAACCACGCCGGCCGAGCAGGACTAAGTTTTTATAGCAATTTCACGTGCGACAATTCAAAGACTTTGGAACGTTTCCCAGTCTCATAGCATCTTCCTCTCAAGACAATGTTTCTTTCTTGTTTTAAACCAATATTTTATTTACTTTTTATTGTTTAGAGAGAGGAAGGAGGGAGGGAGGGAGGGAGGATTTGCTGTCCTACTTTAAAAAAAAATATATATATATATATATATATATATATATATACACATATATATGTATATATATTTTAAATTTCTTAATTGATTAAGGTATCACATATTTGTCCTCATCCCCCCATTCCCATCCCACACCCCTCCCCACGCATGCCCCCACCCCCCTGTTGTCTTTAACCACTGGTTAGGCTCATATGCATGCACACAAGTCCTTTGGTTGCTCTCTCCCCTTTACCCCCACCCTCCCCTTTTTAAATATATTTTATTGATTTTTTACAGAGAGGAAGGGAGAGGGAGATAGAGCTAGAAACATCGATGAGAGAGAAACATCGATCAGCTGCCTCCCGCACACCCTCCACTGGGGATGTGCCCGCAACCAAGGTACATGCCCTTGGCCGGAATCGAACCCGGGACCCTTGAGTCCACAGGCCGACGCTCTATCCACTGAGCCACACCGGTCAGGGCGCTGTCCCACTTACTGAGCGCTCATTGGTTGGGTCTTGGAGGTGCCCCGACTAGGGATCGCACCCGCCACCTTGGCGTATGGGAACGCGGCTCTAACCAGCTGAGCCCCCTGGCCAGGCCTGAGAATGGTTCTTTCTTTAATCTCCTTTTTAAAAACTCGCTTCCTGTTCCCGCCCTGCCTGAGCCCTCTACCAACAGGCCCCTCTCGCTGGCCGGCCGCAGCGCTAAGGCATGGACCTCGCCGGCCGCCCGGCGTGCCCGCGGGCTCTCCTTAGGAGACATAGCGCCGCTCGCACTGGGCTTTGCGGGAGGTCGGTCCGAGGCGCCTGGCGAATGTAATCGTGTGAGTTCCCCTGTGTTTATCCCACGGAAGGGCGGGTGTTTATCTCACTGAAGGGGGAGGGCCAGGCCTGGCAGGAGCTCAGACGGACGGACGGACTCAAGGACGCGTGCCCGTGAGGAGGGGGCCAGCGTCTCGGTGCGGTGTGTGCCCAGGACGCTGGAGCTGAGATGATTATACAACTTGTGGCCCAATCCGTGATGCTGTGGCCACACCGTGGAGAATTCCTGCGGGATTGGGGGAGGGGGCGGAGAGGGGGGGGATCGCCAGGTTGCCAGGCTACCTGAGCCCAATACAAACTCACAGAGGAAGATGCCCAGTAACCTTTGCGCAGTCGGCACTAACGACGGAGCTGCCTGCAGGCGGCTGACTGCCTGGGTCCTTTGGGAGGTTGAAATGGAGAGGGAGGAGAGCCCTCGCAGGTTTGGCTCAGTGGATGGAGCGTCGGCCTGTGGACTGAAGGGTCCTGGGTTCGATTCTGGTCAAGGGCATGTACCTGGGTTGCGGGCTCCATCTTGGCCCCGGTCGGGCAGGGCACGTGCGCGAGAACCAATGGATGTTTCTCTCTCTCTCTGTCTCGCCCCCTCCCTTCCACTCTCTCTACAAATCTCAATGGAACTCGGGTGAGGATTAAAAAAGGAGAGAGAGAGGGAGGCCAGCCATCAGGGAGGGAGACAGAAGCTCAGAGCTCACAGAGGAGGCTGAAACCAGAGGAAATGGACCGAGAGAGTCATTACATGTGACGCCGGAGCTGGCGGTGAGCGGGCTGCAGGCACGGCTGGACCCAGGACCTCGGCCCACATTCCTGAGCTCCCGTCTCAGGGATCCTCACGTGGGACCCCGGCTGGCTGCCCTGGTGTCACAGCCTCCATCCTCCACTCATCGTCTGTTTTCCCAAAGAGGCAGCATCCCCCCTTTCGACGGTCTGGAATGTGAGTCAGATCCACGGCAAAGAAACCTCTCTCCTCCCAAACCACACGCTCCGAACGCACCCACTACTTTTGCTCAGAAGCAGAAAACAAAGGCTATTATTCCTTCCCGGTTTGGAAACTTTAAAATAGCAGATGAGAGGACGTCGCGCGCGCCGAGGCTCCGGCCTCTACTTAACGACTATATTTAGCGCGAGGCTCTGCGAGGAGTAACTGCCGGTTTGGGGGAACCAGCCCGGCCCTGGTGCAGCGTCCGTCTTTGGAGAGAAACGCCTCTGAGTTTGGAAAACCACAAACTCCGGCTGCTGCCGCCTGGTTGGCACGCGCTGGCACCCACCACTGCTCAGAAGCAGGTCCAGGAGCCCAGGCCAGTGCGGCTCAGTGGTTAGAGACTCTTCTAGGCACCAACGGGTCATGGGTTCGATTCCCGGTCAAGGGCAGGTACCTGGATTGCAGATGGTTTTTTTTTTAAAAAATATATTTTTATTGATTTCAGAGAGGGATGGAAAGGGAGAGATAGAAACATCAATGATGAGAGAGAGTCGAGTCATTGATCAGCTGCCTCCTGCACGCCCCCCCACTGGGGATCGAGCCCAAAACCCAGGCATGTGCCCTGACCTCCGGGTTCAAAGGTCGACGCTCAAGCACTGAGCCACACCAGCCGGGCTGGGTTGCAGGTTTGATCCCTGGCCTGGTCAGGCGCGTGCGGGAGGCAACCAATTGATGTCCCTCTCTCTCTCTCTTTCTCTCCCCCTCCTCCCTCCCGCCCCCTCTCTTTAAGAGTCAATGAGGAAATATCCTTGGGTGAGGATTAGCAAAAGAAATTAAAACAACAACAACAAAGGGATTTGACCAAGAAAAGGACACCAGCCCTGACCGGTGTGGCTCAGTGGATAGAGCGTCGGCCTGCGGACTGAAGGGTCCCGGGTTCGATTCCGGTCAAGAGCATGTACCTTGGTTGCGGGCACATCCCCGGTACGGGGTGTGCAGGAGGCGGCTGATTGATGTTTCTCTCTCATCGATGTTTTTGACTCTCTAACCCTCTCCCTTCCTCTCTGTAAAAAATCAATAAAATATATATATTTTTTAAATATGTTTTATTGGTTTTTTACAGAGAGGAAGGGAGAGGGATAGAGAGTTAGAAACATCGATCAGCTGCCTCCTGCACACCCCCCACTGGGGATGTGCCCACAACCAAGGTACGTGCCCCTGACTGGAATCGAACCCGGGACCTTTCAGTCTGCAGGCCGACGCTCTGTCCACTGAGCCACACCGGCTTCGGCAATAAAATATATTAATAAAAAAAAAAAAAGGACCCCACCTGGGTTAGGATTGTCACAGACCTTTGGTGCCTAAAGAATGACGGCCTCACCACGCCCCCCCCACCGGCTCCTGGGGACATCATTTTTGTTAGAGCCACTGCATGTCACCTCGCGGGCAGGGCAGGGCCATGGACATGCCTCAGGTGCGTCCCCCCACATTTCATATCTAGGTACACAGACATATTGATTTCTGAGAGGAAGGGAGAGGGAGAGAGAGAAACACCCACGATGAGAGAGAATCACGGACCGGCTGCCTCCTGCACGCCCGCACTGGGGATCCAGCCTGCACCCCGGGCCTGTGCCCTGACCGGGAATCGAACCCTGACCTCCTGGTTCCTAGGCTGATGCTCAGCCCCTGAGCCACGCCGCCGGGTTCCTGACTACAAAGCAGCAGAGGGTCTGGGGGCGTGCAGCCCCGCTCCCCGTCTCCCTGAGGGGGAGAATGGCGTTCCCTGACATCACTTGGAGAACAGAACTCGACTCGGAAAGAGGCCGTTTCTCCGGGAGCTTTCTGGGTAGTTTCCCACCCTCTCCCGGCGCTGAGCGTCCTGTGGATTTATAATGGGAGCGATTAGCAGGCAGCTGCCCCCGCCCTGGGCTAACGGGGCTCCCGCCCGCCCGCGTGCAGGGTTCCTGGAGTCGAGGGAGCAGCGGGCGCGGTGGGAGGCAGCTCCCCATATCTCCCTGCAGTGAGGACGGAGCGAGCGCTTTGCCAAAACGGCCGCCGCCCAGCCCGCTCCTGGCACCCCTCCGGCCCTCATTTTTTATTTGTGTTTTCCTGCAATCGGGGAGAGATGGGATGCTGGGAACGGCTCCCATCGCGGCCAAGTTACTCCCCTCCCCCGCCCTCCGGCTTTTCCCCAAAATCTCCTCCCCGTGGGGAAACCCAGCGTCTGACCCAGCCTCGTCCTTTCACTGGTGGTGGGTTATCTTTTTATTTATTTATTTATTGTTAAATATATTTTTATTGATTTCACAGAGGAAGGGAGAGGGAGAGATAGAAGCATCCATGCTGAGCCCTGGCCGGTGTGGCTCAGTGGATAGAGCGTCGGCCTGTGGACTGAAGGGTCCTGTGTTCGATTCCCGGTCAGGGCACAGGCCCGGGTTGCGGGCTTGATGCCCAGTAGGGGGCGTGCAGGAGGCAGCCGATCCGTGCTTCTCTCTCATCATTGGTGTCTCTCTCGTCCTCTCCCTTCCTCTCTGAAATCGATGAAATACATTAAGCCGGTGGGTCCTCGGCCCGCGCCCCAGGCCCCCGACTGACCCGCCGCCGTCGCACAGACCTCGTTCCCAGCCGAGCAGCCGCCCTCTCCCACTGCCCGCGGGGCCGCCACCCCCAGGCCCGCCCGTGGCCAGGCCTCCTCCACTTGTGAATCCAGCACACGGGCTGAGCGGCCAGGCCTGGTCACTGTTTGGCCGTAAAAACACACGTTGGCAGAGAAGACCCGGAGGGAGGGCCTGAATTCCACAGAGGTCACGGCCCGGCTCCCTCCCAAGGGCCGAGGTGCATGGGCCTCCCTCCCGGCAGGAGAGGGGACACAGGCCGCAGCCGCTGTGGGGCCCTATGCCAGGCCCGCCAGACCAGCCCCTCCTTGTTGACCTCCTCACAGGCACTGTGGCTTCAATCTGGACAGACAGCTGACGCCACACACAGGCCCAGGTACACACACAGTCCCGGGATGGCTCGGTCATGTCGTCATAGCTACGTACGCGGCCGGGTGGGGACCAGAAGTGTCTGGGGGGGGGGGGGCGCACTTCGAACGTCACACAAGTGTCTACTCGCTGGGCGGGACTCCTGAACGGGCTCTAGTATTGCACATCCACGGTAATAAAGCCCTGGCCAGTGTGGCTCAGTGGATAGAGCGTCGGCCTGCGGACTGAAGGGTCCCGGGTTCGATCCCGGTCAAGGCCATGTACCTGGGCTGCGGGCACGTCCCCAGTAGGGGGCGTGCAGGAGGCAGCTGATCAATGTTTCTAACTCTCTATCGCTCTCCCTTCCTCTCTGTGAACTATATTTAAATAAGTAAATAAACAGAAATAAACACGCCTCCTGGCTGCCAGCTGTGTCCGCGCCCAGCAGGCTCCGTGCTGTGCCCACCGCGCAGCCACCGTGCGATGCTCGCACACAACACGCCCGTCGTCAAGGGGCCTGTGACTGGTGCCCGGGCTCTGATGGTTCCCTTGGCAACCGAGGTTGGCTGGTGCCCGTCCGTCCTTGCGCCTCAGGCCTGCCTCTCTCTCCTCGGGGTCTCTCGCCGTCAGGTCCTCTCCCCGTGTGGAGAGGACGGGAGGGTCCCAGAGCCAGGAACGGCCAGCCAGCGCCCTGGAGACAGGCCGAGGCCCCGGCCCACGCGGCGGGTGGCCGCTGCCCCCACAGCCACCCCGACCCCCGGCGGGGAAGGCTCTCCTGCTCGCTCAGAGCTAATGCAGGACGCGGCAGCCCGGGGACCGACGTCCGGCCCCGTGGGGACCCACGGTGGAGGCAGGTCCCCTCCCACGGTGCCACCGTCCCGAACGGCTGTCTGTGAGGTGCCACGTTCCCGGGCTCTCTGGACGACGGTGTCAGAATTCCATGGCAACCCCTGCCAGGCCGTTTCCACCCTCCGCTCTGCTGCCCTCGCGTGGGGATCCCAGCGCCAGCTCGGTGCCTGGGGCCCCCGTGGCCTGTGCTCGGCTGCGTTTGTCAGATGCAGACATGCCGCACTCGTGAATAAGAGGGGGCTCTCGCCCCGCCGGCCGGGCTCAGGGGTTGAGCGTCGACCTAGGAACCAGGAGGTCAGGGTTCGATTGCGTCAGGGCACAGGCCCGGGTTGTGGGCTCCATCCCCAGTGGGGGGCGTGCAGGAGGCAGCCGATCCGCGGTTCTCTCTCTCATCATGGATGTCTCTCTCTCCCTTCCTCTCTGAAGTCCATAAAAACCTATTTTTTAAAAACAGAACAGGCGTCTATTACTCAAGGGGTAACTTCAGGTGCGTGACCCCTTTTGGAGGTGACCCAGGGGGAGGGCGGGGGCTGGTAACGGGACTGTTTCCAGATTCCAACCAGCAAGCCTGTGGCCACCAGCATGGAGCGCGAGCGCCCCCGTGTGGCCCGTGGGGGCATCATCCCGTCAGTGACGACCCCGTGGTAGGGCACTGAGACCGAGAATAGGGCGGGTGGGGTCCCCGCACCAGCACCCCGAAGGGTCCACCTCAGGGAACAGGAGGGACTTGGAATCACGCCTGACAGAGCCCCCGGGACAGGAGCCTGTGGCCGGGAGCAGGCCGGGCCGGTGCTCGGTCACGTGTGTAAAACCAACGGCCCAGAGTGTGCCCAGAGTGTGTGCATCCACCTATGAACCAGGTCACGGCTGGATTCCCGGTCAGGGCACAGGCCCGGGTGGCAGGCTCACTGCCCAGGAGGGGGCGTGCAGGAGGCAGCCGATCCATGATTCTCTCATTACTGGTGTTTCTATCTTTCTCTCCCTCTCTGAAATCAATAAAAAATATATATTTAAAAAAAATAAACTGTTGCCCAACCGGTTTGGCTCAGTGGATAGAGCGTCGGCCTGCGGACTGAAGGGTCCCAGGTTCGCTTCCGGTCAAGGGCGTGCACCTTGGTTGTGGGCACATCCCCAGGAGGGGGGGCGTGCAGGAGGCGGCTGATCGATGTTTCTCTCTCATCGATGTTTCTAACTCTCTATCCCTCTCCCTTCCTCTCTGTAAAAAATCAATAAAATGTATTAAAAAATAATAATAAAACTGTTAGTCTGGCTGGTTTGTCTCAGTGGATAGATCATCAGCCTTCGGACTCAAGGGTCCTGGATTCAGTTCTAGTCAAGAGCACGTGCCCGGGTTGTGGGCTCGATGCCCAGTGTGGGGCGTACAGGAGGCAGCCAGTCCATGATTCTCATCATTGATGTTTCTCTCTCTCCCTCTCCCTTCCTCTCTGAAATCAATAAAAATATATTTAAAAAACAAAAAGAAACTTGGTGCTTTAACATGCACTTCTAATGACTGTGCTGTTTCTGGGTGGGCTTTGCAGATGAACAAACATTACTATGGGCCGCGGCTGTCCTGCCCTCCGCATGCCAGTGGTTTTCTATTGGCCGTAGAGCATCCCCAACCGCACAGGATTGGCGCTGGCTTCCCCTCCGCCTCTGCCCTGGGTGCGTTGAATTATCTGGAAACGGTCTGATCCCTTCAGGTCTTGGTTTTTAGGCGAGATTGGAGCCGCGTTTAGGTCTCAGCCCTGTGGGGTCCTCCCTCCACGCCCACAAACCAGGACCTCTCCTGCCGTGGCAGCAGTGGGCCCGGCCCGGTCTGAGCCTTCCGGGGGGCTCCTTGGCTCGGTTGGTCCCCCAGACGCAGGGCCCAGGACCAGATGGAGACCATGGCGCTGTCCCCGAGGGCTCCGACCCAGGACTGACCTGTACGCTGCAGTCGCTTTTGCTCCTTGAACCCCAAGCCCATCACGACTTGGGGGCCTGCTGGGCTCCTCCTGGTCACCCTCTCTGGGCCACAGCCTGGACACTCTCCAGGGAGCAGCTGGAGTATTTCTTTGTGTATTGGTATATTTTTATTGATTTCAAAAGGAAGAGAAACATCAGTAATGAGAATCATCCATCGCCTGCCTCCTGCATGCCCCTACTGGGACCGTGACCTCCTGGTTCATAGGCTGATGCTCAACCACTGAGCCATGCTGGCCAAGCTGGAATATTTTTTTTAAATCCTCACCAGAGGATATTCTTCCATTGATTTTTTTTTTTCTTTTTTTTTTGAGAGGAATAGAGGGTCAGAGTGGGAGAAAGAAACATGGATGTGAGAGGGAAGCATCTCTTGATTGCCTCCCTCACACACCCCAAGCAGGGCTCGGGATCGAACCTGCAACTGAGGCACCTGCCCTTGACCCTTCAGGCTGTGGGCTGATGCCCTAACCACTGAGAAAAACTAGCCAGGGCACAGCTGGCCTGTTTGAGGGGCTCAGCTCATGTCTCCATTTCAGGTCCCTGCTTTTCCTTGTCTGATGGTAAAATGTCACCCTGGCTGGAGGGACTCAGTGCCTAGAGAGTAATTTTAAATGTTCTTGGTGCACGCGAAACAATAACCACGGTGGTGAACTGCTGAGCAGCTCGCTGTGGGAATCATTTCACCGACAGACACTGCCCGCGGTAAACCATCTCACTCGTCACGTGAACCTGAGTGAAGGTGGCTGAGGCTGTGGGTTTGAAGAGAAGATGGTGCCCGGCAAGCACAGCGGATGCTGCTTCAAGTCTTCGCCGCTGGGTCGGTGGAGATGTCTCTGGAACATTGCAGTGTGGAGGACAGCCATGATGGCCACGGCTGGGCTCCCTGGGGACCCTCTGACCCTGCGGGGCTCCCGCTGTGCTGAGCCCAAGTCTGCATGTGGGCTTCCAGAAACCCTCCCCGAGCCCCTTCCCCTCCAGCGTCCTGGTCTGGGTCTCCGTCCACTTGTCCCCTTGCCTAAACCCTTCTCCACCTCGACCCTTCCCGGCCGTCAGGCAGGTCTCTGCCGCTGCGCTAAGCTCCTGCGTCCCGTCCCCTCCTCACAAGGACCTCGGTCACCCCTCATCTCTGCAGCGTGGCTCCCAGGACGGATGCACAGACTGTCCAGGTCACAGGACTCCCCACCTGGAGTGGTTCACACGCTGCTTCCCAAAGGCAGGAACTGAAAACATTCAACACAAGGTTCTTCTTCGACTCGCCGCGCTAAAGCGTCAGCCCCGGCAGCACGCACAGCGCCACTTGAACTGGGGAATGGCCCCTGCATGTTGCTGGCCCGACCCACCCCCAACTCCGGACAGAAAGGAGCTGGACCACCACATCGGGTTAGACAGTGGGTGCTGTAGAACTCACCCGCTCCTTCCTACCCCATGGGGTCAGCCCCACCCTAACCACCCCCACACCCGTCTTCCTTGTTCCCAGGGGAAACTGAGCCCTGGGGACAGGAGTGAGCAGACGGGGCCTTACCCTCACGGCAGCTGAGACCTCGGCGGGGACAGCCCAGCACGGCCCCCTGCACCCGGGCTGAGGGGGCAGCGCCGTCCACAGCAGGGCCTGGCCCAGGCCACACCAGTGACGCTGAACGCAGAGGCGCTGACGGGCAGGCCAGGCCCAGAGAAACGGGCTCCCCCAGGTCAGGCTGTGGAGCCACCTCCTTCTCGGGCGAACTCTCGGCCCGAGGCCTCGGCACAGCCACGTTCTGAGCCCACCCGGCCCAGCTGGCTCCTTCCATCTCTACGTCAACTTTCCTCTTAGAATTTGAAAAAAGAAACACGAAGGCTGGTGAAGGGGTGCCGGTGACCCAGGATGCAGCCAGACCCCCTTTCTGTGGACTCAGCCCTTAACGGTCGGCGAGGACTCTGGTGCCGAGGAAACGGTTCCTCCGGACACAGCTCCCAGCCCGAGGGTCCCGGGCTGAGGCTGATGCCGCCCTGCTGTGGCCGTAGGGGCCCCCCAACCTGAGGGAAGATGGGCTTGTCCCACGGGCACAAGTCAAACCGATTCGCCATCACTGGCTCAGCATGTAATCTGACAGTCGTGTTTTACCAAAAAAACAAGTCCTCACCAAGGGAGTCACTTCAGGTACCCACCATCAGCCAGGAAATTGGTCCTTATTTTTGAAAATCCAGCATTTTGAGGTTGATAAACCAGTCCGTCGAGGCTTTAAACAGAGAAGGCTGCTTTTCAAAAGCATCTCACCCTCACCGCAGGACAGCGCCTCCTGCTGTCCAATCTCCTTTATTGTGAGGCACTCAGCAAAGGGACAGAAGACTCCTGCCTTCCACGCAGGCCACCACTGCTGCCGCGTGACCCGGCGTCCTCCCGCTGGCTTCTCCAACAGGTTACAGGTTCACAGGAACAAACGGCCCCTTAGACACCAGCCTGCAGAACACAGGCCAATCCCCCACCTGCGTGACCCCGACAAAAAGCTGCTCCCAAGAGGACGCTGACCTGTGCTCCTCAGTGTTTCACAAATACCGAGATTCAGAGAATCCAAGCCAAGGAGAAGCCATGTATTTTGCAGCAATATTTCCTCCCAGTGACGTGTGAATTCTCCCACCCCACAGCAAACAGCTCCAAAACAGTTTAAAGATCCAGCACCCACCACTCAGTTTTGCACACACGTGCACACGTACATACACCCCCTACACTGAAGCGCCTGGAAGGGCTCCTCCCGACTTAGGGAACCTTTCATACCGGGTCCTGAACTGAATCTAGCTCCGCAGCAATTCAAACATGCAAGTGAATCTACGCCTGTGTTTTTTCTATCTTAAGTGAAATTTAATCAATTCTACCCTTTGAATCCTACTTTTCTGCATATTTAAGTGATTCTTCCCTTTCCTAAGGTAACTATGTAAGGAAACATTGGACAGCTAAAGAGCTTTGGTAAAACTGTAGCAGAACCTACTTACACGAGCAAAACAGCTCCGCCACCAAGACTCCCAATTCTAGTGCGGGGTCACCAGGCCACACCAGGCAGGACGGAGCCATTCATTCTTACGGAAACCACCCAAAGGTCACCGAGGAGCAAGATCTACTTCTCCCCGCAGCAGACTGCCTGGTTGTTCGTCCACATCCTCGCACCACTCACAAAATGAAAGCATTAAAGCTGTGGGGTGTCTGACTGAAATCCTTCATTTTGGCATCTTTAAAGCTTAGGAGCAACTTGAAAGCAGTGGGCAAACATGGACACCTCCTGGAACTCTGCTCCATCCACATCAACACCAAAGCCAAAGGCAGGTGAATGGGTCATTTCCATTCCTCCTAACAGAGGCGGCTGCCCGCAGCCCCGCCATCACTGGCAGTTCCACACGCTCAGACTCTGAACTGTGCTACCACGTGGTGGCCTCGGCCGTCAACAGAAGCATCTGTGGTTCTCAGAGTGCCTGTCGCACACACCACCTTTACTCTGGCGGAGGCTACGTCTTGAACAAGCGCTTCCCCTGGTGACTCGGCGGCCAGAGGCAGTGTGGAGGACAGTTTGACGGCATTGGCAATATTTACAATTCTGAACAACTTACCAAATAAATACTATGGACCTGTCATTTCCTTTGTGTGAAATGATCCAAATATACAAAAAATAAAGACTGGGAACACTGACTAACACTCCAAATTAAGTGACAACAATAAAGGCATTCTCAACAGCACATCTTCCTGGTTAGTGGTTTTCAGATGCTTATTAAACAAGGGATAAGCTCGCTTGCTTAGATATTTGAAATACAACTTTATTCTGATTCTAAACGAAAAGGAATGGGAATGACAGTAACAAACAAGGTTTCACCACTGAGTATTGTGATGCGACTGCAGCATTCTTATTGTTGAAACTCAATAAGGAAACAACTGTGTTCCAAACAGCTAAATATGCAGGTCCAAAAGTGAAGGTATTTAACTGCCACATTCACTCGAAGCCCATTCACCTCTCAGCATCCCGGGGTCAAGCACAGGTTCTGCTTAGCTATACAATAAAGTGGCAAACACGCGGCACCACCGACATCACAGGACAGTTGCCTATAAAACTAGACTTCTGACGCTGGGCTCCAGCTCCCTCACAGGTCGTCATCTTCATCTGGGAGCGCGGTGGTCTGAGCAACCTGGACAGAGAGACAGACATGTCACGCTGCAGACACAGCGGCAGGCGGGCGAGCTCACCGCGTCGCCGGGAAGGACCACTCACCTCGAGGTCGTGCTCGTACTGTGCTGCCAGAGCGGGGTCCATGACCACCTCTGGGGGGGCAAGAGCAGGCATGGCGACGAACTCCAAGTTAGGGTCTCCGATGAGTTTCCTAGCAAGCCAGAGGAAGGGCTTCTCAAAGTTGTAGTTACTTTTGGCAGAAATGTCGTAGTACTGTTAAGAGAAGTGAATTTGACCTTTGGTTATTCTAGGAGACGTTTCAAGCCAAAAAACACGGTTCTTCGATCCACCCATTTGAGTCCCTGTCACGGACCTACACCTACACGGGGGGCCACGGTCCGTAAGCTTAGGACACGCACCTGGAGGTTCTTCTTTCGGTGGAAGACAATGGACTTTGCCTTCACCTTCCTGTCCTTGATGTCCACTTTGTTGCCACACAAGACGATGGGGATGTTCTCACACACACGCACCAGATCTCGATGCCAGTTAGGCACGTTCTTGTAAGTGACTCTTGAGGTTACATCAAACATGATGATGGCACACTGGGCTGGAAGGTGGATTTGGAGAGATTAGTCCGTTCCCAGGAATTTTTGACACGGATGAGAAATAATAGGAACTATGAATTCGAACTCATGGACTCAGGCCAAACTCCAGGTCAACTAGGTGTCTCGATTTCAAGGCCTCCCAATTCTAGGTATCCCTGTACTAAATACGTGTATGCAGTGGGACCTCGTTTCTCAAACTTAATTTGTCCCAGAAGGCTGTTTGAAAATTTAACAAGTATCCGCAACAAAAGCGAAAATCATGAAAACATGCACAGCACAACATCTGAGGTGTGAGCAGTGTAAGCGGGCACATGCTGGCTTCTCTCCTGTCCCGAGATGGTGACCGATCCCACAGGTGCCACAGGAAAGGGCCGTCAGGAATGAAAGACCCGCTTGCCATACCCAAGCTCTCTCCCTGAATGACTCATCCTTCCACCTCATCCCATGAGCATCCAAAGTAGATTCGTGATCCTCAGCATTCCAGAGAACTCACCCCTGTATGACGAGGGTCTAGAAACCTCTTCTTTAAAAGGCCCTTCAGTGACCAAGTACATAGGATGTTTTGTGTCTGTTTTTTAAAAAGCCAGCGGAGCCTCTATCTATGGACCTGCACGTGTAGCCGCGATGGCGTGAGAACAAGCCCGAGTGTGCGCGAGGACAGCGAAAGGCACGGAAGGGCTCCGGACAGCTGCGTCCAGAGTGACATCCCAGAGGTCAGCCTTCTCTCTGGTCATCGTTTTGTTTGGTTCAACAATGAACCTTCACCTCCTTTGCCATGTTTAAACCCAGCATTTTGGGGGGAAATTCTTTTTTGCAAAACTCAGTGCAGTTAAAAAGAAACCAGCTGGTCTCTTTCAACACTGGCCACCTGCACGCTAGCTCCTCGGATGGTGCGCGGCCAGCCCGTTCGCCTCTCCTTAACGGAGTGGCTAAGATGTGGTCACCGGTGACCCCCAATGTACCCCAACCAAACTAGGTCTCCAAACGCGGACGCTGCACCACCCTGTCTGCTGACCATGAGCCTCCGTGCAAATCCGTGTTTCTCATCAGGGCCCAGCGGCCCCCAATGCTTGTATGGGGTCGTGTCCCCTGCACAGGCGGCATCTCCTTCCCTCCCTGCGGGCCCGTCCCCGGGACAGGAGGTCTCCGCCGGAGGGAAGGACCCCGGCCCCCGGCCCTACCTTGGATGTAGTAGCCGTCTCGCAGCCCCCCGAACTTCTCCTGGCCGGCCGTGTCCCACACGTTGAACTTGATGGGCCCTCGGTTGGTGTGGAACACGAGGGGGTGCACCTCCACGCCCAGGGTGGCTGAAACGGGGCGTGCAGGTCAGTCCCGGCCCGGGGCGGGCGCCCACCTCCCCGGCCCCCGGCCCCCGGCCCCCGGCGCCCCACGTACCGACATACTTCTTCTCGAACTCGCCCGTCAGGTGGCGTTTCACGAAGGTGGTTTTCCCAGTCCCCCCGTCACCAACCAGCACAAGCTGCCGGGACACGCGTTCTTTGAAATAAGCGCCCCCAAACCCAGACCCCCCCCCCTTCCCGGACCCCAGCACCAAGGAGCTGTTGTACTTCCGGGACCCCACTTCCCGGGAGGAGAAACCCTTGAACTGCCCCTCCGGGTCCCTTTCTACAAAGGACCACGGGGAAGCGGCCCGGCCCCGGCTTTCGGGGGCCACTGGAGGGGTCCCCGCAGCCACGCCGGCCGCCAGCCCCCGCCCCGCGGCCCCACCGGAAACCCGGTTAACAAAGGCGGCGGGGACGGGCCCCCCGCGTCCGGCGCCGACGGCCCCGCTCCGGGGCGACATACTTTGAACTGGACCTGGGGTTCTCCTTGGGCGGCCATGGCGCTGTCACTGCAGAGCGGAGAGGAAGAGAGCTCAGGCCCTGCGCGCCGACCGGGCGCACATGGCGGGCGGGCCCACGTGCGCCCACAAAGGCCGGCGGCCCGCGCCCCGGGCCCCGCGCGGGCGGGCAGGGCGGCGGCGGCACGAGGGCGCGCAATGGCGGCGGGTCCCCGCCCGCTCATTCAGCGCCGGGCTGGCCGCGCGCCCGCCCGCCCGCCCGCCCGGGAGCCGCTCGGAGGCCGGACCGCGGAAAGCGCCTGGTCACGCGGGCGGCCGGCCGGGCCTCGGCCCCCTCTGCCCGCTCCTCCCGGGCCGTCCGGTGCGACCCACCGCCCGGCCGTCCTCCCCGGCCCCCCGCGCTGGGACCCCGGCCCGCGGCCTCCGCCACCGGGAGGGAGAGGAGCCCGCCCGCCGCCGCCCGGGCCCGCAGTAACCGCCCGCCCCTGGCCGCCGCCCGGGCCGCCGCCGCCGCGACGCCCCGGCCCCGCCCTCCGTCCCGGCCCCCGGCCTCGGGCCCCGGCCCCGGCCCCGGCCCCGGCCCGGCCCCGCCGCCGCCGCTACCTTCCAGAACCGTCTCCCGGGCCGACTGACTGAGAGCTGGAAAGATGGCGGAAGCGCGATTCAAATGCCCGGAGACGCAGCCGACGCCGGCGCGCGCCGAAGGAGGCGGGGCAACGGCGCGGCGCCGCTCCCACGTGGCCCGGCGCGCGCGCGCACGCACGCACGCCGCCGGCCGCACCCGTCTGCCGGCGCGCACGCGCACGGCTGCCGGCGAGCCACGTGCGCCCTCCGCGAGGGCGGGTTCCGCGCGCGCGCATGCGCCGTCGGGAGGCGGCGCGCCCTCCGGCCGCGGCGGTCACAGAGCTGGGCGGGGTCGGCCGGGGCCGCTTGGGCGGGAAACGCGGGCGGCGTCCCACACAAAGACCCCGGGCCCCCCACACGGGCGCGGCAGCCCCCTCCGGCGCCCTGGTGGGGGTGCGGCCCCCGATCCCTGCCCCTGGGTGTCCATCAGGACCTTGCGGGCGGCGGGGGGGTGGTACAAAGTGTGGACTCGGTCGTTTCCTGCCAACGGGGTGATGCGTTTGCGTGTTTGCACCCCGCGCGGCTCATCCTCGCGGCAAACCCGGGTGCCGCTGATGACTACTGAGGTTCCAGGCTCTTGGCCGAAGGCTGTGGGGCCCGGGCAGGAGCCTGCACTTAGCAGCCCCTTGCTGCTGCCGTGCACGGAAAAGGGGGGGGAAGGCCACGTGCTGACCTGGGGGCTCAGGGGAGGCCTGCCGGGCGGTTTTGCAAACTCAGACCTAAGGCCACCTCAAGGGATGGCCTGGAATTAAGCTTGGACCTAAAAGCAGTTTGCAGGGCAGTCCTGTCCCGGGCCAGTATTTTCCCTCAAAGAACGACTTCCCATCTTTCCGGGGCCTGTTGCCTTTCTGCATCTAAGACAGTTTGGCTCAAATAAACTCAGAATTCTTTACAGTTGTTTGGTTTTTTTTTTTTTTTTTTTTCCATGAACACTGGGATGCCCCCCTCCCAGGGGTGGTCAGTCCGGCGAGAAAGTGAGATGAGCTTGGAGCCACTTTCAGCAAAGTGGGCCGAACGGAGTCCTCCAACCAGCTCCCGAGTCTAAGGCTGGTTTTGGCATTTGTAGGGACAGCCACCGTGTTTTTTGTTTTGGGGTTTAAAAGAAAAATTTTTTTAAAAATATATATTTTTACTGATTTCAGAGAGGGAGAGAGAGAAACATCCATGATGAGAGAATCATGGACCGGCTGCCTCCTGCACGCCCCACACTGGGCCCCCAACCTGGGCATGGGCCCTGATGGGGAATCGAACCGTGACCTCCTGGTTCATAGGATGACACTGGTTCATGAGCCACGCCGGACGGTCGGCCACTGTGTTTTAACTGATGTCTAGCCCTCCCCGCCCCCCTCCCCAGCAAGCATCCAGGGGTGGCAGCTGCCAGGCAGCCAGGTGTCCCTTCCCAGAGGAGGCCCCGGGGACTGGCCCGCAGCAGGAGAACCCAGATGACCAAGGGCCTCGCCACGAGTCCCCGGCGCACGCGCAGGCGGTCTGCTGGGAACCCGGTGACGCAGGTTGGGCCCAATGTGTCTGGGAGTCTGCCCGCTGGGGACTCAGGGGCCAGGGCCCCAAGGACGGAGGAAAACTCCCCGCAGACCCGCATGCCGCTGGCTGGCGGGCGCGGCCATTGGTTCCGCCTCCGGGACAGCAGGAACGAATAAAACACTCATGTCCTGCGTTCATATCCCTGCATGTTCATTTCTAGGGAGATGCCCTGGAGTTGAGCACATGGAGACAGATCACAGTGCTCACTGTGACATAATAACAATAAGCGGAACCTCCGCGAGTGTCCAATTGGGAAAAGGCATCAGTAAACTATGATATAGCTATTCTATGGATTCCTGTACAGCATTTAAAAAAATATGTATATATATATTATTTTTATTGACTTCAGAGAGGAAGGGAGAGGGAGAGAGAGATAGAAACATCAGTGATGAGAGAGCATCATGGATCGTCTGCCTCCTGCACACTCCACATTGGGGATCCAGCCGGCAACCCGGACATGTGTCCTGACTGGGAATCGAACCGTGACCTCCTGGTTCATAGGTGGACGCTCAACCACTGAGCCACGCCAGGGGGCCAGCATTTAGAAGGGGTCAAGTTCATCTGCATCGCACGGGTCGCCAGATCTCGAAAGGATGATGTGGAGAAAAGCGAGTTCCTGAAAGGCGTGGCAATAGCTTTATATCATCGGGGGGCGGGGGGGGGGCAGTGACGGACAGACCTGGCCTCACAGAGCTTTCAGCCCCGAAAGGAGACAGGAAGGAGGCGTGGCAGGGACGGGAGATGTATGAGACAGCGATGATGGCAGGTGAGTGAAGGAGAGGACGCGGGAGGAGAGGACGGGGTGACAGTGAGGTGGGGTACCCTCGGGCCTTCCCTAAGACCTGCTGGAGAGGAGGGAAGGGGCCCCACACAAGGCCGAGGGGCAAGAACCCCCGGGAGGAGGCCTGGCCTGGAGCCCTGTGGCTGGAGAGGGCGCTCATAGGGGTGGGCGGGGTTCACATCTGGGCTGTGCGTGGGTAGACACAAGGGCGTTGGCAGGAGGGCGAGGGGAGGGGCCCTGGTATGAAGAACAGCGGGTGCTGCACTCCAGCAAGAGGAACTTCAGACGCGGACTGCTGGCCGCCGGGGTGGGGCAGACGCTCTCTGTGAAAGGGACGTTCATTCTGCGTCCCGTACGGGTCACTTCAGGAGAGCCCGGTCTGAGAAGAGAGGGTGGAGGAGGTCGTAAGGACACAGAAGCCTGTAACAGGGCATAACAGGCGTCCCGGAGGTTGAGACAGGCCTGGGGCACTCTGTCTATCTATTATCTATCTATGTCTAGACATCTGCATGTTTATATATAGATTTGGATCTAGTATCTATATCATACACTGCATAGTATCTCTATCTCTATATAGTACTTATCTATACACAGATAGATACAGATACTTCTATATGGATATATAGCTACACACATAATTTTGAAAGTATATATGTGGAAAATTCCAGCATACAGTATATATTTTCTACTATATAATTAAATATATATATATATATATATATATATATATATATATATATATATATACACATACATACATACACACACACACATACTGAGTGGCCAGGTTATTATGATCTCTGAACACATAATAATCTGGCCACTCAGTGTGTGTGTGTGTGTGTGTGTGTGTGTGTGTGTGTGTGTGTGTGTATATTAGAGGCCCAGTGCATGAATTTGTGCATGGGTGGGGTCCGGCCATCCTGACCAGGGGGAGGGGACATGGGCGGTTGGCCGGCCTGCCTGCTGGTCGAACTCCTGGTTGAGGGAACAATGTGCATATTAGCCTTTTATTATATAGGATAGACACTGAGTGGCCAGATGATTATGCGTTCAGAGATCATCATCATCTGGCCACTCAGTGTATATATTAAAATGTCAGTATATATATATATATTTTTTTTTTTTTTTCAGGGATTCAACATTGAGGTACATTTTAAATGCCTGCTCTGAATGAACCGACTCTTGTACGACATAGTCATCGCCAACACGACCTCGCCATGCTATTTATAAGGTAACTACAGGGCGTATTGACTTTCCGAGGCCGCTGTCACAAAATACCACGAAGCAGGTGCCCTAAAATAGCAGAAATGCACTCTGCCCCCGTCCCGGGGTTCCCCCATCACGGTGTTGGCAAGGCCCGGCGCTCCTGGGAGGCTCTGGGGAGACTGTCCCGGGCTGGTCTCCGAGCCCCTGATATGGCGGGTGCAGAGGCATCGCTCCCACGTACTCCTCTGACACCGCCTGGGGTTCCCCCGTGTCTCCACGTGGTCATCCCTCTGCGTGTCTGTGTCCTAACCCCCTCCTCCTAGATTCTAGGACCTAGAAGGACACCGCCCTCCTGACCCGCATAGTCAGCTTTAAAAAACAACCAGAGAGGACGAGGAGGGAGAGAGAGAGAGAAACATTCATGATGAGAGAGACTCATGGATCGGCTGCCTCCTGCACGCCCCCTACTGGGGATCGAGCCCGCAACCGGGGCCTGTGCCCTGACCCGGAATCGAGCCGTGACCTCAGGTTCGTAGGTCGATGCTCAACCCCCGAGCCACGCCAGCCGGGCTGATGGCAGCTTTTCAAGGCCTTTTTTCTTGGATGACAAGAAAGTCACCAGATGTAGGTGAGAAGGATCTCGTCCTGTTTCCATTCACATATCCTTGGTGAGGATTAAAATAATAATAATAATAATAATAATAATAATAATAAATAAAAGGGGTAGCCTAGCCCGGCCGGCGTGGCTCAGGGGTTGAGCATCGACCTGTGAACCAGAAGGTCAGGGTTCAATTCCCGGTCAGGGCACATGCCTGGGCTTCGGGCTTGATCCCCAGTGGGGGGCGTGCAGGAGGCAGCTGATCCATGATTCTCTCTCATCAGGGATGTTTCTATCTCTCTCTCCCTCTCCCTTCCTCTCTGAAATCAATAAACAAACAAAAAAATTAAACAAAACAAAAGAAGGGGTAGCCTGTTTTTTCAGCTTAGCACCGTGGTCGGCAAACGGCGGCTCGCGAGCCACATGCGGCTCTTTGGCCCCTTGAGTGTGGCTCTTCCACAAAATACCACGGCCTGGGCCAGTCTATTTTGAAGAAGTAGCATTAGAAGAAGTTTAAGTTTAAAAAATTTGGCTCTCAAAAGAAATTTCAATCGTTGTGCTGTTGATATTTGGCTCGGTTGACTAACGAGTTTGCTGACCACTGGCTTAGCATAATAATAAGTTAAACGAGGCTACTGTATCTCCTAAGACCGTAGATGCTTCATCCCCATTTAAATTTACCTTCTGGATGCAGAATCAGGAGAAAAGGTAAATTCTAACCAGGTCTTCAACTGACGATCAAGCACTCTTATGGTCAACGGACAACCACTGTCAGTTCTTCAGGGGTATGAATTGAAATGGACTCTTAAAATCCCCCTACTATTACTTTACGTGCAAGAAAAATAAATTACATGATGCCCAGCCGGCGTGGCTCAGTGGTTGCGTGTTGACCTAAGAACCAGGAGGTCACGGTTCCGATTCCCGGTCAGGGCACAATCCCCAGTGTGGGGTGTGCAGAAGGCAGCCGATCCATGATTTGCTCTCATCACTGATGTTTTTTTGTTGTTCATCCTCACCCGAGGATATTTTCCCATGATTTTTAGAGAGAGTGAAAGGGAGGGGGAGAGACAGAGAGAAACATCGATGTGAGAGAGACACATCCATCGGTTGCCTCCAGCACAAGCCCTGGCCAGGGCCAGGGATCAAGCCTACAATGGAGGTAAGTGCCCTTGACCGGAATCGAACCCAGGACCCTTCAGTACCAGGGCTGACGCTCTATCCATGGGGCCAAACAGGCTAGGTCTGATATTTCTCTCTCTCCCTCTCCCTTCCTCTCTGAACTCTCTCTCTCTCTCGCTATATATATATATATATTTTTTTTCTTTTTTTAAAGTAATAAATGAGAACCACAGAATTTTAAAATAGTCCAGCACCTTGGGAGGCGCCAACCCCAGCGGTGCTGCTGGCCGGGAGTGTCCCTCTGGGTGAGCTGTTTGACGCCGTTGGCTACAAGTTTCCCAGCAGTGGGTGCGGGCCGCGGCCTGCTCGCAGGGGTCACGGGAGGCTGTGAGAGCGTTGTGTACACAGGCGGGCACTTGTAAACCAAAGCCAGTCACGTACCCGGGAGAAGGAACTCACTCTGCCGAGGAAGGACGCGGTGTTCACCGCGGGTAACCTCGTTCGTCCAGCACGTTTACGAAAGGGGTCCTATGTGCTGGACAGAAACCCCTGGGGTCCCTCCTTGTCGGTGGGGGACCCGTGCTGTGTGAAGGCACCGAGTTTGTGCTGACTTATTGCAACAGCCGTAGGAGACTATGCTACAGCATGCGACCTCATGAAGCTATTTCCAGATCATGACTCTGGCTCCATCTTTAATGTTTGTACGTTTCATACTGGGTTTCTTTTCCCCCCATACCTATATTTACCGAGGATGCAGCGTAATGTATAAATTAGGCCGGTAAGAGATAAACAACGAATAATCAAATAGAAAAAAATTAAAAAAAAATATTTTATTGGTTTTTCACAGAGAGGAAGGGAGAGGGATAGAGAGCTAGAAACATCGATCAGCTGCCCCCTGCACGCCCCCCACTGGGGATGTGCCCGCAACCAAGGTGCACGCCCCTGACCGGAATCGAACCCGGGACCCCTCAGTCTGCAGGCCGAGGCTCCGTCCACTGAGCCACACCGGCCAGGGCCAAGTAGAAAATTTTAATGAGAGCCGTGGATGTGGCCCTCGCTCTCTAACGTGTAGCTGAGCTGGCCTCACCTTCTCCCTTCAGCGGAGCCCTTCAAGGCCTCTCTTTGGCATCCGAACTGCCAGCATCACAGGCCAGAGATGGGGACGCTGCCTGCTCCCACCGCGGCCGTTTCAGCCCCCCCTTCACTTCCTGCCCCTTAAGCTTGACCTCTTCCCCTTGCTGGGTCCTCAAGACGAGGCCAGTGCAGGGTGCGTGCATGCAGAGCGGCACCCCGCTCATCTCCATCGCCTCGCTGCCTTCGTCATCCACACGGTCCCTGTTTTCTAAGAAGATGAGCGGGGAAGCACAAACACCGAGGCAAACCAACAAGCGACAAATGGCACCTTTCCGCTGGGGATCAGAGTGCAGCTCGCCGGGCCCCGCCCCTTCCCGAGCAGGCCCCGCCCCTTTCTCAGGGGGCCCTTCCCCCTCCTCCGTCAGCCCCTGTTGCTCCTGCCCAGCAGGCCCCGCCCCTCTCTCAGGCCCCGCCCCTTTCCCAGGGGGCCCTTCCCCCTCCTCCACAAGCCCCTGTTGCTCCGGCCCAGGAGGCCCCGCCCTCCCTCAGGCCCCGCCCCTTCCCCAGCGGCCCTTTCCCCCTCCTCCGTCAAGCCCCTGTTGCTCCGGCCCAGCAGGCCCCGCCCCTCTCTCAGGCCCCGCCCCTTCCCCAGCGGCCCTTCCCCCTCCTCCACAAGCCCCTGTTGCTCCGGCCCAGCAGGCCCCGCCCCTCTCTCAGGCCCCGCCCCTTTCCCAGCGGGCCCTTCCCCCTCCTCCGTCAGCCCCTGTTGCTCCGGCCCAGCAGGCCCCGCCCCTCTCTCAGGCCCCGCCCCTTTCTCAGGGGGCCCTTCCCCCTCCTCCACAAGCCCCTGTTGCTCCTGCCCAGCAGGCCCCGCCCTCCCTCAGGCCCCGCCCCTTCCCCAGGGGCCCTTCCCCCTCCTCCGTCAGTCCCTCTTGCTCCTGCCCCAGCAGGCCCCGCCCCCAGCAGGCCCGCCCTCCCTCAGGCCCCGCCCCTTCCCCAGCGGCCCTTTCCCCCTCCTCCGTCAGTCCCTGTTGCTCCTGCCCCAGGCCCCAGCCCTCAGGGCCCCTTTCCAGGGGGCCCTTCCCCCTCCTCCGTCAGTCCCTCTTGCTCCTGCCCCAGCAGGCCCCGCCCTCCCTCAGGCCCCGCCCTCCCTCAGGCCCCGCCCCTTCCCCAGCGGGCCCTTCCCCCTCCTCCGTTTGCCCCTGTTGCTCCTGCCCAGCAGGCCCCGCCCCCAGCAGGCCCCGCCCTCCCTCAGGCCCCGCCCCTCCGCCGCAGCATTCCCGCAGGAAAGCTCCCGCAGGCTGCGCGGGCCGGGCGCGGCGCGGGCTGGGCATGCGCAGAGCGCGCGGGCGCGGTTGCCGTGGCAGCGCCGGCGGGAGGGGAGGCGGCGGGCGGGCGCGGCGCGGAGCCGGGCGGCCGGCGGGCTGAAGCGGCGAAGGCGCGGGGCAGGCCTGAGCGGCGGGGCGCGGCGCCTGGCCCGCGGGGATGCGGGACCGGCTGCCGGACCTGACGGCGGTGAGTGGCGGGTGGCGGAGCGGGCGAGCGGGCGGATAGCGGTTCAGGCCGGGCGGGGCGGGGTGGGCGGGGCCTGCGGGGGGCGCGGGGCCTCCGCCCGGCTGGGCGGGGGTGGGGGGATCGGGAAAGGTTGCGGGTGCTGTTTCTCAGGGTCGCGATGCGGGATCGTGGGGGGCGCGCGGTGCGGATTCGGGGGGCGCTGTGTCCACTGTGTTCGGGACGCTCCGACGGCCGAGGCGCAGCGCTTGGACATCTGGGGAAACCGGGCTTGGCGGGGTCCCGGGCGGGGTCGCGGCCCTGAACCCCTTTGTGAGCCGGGTCTGCCCTCCCTCCCCCGCTGATCGCTGCCCTGAAGCCACCCCGTCACGCAGCCCTTCTCTGCGGGATGTCAGCGCCCCAGCCTGGGGACTCGTCGCCTCGCTCCCTGTCCAGTCCTGGGGGTCCGGTCCCCGGGTCCCACACACCTGCACGCGGTGGGAGCTGGGGGGCGGGCCGCGGTGCAGCCAAGCCCAGGCTGGCACCCCAGGGTGGGCGCTGGCCGCTGGCCGCGGGCGGGAGGCTGCCCGGTGGACAGGTTGCTTTTCTTACTCCGTGGCCTGCGGGAGGGTGGGCGCCCTGCGCACCCAGCGAGGGGAGGGTGGGCGCCCCGGGAGAAGCCAGCGAGATACGGGCTCCCTGAGGGTGGACCGCCTCCCCCTGGGTGACAGGTGACACTGCGGAGGACACGCCGCGTAGAGAAAGCGACCCGTGGGAGCCCGTTAGAGTTTCTAACTTTTACTTTATCTTTTTAAAGAATTCTTGTGAGTTTCTTTCAGCCAAACTGTCGACAGTCGCCAGGAAGCAGGATCTCACCGGATTGGGATAGTGCCCCCTTAAACTTAATAGAGGAAATTATTCTTTTTTTAAAAAAAACATGTTTTTACTGATTTCAGAGAGGAAGGGAGAGGGAGCGTTAGAAACATCCATGATGCGAGAGAATCCTGGACCGGCTGCCTCCTGCACGCCCCCTACTGGGGATGGAGCCTGCAACCCGTGCCCTGAGGGGAATTGAACCCGGGACCCTGCAGTCCACAGGCTGATGCTCTACCTACTGAGCCATACTGGCCAGGGTCCATCGAAACACTTTATTTTTTTAATATATCTGATTGACTTTTTTACAGAGAGAAAGGGAGAGGGATGGAGAGTTAGAAGCGTCCATCAGCTGCCTCCTGCACACCTCCTACTGGGGATGTGCCCGCAACCAAAGGTACGTGCCCTCGACCGGAATCGAACCCGGGACCCTTCAGTCCGCAGGCCGACGCTCTATCCCCTGAGCCATACCGGTCAGGGCCCATTGAAACACTTTAGAAAGATGATCTTTTTCTCTAAAAACACAAGCATTAGTCAAGTGTGCCCCGCCCCCCCGCCCCCCAGGGCACCCTCAGAACGTTGCGGGGGGGGAGTGTGTGGGGACCCCAGGCCCAGTGCGCTCAGGTGCCCATGGCACGTAATGCATTAACTTCTCTCTTTGGCTTGCAGACCGCAGCTGGTCACGTGCCCACCACAGGACAGTAGAGAGAGAAGGGTCACTCAGGTCAGAGGAGGAACCCTCTGCGGCAGGGCGGCGGGGCGGGGGTGGGTGGGGTGGGGAGGAAATTACGCTGGACACTCATCACCAGAGAGTTTCTTCACAGCGACGTTTCCTTCCTTCCCTTTTTGTCGGCGCTCACTTACGGGGAGTCCCCCCCCAAAAAAACTACGCACACGCCTGGAATGATCGTACCGAGGCAGTGTGTGTGAAACAGGATTCACTCTCAGGAGCGCGCTGCCAGCTGTCACGGTGTGCATGCAGTTTTTCTTTCTGGGGACGCACACCCCCCGCATTTTGACACCCGCCGCTGGCAGTGAGCTCGCCTTCGCCGTAGCCAACGGCTGCGCCCCTCCAGCAGGCGTTCAGCGCTCTGTGAAGCGAGGATCTGCTGGATGCGTGCACCCCGAGAGCTGTAGCTGTTGTAGCAACACACCCGCCGCAGGGACGTGGAACCGGGAGGAGAGGGAAAGGTCTGTCCGTGAGCGCAGAAGCAGCTTTTCTCGGCCCGACGAGCGGAACGTAAAAAAAGGCGGCCGTCTGTCACGCGCGGAGTTTGTGTACACGCCAGCGCCCGGCGCCGCCGTGTTGGGGAGAACACGTCCCCCCGCTTTGCTCTAGAATTTTAGGGCCGCAAGGGGCCGTCGCTGGACCAACACCATCCCCCTCCCGATGAGAGACGGGGCCGCCGCCAAGCCGAATAGTGGACTTTCCCCCTCGGGGGCGGGGGGGGGGTGTCTCCTCTTGGGAAAATGACTTTAAGACTCCCCAAGCTCCAATTTTCCTGTCTGTAAAATGGGGGTAATGACATTTCTCTGGACCACTCACAGCGGGAGTTGTGAAACATCAGATTAGGCCCAGAGAGAAAATGCCGTGTAATTATAAGTGCTGTCAGTATTTACTAGTTGTTGTTTTATGTGTTCAGAGTTTTAAAAAGCACCCTTCTCATCTCTATAAAATATTTGCCCGGCCGGCGTGGCTCAGTGGTTTAGCGTAGACCAGGCGTCCTCAGACTACGGCCCGCGGGCCACATGCGGGTGTTTTTGCCGTTTTGTTTTTTTACTTCAAAATAAGATATGTGCAGTGTGCATAGGAATTTGTTCATAGTTTTTTTTAAACGATAGTCCGGCCCTCCAACGGTCTGAGGGACAGTGAACTGGCCCCCTGTTTAAAAAGTTTGAGGACCTCTGGCGTCGACCTATGAACCAGGCGGTTAGGGCTTGATTCCCGTCAGGGCACATGCCCGGTTGGTGGGCTCGGTCCCCAGTAGCGGGCCTGCAGGAGGCAGCCAGTCCGTGATTTTCTCTCATCAATGACGTTTCCCTCTCTCTCTCTCTCTCTCTCTCTCTCTCTCTCTCTCCCTTCCTCTCTGAGATCAATAAAGATATATTTAAAAAAGAAAAAAAAGAATGCCGCAATGTTCTAGAATGTTCAATAAGGCTTAGAATGCCCCGCCCCACACCTGCTGAGTCAGACACACACAGCTTTCCGGGGGCGCGGGGGTTCTGACGCAGCTCATCCTTCGTCCTGTGGTGTGATTTTAGACTTGGAGTAAGCGCCGGGTTTCTAAGCCATAGGCCAGCCTGGCTCTTCCCGAAGGAGTGGGGGGTAGGGAGGGGCGCGTCTGCTTCCTCCCGGTCGGCTAGCTCGGGCCTCCTAACCGCACCTTCCTTCGCCGAGTGGTTTTTACGTATTTATTTATTTTATTGATTTCAGAGAGGAAGGGAGAGGGGGAGCGAGAGAGAAACGTCGATGAGAGAGAATCACTGACGGGCTGCCCCCCGCTGGGGACCGGGCCTGCCCCCCGGGCCTGTGCCCTGACCGGGATCGGACCTGGGGGACCCTTTGGTCCGAAGGCCGACGCTCTGTCCACGGAGCCACACCCGCGAGGGCTCTGCCGGTGAGGGGCGCCCTGCGTCTCGCGTGGGGAAGAACGTGTGCGAACGTTCCTGGACAGTCAGTCCTTCCGTCCCCGGGAAAGCTCAGCTGCGGCGTCAGCATTTCCATCTTTAGAATAACGGGGCAGCGCAAGCAGTTTCACTTCCCGGGCGGGCGAGGCCGCTGCCCGCATGGACGGGGCGCCTGGGCGCCGCTGGGGTCCCTGCCATGGCCCGCCCTCCTGCAGGGCTCCGGCCGCCTGCTCTCCCGGGGCCTGCGGTCGCCCCACCTCAGAGTCCAGTTGTCAGGGAGCGCGGGGCTCTGGGGGCTCAGTGCAGTGTGCCGCCCTGGGGGGCCGAGACTCTGGGGCCCTGGATTGCTCTTGTCTCTGCTCTTTATTATTATTATTATTATTATTGACTAGAGGCCTGATGCATGAAGATTCGTGCAAGAATGGGCCTTCCTTCCCCTGGCTGCCGGCACCGCCTTTGCTCCGGCCCGGAGCCGCCTTTCCGCCTTCCCACGCCACCCAGAGGCCCCCAAGCGGCTGGGGTGGTGACTGGGCTCCTGGCTGCTCGGGGCCTGCATATGCAAATTAACCCGACATCTTTGTTAGGTTAATTTGCATACTCCTGATTGGCTGTTGGGCATGAAGGTACGGTCAATTTGCACCCTTCTCTTTTATTAGTGTAGATTTCAGAGAGGGAGAGAGAAACATCCATGACGAGAGAGAGTCATGGACCGGCTGCCTCCTGCATGCCCCACACTGGGGATCGAGCCTGCAACCCAGGCCTGTGCCCTGACGGGGAATTGAACCGCGACCTCCCGGTGCCGGCCGGGCTCTGTGCTCCTGAGCCGTGTGCGCGCATGTGCCTGTGTGAAGAAGGCCCGAGCTGACTCCTCCCCTCCCGTTGCAGTGCCAGAAGAGCGATGACGGGGACACGGCCATCGTGGTCGAGAAGGACCACTTCATGGACGACTTCTTCCACCAGGTGAGGGTCCTCCGGGCACGGCTGGACCGGCCGCCTCAGCATCCGCCCGTCTCCGCCGCCCAGCGCGTGTTGGAAGTGGTACCGACAGCAATGTTTTTATGATTTTGTGAATCCTCCCCCGGGGGTATTTTTCCATTGATTTTTAGAGAGAGTGGAGGGAAGGGGGAGAGGAAGAGTGAGAGAGGCGGGGAGGCAGGGGGAGAAACATCGATGTGAGAGAAACACATCGATGGGTTGCCTCCTGCACGCACCCCAACCAGGGCCCAGCTGGGGAGGAGCCTGCAACCGAGGTTCGTGCCCTCGACTGGAATCGAACCCGGGACCCTTTGGTCCGCAGGCCGACGCTCTGTCCACTGGGCCACAGGCCAGGGCCCAGCCTGGTCGGTTTTGCTGGTGAATGCTGATGGGCATTGCCGTGGTCATAACTTAACGTGATGCATGTTCTTAACATTAAGTGATCATCCATGTGCGGAGGGAACCGGCTTTTATTTTTCACGTGTAATTACCCACTTCCCTCCGCCATCCTCCCTCTTCAGGCGTGGGAAGTCGGGGGGCTTGTACGGCCCGCAGGGTGACGCCCCTCTCTCTCTAGGTCGAGGAGATTAGGAACGGCATATTTAAGATAGCTCAGTACGTGGAGGAAGTCAAGAAAAACCACAGCATCATTCTGTCGGCACCAAACCCCGAAGGAAGTGAGTCGTGCCTGCCTGTCCCTCCGTCTGTCCGTCTGTCTGTGTACTGGCCTCTCCCGCCATGGGTCCCTCAGGCCCAGCCCTCGCCGCACAGGGATGGAGCCGGGGCTGGGCGTGGCCTCCACCCCCTGCTCACCCCCCCAAAACACGGTGCTCAGCCTGGGGTTGGGGAGGCGGGGGGAGTGAGCGGGGAGGGGGGGGACCGCTGCCGGGTAGCACCCAGACACTGACCCGGAAAGCCAGGCAGCCCGGCCAGCGGGAGGTTCTGCAGAACTCGGCCACGGCAGGAACCGGACCTGCCATGCGGGCCGGGTCCGTGTGGAACAGGAAGAGAATTTTGTGTCGGGTGGACGCTGAGGGGCTGACTCGGGGAGCACTGCTGGTCAGCGGGTGTTCACAGCTGCCCGCTCCGCAGTCTGAAGCTCGGCCCCAGAGCTGTGTCCGGAGGTCCCGCGGCGAGCTGGGCCCCACGCAGACACGGTCTCAGATAAAGCTGAGGGTACACCAGCTGAGCCTTTTCATGGGCGTATCCCTCTTATCTCCACAAACGCCTGGGCCTGCGCCTCCACTTGCCTCCGCCCTCCGCCCTCCGCCCCAGAACCGCTAGCCCAGGGACGCCCCAGAACTGCTGGCCCCTCAGCCGATAGTTTATCTGAAGAGACAAATACCTGAGCAGAGATTGCGCCCTTTAAGCTGATTGGACATCGTTGATGTTGGACGTTATCGCTCAGGTGACTTTTTTTTTTTTTTTTTCATTTTAAAGAAATAAAAGAGGAGCTTGAAGATCTGAACAAAGAAATCAAGAAAACAGCCAACAAAATCCGCGTCAAGTTAAAGTGTGAGTTTAAGCTTTGGTCTTGTTTAATCGTTGATGAGGGGATTCTGGGTAGTTACTGTTTTCTTTATAATTTTTTATTTATGTTTTCAGAAAGTTCACGCTGTGAGTACTTTAATAAATGTGTGTGTACGGACGTGGGGTAGGGAGCCTTTCGTTTAAGTTCTTCATCGTTTTAGGATTGTTAAATGACCGGAGGAGCTAGAGCTGATGTTTGCAATCCTTCAATTCAGGGGCGAAGCACGAATTCACAGCCAACAAGATGAAGCTGGCTTACAAATGGCTCATCTCTCTTTATTTTATTAAATTTTTTTTTATTGATTTCATTTAAAAAATGTTTTATTGATTTCAGAGAGAGGAAGGGAGAGGGAGAGAGGGAGAACTATCCGTGATGAGAGAATCATGGATCAGCTGCCTCCAGCACGCCTGCCCCTCCCCCCCCCGCCCCCGCTGGGGACCGAGCCCACAACCTGGGCCTGTGCCCTGATGGGGAATCGCAACGTGACCCCCTGGTTCCTAGGTCGATGCTCAATCAGTGAGCCATACCAGCCGGGGGTTTTCCTTTTAAATGTCTGGGTTTATTTTGTGATGTTATCGACAATTGATGATTATCACCCAAACCCGAACACTAACTGGCGTGGAGAAGGTACAGGAAGCACGGTGAGGCCTGGCCGGGCTGAGCCCCCTTCCAGCGTGACGGCCCCCCTCCTGTGCCTGCAGCCATTGAGCAGAGCTTGGACCAGGATGGCAGCGCGCCCCGCACGTCCGTGGACGCCCGGATCCGGAGGACCCAGGTCTGCGCCAGCCCCTCCTCGCTGCAGGGGAGCCGGGGAGTGGGCTTCCTCCCTTATTTCAGCCGCAAAATGCGCTCATCCTTCCGGCGCCAGCCCCGGGTTTTTGCATAAAAACGACAGTGTTTATAGACTCCCTCCTGACCACGAAGGGGGAACCTGTCCGGCCCACCGACAGAATCCTGTCGGGAAAGCCGAGGATTATGGGGTCACCAGAGGGTCCGTGGCGGGTCCTCACCTTCCGGAGGTTACAGGGCAGCAGAGGAAACTGGACTAACGCCCCCTGACCAGTGGGGATGAGTGCGTGGGCGCTGGGCACCAGCTGAGGGGTGCACGCCTGGTTCTCCCTATCTCAACCCCCGGCCTGGTCCTCCCTACCCCCACCCCAGCCTGATACTCCCTCCCCAGGCCTAGTCCTCCCACCCCAGCCTGGTCCTCCCCACCCCGGCCTGGTCCTCCCTACCCCGGCCTGGTCCTCCCCACCCCGGCCTGGTCCTCCCCACCCCGGCCTGGTCCTCCCACCCCGGCCTGGTCCTCCCACCCCAGCTTGGTCCTCCCCACCCCGGCCTGGTCCTCCCCACCCCGGCCTGGTCCTCCCACCCCGGCCTGGTCCTCCCCACCCCAGCCTGGTCCTCCCTACCCCGTCCTGGTCCTCCCCACCCTGGCCTGGTCCTCCCCACCCTGGCCTGGTCCTCCCACCCCGTCCTGGTCCTCCCCACCCCGGCCTGGTCCTCCCACCCCGGCTGTCCCCGGGGGCTGGCTGCCCTTGGTCTGGGCTCCCACCTCCGTGAGGGCTGGTTCCCGGGCAGCAGGTCTCCGTGAACCCAGGGCAGACGGTGCCTGGGGAGTGCCGCAGGGATCCCGCTGCGGAGGAAGCTGCTGTCCCTGCTGGTTCCTCCGGAAGGCGTGGTCACTGGCGTGAATGTCCGTCGCGCCGTTTCCGGTGGAAGGCCTGTCCGTGGTGTGTTAACTGATGTCCGCTGCCCACAGCACTCAGTGCTCTCCCGGAAGTTCGTGGACGTGATGACCGAGTTCAACGAAGCCCAGACGGTTTTCCGGGAGCGCAGCAAGGGGCGCATCCAGCGGCAGCTGGAGATCAGTGAGTGCCTCTGCCTCGGGCCCGGCCCGACACCACCGCCCCGTCCGCTTCCTTTTCTTTTTCAAATGCATGTTTGTTAGTTTCAGAGAGAGAGAGAGAGAGAGAGAAACATCTGTGATGAGACAGAATCACGGATCGGCTGCCGCCTGCACGCCCCCCACTGGGGATGGAGCCCGCACCCCGGCCTGTGCCCTGACCCGGAATCGAACCCTGACCTCCTGGTTCCTAGGTCCAGGCTCAGCCCCTGAGCCACGCCGCCAGGCAGCACCGTCCATGTCAGAACATTTTGTCACTCCCGGACCGACACTCCGTAGCGTTCCCGTCCGTGAGCAGTGGCTGCCGCCTCCCTGCGCTGAGCTCGGGCAGCCCCCCCTGCCCCCCCCCAGCGCTCAAGGTCCAGGAAGCCGCGGCCTCGTTTCCTCGTTCTGTAGCTGAGCCTTGTGCTCACCCCCTCAGAGGCTCTCACAAGGGGCCCCAGTTCCTCCTGCACCTCGACCTGCGGGCAGACCCCTCATCGCAGCCTCGGAGCCTGTGGCAAGAGGCGGGGCACCGCGGAGGAAGGGCTGAGGCCGCGATGTCCGCTGGCGTGTGGGCTGGAAGGTCCCTCCTTGGGACGGTCACGCTGAGGGGATTTGCCTTGACCTTGCAGCTGGGAAGGCGACCACGGATGAGGAGCTGGAAACCATGCTGGAGAGCGGGAACCCCTCCATCTTCACCTCCGACGTGAGTGCCGCCCGCGCCGCGTGTCCACCGGCGTGTCCCCGCCTCCGAGCGTCCCCGGTCCTCAGCGTGTCTCCCCATTTCCCGCAGATCATCTCCGACTCGCAGGTCACGAGACAGGCCCTCAACGAGATCGAGTCGCGGCACAAGGACATCATGAGGCTGGAGACCAGCATCCGCGAGCTGCACGAGATGTTCATGGACATGGCCATGTTCGTGGAGACGCAGGTGACTGCGGTGCCGGGAGCCAGAGGGGGTAGTGGGGGGGAGGGGGGTGGCTCTGTGGGATCCGCGGGCGACCCGTGCCCCGGGGAAGCTGCTGTTTCGGATGCAGCCTCAGCATTCAGCTGGCAGTGTTGCTGCCACGTGAGGCCGAAGTGCTGGGAACCGCTTAAACCGCCGGGTGGAGACCACGGGTGTCCGCGAGGCCCGAAAGGCCGGTGACCGCTGGCTTCAAGGCCAACAGCGAGGGACCGGCTGGTTAATCAGATCACGGCGTGTCCACGGGGCAGCCCACGGGAACACACACTCTTGTTCCCGGAGGTTGTGGTTTTGTTTGTTTGTTTGTTCATCCTCATCCGAGGAAATCTTCCCAGTGGTTTTTAGAGAGAGTGGAAGGGAGGGGGAGAGAGAGGGAGAGAAACATCGATGTGAGAGAAACACATCCATTGGTTGCCTCCTGCACACGCCCCAACCAGGGCCCGGGCTGGGGAGGAGCCTGCAACTGAGGTCCGTGCACGTGACCGGAATCGAACCCAGAACCCTTCGGTCCACAGGCCGAGGCTCTACCCACTGAGCAACACCGGCCAGGGCCCTGAGGGTTTTTAACGAGATAGACAAATGCTGGACTTGTGAGTTAACAGGGAGATGGGAAACTTAATGTGGGGACTGTGTACACATGCGTGTATACACACGTGCAATGCCATGAGCATGGCTCTCTAGGACAGAATTCACGGAGGGAGAGGAACATGCCATGCGTGTGATGGCGGTGGCCCCGGGAGTTTAAATGTTCTTCTCTGAACGATGTGAATCTGAGCCCTGCTCCATCGCTTCCTGTGGGAGCCTGGGAGTGGTGCGTCATGTCGACTGTACAGTCCCGTGGTCGGCAAACTGCGGCTCGCGAGCCACATGCGGCTCTTTGGCCCCTTGAGTGTGGCTCTTCCACAAAATACCACGGCCTGGGCGAGTCTGTTTTGAAGAAGTGGCGTTAGAAGAAGTTTAAGTTTAAAAAGTTTGGCTCTCCAAAGAAATGTCAGTCGTTGTCCTGTTGATGTTTGGCTCTGTTGGCTAATGAGTTTGCCGACCACGGGGACAGTCACGTAGAGTGAGTTTCCGGTTGAGAACGTGAGCTAATTGTGCGTCCTCTCCAATGCCTCATGCCGCCGCCGCAGCTGCGTCTGCGGGTGGACGGGAGACCAGGTAACGCCTCCCCGGCATGTCCCCGCGCTCCCCTCGCCCGACATCCTCGCTCATGCCCTCCGCCAGACGGCGCCGCGGCCCACGGCTCGGCGCGTGCCTCGGTCACCGTGCTGCCGCCGCCCGTCGCTCTCGCTCTGTTCACAACGTGAGCCGGTTTTGACTGCTTCGTGTCGGTCCATTTGCCACGGTCTCGTCTTCTCATCAACGTCCACACGCCATCCCATCCAGGCCCATCCCACACACGTCGCGTTCACGTGCGAGCTTCCTCGGCGCCTCGGGGCTGTCTTAGCGGCACGCCGGCCACGGGAGCGTCTCCTAAGCCGGGACCGTCTCTTTCCAGGGTGACATGATCAACAACATAGAGAAGAACGTGACGAGCGCGGCGGACTACGTGGAGCGCGCCAAGGAGGAGACCAAGAAGGCGGTCAAGTACCAGAGCAAAGCGCGCAGGGTGCGTGGGCGTCGGGGCAGCGAAGGGCACGGCCTGGCGGTGTCCGCCAGCTTCACAGGTCTCCCGGGAGAGAGTCCTGTCCTCACGCTTCCCGTTTAGAGCGGAGGCCGCGCTCCGGCTGAGAAGCCCGGGAGGTCGTTAGGGAAATGATGCTGCGAGCACCCCCGTGTTCCCGAGTCGTTAAGACCCTTCGCAGCCCGCAGCCCGCCGTCCCCTCTTCCGGGCGGGAGGGCTTAGTCCCAGAGTCCTCTGCTTCTTGGGCCGCTCTTTGGAGAGAAGTAAGCGAACGGGCTCGGACCTTCTCCTGGAATCTTGCGTTCTCTGCTCAGGTTACTGGCGAGTCCTCTGGCGGGGGTAGGAGGAGGGCTGTGGGAGACGGGGCCTGAGGGGTTCGGTCCAGGAGCACCCCCACCGAGTCTTTTTATCTGAGTCTGAGATGTGTCGTGTGTGCGAGCCAGCGCTCTCCCAGGGAAACAAGGAGACGGCACAGCGCCGTTCGGACTCGGGGACTGGAAGGTTGCATGTGTGTCCGTGTGTCTGTGTGTCCCTGCTCTCCGTGCGCATCCACCTCCCGCCTCCTGGAAGCTGGCTGCTGGGTGTGCAGAGGCCGTTTGCTCAGTGCCGGCCTGGGGTGTGAGTGTGTGTGCGTGTGTGTGTGTGCATGCGTGTGTGTGTGCACGCGCGTGTGTGTGTGTGTGTGTGCATGAGTGTGTGTATGTGTACAGCCAAGTCAACCAGGGCCTTGGAAAGGGGATTCCCAGAGGCCCGGAGGACACGGGGGTCAGAGGTCATGTGCAGACCCCCGTGATGACAGGTGCAGGTCTGCTCCCCTGTCGCCTGCAGCCCCTTGTGCGCTTGGTCCTGGGCCCCCCAGGTGACCTGGACCCTGGGTGTGCTTCTCGCCTCCTGTTCAGTCTCTGGGCCCTGCACTGACCCTCCAGCAGAGGGCGGCGCTGAGTCTCACCCGGGCACATAGGGCCCGCGTCAGGCCAGTGGAAGTGTTTAGGCGGGGCTCATGGGTGTGGAAAGAGGGCAGGCTTGGGGTGATGCACCCCATCCCAGACCTGCAGGGGCCTCGCTTTGGGGGACAGGACTCTGGGCATTGCCAACGCCAGCCGAACGCTCGCTCTGCTTGCTGGACCTGCCTCCTGCTCCCGTTCCTGGGAAATGCCTGACACCCCGACCGCACGGCTTGCTGGACCTGCCTCCTGCTCCCGGGCGCTTGCATGGGCTGCCCCCTCCCGGCGGCTTCTGTCCGCAGGGCAGCGGTGCGGCCCGGAGACCCCGTGGCTGTCCTGTCGTGGGCTTTGCTCACAGAGCCCATGTCTTGGCGGGCGCGGCTGCAGAGCCCGCGGGTGGGGAGAGCCGGGCCCTCGGCAGGGAGCAGAGCGACGACCAGGCAGGCCTCCCCGACAGTCTCCTCCCCGCACTCGGGCCCTCCGTTCCACATCAGCTTTCCCAGAACTGGAAATCGCCCAGTGAGCGCCCCCTGTCCCTCCCGCGCCCGACTCCCCAAGAGTCTTGACGGCGTGGTTTTAAATGCGGCCGCAGGACGTGACCGGGTGTGACCCGCTCGCTTTCCTTTGGCAGAAAAAGTGGATCCTGGTGGCCGTGGCGGTGGTGCTGGTTGCTGTCGTGGCTCTGATTATTGGTTTGTCGGTTAGCAAGTGAGGCTGCGGATCACGCCAGGGTGCATGCCTCTGCCGCGCGGCAGTAAGTGACTGACTAACCCGCTCACCTCCCGGCCGGCCGCCCGCTGACCCGTCTCACCACGCTGGCGCGGCTCACTCACCTCCCCCGGGCGCCTCGCCGTGGCTGCTGAGCGTCTTAAGCCCAGGCCGCCGCCTCCTCCTTTTCTTTAAAGACTGCCATCTAGATCACGTTTTATTTATTGTTGTCAGTCCTCACGGAGGATAGCTTTCCATTGACTTTTTGAAAGTGTGAAAGGGAGGGAGTGAGACAGAGAGAGACACATCGATGTGAAAGAGGCACATCGATTGGTTGCTTCCTGTGCGGGGATCGAGCCCGCAGCCAAGGTCCATGCCCTTGACTGGAATCGAACCCGGGACCCTTCAGTCCGCGGGCCGACGCTCTACCCACTGAGCCACACCAGCCGGGGCCAGGCTTGTATTTTAAACGCTCAAGTCCCAGGAGAATCTCGTCAGGAAATGACACGAGTGACTTCTCTCCTTCGACGCCCCGCAAATTAATTCCTGTTTTCCTTTGTCTTGCAGAAAATGATGTTCATTATTATTTGTGTCACTATTTCGCTTCTGATCCTTGGAATCATTCTCGCAGCAACATTGTCATAGCAACCGCAGCCCACGAGCCCTTCGTCCTCGGAGTCAGCCCACCCACGCCTGCAGCGAGCCAGCCCTCCCACGTCACGCACGAACCCCTGGCGCGGCGGCCACGGCGCCGAGCGCGCTGCAGGACACAGAGAAAGCCGCCCGCAGCCCCGGACGCCATGCGTTAGCCCCGCATCCTCGGCTCCATAAGCGACACGCCGCACACCATCAGCAATGTGAAACGATGGCCTTAAAATGGGAATTATTGACATTTTCAATTTTTTTTATATTTCAGTGTTAAGACTATTTGTATGTAGAGTTTCATGAGGAATATTTTAGGTTTGAATCCACGAGATTCCGGGTCTGAGACTGGGCCCCGCCCCCGGCTCACGAACTCACCGGCGCTTTTGTACCGTTTTCTGCGCGTTTGTTTACTGTTCGTGAGGAAACACTTGTTACTGTCCCAGAGCCATTTTGTAAGATGCCTGTGACGCTGAATGTTTATAAATGAACTCTAACATATTGACACCTTCCCCTGCCCCCTTTTTCTATAGTAAACGCTGCCTCTCGCCAGGAACAGGAGGCTCACCAGGTCAGAGCCGTCTGTCCGTGCCCCGATGTTTACAAGCTCGGCCTCGGTGCCCGCTGTGGGCGCCGGGCGGCGAGGGCCACCGTGCCAGGCCCCGGGGACAGTCCCCGCGCTCACACCCAGCCCCGCCCGCCACCCACCGTGACGGCACCGCGAGGCGTTCCCAGCGAGGCGTGTGCCCCGCTCACGCGACAGAGTCTGAAGCTCAGACCGAGACTTGCTCCTTTCTACACGCACGGGATTCATTCCTGGACACGCAGCGCTTCCTTCACGCTGTGCCGATCACGTCCGTGTTCCCGTTGGGCCTCCCGTCCCCCTGACCTCTGAAAGGTCATGCTGGAGCTTACAGGCGGCCGTGATGACAAAGCGTCCTTACTGCTCGTGAATGTTTCTGCGAGGACACTGCTTCAGACGTGGGACACGTGTGAAGACTCCCCAGGGCGTGGACACCGTGGGGCAGCGACTAGACGTTTTAAATGAAGGATCCCCGAGAACCGGCCCCCTGCCGCCTCCCGTCCCCGGTCATGGCAGCACCGGGCGGCATGGGCACGTCGTTTGGTTTGAAAGCCTACGCAGACGCCCTTGACCCCACACGACCTTGGAAGCTGTGTTCCTCGCGGACCACTGTGAGGAGTCCCGCTCCATCACAGTCTATCCACCGGACGGCTTAGCCGCGACTCGGGCCTGTGTCTGGGCTTGTTCGTCCCTCGCCGGTCATGCCTGCGCCCTCGCAGTTGCCCGTAGCCTCCGGCCCTGACGCACCGTCGCATCCTCGCAGCCGGGGGCGAGCTCACGGGCTGTGCTGCCGCAGCGGACCGCCCGGAAGGACGCTGGACTGGAGATCGTGGCTGTGTCACTGCACCTCGTGGGCACCTGCTCGTCCGTGTGACCACGTCCGCCCGTGTGGGGGCTGCGCGCCGGCGGCCTCTCCCCGCGGCCCCGCGTGCAGCCTGTCGGGCCTCACCCTTCCCGGCGGTTCCCGCTGCATCGTCTTCAAGTCGCTCTTCCCGGACCCGAAGTCCTGGCTGAACCCGTGTTTTATGGTTAACGCCACGGAGACGCTGTTTGGTTTCTAGTAGATATTCACGTCATTTTTCAGATAACACGTGTGTACGTCTAACCCTCCTGTACCGATCTGAAATCAGATATTTAAAAATACATATGCAGGCTCACTTGTCACCTTCTATTGTTTCTTGAGATATTTTGTGTTTACATTAAAAAAACAACAACAAAAAACTCTCCGAGTCCCGAAACATCAACAAGAAACACTCAACAAAACAGCCCCCCAAAACACCATTTGCTTCCAGCCTTGTCACTTCTGGGAAGACATTTGGGGGGGCCGTTTCATTGCATACCCGCTAACAAACCGTCTGAGGGAATCCGCTCACCGTGGTCGTTACTGTGCGTAACGGTGAGTTAACGATTTTAGGTGTCTTTGGTAACTTTTTTAAAAAATACATTTTTCTTGTTGATTTCAGAGAGGAAGGGAGAGGGGAGAGAGGGAAGCAACTGTAATGAAAGAGAATCATTGGTTGGCTGCCTCCTGCACCCCCCCCCCCCCCCACTGGGGGTCAAGCTGACAACCCTGGGCCTGTGCCCTTGAACCCGGGACCCTTCAGTCCGCAGGCGGACGCTCTACCCACTGAGCCACACACCAGCCGGGGCTTCGGTAACATGTCTGATTATTTGTTCGTTATTGTCGTCGTTACCAGCTTCCGAGTCCGGCCTCAGGCGCCTTAAAGGACCCGCCCCAATTCCCGCCCTTCCCGGACCCACGCTGGCTGGGGGATTGGGGCCAAGTTGGCCGAGTCCCTAACGTTGGCCAACAGGGGGCGCCCTCCGCCAGGCTGAGCCGTCGACCTCTGTCCTCTGCGCCCGTTCAGCGGAATTTGCTCGATCCGTAGGCCTTCCTGGGCTCTCACCACGTTGGAAACCGACGTTCAAAGGCCAGAATCAGGCCCTGGCCGGTGCGGTTCAGGGGGTTGGGCCTCCTCCCTGCACCCGCAGGTGGCCAGTTGACTCCCCGTCGGGGCACAAGCCGGGGTTGGGGGCTGGATCCCCCGTGGGGGGCTTGCAGGGGGCAGCCGACCCAGGACCCTCTCATCACGGACGTCTCTCTCTCTCCTATTCCTTTCACCCGTGAAGAAAGTCACGGTTTTGATGTCCGCTCCCTGCAGAGCCTGCGGGTCCCCAGCCTGCGCAGCACCCGCCGGGCAGCAGAGGGCGCCCGTCCCAGGCGCCGAGTCTGGGCTGCGCCCCTCCCCCTCCCCCACCCCACCCCCACCCCCACCCCCACCCCCCCCCCCCCCCCCCACCCCCCCCCCCCCCCCCCCCCCCCCCCCCCCTCCCCCCCCCCCCCCCCCCCCCCCCCCCCCCCCCACCCCACCCCCCCCCCCCCACCCCTCCCCCCACCCCCACCCCCCCCCCACCCCCCCCCCCCCCCCCCCCCTCCCCCCCCCCCCCCCCCCCACCCCCCCCCCCCCCCCCCCCCCCCCACCCCCACCCCCCCCCCCACCCCCACCCCCCCCCCACCCCACCCCCCCCCACCCCCCCCCCCCTCCCCCACCCCCACCCCCACCCCCACCCCCTCCCCCCCCCCCCCCCCACCCCGCTGGCGAACTCGGCTTCTTCGTCTCCTTGGCAACTGTTTTCTTAACCCAGGATGGGTGTCGGTCCAGTCCATTTCCTCGCTGACCCCCGCGACCCTGGAAGAGCTGTTTCTGTTGCTTCTGAAGCGGGGGGGGGGGGGGGGGGGGGGGGGGGGCCAGCAGCGCGCGGGTAGTCCGGGGACCACGGGGACGGGAGCCCCGTCCTGCCCCGGGGGCTGCGGGGACGGCCTCCGTGAAACACTCCTCAGGCCCCGGGAGGGGTGCCAGGCCGGCGGGGGTGCCAGGCCGGCGGGGGTGCCAGGCCGGCGGGGGGCCGGCTGGTCCGCCGGACGAATCCTGGCGGGGCCGTCCTAAGCAAGGCCTCCCGAGAAGGCCGCTCCGGGGTTCCCACAACGCCCAGTGGCCTCCAGGAACCCCCTGGACATGAGTGGCCCCCAGGAAGGGACGCCCAGGTGGCCAGGGCAGGAGCCCCCAGTTTCCCGGTCAGCCGCCCAGAAGCCTGTAGGAGCCTGAGCCCCTTTGGAATTCCCGCGATCGAAAAAACAAACAAAAACCACCCCCCCCCCCCCCAGGTGCAGTGGTGAGAGCAGCGGCCTCTGCACCGAAGGCTGCGGGTTTGATTCCCGGTCAAGGCCACCTACCTGGGTTGCAGGACCGACCCCCCCCCCCCAAGAAGCAATGGAGAAAGCGCCCTCCAGCCTGGCCCGTGGGGCTCAGTGGTCGGATGTCAACCCGTGAGCCAGGAGGTCACGTTCGATTCCCCGTCGAGGGCACGCGCCCGGGTGCAGGTTGGATCCTCCGCCCTGGTCGGGGCTGTGCCCTGGTCCTGTGCCCCGCCCGGCACCCAGCCCCGCACCCAGCCCCGCACCCAGCCCGGCACCCAGCCCCGCACCCAGCCCGGCACCCAGAGGCACCCAGTCTGGAAGCCCCGGGGGGCCCCAGCCCGTCACCGGCCGACCCCAGTGGCCCGGCTGCAGAGGGTCAACTTGCCCCGACCAGTCGGTGACGGGCGGGCGCTGACATGTGCCGTTTCCCACGAAGTCCCGGGCGCATCACTGGGCGCAGCCTGATCCCGATTTGGATCCTCCCAGCTGGTCGGACGGACAGATGGGACGGAAGAGCCGCCGGCGAAGGGAGAAGGGCGTGGGAGCCGCCGAGCGGTCCGGGGGGGGAGGGAGGGGAGGGGAGGGGAGGGGGGGGGGGGGGGAGGGGGGGGGGGGGGGAGGGGGGGAGGGGAAGGGGGGGAGGGGGAGGGGGGGAGGGTTAGGGGGGGGGAGGGGAGGGGGGGGGGGAGGGGAGGGGGGAGGGGGGGAGGGGAGGGGAGGGGTGGGGAGGGGGGGAGGGGGGAGGGGAGGGGAGGGGGGGGGGAGGGGGGTCGGGGGGGGGGGGGGGGGGGTGGGGGAGGGGGAGGGAGGGGGGGGGGGGGAGGGGAGGGGGGGGGGGGGGGCGGGGAGGGGAGGGGAGGGGCGGGGACGGCGGGCTGCAGCGCGCAGCCTTCTCTGTCCGTCCGTCCGCGGGGAGGGATCCTGGCCGGAGCTCCAGCACCGGGACCCTAGGGCCGCAGACCCGCAGCGGGTCCACAGCGGGACAGAATCGGGAAACGTTCGGTTCGGGGAAGGCGAGTCGGAATCGTCAGCCCCGCGCAAGGACCCCCCCCGCCCCCGGGAGTTCAGCCGGAAGCAGGGCCCAGGGACCAAGCCCACAGTTCGGCGGCCCATTAGCCCCTTTGGGCGGGGGGACAGGGACCTTCCGAAAAGGAAAGGGAGGCCCGGCGGGCGCGGCTCCGGGGCTCAGCGCCGACCTGTGAGCCGGCGGGTCCGGGGTTCGAGTCCCGGTCAGGGCACGCGCCCGGGTCCCCCAGTGGGGGGCGCGCAGGAGGCAGGCGATCCAGGGCCCGCTCTCCCGCGGATGTTTGTGTCCCGCCCTCTCTGACTCCAATGCCAGTGTATTTCTGGAAAAGAAAAAGGAAGCAGGCGGAGAGCGGAAAGCCATCTTGGCCGGTGCCTGCGCGCGCGCGCCCCTGTGTGTGCGTGTGCGCGTGTGCGGGGGGCGAGGGGGTGGGGACGCGAGCGCGTGTTCAAACACTGACGTCTCCCGGGCCGGGCCCCGCTGCCCGGCGGATGATCCTCTCTCCCGCCGGCTCCCTCCGCCCCCTCCGCCCCCTCCGGCTCCCTCCGCCGGCTCCCTCCGCCCCCTCCGCCCCCCTCCGCCCCCCGCCGCCCCCCGCCGCGGGTAACCCGACTCACCGACTGCAGTCGGCTCCGCCGCGGCTCCGAGCCCCGGCCCTGCTGCGGGAAGGTAGGCTGAGATCTGAACACAGCAGCCTCTGGCCCCCGCACCTTCGCGCTCCCCGCTGCAGGGCGCGGAGGGCAGGGCGGCGGGGACTCTGCGCGCACAAAGTTTATTTCTGGGCGATGGAGGATGCGTGCCCTTCAGCGGGAGCCGCGCGGCCGGCGAGGCGGGCGAGGGCGCGCGGACCCCGGCGCAGGAGCGGTGGATCCGGTGCCTGCACGTCGCTCCTCCCGCACCGGGGGGATGGGGCTTCGCGGTCCCCAGGGATGGATGGTTCCCTTTCCGAAGGGCAAGGCTGACGGGCCCCCCCGGTCTGTGTGGGCTCCCCCCTCCCCCCCCCCCCGGCCCCCAGCTTTGCAGAAAAGCCCCTCCGGGCGAAGTTTCTCCTCGCGCCCACCACCCGGCAGTGCCTCCCTGACCCCAGGATGTGATTGTCTCGGGTCCCAGCCTTTGGGGGGGGGGGGTGTCTCCCTGCGCGTAGCGGGGGGGCGGGTGGTGGAGCGGAGAAGGGGCTGTGGGTCCCCAAACCAGAGCGTTGGCTGTCTCATCCCCAGCTCGGCCCGGCGGTGGGGTGCGCGCAGTGGGAAACCGGCGCGCGGAGAATCTGTCCGTTCGTCCCAGACCCCCTGGAATAACGTGTTTGTCAAAACATGTTTCCGGCGGAGTGTGCGCGCGTGTGTGCGTGTGTGCGCGTGTGTGTGCGCGTGTGCGCGCGCGTGTGTGCACGCAGCAGCCCGTGTGCGGGCAGCCCCCCCACCCCCCCAAGCTGTATTTTGTATTTTTCCTGGAAATGCAGTGTTTATGGGACCCCCTTCCCCGGGGGGAACTTGGGGTTTGGGGAGCCTGGGGGGTGGGGCTCGGGCGCGGCTGGCTGGCCTGACCTGAGGCCTCTGTGGGAGCGGGTTCCGGTCCCCAGGAGCCCACACGCTGTCCCCACACCGTGTCCTTGTCAGGGGCTGAGGGCTGGGGGAGGGGGCCCCACCTTGTCATGGGGGGGAGGGGTTCCCGCAGGGCCTGAGGGGCAGGGGCTCCCCGGACCTCTGGTCTCCATCCCGCAGGCTCTTAGGGTGTCTGTGAGCTGGAGGGGGTTTGGGGAGGGGGTGCTGGGTTTCCCTGCAGCACCTCCTCTCCCGGAGGGAGCCCCCCTCATTGAGGGAGATGGGAGCAGCCAGGAAGGGGTGACACGGGAGGCCAGAGGAGGGGGGGTGGCCAGGCCAGCAACTGCTGTGTGTGTGTGGGGGGTGGTTAGGGGGCGAGGCGGGAAGCCCCTCTCCTCTGCACCCCGTTTCTGAACCCCCAGTGAACGAGGCAGCCATGGGAGGGGCCCCGCTTCCAGCGCACCCGTTTGCAAGGTGGACAGTCAGGGGCCTCTGGGGAGTCACCTCTCCCCCGCCCTCACCCCAAGGGCCCGGCTGGAACCGCCCGGAATGTGCTGGGTCCCGGGTCCTGGCCACAACTCGGGGTGCGCGTGTGTGTGCTCAGGGGGGTGGGCCCCCCAGACGCGGATCTGGAGCTTCCAGGGCGATGGTGTGAGGCAGACCCTGGGGCTGGGGCGGGAGGCAGGTGGGGGCACTGCTTGTGGGGTGAGGGCGGTGCGGGGTCCAGGCTGCCCAGGCGCTGTACGGGGACCACAGCGGAGCTGAGGGGATCAGGGATGTGGCTCCCCCTGCCCCCCGGGTGACACACTGCGTCCGGGCATGGCTGCAGGGTCAGTGTGCGGGGCGGTGTCAGCAATGGGGCTGCCCCCACCCCAGCCCTGACCTCCTCTCCGGCTCACCCCAGAGCACCCTGGAGCCTTGGTTGTGGGCGGAGTCAAACCTTCCCGGGTGAGGGGCGCGCAGACTGGGGTGAGAATTCCCAGAAGTTACGGGAAAAGGGCTGGCCAGGGCTCAGGGGTTGGGGACGATCTGGGAGCCAGGAGGTCAGGGTTCGATTCCCTGTCAGGGCACACGCGCGGGTTGCGGGCTGGATCCTCAGAAGGGGGGGGGGGGCGTGCAGGAGGCAGCGGATCCATGATTCTCTCTCCTCATGGATGTTTCTCTCCCTCTCCCGCTCCCTTCCTCTCTGAAATCAATAGGAACATATTCAAAGAAAGGCAGCAAACCCATCCAGCGGGTTCCCCGCGGTCCGCTCACTTGCACTCCGCGCGAGGCTGGCGGTGGGGAGGGGACGCCTTGTACCTCCTTTGCCTCTGACCCGGCAGGTCCCAGGGGTGCCAATGCTGCCGCTCCCGGGGACCCACTTTGAGAACCACTGTGTTAGCGGTGCTGTGTCTCTGGGGCGTGGCCGGTTCTCTCCGTGGCTGGTTGAGGGTCACACGTGACGCGTGACCTTAACAGAGGGCTGGGCTCCCCGGCGGGTCCATCTCACGCCGGCCCAGCCCCCCTGGGCCAGGAGCCCCCCCCGGAGCCCCCACCCGCACCTGCTCCACGCGCGGAGGGTTCCCCGCCTGGCTCTCGGCGTCTCCCGCGTCCGGGAAGGCTCTGGGGCCCGTGGAGGGCTGCCCCGCTGCCCCGTCTGTTGGGGATGAGCCCGAGCGGCTGACCCCAGCTTCAGCTCCGCCGCTTCCTTTCTCTGCTCCTTTGGAAGGAGATCCTTGTGTCTGTAACCTGTTTCCCAGCTTGGCCTTTGCTTCCGCCCACGGGAGACGCGTCCACCCTTGTGAGGGGCCTGCGCCAGGCTGCGGGCTGCCCGCCGGGGAGTGGCTGTCCTGGTCCTGGGGCCACTCCTGCTGAGGTGGGGACTCAGCGCCCAGTCCCTCAGGCTGTCATCGCCCCTCTGCCCTTCCTCTCTTCTCCCCTCTCCCTGTTCCTTCCTCCCCTCACCCTTCCATTTTTCCTTCCTTCCTTCCTCCCTTCCTTCCTTCCTTCCTTCCTTCCTTCCTTCCTTCCTTCCCTCCCTCCATCCATCCTTCCATCCATCCATCCATCCATCCATCCATCCTTCCTTCCTTCCTTCCTTCCTT